>CM042315.1:34118125-34565625 GCA_023566125.1 Zingel zingel
CTGCATGTCCCTTGGCCTTTGCCGTAATGTGCAATGTACGCATGCACTATGCGGCGCGCGCACATAAAAAAATGCAGCGACGATGGCAACACCAAGTCCTCCTGCAGTTGTGCCTTTTTTCATTAGTTTTGCTTACAATAACTTCATAAACAGTGGCAGTAAGCGAACAGCTACATGCAAGGAGTGCGGCACCAATATACATGACGCTGGATCAACAACATCGAACTTCATCAGACATCTCAAAAAGCACCCAGATAGGTCAGTCACTCACGCTAATGTGAAAGAGACGTTACATTTAGCATATATCGCCACAGGTAACAAGCTAACCATCGCAAAGTGTTGTGCTAATGCTGGGGACAGGCAAATTGTATTGTTATAGTTGTATCCATATGATGTGACAGACTTAGGTTAATATTTCACCAGTAGCAGAAGATTAGACTAAGATTAGACTGTCTTCATTTTTTTCCAATTTATTTTCATTCCAATTTTTATTTTTCTTGTTGTTAAATAGCAATATGGAAAGTATCAGTTCTCACATGTTTGCACCATGGTTGGTGTATTAACTTTCAATACAGATGTTTTCCTCAAACTTTGAACACTGAAAAATGTAATGCATGATGAGGTTGGGCTTTACAGCCAGTTAGTAACACAGACAAACATGTATTCTTTGGTGCAGATACCAAAATGTTGAAAAATACAGTTATGAAATTGAAACAGAGTCCTTAATTTGTGTTTCTTCAGATTGCATTGCAGTAGACCCCATGAAGTTATCCTACAACTGATTTGAATACTGTACTGTATGGATGGTAGCTACAGGACATGCTTTGAATGCATAACATTTAACAATACAGTGTTAGGGACAGATCAGACTTGGACTCATGGCAAAAGACTTGACCTTCCAAAAAATGATATCTCTCTCTCTCTCTCTCTCTCTCTCTCTCTCTCTCTCTCTCTCTCTCTCTCTCTCTCTCTCTCAAATATTTTATGACAGTCATACCGGCCAGCGTGTGATTTAAAATTTGTTTTAATTGTATTTTTTGTGAAGTGACAGCTCAAATACACATTTGCCTATTAGGTTTGGCACCTGTGAATTTAAGTCCTAGACTTTTTGTTAAACTTGTTACTGTTGTAACACAAATTTCTGTTTTCAGCTTTGGATTCTGGAGAGTACAAGTATTTTGGACAAATGCTTGCTGTTGCCCTTGTCCACGGAGGCATCAGGCCGTCCTTTTTTTTTCAGAGCGCCTCTATTGCTTGGTCGCTCATTGTCCCAACTCCACAATCAATATTGAGGAGGTGGATGACTTGGAAATTCGGGAGAGGCATCAGGAATTCTTTCTTTGCTTGGGTGCCCTTGCTTCCTTCACACTCTAGACCAAAGACAAGCCCTTGTGGAGGAAGCGGCGAGGACCTACATCGAGGTCCGAACCCAAAAGGCTGTGGAACAGTAAGTAACAAATTACCTAAGTTTCCCCTTCCAAACCCAGTATTTTTTTTTTTTTTGTGCAAGCCAATTAAGAACATCTTTTGGCAAATCAGACTTGCATTCAAAAATAACTAAACACTGAATTTTAAAGAAAGTTGCAATAAAATAGTAGTGTATATTTAGTGCCAGTCTATGTACCTGGAATTAGACTAACAAATGCCTTTACTGACATGGTTCCCAGGACAACTCACCAGGGTTCCACACTAGCGTTTTACACTTGTAGCACTGATGCTCCCTACTGAAATGTATGAGCACCAAACTCAACACAACATTCAAAACTACACATTTAGTGCATCTAAACTGTATTATTGTGTAGTGCTTTTGTATAACAACAGTATCTCGGACCTGCATGGTGTGTTCCTTGTTCTTCATGATGCTCTCTGCTCTTTAAACGGACCTCTGAGACTATCACAGAGCAGGTGCATTTATACGGAGACTTGATTACACACAGGTGGATTCTATTTTTCATCATTAGTCATTTAGGTCAACATTGGATCATTCAGAGATCCTCACTGAACTTCTGGAGAGAGGGGCTGAATAATTTTGCACGCCCAATTTTTCAGTTTTTTATCTGTTAAAAAAGTTTGAAATATCCAATAAATTTCGTTCCACTTCATGATTGTGTCCCACTTGTTGATTCTTCACAAAAAATTACAGTTTTATCTTTATGTTTGAAGCCTGAAATGTGGCAAAAGGTCGAAAAGTTCAAGGGGGGTGAATACTTTCGCAAGGCACTGTATATCAATACTTACCATGTTACACTAAAGTAGTTCTGCTGTATGGATCGTGTTCAGTGAAAAATAAATATTTCAAACGGGGAGATGATTCATATTTGTGTCAAATCTCCTGTAAGTAAAGTAAAGATGGTTGGCACGGGTTATCATGCTACTTATCAGATTCCTGCCTTGTTCTTGTTTAAATGGTGCAACATCAATGCAACAAGTTCCTTCCCAAGGTAGCTGCTAGTAAAATCTAGATGATGTGTTTAAATGTCACATTATCAAGAAATGCATTATGACAAAATCCATGCCAAATATATAGGCTTTATCGAAATACACCATCTGTAAAGACTTAAGAAAACAGAAGTAAGCACATGTAGCAGTTTGGGAGAGCAGTAGTTTTCTTTACTTAACATACTGATGTAGTTTTCCAAAAGAAACAGCACTAAGGCATGGTACTGAATGGGGGTTTTTACATTGAGGTTTTGTTGACGGTTTTAATGACTTGTCAGATCAAAAACATTGTAGAGCTTAAAAGGTGAAGTAGGGGTGGAGTGTTAGATTGTGGTCAATACACGTCTGTCACTTTTTGAGTTGGTGGCAATTTCTTGTTAGTTTAGCAAAGGGTGGGTGACATCTGTTTTGGTGTGAGCGCCACCTTGGGGCCGACATGGGACTGCTTCAGTTCTGTCAGTAAATTAAGTATCTGAGTGGAAAATAAGTTATTTTTATAAAGCAGATTTTTGTGTGTGAGCTCCTTACTTCCTAACATAGTCTTTTCCCTTAAGTGACTCATTAAGAGCCTCTCTGTAATGTGTACTCTGCTGATATCTGTCATTCTTTACAGAACAATCCCAGATTTTTCCCCCCATGACTGCAATGAGAATGTTATGAAGACCAGATTTTTTTTAATAGAATAAAATCTAGTCACAAATGTACTTTTTAATCAGGTTTTGTATACTGTAACTTTTAAAATAAATTGGCATCAGTTGTACAATAAACTTTGAAGTTGAGCAAACACTTCTTAAGACAACAATCCTCAAACTGTATTTCATTGAGATCTGGTTATGAGACAAACAAATTTAGACTTTTTGGGGCTATTGTTACAATGGACATTATGAACATTGTTGAACTATTTCAATGTATTCTGTGAAAACAATTTGAATAACTACTACACTATAGATTCATCATTAATACTGGTATTTTATAATTAGCATATACTGCAGCCCATTCAAATCATCCCAGATTACTTTTAGCCAACTTTCCTGATATTTGGATTGCTCTTATTAACGTGGCAAGGTGTAATTGCTGTAGATGGGATAATACTGGCAAGCCCTGATGCCACTGCGGCTAGAAGATTTTAAGAAATGTATAATTCCAGAGCTAATTGTCAAGTATTTTTCTGCTCCAAAAGCAGCAATATTTCAAAATCATGGTCAACAGTGGTGCTACTGTAGTGAGCCAGGAGTACGGAACACATTGGTCTGTGTGTCAGGTTTTTGTTCAGTTCAAAGTTTCAAGTGTATTTTCACCAAACTTGCCTTCGCATTAAAATAATTCCTAAACAGTGGATATGTCGTAGCTGCACAAAAGTGATCAATTCACCAAAAAGAAAGAATTAGTCGTGAGAAGATTAGAAAAGGAGTTGGCCCACAATCTTTATTTAGAAAAAAATAGACAAGACAAGCGGGACAAGACTAAACGTTGTACATTTGGAGACATGACAGGGAACTGTAACAGCAGAAGAAAAGAAAGCAAGGGGTGATATGATTAAAAAAAAGAAATGCTATTAAATAAATATAACTACTGTAACACTTATTTGTTGTCATTATCGCCCTAGAATAATCCTCCTTGGTTTAGGCATCTTACATTCACCAACAGTGCACGAACAGTCCACAGTATTACGCTATAAGCATACACAGCATGTTGCACATCGACACCAATCTGCAATAGATTACGTCAATACAGTGTTTGAAAAGCTTTGAAACAGCGGTCAACGCCAAAATAATAAGCCAAAAAAAATAAATATCAAAAGACGAATTAATTCTCATCTTAATTAAAGCCAGCATGTACTGCTGAAATAATGTTAGGGTGGACTTACATTTGAGATAGGGAGCTACAAAATGAACACTGTCATTAGTAATGAATATGTTTATAAACCAGTGAGGATATTAACCTTCATATCATTGTTTTGTAGACTTATCTAATAATACATTTTATTTATATATCTTACAGTAAAACCAGCACATATAGCACAATAAAAAAGATAAGCAATACAACCAACATATAAAACAAGCATAAGCAATTAAAAACAATAAAATCAGTAACTATCAGGTGAGAAATATAAGACTATAGTATGTGGAAAGCTAATCTGAAGGTGTGTTTTGATTACTGTTTTGAATGTGTCCAGGTCAGTACAGTCACAGATGTGTATGGGTAGGGAGTTCCAGAGGGAGGGGGCTGCAGTGGTGAAAGCTCTGTCCCACCAGGTACGGTGCGTGGTCCTGAGTGGTGGAGAGAGGTGGTTAGTGTCAGAGGAACGGAGGTTACGGGGGGGATTGTGGCGGTGGAGCAGGTCTGTGAGGTAGGACGGAGCCTGGTTATGGAGGGCTTTGTGGGTGAGGAGGAGGACTTTAAACTGGATGTGTTGGGAAACAGGGAGCCAGTGGAGGTTCTGAAGGACGGGAGTGATGTGATCACGGGAACGGGTGTGGGTGAGGAGACGGGCAGCAGAGTTTTGGGATGTATTCCATTCTCATTCAGTGCAGTTGTATTCATTTTCTCTTTTAACAACATATTAATTTATCACAGCTTGGCATTCCAACTCAAGAGACTGAATGAGTTTCTTACATTTTTTACTCTCTCATGGTGGAGTTGCTGGATCGTCATTTTCATGGGGAAAAGGCAGAATATTTTAATTTAAGTTCTTTGTTGATGTTAGATTCCTTCACCTGGTCTGCAGTAGGATGCTTGCTGTGGTCTTGAGGACAATCTGTTACATCCATTACTGCTGCAGCTGATGGCTTTGCTGCTTTCTCTATTCTTTGAAGTTTGTTCTTCTGTTGACTACATCTAACCTCATTCTTCTTTTTCTCTTCTCCGGGGATGGAACATGATTGGAGATTGAAGGAACGTAGTCAGGTGACAGAGGGTTGTTACTCTTTTTCCCTAAAACATAAGTACATAGAAACAACATCAGAATCAGAATCAGCTTTATTGACCAGGTTTAAGTAAACAAACAAGGAATTTGACTCTGGTTAATCTTTGCTCTCAAGTACAACACTCACTTAACATATAAAGAATAAAAACAGGACAGTAAGAAATATAAAAAAATACTGTTAAGTGTACAGTATAAAAATACAATAGAATTTACAATTTAACAAAAAATATACAAAAGAGAGGGAAGGAATAGTGCAATATCAGTCAGTAGAGTCTGAGATTTTAGGATTTAAATATGAATACAGTGCTTCTTTTAGGTTAGCTAATGTTAGCCTTTGTAATCCACACAAAATCCATGCCATGCTGCATAGGTAGAACTTACCTTTTCGTAATAACTAACGGTTGTGGCTAGAAAGGAAAGGAACGTAGTTAGCTAGCTAGCTGTATTCCTACTAGCCTCAACTGTTAGAAACCGTTTTAGCCTGTTTGCTAGCTAACGTTAGCTAGCTACATAGATAAGATACTCCTGTTACGTTACCTGATATGAAGTGGTCACAGCATAACCGAAATCCATTGTTTGTGGCCTCCCATCACTCGGTTTAGTTCTGTCTGCTTCTAGCACGTTTTATGGAAGCAATCCATTTACTTCTTCTCAGGATATTTAGCTAGGAATCCCATGAAATGCTATCCGTTATCTTTTTTCCGATGGTTCTGGCATCCCGGCACACAGCAACTATCCACCATGGTGAATCAAGGAGTTTATTGAAATAGACAGCAAATGATTTATAATAAAGTATCTATCTATCTATCTATCTATCTATCTTTAATAGGTGCAACTAGCTAGTAACGTAGCTAGCTAGCTAACTCTGGCTCAGCTCCGATGCCAGTGTTTTGATATTGACTGGTGCATGCCGGGATTGCCGGAACTCTTGCTAGCTAACGTTAGCTCTTGCTAACGACAGAGTGAAACAACATAAAGTAACGACAGAGGGAAACGACGCATAGCAACGGCACCTAGCAAGAACATGAAGCAAGAGAGAGAAAACGACACGTCATAACGACAGAGGGAAATGACACATAGTAACGACGCATAGCAACGACAGCGTGAAACAACACATAGTCATGACAGACAGACATGGGCATAGACAATTAATAAGCAACGACAGAGTGAAACAACACATACATGCAGCATTGACACAGCAAGACGACACAGTCAAATGACAAGGACAGACGACAGGAGTAAGTGGAGTTGACACAGACAAAAGTTGAGTCATGTGGGCAATCACATAGACAGTTAATAGACACATAGACATGGAAGACGACACATAGCATAGACATTGACAGTAAGCATAGACATAGACATTGACAAATAGACATAGAATGTAAGCATGTCAACTTAATTTTGGCACAATCGGAACCCCATAGTTGAGTTGACACAGACAAAAGTGGAGTCACGTGGGCAATCACATAGACCTAGACAGTTAATAGACACATAGACATGGAAGGCGACACATAGCATAGACATTGACAGTAAGCATAGACAAATAGACATAGAATGTAAGCACGTCGACTTAATTTTGGCACAATCCGAACCCCACAGTTAGCTGTAGGTGAAGCCAGGTAACTGAAAGAAATCCAGGCATGTTGATCTTGATTCGTAGTATAGCCAGCTAGCTAGCACCTAGTGCGCCGCAGCAGCTTCCATGTCAGGTAGCACACAGGGCAGCTCAAGTTCATCTGCGATTAACCTTACCTCCGCGGCCGGTCCATTTGGGACCAGCAAATTGATACATACATCCGCCGCGTACCCGCAACGGACTCATAAAAATCCTGGCTCATCTGGTCCAGGTCCGTTTTGGACCCGTTTATCTCATTTTCAAAATCCCTTCTGTTCTTGCTGTAGGATCAATAGGATAAACTAAACTATAGGATAAAACTAAAACTATCATTAGGCCTAGGCAAGGCCTAAGCTTAAGGCTGAATCCCATTTCTATGTCTTACCCCTACCCCTTTGTCTTACCCCTAGCACTTGTCCCTCAAAACCGAGTGGTAAGGGCAAAAACATACCCCTATGAAATGAGACACCACTTGGTTATGGTTACGTCACCATACAGCATTGATCACAAACTTCCAAGATGCCGTTTGCAAGTGTGTGTATGTCGATTGCGTGGGTTTTGACAACAGTGTCATATGCATGTATATACTTTTATGTTCACTTTGGTGGTGGTGGTGCAGATGTTATCTGTGTACTACTTAGGTCTGTTTGCAATACATATTTTTATACACACTGCATGGTGTGTTGTATATCTGTTTCAGTTATTACTGTTTTGAATGTCATTGATGTTCAGAAACACTTTCTTTGTTGCCCAATAAAGTAAACATAACAGGCAAAAACATTATATAAAATATATTACAGAACAATTATCAACTATTAGAACCATAATTTAATTTTTGTGGTGGCCAGCACAAAATACACTACGGGGAAAGGACGCCTCACACGCCGGGAGACGGCCGAAAAGAATGCCTCATATGCTGGGAGACGGCCATGAGGCGGCCGCTGGGGACGCGACTACGGGGAAAGGACACCCATGGCCGCGGAAACTAGGGGTGCGGAGGTTGCTGCAGCACCCCCTAGCGAAAGGAGAAACTACTACAACCATAATAAAAAAAAAACCCAAACATTTATTTTAAAGTAGCCTATTAAAATAAATGTTGTGGGTTTTTTTTATTATTATTATTATTAATATAAACCTAATCCCTTTCATTACAAATTAAAACATTTTAAAATTTGGTAAGTAAGAAATAAACACATAATTTGATTAGAATGAATCTGCTGATTTTTCCAAGAGTCGAGGCGCGCCGTGCGCCTCTAACGCTCATTCAAGAGTGGTGAAGACAGTTGTGGAACCTTTCCCGGCTGGTCAACAACAGTACAGAAGTTAGCTAGCCATGGCACAAAAGCGCATTTTGGATTTCTTTATAGATCAACCACAAGCTAAAAAGCATAAAAGACCTGAGACAGAAAACTCAGCAACTGTAACTGAATGAAGTAGCGACCCTGCTAGCAACAGACGACGAGGGAGCTAGCTAATCTTGTAAACCAAGCTAGCAGCACCAGGGTAGCCGCAGAGGGAACATCAACGTCAACTCCGTGCTGCCAACCTCGGGGTCACACTTTTCCTGGTAGACGTTTTGGAGATGAGGATGTTTTTGTGTGTTATGACTGCAACACAAGGTAATAACGCTGGTTTACTATTATGCTGCCGCCGTGCAGTAAATTGGCATGATTTATCAATTGTTCAGTAACAGTTCAACTGAAAGTTCATACGAATTATTGGAGGTAATTGTGTTTTTTTACACTCGTGTAAAGCCTATAACTTACGTATTGGAAAACCAGAATGAGGTCACACCTATTTTTAATTATCCTACCGTATTGTTATAAAATTATTAGAACTTCTGATACATTAGGCCCAATATCTTTATGCCTTTAATTTGCTATTGCTGTGCTACAAAAACTTAAGGCTGCATTTCGCTATTTCAGTGTTTGTGTCAGGACTGACCGGCTTGCTTCACTTTGATTTGATTTAATATAATTCAGTGATGCGTTACCCTTGTGTTTTGTGGCTCGGTTTTTGAGCTTGTAGTAGGCATATTCTGTACCATTGTCGTAGCGTTGTGCCTATATCCTGCGTTACCCGTGCCTAGTTTGTTCTGTCTTGGATTTTGGACTTTATTCTTGTTTTAGTTTTTTCGCTTGTGGAGCATGTACCTGTGTTCCAGATTTATTACCGAAGCCTTAGTACTGTTTTGACACCACAAAGTGCCTTTGTTTTAATAAATAGAGATATTTTGTCTTCATCTTGACTTAACTTGGTTAAATAGTGATAACTGTCTATTATTTCCCGGTGTTTCGGGATCAGTAGCCGACCGTAGGCTAATTACGGTCTTGGATAGGCTATTTATATGAATTTAATCTGTATACAGTTCAATAAATTGTGATGGATGCAGTTTGGTGTGTGGTGGTTGACTTTGGCTGAAAACATCACTCTAGAATTTGTCAGCACCCCAAATTCAAAATATGTTCCCACGGCTCTGAGGACACCTCACGCGTCGGGAGACGGCCAAATATATATATGCCTTATATGCTGGGAGGCTGCCGCGACTACGGGGAAAGGACGCCTCACACGCTGGGAGGAGGCCGCGGGGGACGCGCGACAATAACGGGATGGCGGAGGTTGGGTTTAGGAAAAACACTACGGTGAAAGTACGCCTCACACGCCGGGAGACGAAACGCCACACGCGGAATGCGTTATTGTTTGACCCATCCACCACCCCTGACCAACCACCCTACCCTCAGCTTTTCATACTACTCCCTACCATTTTCGTGCTGTGACCACGAAATATGCTTCCCATTGAAATACATTACTTCACATTTTCGTGCTGGCCACCACAAAAAAAAAAAAAAACGAGAAAAACGTCCCTGTGAACACGTATAAATAGACTAAATAACGTGACCATTTCACGAACTGCCATGAGACTGGGCTGCACACACACATAAAAAAAGGCACTCAAATGTATAAAACTAAAAAAGACACACAAGACCACAAACAAAAAACTACAGCTATTCTGAAATTCCAGACCACAGTCTGATGCCTGTTGGCCAGTAACCTTTCACTCCAACCCCATTGCTTTCATTTGTGTCCTGTATCATAACCAACAACAATGTACAGGTGCATGAACAGGAATGAATTACAAATGATTACTGCTTGTTTTCAGCCCGAAAGTGGATCAGCTGCTGGCTTTCCTCCTGCATCCCTGTGTGATACAGGACGGTATATGTAAAGCATGTAGCGATGTCTCCAAAGCAAGCAAGTAGTGTTATGCACCGATATCCAGGCCCGTATTAAGACAATGTGGTGCCCCTGGGCACTATACCTCTAAGCCCCCCCCCCCACACACACACACATTACACGTGCTGTCCTCCTGGCAAAAATATATCAGATATAATCAAGGGGATTTCTCAAATGTAATTTACTAACTTGTACAACTACATACATGTAGGCATATGAGCAGTGAGCACTATATTCAAATGTCTGAATTCAAAATGTCTATCAATTCAAAAAGCCAAAATCAATACTATATATTGCAGCATTGTGGGTCGGTCAAATTGTATTTTTCCGACTTTATTTTATGGGCCCTGAAAGCAACTCCTCTGATTGGTCAAAAACTTTCAAAAGCATCATGGGAAAGCTAAAACGGCTTTAGCATCACAGCTAACGACAATAAAAGGACCGAAAATGAATAAGCTATGGACAAAAAACTATCAATATTAGGTCCAAGAATATGGATTTATTGCACAAAGTCTTCTGAAAAAAATACAAGTTCTAGGAAAAGAAAGAGACTGTGGACCGGTCTTTTACACTTCTCTGCATACTGAATAAACTCACGAAGCACACCCGCCATGCTGTGTGCTTTGAAAACACAGAAGGGAGGGGCGCAACCAAGATGGGGGGGGGGGGGGGGGGTTGTGTGACAAATGTGTTTCTTAGCTTGCCAATTACATTGAATAAAGAAAGCCAACCACTTATTTTTTTATAACAGTTAATATTTTACATTCATCATTATGATAACATTTTTCTGGGGGGTTAAACTGGCCACTTTTGATTATTGTTAAACCCCCCCATCCCTCAAATGATACATTTGCGCGTACTTGTGGACCAACTCAACTATGACAGATTGGGGAGGGGAGTGATAGTGGTCACTGGTCATGTAATATTGATTTATTTATAATGTATTATTATTATTATTATTATTATTATTATTATTATTATTATTATTATTATTATTATTGTGAAATTAGTGTTCATAAACAAGTAATGTATGTCTTTCAACAATTTCAAGTGAATAATATAATAATTTACGGGAAATATTGTTAAACAATATCAGACACTGGTTGTGAATGGTTGGTGCCACTGGATGATTATGGATAATCCGGGCATGCTGATATCAAACGAAATTCGCTGCTAATGGAGTTTAGTTAAAACTGTAGACATGCATGGAGTCCATTCAAGGCAGAGAAATGTGGGACTGTTGTGCAAATCAGCAATGTAATGTTAACATTAGCATTAGCATAGCAAGCTAGCGATTTTTAAAAACGTTTCAATTAAGAACATGGTTGCAAATATATATGTACATGGTCGATCTGGCAGCCATTGTTGCCGGTTGCACAATGTATTCTGGATACCCCTTTCTTTCAAGTAAGCTCGCGACTTTGCTTGGTTTTAAGGGGTATCTAGCCCTTCCCCTTAGCCCTACCCCTCAATCAAAATGAGTATTGGGATAGCCCTTACTTTCATGTGAACGCGCAAAACTAAGGGGAAGGGGTAAGACAGAAATGAGACGCAGCCTAAATCTGCATTGCCTTGTATTTTTAACCTAACAATATTGTCATTAGGCCTAACAGAAAAGGTTCAAGTCAAGACATCAATTTACTGTACAAAAGTAATCACTACTCAATGATAATATAAAATTGACATTTATATTTATGGAAAGTTAGAGGTAGTCTATTCTGTTTTTGTTAAGTAGCCTACGTTGGCTAGGCTACTCTACATTAATTCTGTGGTCAAAACCTAATTTAGTGCTTTATAGGCCTAGACATAAAATATTGTATCTATTAGGCTACAACTTCAATGAAATGCTGCGCTATGCACAGCTGAAATATTAGAAAATGAATAACCGAACGACAATAAAGGACAATTCCGGCACAAAACGAACCTAGGGGTTATTAACAGATGTGTACCCACTCTGTCGCTCTCTGGGACATGTTTTCATGCTAATCGAATGTGTCTGTAGCTTGAAAGACGCTAGCGTGGACCGCTGATTAGCTTACAACGCTAATATTCGGGGCACAGTGAAACTAAAAACAAATCGCTATTTATACCACGAAAAAGATTCAAAATATCACCAAACTTCAACGGTAGCATAATGAGGGTCCCTAAATGTTAACCGAAGCATCGAGAACATTTCACAAGTGTACAGACAGTTTATTGAACGAAGAGCTGCGGGAGCTCCGTGAAAGGGCTACGAGAGAGAGAGAGAGAGAGAGAGAGAGAGAGAGAGAGCTACCGGTAGTCAATGCCGCAACACAGCCTCGTACTTCGGGAAACTGCTGGTGTACCTGCGTACATTGTGAAGCTATGGCCACCGAACAGGAGTGTTTGTGTTGCACGGAGTGGGACCTGTTGCGTCGCGACACCCAAGAGACGCAGTGTTTTGTACAGTCTGAAGATTTCGGAAATAAATTGGAGAAGGCGACCCAGACTGGAGGGACCAGATGAACAGT
The DNA here is from genome assembly GCA_023566125.1 of Zingel zingel. Lineage (NCBI taxonomy): Eukaryota > Metazoa > Chordata > Actinopteri > Perciformes > Percidae > Zingel > Zingel zingel. The sequence goes on from CM042315.1 coordinate 34,130,832, forward strand.
TATCCACTGAGTAAGTACACTAGACAAGTTATGCAGAGTGCGATTATTTCAGATATATTGAGCAAATTGCTTTTGATTTTAGTTTGCATCGCCAGCTGTAAGTCATGACTGGTTTTCAAGACGGCGGCGGCATGTAAACATGAATGCGAGTGTCTTTATAATGTATCTTTTCAATAAACTGTCTGTACACTTACAAAGTTCTCAATGCTTTGGTTAACATTTAGGGACCCTCATTATGCTACCGTTGAAGTGTGGTGATATTTTGAGCCTTTTTAGTGGTATAAATAGCGATTTGTTTTCCCTGTGCCCTGAATACTAGCATTGTAAGCTAATCAGCGGTCCACGCTAGCGTCTTTCAAGCTACAAACACATTCAATTAGCATGAAAACATATCCCAGAGAGCGACAGAGTGCGTGCACATCTGTTAATAAACCCTAGGTTCGTTTTGCGCCGGAATTGTCCTTTATTTTCAATACAATATTGTTTAATGCTTATTTCTCCTATCACTCGGTTTTGTGTGGATGGAGGCGGGACACGTCTCCTCGTTGCCCGGTCCGCCGCCAGGTTGACCCACCTGATTGTGTGCTTGGTGACCTCCGTGTCCGTGGTTGACCATGTCACAGTGTTTTTCCTCACAGCACCTGCATGTTTATGCTATGTAGCATCCAAAGCCAAGTATGCTTACACAATACAATATATGAGATAGGTATTTAGAAGATTAAATTAAAAAAGAAACATGACTTACAAAGTTATAAACAGGGTTGTGGTGGTTAAAATAAGAGGTGGGTAAACTATGAATTCGTTATCAGGGTAAGGTGTGCCATGCCTTTTGCTATCGGATGTTTAAAAAAAAGACATTGAAAATGTTCAAACAATATCAGTGGTATTAAATGGTTCCTTGATCAAAGCACATATTTTATGTGGATAAATCAGTGTGGTTTTGTAATGTTTTAAGTTTGTTAGGGTCCTAAATACATTCTATTTGGAGGTAAACTCTTAACAGGTTGATAAACTATTTCTGACATTTGAGCAGTGGATAAACTCCATTTACTTGCGTTTAGTCTCCACTACAGCCCTGGTTAACATAACATTGCATTTAGTCATTTAGCAGATGCTTTTATCCAAAGCGACTTAACATTCAAGCTATATGTTGCAGCAGAGACCTTAGTGTTAGGTTAACCATTCCAAAAGCAACACTAAATTAAAATACAACTCACGTGGTCATTTACAACCCACACAAACTGCATTCCATCAGTGTGTATTATTATTATTATTATTATTATTATTATTATTATTATTATTATTATTATTATGATGGGTTCAAGCCTGAGTCCGCAAGGACCTCAGGCGCAACAATTGACCCACTTCAACCACTAGGTGGCGCTATAGCAGAAAAAAAACACGTTTGGCACTATAACTCCCACACCGTACACCCGACATTTAAAAACCATGTATCCACACGTTCCCTGGATCCAACTGAATCACGTGATATAGGCCACGCCCATTTTCGCCTAAACTTTTATCGTGAAAAATCGCGATTTATCAAAAACCTACTTTTTCAAAGTCCTAGACCGTGCGACCGATCGGCACAAAATTTGGCAGGTAGCATCTCCAATGGGCCTAACAAAAAGTTATTAAAAATAATTTTGATAGGATAAAAATTGCACATATTACGCACAAACAAATTTGTGTAGCCAACTATGAAAACACCAACTTTGCCATATCTTGGCCAAAATAAATGCAATCAATGCCAAAGAAATCAGCAAAGAACTTGAGATCATTGTTCAACATCCCACTACGATGCTGTGTACCAAATTTGGCAAAGATCGGCCTTTAGGTGACGCTATAAGCAACGTTCATTTGTTTTGGCCTATAACTCAATGCATTTAAATTGGAAATTTGCAATTGCAGTATCTCTGCCACAGTAAATGCAACCAACACGAAACTTGTGGTGCTCGTTCGGCATTCCGCTCTGAGGCTCTGTACCAAATTTGGTGAAGATCGGCCATTAGAGGGCGCTATAATCAACGTAGACGAGTTTTGGCCCTTTTACTCAATCTATGTTAATGGCATATTTGCAATAGAAATGTACCACAGACCTTGCAGCTCACACTTCTCAATATTTACTGATGTTTCCCTCCTACCGTGGTTTTTGGTTTGGTCGGGGGCGACTGCCGTGGGTGGCTTGGGTCCCGTCATAACTGCTTGCATGCAGTTATTATTATTATTATTATTATTATTATTATTATTATTATTATTATTATTATTATTATTATTATTATTAAGATCCAAGACAAATGTACCCGAGCAAAGCTATTGCAACCACCAGGCAGCAAATACGTTTGCGTGTATTTACTTCGATAACATGATGGGCCTGTTGCCCACACCTGGGGTGCGTTTCTCTTGACATGACAATCCACTGTGATTCCAATCCCCAAACTTCGACCGTAGATGCGCTCTTTCGAACAAGTGCAAGTACGCCACTGTTTCACCCAAGATTGTGCCGGAAGTTGGCATCTCCATTTTCTAGAAGCGCACCCACGGTCAATGCCGTTTACAGTGCCAGCGACAAACGAAAGGAATCAAAAGGAGGGAGTCTCACAGCAGAGGGGATCCCACAGAAATTTCGAAGATGTACTGCATGTCAGAAAAGTAGGCTTTTCATTATTATAATTATTGCACTGCCCGATAGTTAACAGGAATATTTTTAGTAGCCTATTTTCCCTACTCTATAAGTGACATCAGGCATAAGCCTACCTGATTTTCATATGCAAAGTAGCCATCAGCTGCTCAGGTAGTCATGGTCATACTATGTTTGATTTTGAGAAAAAAAAAAGAAGACATCAGACGTAAAAAAAAAAAAAAAAAAAAAAAGTCTATGGTATAGTAGCCAGTCTAAAAAAGGCTACACGGTCATATTGGTATGATGGTTGCTACGATTTTTAAGGCTGCCCCAACATTTACAAACTATTGACTTTGAACGTATTACTTTGAATTATATACTTACTGAAAATCAAGGTCTTCGTTGCCATCCTACTGAAGGGCCTTTTGTTATTAACACCCTTCCAGTTCATCTGATGAGACACCTCATCTGTGAAGAGCCTGCCCAGGATGTTCCAGGTGACCCTCTTCACATCCTGGCCTCCAATGGTGGTAGACTGGTGGACTCAAATGCATAACTCTTATGCCCCGTTTACACGAAGGGAAGACGCAGATATTTTCCTGTGGTTTGGCCTCTCATTTACACGAAAACCCAATTTTTATCACAGAAAACGATTATTTCTAAAAACTCAGATGTTTGAAATGTCCGTTTATGAAAATAGCTGGCCACGTGTAAATGTAGCATTAAATCAGTGGAAAGTTTTAACAGAAGTTGGCAACTTCAGCTACTTGGCAAAAACGTTCAACAAAAAGCGCTCGCTAGGAGGATATACAAAAGCAATAAACAAAAACCTGGAAACATGAAGGTATGGCTAGAAATCTTGACGACACTTTCACGTGGAACGAACAAGACAAACTGGAACAAGACAAAGGGAGACAAGGAACATTTGTACATGAGGTAGGGGAAAACAGGTGAAAACAATCAGGGGCGGGGAGACAATCACACTGGTGGGAAAATCACACAAAGGGAGGAAGTCAGGGTCTGAAATGAGAGGGAAAGTGAATACAAAATAAAACAGGAAGTGCACAACAAGACAAGACATGAGTGACTACACTTAAACTTGACGAGACATAACAGAAGAAATCTAAAAGGCAAAGACATTTTTTTTAAATAGACAGTAAAGTAAACATTTCTAAGCTTAAGTTGCATTTAAAGGTGGATTTATAATGTTTTTGTTCCTGTTGAAAGTGTCCAGAAATGTAGAAAAACATTTTTCTGTAAAGAACAAAAATCCTGTTCTCTTGGATTAATTTTTTTCTAAACATGTACTTGGCTCACACCCTCATGGACCTGTGCCACCTTTACACACAATGTTAAACCAGTGAGATTGTCGCTCAATGACAGACTCTTACCACTGGGAAAAGGCATTTCAGGACAGGCCTGTTCAGGGCTGCTTCAATAGAATATTTGCAATCATCATGGATAATCAATAAACCTAATAGCACCATTCATATTAAGTAAGAAACATTTTCTTCTTTTAAAAAATTTCAAATGCCTCCACTGCCTCCAATTGTTCCAGGAGAAACTGGATATTGTCAGGCATCTCAACATCTGGCCCCGGGATGCTGTTCAGCCTGCTGCTGAGGTAGTTCACCCTTGCCACAAGCTGGTCTTGTTGCTGTTTAATGGTTTCCAGCAGGCTAAGGATGTGGACCTCAGCCGCTGTTGACAAACATGAAATATAGCTAAAATGTAGTGTATAAAATATATCATATTTCAGTGTGTATCCTCATTACTCATAATACTGACATTAGTTATTGACATTAGTTAATGACAAAAGTTATTGACAAAGTTTGAAGAAAATATGTGATGGTTGTGGGAATTTTTTTCCAAATTCTGTGGCACAGAATGACCCTTCAGTATTTGTCAGTTATTGCTCACCAGAGCAGGGAATGGTATTGGCCATTCTTCCCCCTTGCCATGTTGGTCTGTAGGCCAGGCTTGAATAGGGCTCCTCTGTTCGCCGCATGTTGAGGGCTGGTGCGGGGGGTGGAGGGAGTTGAGGACGGACTGCCTTTCCTGGCCCATAGTGAGGTGGGCGGTGTGCGAGAGGGGGACTTTTTTTATTAAATGGTAGTCATCTGTTAACCATGACTGATAATACACATGTGGCCTTTCTATTCACTAATGTTTCAGAAATCAGTCCCTACCTTGAGTAACTCTCTGCATGTTAAATGCGGGTGCAGGGAGTTGAGGTGGTGAAGGGTGTTGCAGTCCTGCCCCATGGTCAGGTGCTAAGGGAGAGAAATTGGTATTAAATGGTTGTGATCTGTTAACCATGGTAGGCTGCGAGCTACAGGACCAAACAATGGCAAACAAAAAATCTCTGGTCAGGCTGAACATGAATTTGTATGTTTCAACATTTTGGTACGCACTACCTATTTCAACCCCATGAATGGATTGACATTGAAAATCAATGTGTTTCAATGCAATTTGATAATGATGAATGATTAATTTAATATTGCATGCTGGATGCTGAAACATTTCAGGCAATATTGCATGAATGCAGATGTTTTTGACAAAATATTTGGCTGAGATTTCGATATTTTGAAAGTTACAATTTCATTAGAGTATGCAGAAAATCTGAGATGGTAATGCAGATGCAATCTGTTGATTTGAAACAGAGTGACCATTGCTGTGTTAACATAGATGGGGCCACTGTATTCAATATTATTTTGGAGATCAGTCTTTACCTAGACAGTTTTCTCCAGGTTGAGGAGTAGTGACTCTGCTGCCTGGCACTCGGCGAGCTGGAGTGGTGGTTGAGCTGGAGTAATGGATACAAGGAGAGAGGAATATATTTAGCACTAAGAATGTTAACCATATCTCTAATATTAATTTTATGATTTTGTTATTTCAATGTTAAGAGATTATTCCTTATATTACTCTGCCAGTGAAATTGGTTTGGGCTTGAGGTTTCAACTGATACACCAGGCGAGTTGGAAGGTCCTGGCAACCTCAGAGATGCAAAGTCACCATTTTCTGGCTCTTCTTCACTCTCATCAGAGTCCCCGAGACGATGGCTGTTAAGTAACCATATCATTATGGTTATTGCACTCCAAAAATTGTCAAATATACATATAGTACAAGCATCTCAGGTCTATTGTTGAATGCTACGGGAAATAACCTTCCTATTACTGTAGAAACATAACAAAAACAAGACAGAACACACTTACACTGGCTTCCTGACTCTTTTCTCTGGCAGCTCACCCTTCTGCTCTGCCTCAGACTGTAGTTCAAGGTGTTGCAGCCGGCCTGATATTGATTCTTAAGCCTAATAGCGTCTTTGTAGTTTTAAAATTGAATATGTTAAAATGAACATGAGTTTCAAATTAGCTGTAGAGCTGCACAGAATATTATTATTATTGATGATGATGATGATGATGATGATGATGATTATAATTATTATTATCTTTATTTAACCAGGTAGGTCTCATTGAGAACAAAAAATATATCTTACAAGAGAGACCTCACCAAGAATAGCATCAGTAGATATAAATGGAACATTTTAAACAATGCAAGGCAAAGACAATTTCATGTGCATTTTCAGAACATAGAAATAATAGGTTATTCCAAGCAGAAGGAGAAGCAACCATGAAATTATTCGTATACCACAAGTTCTGACAACCTTTACGTCATATCTTGGCCAGTTTGGCTCATGCTTCTCCCCGTTAGCAGCTGCCCTTTTCACACGTTCAGTACTCTTAAAGCTGGGCCAGTACACCATCCCGTCATCATATCAGTCAATTGGCACAACAGCAATGTCCTCACTTGCCTGAAATTCAATAAGATGAAGAAAATGGGTATTTATTAATCATTAAAAAAGGAATAACATGGACTAAATCATGGACAAGTGTACAGTTGAAGATGAAGAGTGTTTCCTCTATGCCCGCCACGGTAACAGCGACAAAAGCCTCGACATGAAATCTGCACTCACGCGGGTCCCGTGAAATATGACAGCTACAGTTTATTGGAAAATAAACTTAGCAAAAAAAGTATGGAAATTTGTGTTCGGAAATTTGTAAGGAACATGCATTTGTGGGATGAGCAGCAGCGCTGAATATGTGGGTTGCGCCCATGAAAAATTTGCCAACTCTTCTCTGCCATTGCCAAACAGCGTATTCTGCCATTGACTTGTTTGGTGGATTGGATAATTGAAGTTTGAAGAAACAAGACATATTTGCAATTTAACAATTTATTCATTTCACAAACAGGAGCCTCAGTAGCGTGTGGAAGAACCATACACAGCCACAACAGCCTGGCACCTCCTCCTCATGCTGGTCACCAGCCTTGTCACACACTGCTGTGGGATGGCATCCCATTCTTCAATCAGCATTTGTCTAACTTGGTTGTGTTGGTCACTCTGGCACAAACAGCACACCCAAGCTGATCCCACAAGTGTTCAATGGGGTTGAGTTCAGGACCGCTGGCAGGCCATTCCATCCTCCCCACTCCCATATTCTGGAGGTAATCCCTGATAAACCCCGCCCTGTGGGGGCCAGCGTTGTCATCTTGGAGGATAGAGTTCATTCCCAGACTGTGGAGATATGGGATTGCCACTGGTTGCAGAATCTCATCTCTATATCGCTCTGCATTGAGATTGCCTTCAATGATGACAAGCCTCGTTTTTCCACTGAGGGAGATGCCGCCCCACACCATCACACTGCCTCCACCAAAAGGTGTTACTCTATCGGTGCAGCAATCGGCATAGCATTCTCTGCGTCTTCTCCACACTTTGACCCTACGATCCAACTGCTGTGGGCATAATCATCCAATCCACCAAACACCAAATGAGTCAATGGCAGAATAAGCTGTTTGGCATTGGCAGAGAAGATTTGGCAAATTTTTCATGGGCGCAACCCACATACTCAGCGCTGCTGCTCATCCCACAAATACATGTTCCTTACAAATGGGGCACCATTTCAACTAAACAGGCTTTCCAATGATATAAGATTTATTGCCAAAAAGCATTGTTACCACAGAGAAATAATCTACCAAACACAAATTCCCTTACTTTTTGTGCTAAGTTTAGCATTGTGGATACTGAATTTGATGAATTTACTGTTTATCAGACCCCAGATGAGACAAGAAGCTAATATTAGCGAATGCTGCGGTCCCTCTGCCTTTGACTCCCCGCTGCAGGAAATGCCTGTATTAACGTTACTGTTTTAAAACCAGGTTAGTGGGGGTGCATACCGCTCAAAACCAACATGAAAAACTTTGCTAGTAATGGTCACTCAGCATTTTGTTTTGTTGTTAAACTGTGTGTAAAATGAGCGGTGACGTTAAATCACCCTACGGTACCATCTATTTGCTGGATGGTTTCAAGGTAGGGGAGAGTGGGTTGATTTGTGCCAGGGGGGAAGTAGATCCACCCCTTGTTTCTGGAAAACCATAGAATAAATTGGTTATGTGACCACATCATTTTGAAAAGCCATCCATTTTACTCATCCTCCAAATAAGGGAGACACATGGCATGAGAGATAAGCACATTTTAGCTCCAAAAACTTTTTTCCTTTCAAAGTAAAATTTATATGGTTAAGGTTTTTTGATTGTAGTGTCTGAACACTTATAGACACGTTTGAAAACATTTCACACATGTTTTAGTGCTTTAGCAGGCTACACAATGAGTCTATAGAGTTAGCATGATGTTAGCTTTTAACAGTAGTTAAGCGCAGCCCTGTGCCCCTCCCCTCCCCCGAGGGCAGCGCATGCATACACAAACATGACAGAAACAGCCGGCGAAAGAGAGCAGCTCCTTCCAAAGAAATGCTCTTCGACTTCAGTCGTGTGGAGTTGGTTTGGATTTACGGCATCTGATGAGGAACGGAAAACACCTCGATGCAAACTATGTCTTAAGGCTGTTGTTGTTGCTGGTAGCAGTACGACAAATCTGTTTCAGCATTTAAAGCGAAGACATGCGGCTGAGTGAGAGAAGTGTTGCCTTCTTCGAAAAGAAAACCACTCTAGTGGCGTTAGCGCTAGCACCCTGTTTGCAAAGCAAACAACTCTTCAACAAAGCTTTTCAAACAGTGTACTGTATGAGAAGAGCAGGGCAAGGTGGAAAGCCATAACGGAGAGAGTTACCCTCTACATAGCTACGGATATGCTGCCAGTTTAGTTCACATTTTTTGTTGTTTTATTAGCTCAATCCAAATACTGTATAAATAATTTGGATGTTTAACAATCTTTGCTGCACACTGCACAGTGACTTTTCACTTAGATAAAGGGATTGCCTTTGCAGTTTTGTTTATGTTGATGCACTTTAATTAAATACAATAAATATATATTTTTAAAATATATTTACAGTTCGCAGTTATTTTGTTTTAAATGGAAGGGGGGGGGGGGGAATCGCATCGAATCGTTAATTTGAGTTTTTTATAAAAGAATCGCAGATTTTTTTAGGGAAAAAAATCGCCCAGCTCTACCACATACACTGCGAGATCTTGCTTCTGTCTTAAAGATAACACAGCTCATCGCGGCAATAACTTATATAAAGAAAAAACTTGTACCCCCTTACTGACAATTGACTGCAGCCGGCGCTGTTGCTACGTTTAGCTAAAAAAAAGTGACTGTCAGCCAAGTGTTACCTTTTCAGCTTCCACGCTCCGAACCATAGTTGGGAGCGAGCTGGTTTCAAAATAATAACTTGGCTCGTAGCAGGTAACTTGCATCTAGTGGTCCGGGTCAACAGAGCCGAAGCACAAAGCAGTGAGGCGTCGATAAGTTAAGGGTATGCACATGGGCTTTACTACATTCACGGGCACAAAAGGTGCTGTTCTTGCTAGCGTTCGGCTGGAGCATGGACTGCATTACTGTTATATTCGCGCCGTAGACTGAGAGGATGAACACACCTGCCCCACTACGTCACACATACGCATTTTCCAACAACATTTAATTTGGTATATCCAACAATCATATAACCTTGGAAACAAGAAAAAGTGTACTGGAGTCAAAGCTGGTACCCCCCCCCCCCCCCCCCCCCCCCCCCGCTGTAAAGCATTCTGCGTGTGGTGTCTGCCTGTGACATGCAGGTTACCTTCACCCCAAAGACAGACACACACACACACACACACAAACACACACATACAGAGGCGTCTCACTTTATTAGATAGATGTGCTTTACTAATAAAGCTGCCTTGCCTATAAGTATGGCAAAAGCTCTGAGGTCTGTAGACTAGGGGGTCTACAGACCTCCAGTTGACAACCAGTGTTATAGAATATCACTCTATATCATCATCACCATGTTACTTATTTCAATGATCACAAAACTGAAAAGGTGTTCTTATGCCCCAGCACACACATTTGGGGTTTCTCAAAACTAGAATAAGGGCTTAATTAACGCATACTGTATTCAGGTGGCAGTTTAAGTATTGTAAATCTGAGAGATTAATAAAATATAGCTACCGTATGTTGGCTACTTAACCCTTGTGTTGTCTTCGTTTCAACCTTGAAAATAACACTTTTTTTTCTGACATTTGTGACGCTTTTTTTCACAATTTGTTTTAGCTTTTTCCAACATTTTACATTTTTTAATTTTTCTTCTACACATTTTCAGTGCTTATTTCTACGTCCAATATTTTCTGATATAAAACAAAAATTTAAAACGGGCCAATGTGACCCGAAGTCAACACAAGGGTTAAGAAAGATGACACAAACGTAAAGCAGGGCAGGGACAAGCTTGTGTTTCTGTAGATAGAGCTAAAAACAAATGCTACCCCTTAACTGCCTTCTCACCCTGCTCAAACTACATAGACTGTATGAAGAGAAACATTTAGGAGCGTATTTATCTGCCAGGAATCAATAATATTCAGTGTTAGCTTTCAGGTGTTTAATGAGATTAGGTGGCATTAATAATTGAGCCAGTACTTCACTCATCACCCTAATTTTGGAGGATTGTCAGCTTGAAAGGATGAACCTTCTGCTCGAACAGATATCTTTTGGCTGATGGGCTTTGACTTTAAGCTTGTCATCCTGGAACAGCAGGGCCTTGGACAGTCTTTCAGGGCCTAAATCCACATTACAGTTGGCTGCCATTCTCCTTCTGCTCGATGATCAGAGCATAAAAGAGAAAAACACAGTGAGGGGGTGAAGAGACTTTCTTTCATCCCTGCATGTGTTGAGTGGCAGGAAGAAAGTGTATGGACTGAAATCCTACCTACTCTTCAACCAATCAATTGGTCAATTTAGATTAACTAAATCAGCCACAGTGCACTGAGTGCACTCTATCATTGTTCACTGAAGTTTTTTTTACTAAAGCCAGCATATTTTTAAAATTCTCTCCAATGGGACTCTCACTTTTTTATATTTATTCTATGCGCAGTGTTGTTTGGTGTTTGTTTCTGGTTACAGAGAGTCAAAAAATGTTTTACTTTGGGTAAAAAGCTGCGCTGTCACTTTTTAATTTCTTGATGAAATAGAATGTTTTGCTCCTGTATTGACAGGTGCCTTGTCAATGGACAGACTTAGGCTGAATCCCAATCCTCCCCTTACCCCTTCCCTTTCGTCTTACCCCTAGCCCTTGGTCCCTCGAACCAAGTGGCAAGGGCTAGGGGTAAAAACATACCCCTATGAAATGGGACACTACTTGGTTTCGTCATCAAGCATCGTCGGTAGCTGGCATCTATAAGTCACCAGAGGGGACAAGTTGATCACAAACTTCCAAGTAGAGGGCTGCATTGGGATTGGGTCCCGCGGGACCCAACGCAAATCTCGCGGGAGCGGGCGGTTTTAACTTTGCTGTGGGCGGGAGCGGGCGGCTAAAAAAAACACTGCGGTATCGGGATGTAGCCTGGAACCCTCCCACACCAGCAGAAACCATAGATATACATATATACTGACTGAGTATATACTGTATAGCCCATCTATGAGCAGACACCAGCGTGTCTGAGCCTCCCAGGATGGGGGAGCGCCGAGCCAAGGCTCCGTCCACCGTCCGCCCGCTCCTTCATCCTCGGCTTCTTCCTCCCCTCTCTCCCTTTCCTCTTTCCCTAATCCTCTGCTCCTTCCTCCCCCTTTCTCCCTCTTCTCTCTCCCTCATCCTCGGCTCCTTCCTACCCCTCGCTCCCTTATCCTCGGCTCCTTCCTCCCCCTCTCTCCCTCATCCTCTGCTCCTTCCTCCCCGTCTAACAGCAGCAAGCTCCTGCCTTCTTTGCCTGCATCTTCTCCTTATTAAACTATAAAATGACGTGTTTTCTCATGCGGGACGAAATCAATGCATCTCTATTATTGTGCGGACATAAATTCTCAGAGTTTTGCGGGTGCGGGCGGGAGTGTAACACACATGTTGCAGGTGCGGGCGGTAATGGTCAGAAATTCGGCGGTAGCGGGATGAAGAAAACAGTCCCGCCCAGGGCTCTACTTCCAAGATGCCGTCTGCCAGTGTGTGCATGTCGATTGCATTGGTTTTAGTGATTTATTTGCAATTGTCTGCAACAAATCAAAGAAGAAATCAAGCGAGGAGAAGAAGAGGTCTACAACGCCTGTGAATGCTGGTGGATCAGTTTATGGTATGTATGGATTAGCTGCAAACAACGTTGTGTTGTATTTAACATTAACTGGACTAACCAACACAGTAGCTAGTTGTGCTGGACTTTGTCGGTTATTTTTTGTACTAGTCCAGTCCTGCTAGCTAGCTATGTGCTTTGTTCTGGGGGGGGGGGACAACTCTATTTACGATGTGTTTTATTTTGGGGGGGAGACGTGTAGCCGCTAGCTAGCTATGTGCTTTGTTGTGGGAAAGGGGAGACGGTTTAAAAGTAGTTTGAAGGGTCAAACATTTTTCCAACTCAGCCCATTAATGGTATAAAATGGTTTTCTTTTCCAGACTGGTGATCCAACAATATACTGTGCCATAAACTACAACATGCCTATACTGCGCCTGTGGTTCAATGTGGAGACTGAGCTGAGGCAGGATTTCCGCCTCACCAGAAAAGCGATGCACAGTTTACAGAGGCTATTGCAAAGGGAGAAGGATCACGGCTGAGGTAATGAGCTTGAGGTACTCATATACACCTATTGGCTGGCACATTGACTCTCTTATCGGGTGGTGGCCCGTGTCTTTAATGTGCCAAAGGCTATAGTTCACCGCATCATCCACAGAGTGGCCCAGAACATATGGGACAATCTGAGAATAGCAGTCGACTTCCCTCAAACAGTGGACCTGCCTGCAGTTGGTCAGGGATTCATCAACATTTCAGGAACCCCTGCATTCCACAATGTGGTTGGAGCAATTGATGGCAGCCACATACGTATACAGGTGATTCTTAGACTATGGGCACTTTCATGTCCTTTGATCATATTTTATAAAAAACATTTAATTTTGAAAAATTCACAATTTCATAGTTAACTTTACAATGAAAGTACTTTGGAACTTTTTACCGGTAGTCTACGATGATTTTTTCACCTTTTTAAACATCGTTATAGATGCAAATATTGCTGTTTTGTGCTTGTCCCACACCCAGACTTCTGATCTTCATAATGAAATTTTTTTTTTTTTTTTTTTTTTAATATGACTGAATAAAGTATCAGTAAAATAATCAAAACATAATTGTGGTATTTAAGGTCAGACAACTATTAATGTGATTTTATATACAAAATGTAGTTGGCCCACAGTATTGCCGTCATTTCCACCACAACGCTGTAATGTCCCTTTAAAAAGATTTTATGAAATATTGTTTGGGTAGTTTCTATGGAGATGAACAATGACATCACAGCACATGTCTGACATGGAGGAGATTTTGAATTTCTTCACCAACTTGGAGAAGAAAACTCAAGGTAAATATTGCTTGAAATGAAAATATTTTTATTGTATGTCATTTCCAAATATGGCGTAACATCAATTGAGTTTGTAAATAAATAGATTTTTTAATATAAATAGATGTATTTTGCATGCATGCAATGCTAGCTACCAATTCATAGCTAATCTGTAATACTAGCTTGGATTTTTTTACAAAATACTGTAGGATTGTCATTTCCACCACCGTCATTTCCAACACATTACCTCCTTGGGTGGAAATGACAAAGGTGACGTGGAAATGACATTTATGCTTACAAGATGCAATTTATTGAAATGTACAATGCTAATGTATTTATTCAAATGTATATTTGTTGAAATGCCTTTTCATCTATTTTTAAGATGCCACGGAAGTCAACTGCAGAAAGGTCTCAGTCCTATAGGGACAGACTAAAAGAGGACCCTGTCAAATATGAAGAGCGACTGAAGAGAGACAGGGAGAGATACATGAGTAAAAAAGAAAGGGGGATTGTAAAGCCAATTACAGATTTGTCAAAGCGAGAACAATGCAAAAGAAGGAGACAATGGAGAACCAATCAAAGAAATTATCGGGAGAAGATGAACAAAGCTCTTAAGGTACAGGCCTACCTTTCTACCACTACACCACCAAACTCTCCAGATTCTGTGCAGCCAGAACATGATGTTGATCCACATCCCACACCACCCTCACCATCACCCTCTGCCCAACGTTTAAGTCAAAAACAAAGGGGAAGGAAAAAGGTTCTAAGAAACCGTTCAAAAGTTTATGCAGCATTATATGAAAGCAATGCTAAGCTTGGGAAGGCTCTGCAGAAGGCAGAGAGGTACCGCAAACGGTATGGCCGATTAATGAAGAAAGTGAAGCAGGCTGACTCCCCAAATGCCAAGTCAAAAAAGCAGATGGCAACACCACCACACACTCTAAGAAGAACTTTGGTTTTCCATAATGCTCTTCTTGCTGAGCTGAGAGACAGATATGAAAATGTGTCCTCCGAGAGAGACAAACAACTTATTTCGAAGATAATGGCAGGAAAAATCCTCAGGAAGTATCGCCTACTGAAAATGGCTAGAACAGAATTTGGTTTCTCAGCAAAGAGAATGAGAAATAATGAAAAGAGGTCAGCAGCACTTAAATACACAAGGAAGAAGCAAAAAAACAGCATCAGCACAGACACAGAAGAGAAAATCAAGCAATTCTTGGAAAGAGATGAGAACAGCAGAGCAACAACTGGTAAAAAGGAGACTGTGACACAGAAAAAAATGACAAAAACAAAAGAGATTCCTTAATGAACCCATGGAAATACTTCATGAGAAATTTAAGGAGTATCGTGACATACAGATTTCTTACAGTGAGTTCTGCAAGAAACGTCCTTTTTGGATTATAAAGCCCACAATTAAGGACAGAGACACATGCATATGCAAGACGCATGCCAATATGCAGTTAATGGCAGACAAACTGCTGCAGCACAAAATGATCAACAGCAGTAAAATTGAAGATTTGGTTGCCTCTCTGTGCTGTTCACCATACACCAAGGAGTGTATGTACAGAGAATGTCCCAACTGTGTGGACAAAGAATTGCAGATCTCTGCCTTTGATTCTGGGGCCCAGACATTTTGGCACGCATGGAAGGCAAAAGCTGAGGAGAGAGAGAAGAAAAAGAAAGATGGAACTAAAGAGAAAAGCACAGTTCATCTCACTGTTAAGAAGAAAATAGAGGGCACATTTCATACTTTACTAGAAGACTTTTCAACAGATCTAAAACAAAAACTTGGAAAGCATGTGTATAACATCAGGCATCAGTATGCAGCTCTCCGTGGCCTAAAGGAAAACTTGAGAGAGGACAAGGTCATTCTGCATATTGATTTTGCAGAGAACTTCCAGTGCAAGCACAACAGTGAAGTCCAGGCGGTACATTTTGGAGATTCGCATCACCAGGTCTCACTCCATACTGGTGTGGCCTACACTTGGAAGGATGTAAAGTCATTATGCTCAATCAGCTCTTCTTTTCGCCACGATCCCTCAGCGATATGGGCACATCTAACCCAAGTGCTAACTTACTTGAGAGAACAACATCCCACTGCCACCACACTTCATGTAGTCAGTGACGGACCAATGACGCAATACCGCTCTTCCTCCTCACCAATGTTCCTTACCAAATGGGTTGGAAAAGGGAGACCTGGAATTTCTTAAAGGCTGGCCACGGCAAAGGCCCAGCTGATGGGATTGGAGCGGCGGTGAAGAGAAGAGCGGATGATCTTATTGCAAGCAGCAAAAGTCTGCCACCGAGCCAGATGCCGTTGAGGCAATGGATGTTCACGTCCCATCTGAATTACAGACAATTCGTGGCACGATGAAAATTTATCAGGTATGGTATCGCGGTTGTTTCTTTATACATTTTATGGTCTTGCTGTTGTTTCTTAACACAAGTTAGGACTAATTGAATGCTCTGACAGATTACTGCAGATTACCTCTCATTCTCCAAGCCAGATGTCATGGAGGATTCTTAGTTTTTTTTTGCTCTGCACCCAACAATTGCAACTGTTTCACACCAGAAACGGTCAGGTTTCAGCCATGGGATGAAGCTACCCCCACAACCAGTACACTTCCTGTCACATCCCAAGATGGAGGTCTGCAACCAATTTTGGACTTGCATGAGGGTCTTATCGGTCAGTGGTGTGCAGTGGTGTATGATGTAATGTGTACCCAGGTATTATTCAGGATGTTGAGTTATACAGTGGTGCTCAAGTGAAAACAATGACCAGTATTGGGATCAATCGCTTTTATTGGCCACTGAGAGATGATGTCATCTGGTACCAACCCATGGATGTAATAGGCCTCATCCTTGAGCCCGTACCAGTGACAAAACTGCACAAGGAGATTAAGACGGAAGTTTGGAAAGAAATCTGCAAGATTTGGCCTTGAATCTCATTGCCTCGCTCTCTCTCTCTCTCTCTCTCTCTCTCTCTCTCTCTCTCGCTCTCTCGCTCTCTCTCACACTCACACACACACACACACACACACACACACGCACACATACACACACACACACTCCTCTCATAAACTGTCTCTCTCTCACACACACTACCTCACTTTCATGCACATTATCTCTCACACACATATCGTCTAGTCACCATAGATGCCCTCGGACAAACCTCCATGCTTACTTCTCTCTCTCTCTCATGCATGCACAGCCCTTGTGTTCAAGATGCTTTACAGTTCATGTTATATGATAATTGATATGATATAGTTTAAGGTGTCTTTTAAATGTTCTCTTCAGAACAGTGTTCATCTAAGAGACCAATTAGAATTTTACAATACCAAACTCACTCACACACAGTGTGTGCATGCTCAAGATGCTTTATAGTTCATGTTACAATGCATTGACATGACTAAAGTTTAGATGTTTTTTTAAGTATTCCAAAATTCTAAACAGTGTTCATCTAACCAGTTAGAATGTTACAATCACAATTTATGCGTAACTTACATTTTTCATGTGACTATTTGTGGTTAAAGTTGTTTACAGTAAGACTGTAACTGTTCATCTGGTTATGGAACCAAACAGACTAATGAAACTAATGATTTGTTAAATGGAATTGTCTGCTTCAGAAGGTTTCAAATAAATGTCTTCTGTTTTTCTACATGGACGTCCATTCATTGTCATTTCCACAACGTCATAACTTTTTTAAAAATATTTACGAAATTCTAATCACTCATTAAAAACTTCTGCATCGTTTATGGGATAATGTTCCACTTAATGTAATAACACAAGTAGTTATTTTTCTGAAATGTATTTAACCAATCCAATATTATATTTCAGGTTGTGGTGGATGTAAGCTTTGTGTTTGGTCCTCATGACAATTAATTTACTAATTAATTTACTGGCTTTAATGGCCAGAATAAAAACAGGACATTAGTCAGTACAAACAATTACAAAAAATATACAATAATTGAAAACAGGGAAGGAATAGTGCAATATCAAGTGTAGTCTGAGATTTAAATATTAATGTAGTGCAAAGCAGTTCAGTGCAATGGCAATAATATTAACAATATTGGAATAGTAAAATATACATGAGGTAGATAACAGTAAAAAAAAGGCACTAAAATGTATAAAAAGTGTGGTCTCAGATTTAAATATTTAAATATGAATGTAGTGCAAGGCAGTTCAGTGCAATGGCAATAATATTAACAATATTGGAATAGTAAAATATACATAAAAAAGGCACTAAAATGTATAAAACTTAACACACTTTGCAAAACAAAGTTGCAAATGGCAACCGAAACAAATAAAAACTACAGCTTCTCAAGGAGGGACAAGAACCGCTCTGTCGTGGCCTTGCTCTCGGCTTCGCTCTCCTCGTGGCGCCTCTGCTCCTTATTTGACTCCTCAGTGAGGAAATCCAGGATGGGATTTCTCTTTCTTCTCCTTTTGGATAAGGGACTTGGCAGTGGTGAACTGCTGGATGCAGAGCTGCTAGCTGTGGATGAGGGCTCACCAATCGCCTAAAGGAACAAGATAGATCTTGATTTACAATCCACAAATGTTTTTGACCATGTCATGTGGAAATTATGTATATATATATATATATATATATATGTATGTGTGTGTGTGTGTGTGTGTGTGAGAGAGAGAGAGAGAGCGAGTCCATTACAATAAGAACATGTTCTGCTATTCCAGACCACAAAATGTACTGCATTACATACCATGAGGATTGGCGTGGGATCAACATCAACATAACAGGATGCCACCAACACAGTAGGGTCGACTGAGGGCCTGGCACCCAACATGTGCATGCCCTCGTAAAATTGCCAGGTTGCAACGGTCACTTCCCCCCTGTCCGTTCATGACCCTGTTCTGGGAGTTCTTAGTTCCTGGAAGGACACACAACACACACTAAAATAATGCCTACAACCATACTGTATGCATTCATTACATCATATTGAGATGAAGATGCAGATTTTTTTTCTTTAACAGAAAATCACATACCTTGTATTTTTGTTTAAGATTTTCCCACTTCTTTGCTGCCTGTTGGCCAGTCACTTTTCCCTCCAAACCCATTTCTTTCACCAGCGTCCTGTATCATAACCAACAACAATGTACGTGAACAGGAATGATTTACAAATTATTACAATACAGTAACAGTTACAAATATACAGTACCAATACAATAATGAATGTATGACTCACTCCCATAGTTGCTTTGCAGCATATTTTGATTTTAGAAACTTTGGTTCCTTTTCAGTCCGAAAGAGGATCAGCTGCCGGGTTTCCTCTGGTGTCCCTGTGTGATACAGGATGGTAAATGTACAGTAAAACGACAAAATATTTACATCTCCCGTTCCCCATAACAAAGCACATAGCTAGCTAGCTAGTGCCTACGTCTCCCCCCAAAATAAAACACATCGTGACTAGAGTTGTCTCTCTCCCCCCCAGAACAAAGCACGTAGCAGGACTGGACTTGTTAAAAAAAAACGACAAAATAACATCTCCCCTTCCCCACAACAAAGCACATAGCTAGCTAGTGGCTACAGTTACGTTCCCCCCCCTAAAATAAAAACACATCGTGACTAGAGTTGTCTCTCCCCACACCAGAACAAAGCACATAGCTAGCTATCAGGACTGGACTAGTACAAAAAAACTGTAGGCATGCATGGAGTCCATTCAAATGAAATGCGGGACTGTGCAAATAAACAATAGCACAATCCCAAAGTGAGCCCTGAGGACTAAGGACTAAAGACTCACAGACTTAATTGATCTCAGGTGCTAAATGAGTGAGTGTGTGAGGCCACATGGGCTCAGATAGGTAGAAATGGGATTGGGACAGCACTTCATGAGATCACGTTACCTTGGCGAGGTTTAATAACAAAGATGTTGCTGACATTTGCCGGTTTGGGAATTTTCATTTTAAGTTTGTTGCTTTCCACACGGCCAAGGCACAGGAGACGGCTGCCTGATTCCACGTTTTTTCAAACTCGTTTTACAAGCTGGACAACAGGTTAAAGGTGAATTATACTAGACGCATCCAAGGTGCGTCTAGTATAATAGCCGTGTAACTATATCTAGCCGTGCGCCCAGCTGTCGCGCACGGCTCTTTTTTTTTCAGCGGCGCGCGACAAAGCGGAAACGAACGGGTTTGCCGACAACCGGATGCCAGGACTCTCAGAGTGACTGCAGGTATCTCTGGTAAACTTACTGGGTTAAGATGAGTTCTTTTATGGCGATGAAAGGCTTGATCCGACGAAGTAGGTCATCGAATCAAATCGAAGCATTGACGGCAATGCTGCTGCCAGTTCTGCCGTTGCTTACTTTTTTCTTCTTCTACTAGTCCGTAGAAAGAGCAACGTCGGTAGCCTTTGCTCATTAGCGCCACCTCTGTTCAGGAGAAGACTGCAACTAGTGTCGCGGCCACCAGCGCGGGTATAAATAGTCACGGCGATTTCATGACGTCACATTTGTACGCGCTAGCTTGGCTGCGGTTACTGTAAAACATGCTTTAGTCTGTGCTCCGTGGTCGTGCTGTTGTTTACCTTTGTAATTTTGGGATTTCCCTATTGTCTCCACGGTAAATGTCACAACGCATTGAACTGTGGATAATTCCCTTTGGTGAAGTCTGCAGCGATGCAGACACACGGAAAGGGCTCGGTAAGTGTGTCCTCAAACCCTCACGCCCTTTGAAATTCGAAACTGGGACAACCCTAAGCCCTTACGAATTTCGTGAGGACGCGCACCAAAGTCCGTGAGTCTGTGAGTCCGGACTTTGGGATTGGGCCAATGTAGCTAACGTTAACTTTAGCGTTAGCATATCAAGCTAGCGATTTTTAAAAACGTTTCAATTACAAATATGGTTGCAAATATATATGTACAGGACTGTGTAGAGCACAAAACAAGACCGTCGTAATTTTTAAATCAATTCTTTAAGCCGAAAATACTTACATTTATGGGTCTCTCTGGTTGACGTGGCAGCCATGTTCCTTGTTGCGTAATGAATCAAGATAGCCCTTGCTGGCCAAGTGAGCTCGCGTTCTTACTTGGTCAGAAGGGACATCTGGCCCTTCCCCTTTGCCCTATCCCTCAATCAAGACGAGTATTGGGACAGCACTAGCTCTTACGTGAACGCGCACAACAAGGGTTAAGGGGAAGGGGAAGGGATAAGGGGAGGATTGGGATTCAGCCTGACACAGTTTCCCTATGTTGTAACATTTTTCTGCAAGATCTCATTCATTTTTTGAAAGATAACTTTAGATGTGCCACAGCTACTCGGTGGTGCACTTATCTAAAAACCTACGGACAACTTTGCTAGTGTAACTGTCATACGTCATACAGCACAGTGAGTGGGTTCATCTTCTCTTTTCCTGCAATGATATGGTGCATGTTTTACATAATTAAAGCCACACATCAGGATGAAATTAAGTGTGTGCATTATAGAAATGGGAGCCAGAAAATGTTGGAAACACAAATTTTCTGTTTACAATAGCTGTCAAAGTAATACCTCTATCATTTGACCTGTCTGTGACCAATGTGAAAGTTTTTTCCCTAATCCTCACCACCAATATTTTTCTCAAATATGGTGCCACTGCTTCATTGATAATGCAAGTTGTTTTGGTGCCTGCACACTGGAAATTCTGTGCAGTGGTGGAGTCACTCATTTAACAGGCTGAAATGGTCTGCTGCTGCAAATATCACATTTGCACTGGCCACCTTAACCTCAGCTTTCCTTTTCTGCAACATAAATTGTTAATTAAAGCACTAAATCATAACCCTTCTTTGCAATAAAATAGAACGTGTTTTTATTATTATTATTATTATTATTATTATTATTATTATTATTATTATATTACTATAACCTACTACTAAAAACCTAACCAAAAAAATCCAGCTAACATTACCATTAGTCTTTTGTACCATATACCTTGGCCTCTTGTTCTGTTATGCCACCAACAGAAGCTGGAGCATTAAACTTTGGCCTGATGCCCTTTGCTTTTAAAATGCCTGTTAACATCAGTCACATCTTGATGGGCACATGAATCCTCGTGTCTGCAAACAGAGCACCAGTAAAAGGAGCTGGTGGTGCCTTTGGAGATAAATGGTTATTTGGTTGACCACTCACTTTTGAATGTACACCTTTAAGTGCAACTGCTACAACTGCTGCTCAATAGTTGGCTCAAAAGAAGACTTTTTTTATTATCGTGGCATATATTGAATTATAGAATACACTGTTTCCCAAACTAATGACAATGATAATGTTTAAAAATTTCAACATAACTTCATTAGCAGGACCAAAAGAATGTTGAATTTAATGTTTAATGTGAAATGCTTACAGTATGTGATATAACTTCTCAGACTAATTGTACCATCAGTATCTCGTATCATTAAATCCCTATGGACTGTTATTAAAGGGGTGCAAATTCTAATAATATATACTAAATTACTATATCCAATTGTGATACATATACAGTTACTATTTACCGTTTATATTTTTAAATGAGTAAACCTCATGTTATTTAACTCAAAGTGAATTGTTTGCCTGTTATTCAATTCTTGCCCTAATAGATGTACTGCATTTCTTCTCTCCAGGCTGTAGGAGTATTGGTCAGGCCAGCAACGGGGGGGGGGCAAACAGTGGCAAACATTTCAAGTTCAAGTGTACAGTGCAGGCAACTGCCATCAACCAAGCCATCATCCATGACCTTATCATCCATTGGGGCTTAAAATATTGCCAATCCGGTAAGTGAGCCCAGGTTCCCCCTGAGAGCCCATGACAGCCAGGACCCTGTAGGGGCCCCTCCAGTGGAGAGCAAGCTTTCTGCGGTCCTCAGTGGGGTCACGTAGCCACACCAGATCACCCACTGCATACAGCTAGTGACGGGCAGCTCTGTCATAATATAGCTTTTGATTCTTGTGGGCGTCGGCACCACGTTACCTGGCATTGCCAAAGGCTGTATCCAGCCTCCCCACCATAGAAGTCATAAAGTCAACATGAGAGGAATGAAAATCTGAGTTTCCTGTCCAAGAGGGCACCAAAACATCCACCGGAACACGAGCCTCCCTTTCATTAGTTATAGGCACACTATGCAAGAATTGTACCTTAATATAACAGCTTCGAAGTAATTTTAATGGTAAACGAACTCGTAGTAGGGCGAATCATCCTGATAGCAAAGCAGGTGGGATGTAAGTTTGGGAGGTGGCGCCCCGCCAAATCTCACGAGAATCACGACTTGCTTTACGGCACAACGTCACATACTTCAACAACAAGAAGCCGCCTCTATGAAAGACACTAGCACGCATTTCAGATGTGAATCATGGCAGAGTCAACGAAGAAAGCGCGGTCGGAAGAGTCATGGAAAAAAAAATGAGAAACTGACCACGTGAGGAACTGGACAAGAGTCCCACTTGGTCAGGCTTTCACTCGTTGGCGAGAGCTAAGAAGCAGCCAAGGATGCAACAGCGATGTTGACCTGGCGTTCTTGATGGACTAGTAAGTAAATCTTATTTGTAAACTTGCTTACATTCTATGTTGTATGTTGTTGTGCTTGCTTGTTGTATGTCAGTTTTTACGAAGTTGTTCATTCAGCCATTATTGATAATAAGATCAGTCCACTAATTCCCACATGTCTAGCTAGCTATCAATTAGCACAGCTGTTAGCAGACTTGTGAGCAAACACTCGTCTCTCTTACGTGTTTTTGCGTTATGTTTTATTGGCTAGCTTGCCACACGAGCAAGTTTGCTCTGCGTAAGTGGTATTTACAACAGTAACGTTAAATACAAGTACTCCACAGTGACTCAAGGAGTAGCTGTTTGACAAAAACGGAAACTGCATATTATGCCTTTAAGTAGTAGGGGGTGAAGTTGGTGCAGTTGTGGACAGATGTGTTATAGGCGAAAGCCACCTGTTTCAGGTAATCATCGCGTTCACCTCCACAGGCAAGCAATAACTCGGCCAGCTGATCTATGTGAGTCCGGTTGAAGCGTTCAACCATGTCTTTTTAATCCCTAAAAGTTGACACATTCTCTGCACAATCTCAGCCTCAAACTGACGGCCTTGGTCACTGTGGATGACCTCAGGAATGCCATGCACCAGCACATAATCCTCAAACAAACACTGGGCCACAGATTTTGCTGTCTGATTTGGGAGGGCATACAGGTTCACAAACTTCGTAAAGTAGTCTTCCACTACTAAGACATAGTCTACCTGTTGCCCTTGGAAGTCACTGGTAGTTCAAGAATGTCAGTTGCCACTCTTTGGAATGGTCGAGTCGCCTGGAGACCCCCCATTGGTGATCGGTGTTTAGGGGCCCTGCGGGTGTGGTATGGAACGTACTGTTCACACCGCTGTTGAATGTCTTTCAGCATGTAAGGCCAGCAACAGGTTTGCTTTGCCCACTCCCACACTCGTTCCGCAGAGAAATGTGCTGCAGCAGGACCCCCACAAAGGTGTCGCAGCACCTCAGGGATGAGTGGGGGAGGCACAACCACTTGACACTGAGAACCCTGTGAGGGATGAAGTCACAATTTGGCAGAGCAGTCCATTTACAACTGAAAGGCAGGGATATTCAGTCCATAATTTCCGGAGCCATCGAGAGCTGCCTCTCAGGTGCCACTGAGGCGGTCAAGCTCTCCCCTCAGTAATCCAGTCCAACACTGTCCTAATATCTGTGTCGACCCACTGCAGTTCTCTCATGCCAATCACATCATGTGATAGAGCATGCATGACAGACAAGCTCATCTGTGTCACCGTCCATTCCTACAAGCTGCTCCCCTGAGAAGATCAGAGGGAACCAGGACAGCCAGTGGCAGTTTTTGGCATGGGCAAACCGGGCAGGCGCCGGGGCAGTATTCATGACACATGGGGGCGGCACGAGCACTTAAAAAAAAATTCCTCAAAGCAGTTTTATACTGTATTATCTATCATTTCACCATGTGGGGAATTGGCAAATTGGCGGGGCGGTCTCTTTTAACTCACGGCTCCATTTCCCACAAACTACTGCACACATCTTTCATTTACACAGCATACATTCACTTTTCTAACATTCACAGTCTTCATAAACCCAAAATTACATTTACACATTGCAGTTACACATGCTTAAATCTGATGTTTTTTTTAACTATCTACAGGTACTTTGTTGGCATATTAGCCCTTAGTTGCATATTGTGGCGCCGATTGTTTTCCCCTCTGGTTGCGTTGTGCCCTGTGGCTGTATAAAACAATCACCTGTCCATAGCTTTGGAGCAGAACCATGATTATACATTAAAACTGTTTACTGTGAGCTTTTTTTTTTTTTTACCTTGTCTGCCCTTGTTTCTTTAAATTGACATTTGCATAACTATGCACTTCATTATTATTTCATTCATTTAATCTCTTTATTTTCTTTGTATGGGTTAGGACTAGAGATGGACCAATTGACCGGCCGGTGACCGGAATTGGCCGATTTTCACGTGCTCGGCCATGACCGGCAACTGGCCGGTCAGTCAGACATATGCCGATTTTATGCTGGTTAAATTCACTCGGGCGCCGAATGATTAACGCAAGATCAGCGCACCGCCGCTCAATCAGCTGTTTATGAAATGTTATAAAGTCGTAATTATACACGGCCGTCTGCTCTACTGTTCTCAGCCGCACTCTCTCTCCCCTCTGAGGCTGAATAACTGGAACATGATGCATTTCCTGTTTATCAGACCCCAGATGAGACAATAAGCTAACGTTAGAACGCTGCGGTGACGGTCCCTCTGCCTCTGACGTCCGGCTACAAGAGACGCTGTATTCCTCCAACACGCTGTATTAACGTTACTGTTTAAAACGCTTTACAGGTTAGTGGGGGTGCATACCGCTTAAAATCAACATTAAAAAGTAGTAATCTTCCCCCAGCGTTTAGTTTGTTGCTAACTGTGTGTAAAATTAGTGGTGACGTTTATGTTTTCAGGTAACGTTGCTGTTGACGTTCAAACAGGCCTGCGTGTGTTTTGAGAAATATCTTTATACTGCATGGCTATATTTATTATATTAAGTCGGATATTGGATGTGAAAAGAAGGAAATGGTTCTAACATTGTACTTTAGATGTGCGTGAATTTCCCACACCAGGAGTAATTAAATTACTATTTTATAGCGATCGATTATCTATTCAAAAAATGTTCTATGTAAAATGTTCTTTTAAAGAAAATATAGAAAATAAATATTTGTGTGTGCTGTAAAGTGGTTAGAAAAAATTTAATCGGAATCGGCTAAAATCAGTATCGGCTGGCCTAACTCAAAGAAAATTGGAAATCGGAATCGGCCTAGAAAGTTGTAATCGGTGCATCTCTAGTTAGGACCTTTTATCTGTTGTTTGAAATGTTATTGTATCATATATTGACTTAATGTTGTCTCACTATAGAGTTGTGATTTCTGTTCTACTTATAAAACTAATAAAAACAGCCTAGTTTTCTGTGAAGAAGATGAATCAAAGTGTTAAGTTTTAAAACACCTCCTCCAATTCTCAGTGTTCTGTCGTTCCTTCAGAAAGCTGTAGAAAGAAGAGACAGAGTTCACAGCAAGTTCACTGGCACTCGCCTCCGACTCCCTCAACTCTCTTTCATGTCTTTCCAGTGAGGTGGCTGCAGTAAATGCAGTCTGTTTGAACACTGTCTGCATATTGAGCATTTTTCCACTGACATCTGTGACTGTTCATAACACATATTCAATTACAGAAATCCATGAGTGGTTGATTAACACATCCAAATACATCAGTCTCCCTTCATCGGTAAGCTGTTTTTCAAACATATTTCCGTTTTGTTGACTAATTCTTGACAATAGAGCAAAAGCATTTTTTCCCCAAACCTTTATTACTCTCACTTCACACTGCAAATGTATTATTAACAAGCATACAAAGTATTTGCATGTTGAAAGGATGCATGTCTAAGATGGCACAGGAATACAGGAAAGACAGTCATCAAAGCAGAACACAGCATATGAGCCATACTAAGCTCACTGCTTCCATCTAATGGTGCCATTGAACATAACATTTGCATTGAGGTGGTGATACAGTCAGGATGAAGGGGTTGTACATTAGATTTGCTGCAATGCCTAGCTTGACAGAGGCACTGAAGAGTACTGAGTGCCTTAGTGAGTACAGAGTCAGTACTTTGTTCCCACTTTTTGCACTGGCTCAGTACATAAAGCTATGCGGGGCACCATATTCTAGTTAAGGAATGGGAAACACTGCTTCTTCTGGTATGCTGTGAGGGCGAAAACAATCTTTTAAATTATTTCCTAGCTATTACACAGCCATTCATTTTTACACCCAAAAGTATTCTTCTTGAGCAATTGTTTTCTTAATAATGTCTCATAGAGGGCAGAGGTACAGTTTATCTAACTAAAGCTGAATAACACACTTTAATCCACTGAAACTTCAGCTGATCTGTCCAGGATTCTTCACTGAGAGTTAAACCACCAGTGAGCCACTAGAGTGTGCCATAAAGCTGCATTTTAAATGATCATGTTAAATCTTCGGTGCAGTGTTATCACAAACACAAACAGGAGGCAGCGCTAATGCTTTAATTCCTCTTATTAAGATGCTCTTGAAAATAATATGCACACATAAGAATGTTTGCTTGTACATTTTATTGATATTTGTTTTTATTAGCTGATGGGTTTTCACAGATGCCTTTTTACAGCTCAGCCATAATGTGCCACCAATCATTTCCCACATGGCTTTCATTTAGCTTCAGGTCTCTCCCTTGAATGCAGCATGTTTGCCTTGTACATACATTATTTGTCAGAGATTGTGCTCAGTCATCAAAATACAAAATTAGGAACACACAGCCCCCGAAGGAGGAGCTAATACGCCCTCTATGGTAGAGGCAGAGCTGGAGGATGATGGGGGATTGTCGTCAATTTCCCTGGTGGAAGTTGCTGAGGTGGTTAAACAACTCCACAGTGGCAAAGCCCCAGGGATTGATGAGATCCGTCCGGAAATGCTTAAAGCTCTGGGTGTGGAGGGGTTGTCTTGGTTGACACGCCTCTTCAACATTGCGTGGAAGTCTGGGACGGTGCCTAAGGAGTGGCAGACCGGGGTGGTGGTTCCCCTTTTCAAAAAGGGGGACCAGAGGGTGTGTGCCAATTACAGGGGTATCACACTTCTCAGCCTCCCCGGTAAAGTCTACTCCAAGGTGCTGGAAAGGAGGGTTCGGTCGATAGTCGAACCTCAGGTTGAAGAGGAACAATGCGGATTCCGTCCTGGTCGTGGAACAACGGACCAGCTCTTTACTCTCGCAAGGATCCTGGAGGGAGCCTGGGAGTATGCCCAACCGGTCTACATGTGCTTTGTGGATCTGGAGAAGTATGACCGGGTACCCCGGGAGATACTGTGGGAGGTGCTGGGGGAGTATGGGGTGAGGGGGTCCCTTCTCAGGGCCATCCAATCTCTGTACGACCAAAGCGAGAGCTGTGTCCGGGTTCTCGGCAGTAAGTCGGACTCGTTTCAAGTGAAAGTTGGCCTCCGCCAGGGCTGCGCTTTGTCACCAATTCTGTTTGTAGTATTTATGGACAGGATATCGAGGCGTAGTCGGGGTGGAGGGGGGTTGCAGTTCGGTGGGCTGGGGATCTCATCGCTGCTTTTTGCAGATGATGTGGTCCTGATGGCATCATCGGCCTGTGACCTTCAGCACTCACTGGATCGGTTCGCAGCCGAGTGTGAAGCGGCTGGGAGAATCGGCGCAGCGGGTGCGGTTTTGCATTCAATTTATCGCACCGTTGTGACGAAAAGAGAGCTGAGCCAGAAGGCAAAGCTCTCAATCTACCGGTCAGTTTTCCTTCCTACCCTCACCTATGGTCATGAAGGCTGGGTCATGACCGAAAGAACAAGATCCAGGGTACAAGCGGCCGAAATGGGTTTCCTCAGGAGGGTGGCTGGCGTCTCCCTTAGAGAAAGGGTGAGAAGCTCAGTCATCCGTGAGGAGCTCAGAGTAGAGCCGCTGCTCCTTTGCATTGAAAGGAGCCAGTTGAGGTGGTTCGGGCATATGGTAAGGATGCCCCCTGGGCGCCTCCCTAGGGAGGTGTTCCAGGCACGTCCAGCTGGGAGGAGGCCTTGGGGAAGACCCAGGACTAGGTGGAGGGATTATATCTCCAACCTCGCCTGGGAACGCCTCGGGATCCCCCAGTCGGAGCTGGTTAATGTGGCTCGGGAAAGGGAAGTTTGGGGTCCCCTGCTGGAGCTGCTACCCCCGCGACCCGATACCGGATAAGCGGACGAAGATGGATGGATGGATGGACAGCCCCCGAAGGGCTGCAAAGCATAAATTTGTGCCTGATCAGGCTCTGGCTGTTCATACCAGACGATTTTGCTCCTCTTCACTTTACAGTAGGCTCTCTCTTGCTCCCAGTGTGTTTGGTAGTCATCCAACAACAACTCCTACCACCTCCAGCCAGGCTACTCCAAACTGTGTGTGTGTGTGTGTGTGTGTGTGTGTGTTTGTTTGTTTGTTTGTCACTCTGTCTGTCTGACTGTCTCTCTCTGAGTGCCTGATTGCCTGTCTCGCACTAGAGACAGCTGAGAAGTCAAGACAGCCCAAATCACCGTAAACCTAGGCGTTTTATTTTGAAATTTGTTTATTCTTTTAAAGTATCCTGCTGCGCTGTGGCCTTTCTGGATTTGATTACCTACCAAGCTTGACAAATGAAATGAAAATGTCTCAGCTTAAAAGTGCTTTTCCGACCACTGTGTTTTTGGCGTTAGCCCAAATCAAGGGGTGTTCGATGGCATGCTTCCCTAGGGAGATTTTTTTCTTCAATTGGGCTCATTGAATCAACAAGAGTCTCAGCTTTCCAGTCACAATGTAGGCAATTTCGAGAGACTCTTTGTAGACCCCAGTATGAATAAAAAATATACACATTTATACACTGTTAGACTTACCACTAAATACCCTGTAAAATACCATCATTTTCTTTTCCAGTTCATTACTGTAATATGCATTGCATTATGGGTAAGTAAAGGATAATCACCTCAAGGCAGGGCAATAAACAGTTTGATATGCCCGGCTTGTGGACGGCTTACCTACGGTAACCTTCCACAAGCCGGGCATATCAAACTGTTTATTGCCCTGCCTTGAGGTGATTATTCCGTTTATTCTACTTCTTGCTTGCCAACATAATAAAAAATTCAAATACTTTAATAATTATGCTTTTTCTTATTCGTATTGCATGCTTATTAAATGTATACTGCTTGAGTTCATCTCCCTCAAAAAGTAGTCCCCTTTAGAACTACGGTGAATAACGTTCAATCTAAAGATTTTACAAACAATAACTCCGTTTCCCTGGTTATGCCTGACGGTTTGACTAATACCTGGAACAATCATTCCCATCCATCAGGTTCTTATGCAATGCAAACGTTGTTCACTCCCCCAGGAATTAGGAAGGACCTTAGATACGACTTGCATCCCTTAGCAACTGGAGCTATTTATTGTCTGCTCAGCTGATAGAACCCTTCAGTTTACGAGCCAGAAAGCTATGAAAATACACCTAGTCATGCATTAACCCGCTTATACCATGGTCACTTGCCAAATAACATATATTTAAAATATTAGTTTATATTTTAATTGGGGGAAGCATTCCACCTATTGTTATTCGATTTTATCGGGGGAATGCTGTTCTACAGCATTCCACCTATTGTTATTCGATTTTATTTATTCTTATTATTCGGTAGGTTTTTTTGGCACTCCTTAACCTCTGCATTCTTTCACCTATTTAAACCATTCAACTTTTCAAATGTTCAGCTCTTTCAGCTAATGATGGGACTTCTTCAACTTTTTTTCTACTATTTATACTTTTTAAAATATTAAGCTTTTTAACACTTTTTTTTAACATTGAAGTCAATGAGAGCAGGCTTCAAATCCTTCAAATCCTCTTCTGCTTCAAAATGTATCTCCTCCTACACTCTTTCACCTACAGACGTGATTCAAACTTTAAACTGTTTACAAAATATTCAGGTATTCGGGGTGTGCTCAGTGTTTTGATATCTTTTACAGTTTTTGTAAAAAAGCTGTTTAAGTTTAGTGATCATTTCAGGATTTTTTATCGATTAAACAGAGTGTGTATTGCGCTTGCTAGAGTGGATGATGTCAAGGCTAGACGGTGAAGCTTTGAAAAAATGATCTTAGTTCCTTCTCTATGAATTGCTCTCACGCCGACAATATCTACTTGTCATACACAATTTATACATCAAAACGTAGGTATTTTTGTCTAGTTCGGTTTTCTTTTTTCTTCTACGTTTTTGGCTCTCCATAAATTCGCATACATTCAGCTATTAAAACCATTCAACTTTTAAAATGTTCAACTCTTTTAGATAATGATGGGACTTCTTCAACTTTTTTCTATTCATACTTTTTAAAATATTAAGCTTTTTAACACTTTTTTTAAACATTGAAGTCAATGAGAGCATGCTTCAAATCTTCTTCTGCTTCAAAATGTATCTCCTCCTACAGTCTTTCACCTACAGACGTGATTCAAACTTTAAACTGTTCACGACATATTCAGGTATTCGGGGTGTGCTCAGTGTTTTGATATTTTTTACAGTTTTTGTGAAAAAGCTGTTTAAGTTTAGTGATCATTTCAGGATTTTTCTGCGTTTCTAATGAGTGTGTGTGGCATCTGCTAGAGTGGATGATGTCGTACACTAGAGTGCAGAGCCTTAAAAACTTATCTTTGTCCCTTCGCTATAAATTGCTCTCACGCCCGCAATATCTACTTGTCCTGCACAATTTATACATCAAAACGTAGGTATTTTTTGTCTAGTTTCAGGCAATGTGCTCAGTTATGTGATATGACTTATACTTTTGGCTCGGTGAGCTTCCAAATGACAAGAGTTCCACATCTTCCTCCATTCACTGCCCTGTTTAACATTCTCCACATTTCTGAGCGAAATGCAGAGTGAACCACTTTTTTAAATCGCTGATTTGCCAACATTTTTAAGTTTATCCACATCAATTTTACATGAATATATTCACAAAGGCCTTGTGGTGGTCACAATCATTTCACTGATACCCCTTATCGTCTTAGCAGTCTGAGCCTTTATTTGAGAGCGTGTTCTGTGTCTTTGAATAGCTCCAGTGGGGCACAGCTGACAGTTTCAGCAGGTGACACGGTCATTAACCTGATTAAAGATCAAAGAGATCTCATCACAGACTTCAAAGGATGTTTATCAACATGGTCACAGGTCATTAGTAGCCATGACAATCCTTTCACAGACAGTCAACTTGAATACTACAGGCAGTAATATGAACATGAATCTATATATTTTGCGTTCCACTTCGGTCTGTCTCTGTCTGTTTCTCCCTGTCTCTGTCTCTCTCTGTATGTCTCTGTCTCTCTCTGTCTGTCTCTGTCTCTCTCTGTATGTCTCTCTCTCTCTCTGTATGTCTGTTTGTTTGTCTCTGTCTCTCTTTGTCTGTCTGTCTCTCTCTCTCTCTCTCTCTCTCTCTCTCTCTCTCTCTCTCTCTCTCTCTCTCTCTCCCTCCCTCCCTCCCAAATTATCTTTGTCCCTTCTCTATAAATTGCTCTCACACCCACAATATCTACTTGTATACTATATGACACATGCCTTTGGTGTGGGAACTTTTTAATGAAATTCATACTCATTCTACCGATTTCCACTTTTTCAACTATTCTCACTACTTCTTGATTTAAGCTATTCATCCAGTTTAGCTTTAGCAATTCAGCTATTCAGCATTACCACGCATTTTCTGCAGGAAATGCATTTTCTAGTTAGTTTTACAATCGAAATCTAAAGTTTTTACAAACAATAACTAATACCTGGAACAATCATTCCCATCCTATAAGGTTCTTATGCAATGCAAACGTTGTTCACTTCTCCAGGAAATAGGAAGGACCTTAGATACGACTTGCCTCCCTTAGCAACGGGAGCTCAGCTCGTAGAACCCTTCAGCTCAGCTACGAGCCAGAAAGCTAACGTTATGCTAGCAAGATCCAAAGTCAATAACATTGTGTACAGTTGGCAATCCGTAAAAATAATTTTACAGTATGTTGAACAACAAGACAAGATAGCTATCCAGCCATGTCATTGTCCCCAAAACAATATAACAACTTTTACGAACAATTTGATCCGCGATGTCTAACGTTACTGTCGGCCGCAACCTGAAGTAGCGACCACACAAGGCTGCATCTGATCACTAACGTTTAATTTAATAACGTAGTTGCTACATTGTATCTCGCTTGCAAAACTATGTATCGACTGACCCTCCGACACAGTTTAGAAACTTTTTTAAACAAGGTTTATTTTTACAATGGACCTCATGTTTGAAATTTCTGTGATGGAAAAAAATACAAGCGGCGTATTGATCTAAGATTTTAAGATGCTGCGCTCAGTCAGCGGGCATACTGTCGGGTTAATGCCCTCCTCCCAGCCAATCAGAATCAAGCATTCTTAAACGAATAATAACATTTCATTTACAGTGATTTACTGTATATTTTGAATTTGCGGTAGTCTGCTGTAAAACAACAGCAGTAGTGCTACTGTAGTTGAATAAGACAGACTTAAATAAAATTGTTAGTTAATGTTATAGAAGCATAGAAATGAAATGGAAAATGCTTTTAGCAGTGAAGTTAATTAAAAAAATGCGACATGTTTTTCAGCAGAGTAAATCATTTATTGAGAGAAACAAGAAATGCATTACGGATATAAATGCTTGACCGCCAGATTTGAACTCTGACTTCAAAGGCGTTGAAAGGAGTACCAGGAAGAGACTTCAAAGGAGTACCGCCCGGTTTGGTCTATGCGCACCAGAGTCCGGTCACAGACACTCCAAAAAGAGCTGGAGCAGTGTTAAGGTAAGACCAATCTTTGCTAATTCTGTGACATTAAAATCTCTGCTCACAAGCCTTCGCAAGCAGCGACGGTTTAGTTTACCAAACTGCATCATAGCTAGGCAAGAGCAAACTGTTAACTAGTTTCATTTTCTCCATGGTGAGGATTAGCTATAATGATGACGTTTGGTAAGCCAACGTGACTCGTTTTACACGCGCTGTTCGGGACATCTTTTTCACTTGTCAGACCACCATTATCTTTTTCTGAATTAAAACGTAACCCATATTCTGGAAGTTTAAGGTTAGTAACTGCTAGCTTTTTAGCTTGCTGTTGCCGCATTTTGGCTAACATTACCTCCGCTTAATGCTAATGTTGAGTCTGTGGGTTGGTTTGTCAGTGTTTTAGCATGATTAAGCAAAATGTACCGAGTTTATATTAACCTAACATTAGTGGAGGTAAAGTTAACATTAAACCGTTACCTCTACAGTTGCCCATCTAGTTTTAATAGCATCTAATGTTAACATTACATCTTTAAAAAAAAAAACACCCACTCTAAAAGTTATGTTGGGTGACACAGGTCTTTAAGTAACGTTAATGTGGAGCATTTGTGGATAGCATTTTTTTTACCTTGGCTTCAGAGTTTGGCCACTTAAAACCATCAAGATGTCCAGTAAAAATTAGCCTCAGTGCCCAAAGTTACAGTAGTATTATAGCATTCTTTAATGTGATATTTCATTGAATTCATCCTTTTTAGTTTATGAGACCTAAGAAAAAGATTGTGTAACTCAAAGAATATGGTGTTAGGAGTTGAGTGTATAGGTACCATGGTTTATGGGGGAAAAGAAAAGTAAAATGTATTTATTTCCCTCGCCGCTTAACCTTAAATTTGACCAATCGTTAAACAAGTGATTTAAGGACTCTTTATAATGGCTTTAAGTTTTTCTTGACAATATAGTGTTGTTGTTGTTAGCTATCTACCTATCTATTACGTGATTAACTTGTAATGCATCACATAACATTCTGTGTTATTCTAACAATATAAGAGTTACCTACATTATACTGGTTCCCAGCATACTAATGCATGGCATGCATTTTTTTTAATCTTGTTGTAATTGTGTTTTATAACCCCATGCATGCACTTAAAAATATGAATTTTCATCATTTCATATGTAGAACAACAACCAGTGACCGGAAAACTGTGAGAGACAACTGAGAGAGACAGGAGGAAGAAGAAAGCTGGACATGACGGTCTGACCCCGTGGCCCACAGGAGCACATGATCCCTCATCACTTGCTGAGCCACCGGGCAATGAATTTCAAGAGCAAGATGACCAAATCTCCATCTTGACAGATGTAATAGCACTTTCTTTTTTAAGTTCTTACAGCCTCACTATCAGTTCAACATTTTTTATTTAAACGGAAATTACTTCCAATATGTGAGATACTTTTCTTTTTTGTTTTGCAGCCAACCTTGACCAAGATTTGCATTGAGCAGGAGGTGACATTGCCCACCACACCAAGGGTGATCATGCTAGGTACGAGAAATAATTTGAAGAAGAGGAGGATGTTTTATTAGCAATGTACGTTTGGTATTCTGTGACAAACTGCAATTGAGATGATATGTTTGTTTGTTTTTTAGGAAGAAGTTTGATGTCTTCCACCCATTGGATGGTCAGCATTGAGGGGAAGGTCCTCTTTGAAGCTATCCAACTTAATGACTTCGCCAGTGCTTTTGTCGTCTTCTTTAGCTCCTTTTATGCGTTCAATCTTGAATATCAAGAGTCTGCATCTACTACACTGGAGTTGGTACAGAGGTAAGTAATTATCTGCATAAAGCATTTAATAGGTAATGGTACATATTTGGACTGTATGAACACTCCATACACTTACTGACAAAGAGAAAAAGAATTGGGTATATGGAGCCCTATTACTGTGGTAACTTACAGTGATAACAGACTGGGCATGTAAGCGTTGCGCATAGCTGTGTAGCGCAACTATTTTTATTTCAGCGCCTATGTTATCCAATCTATCCGTTCACACTGGTCACGGAGCGGCCACTTCGGCCCGTGAGCTGCAGCAATCATTTTGTGTCATTCGGAGAATGTGTCAAGCAAGGCAGTTAATCACATACAGGAAGACCACAGTAGGTTCATGGGGATTTGGGCTGTCTTGACTTCTCACAGCGAGACACGCGATCAGGCACAAGGAGGGAGAGGAACGGACAGAAAGAGTGACACACACACACATATATACTGTATATAGGCTACTATTACCACAGTTTTCCCCACTCATCCTGTGTCTATCGTCGAGAGAGAGGGCCGAGAGAAGAAGGATGGCTTTGTGACTGGCGTGGAGAAAAACACGTCCGGTATGAATGGCCAGGTGCACGAACAGGCATGTATCTATGCTTCATGGGCTATACGCGTACGTGCCCGGTGTGTTTTCGCTGTGACTTTCTGAGCCGAACGTGCTCGCTGACAGGTTTTCTTCCATACATAATGTATATATAAAGGGGGATAAATGGCTGTATTTAAAGGTGACTGATGTTGATTATTATGAAAATTTAAATCCAGTTTCTTCTTAAGGATCAACCCAGATGAGGGCACCAAGTGCATGGCCAAAGTGGGTACAAGCTGCAAGATGGGAGGAGTTGTCCAATGAAAGGTGACAAGCATCAGCTCCCAAGTCACCAACTTCCTCCAACGGCTCACCATGTTTGAGTGGAAGACATCAAACTAGGTAAGCATTTTCTTGTGTGATGTCATATAGTTAACATCAGAAAAATTATTACACAGTACAATGAACAGTGCGGCTACGTACCCTGCCTGCTCCAACATCGACAGAACTAAATGCACCGGCATCCTGTATTTACCACTTGTGTCCGCATTGGTCACAGTTACTCAGCAAAAGTTACATGGTGTTGTTTTAATTTTAGTTAAAGTTTTAAAGTTTTAAAGTGACTGATAAGAACAACAATCTTTGAAATCGGTCCAGTATTGAGAGAGAACACTGACCTGCAGCTTCGAACCGGGCTCCAATGTAATCATATAGGGCAAATGTGCGTCGTCAATTTCGTCCACTAAAAGTTCTGTTTTTGCCACTGACAGTCTCAGATTATTATTTTAAGTGTCTTGACAACATTATGGAAAGGATCCCTACAGAGATAGACATTTTAGTTAAAGAGGAAGATCCTTTTTGTTTAAACAAGAAACAGCCCCGAAATCACCATCGCCAAACCCACCAGACGATCAAAAGTTACTGTTAATTTACACTGAGTCTGGTGGGTTAAGCAATAGCAATTTTGGGGATGTTTTTATGTTTAAGTTTAAAATGATCTTATTCTTTAACAGAATAACTGTTGACCTATGTAGGAATCCTTTCCATAATGTTGTCAGAGATTGTCAAAGATTGTTGTCACTTAGACACAAGAACATAGGAAAATAGGGTCCAGGTTGAAAAAAAAAAAGGCTATCCTTTGGGATATACTGTATACTGTGGTAAATTTTGTAATTTATTTTATTTCTACTTTCCATGTTTATACAGATGTTTGAGAGGATTTATGGTCACAAAGATATGCCTTAAAGACATGGAAAAGTCATCAAAATATATTAGTAAAAATGTGTATGAATTCTGAAATTACAAACTTAATCAAACAGGGAAAACATTTTTTTAACCATGCTGGGACCGACAGACAGCAAAAGAAAGTAGAAAGATCTTTGAATTATCTGAGGAGGAAAAACCCTGTAAACTACTACTACTGATGACGACTGATGAGTTATTTTTTATACTGCCATATTCTATGTTTTTGCAGAAATTGTAAGTCTGATAACAGTTTAGATGAGATAAACTCATGACCTTTTTCTGCTTCCCATACAGTCCAGGACGGACCACCCCAACAGATGTGGATCAGCAAGCAGGAGTTTAATGGGTCCGGCCTCTTCATTGTACTTCACAAATGCTTCTAAACAGACTGTTCCTCCTTCCCCTCCCCAACCAAATGCCCAACAACTTCGGCTCTGTGGTAAATAACCACGCCACATTTTTCATACATACTCAGAAAAAAAAAAAAAAAAAAAAAACAACTGCCAAGACAAAGGATGAACTGATTTTGGCTAGGTTATTCAGTGTTTTGCAGTTCCATCTGGGGATTTAAAAAAATTACATTTTGTTTTCGTTGAGTCAATTCAAATGGTAACTGCATTGTTCAGACATGAAGGCTGCCCATTGTATGGCACATAAGTATAAGTATAAACATGGTTGTAGTATCGCTCGTATGTAAATTGTGTCTGTTTTGTTTTTTTTGCACTTTCAGACTAAATTATCATGGTCTTGGTATTTGTACCTGTATAATACGAAAATAAAAATGTATTACTTTTGTACATGGACTAAAGTCAATTATTTGTACTACTAATGCCAAATAGTGTAATATACTGTGAACCACAATTACAGTTAAACTATAATACATCATGACAATTACAGTATAATTTAGCAAATTGTAATTACAGTACAATTACTGTAAGGTTATTATACTGTAAAACTAAGTTAAGTTACAGTAAGGTTATTATACTGTAAAACTAAGTTACAGTAAGGGTATTATACTGTACAATGGAACAGCGGTAAGGGCATCATACTGTAAAAAACATGTACAGTTATGGTACTGTAATGGGGTAGTTACAGTAACTCACTGGCAACGTGTTATTTACGCATATTTACAATAAAAAGTCTAACAATGTACGGCATACTGCATGAGAAAAACATGGCATGGAATTATCATGAAGTGGGCATGTCTGTAAAAGGGAGACTCGTGGGTACCTCTACAACCCATTTTCTTTAGATAGCAATATATTGCTCTAGCTCTAAAACAGAACCCGCTACAGCCTCCAAAAGAGGCTAAGTAATTGTCTGCTGAAAAAGATTCAGGACTTTTGAGAAAACATTCGGGGCTTAAACCACCAGAAGCTAACAACCAGCCACCTTCCCCCTGCTCCGGCCCTGGTAAACACAATCTCATTTCCACCAGTCAATATGATAATGCAATTCTGTTTCAGAAAATCAGAGTGGACTAACAGCCTCAAACAGCACTAGGAGCAAAGCTCTCATATCACTTTTCACAAGGAAAATGCACTTTGAAATGATTGTCCTCCTCTCAGGGGGATTGAGGACAGGCTGTGCTGACATACAACTGTATGATTTACAGTAAAGGTGCTTAATAATCCATTTGAACTGTAATGGCTGATCTCTACACAGATGGATACACAAATATCTGCAGAAAGCAAACATCCAACAATAGGAACACATCATGTCTCTGTGTCATATAAATAAAAGAGTGCAGAGTGTGGCGCTTGTACAATAATAACCAAAGTTAATATAATTTACAGCTGACAGGACTTATGAGTGTGATTGGCTGTACAACCTCTTTCCTCAACAAGGTCAAATATGTTAGTCTCTTCTGGTTGGTCCTCAAAACTCTACAAAGACAGATATAGTCGTTTGCGCTGACAGGCTCATCTTACATGTGTAGTCCAGGACTATAACTTTGACATGCAATCAAGCAAAGCAAAACTGAATCATAAAGCTTGCTTGATAAGTCTGCCTCAGGATCGGCTTTACTTCTTTTACCCCAATTGATTGCTACAGCTTCACATCCAGCATTTCAAATCTTTGTGCAATGGTTGGCCATCTTAAATTTAAGGCTGTTCTTCTTGCTATACCATCCCAGCTGAGAACCAGGCTCAGTAAGGCAGGGTTGCTTGCTAGTCAGTGCTTTTGCACCATCGCTGATGTCATCATCAGAATAGGCCTTGAACTGTACATTGCCTCAGCTAAGTATGTCATGCTTCATATCTTGTGATAAAGTGATAGGTGATCTTTCCAAAAGGCAAGATCTCCCTGTCTAAATCTGTATTGAATATCCACTGACAAATTTAAACAAAGATGCTAAACGGAGGGTCACAAGCTTTCAAGCTAATCCATTCATTGAAGACTTGATCATTATACTGCAGGTTAAAGTCATAATGCAGTGACAGTATCCTTCAGTTGCACTTTTAATTCTGTAATGGAATCCGGTCTGTCATTTAAAGGTAACTTCCGTCAAAAAAAAATGTATTAACTTTTTAACAAGTAATCTTACAACACAGTTATATGTGGGATTTATGCGGTGCAGTCAATATGTAATATCCCCTCACCCAATCCCCCACCATCTACCCCCTATCATTATCCCACTGACCAAAAGAAATAAAATTAAAACAATGTTACAAAAAGCTAGTTCTGCACCCTAACAGTTTCCATAATATGAGCTACATACAACATAATAATAACCCTAATTGAGTGAGTTTATAGGAAGTCAAATGAGCAAGAGAGGTGGAAACACATCTAGTCCTCCAGCAGAAGGTGAAATGTTAGAGGTCCATTACTCAGGAACAACAGAAATACTGAATCTCTTTAAGATTGAGGCATGACATCAAGTCATTAAGCTATTTGGAGTGTGTGGGCTGACTCCTTCCATTCAAGTAAAATAGCCAGACGTGTTTTGTTTGTTTGAAATGGTCTTTTCATGCAGACACCGATACATAAATTATGGGCTCTGAAAAAAGAGCAACAAATATTTGTCTCAGAACCAATAAAATGCCTCCTTGCTCCGCTGCGCGTACTTTACCCCTCCCGTGTACGAGCCTGAGCTCAATGCACATTGTCACCACCGGAGTTACTGCAAGTCTGCTGGAAAATGGTGGAGAAAACCCAGCAAAAGTTGCCACTGCCACGGTTACTTGCAACCGCCCACCCTGCTAAAAGGGCAAAGAAAAGAAAGACTAAAGTTGAAAAAGTGGTGACTAAAAAGGCTGCAGTTACAGCTAGAGGACAGAGTAAACTGTAAAAGGGTTGGGTACTGAACTCTGTACTTTTCTGGATACTGACCGAATAACGTCGGTACTACCGAGGACCTATTCACGTTAAATCAAATGGTGCCAAATTTTAGTGTTGATGAACTGACGAAGAGCCGGTTAATTAACCCGAGTCGTGTCACTGAACCGGGAGAATCAAGTGCTATACGTCAATGAACCGACTCACTCCTGTTTTTTTACCTCATTAGTGCCTCCACTGGAGTGTTGGTAGAATCAATCAGGAAATGGGCTACCTCGAGCAGCACGATTGGACCGAAAGAGTTGTGGAAGAGTTGTAGATTGGAGACCGCGCACCAGGCTACTGAACGAGACCGAATGTAACCGTGCAACCACTCGAGTCTAATGTAATCAAGCGGTGTCTTGGTTCTCGGCAAGTTTGAGTTATTAACCAAGCCTTGTTTCTAGTGTATCTTAGATGATTTTGTTAATGGCAATAAAACATTATCGATGGGGAAGTACATCACATACAAATCACATACAAATACATGTCATGTTATCTTGGTAGTTTTGTTAAGTTAAATGCTAGAGAAGTGAATGTTGCAGGCTGCATGGTAGGTAGGCTGTCACGAGGAGACCGCGCACCAGGCTACTGAACGAGACCGAATGTAACCGTGCAACCACTCGAGTCTAATGTAATCAAGCGGTGTCTTGGTTCTCGGCAAGTTTGAGTTATTAACCAAGCCTTGTTTCTAGTGTATCTTAGATGATTTTGTTAATGGCAATAAAACATTATCGATGGGGAAGTACATCACATACAAATCACATACAAATACATGTCATGTTATCTTGGTAGTTTTGTTAAGTTAAATGCTAGAGAAGTGAATGTTGCAGGCTGCATGGTAGGTAGGCTGTCACGAGGAGACCGCGCACCAGGCTACTGAACGAAACCGAATGTAACCGTGCAACCGCTCAAGTCTATGTAATCAAATGGGTGTCTAGGTTCTTGGCAGTTTTGAGTTATCAACCGATCCCATAAGCCTTTTTTTCTCGTGCATTTTAGATGATTGTGTACATAGACCCAGAAGCCTTTATTTCTCATGCATCTTAGATGATTGTGTACATAGAAATTCATAGTCTACATTACCGATGGATATCACATACAAATACACGTCATGTTATCTTGGTAGTTATGTTAAGTTAAATGTTTGTTACATGGTAGGTAGGCTGTCACAAGGAGACCGCACACCAGGCTACTGAACAATACCGTAACCATGCCTAATGCATGAGTCTATGTAATCAAACGGGTGTCTAGGTTCTCTGCAAGTTTGAGTTATCAACCGATCCCAGAAGCCTTTATGTCTCGTGCATCTTAGAATTGTGTTCATGGAAATTCATAGGCTACACCGAATTTTGACTGAATCTATTAACAAACACACACACACACACACACACACACACACACACACACACACACACACAGAGCTGCAGATGGAGCGAAACTACGTCGCCTTGGCAGTTTGTTTAGGTCACTCACGATGACGGCAATGTTGGTAAAGTGGTTGCAAGTGTACACTTTTCGAAACTCCACGCAGACAGCGTTCGCTGCAGTATAATATTAATGGCGCGGCAAAAGCAGTTGTGGTGCAGTTACACTTCCTCTGAAACAGACAGGCACAGCAGTGTTCTCTATGCCCTAGTGACTGACTGATGGCTGACGGAGGCTGAAGTTGTAGGGCAAGTCAACTTTATTTCTATAGCACATTTAAGCAACAATTAAAACTCTTTACATAAAACATTAGAGCAGTTTAAAAAGAGGATAAAATAGAATAAAAGTTAGAGTGCAGTGTAAGAAATAGTTATTTATTTGATTTAATAAGTTGTAGGGATGGGTTTGTAAGGGGAGAGGAAGGTGTTTCATTTTGTGTGGGGTAAATGTAAAATGTCAAAGGTACCAAACCCTAATAAACATTGGCATAGCTTTTCAGTGGTGGCAACAGCTTATTTGGAGCTGAAAGGCATGACACGTGAAGCAATGGTTGCTGTCTTTCTGTTGGACAGGTATATTTTTGTTTTTTTAGAGGAAAAATTATTTCTTTTCAGGAAATGTCCAGCCAACGGAGCTACTTATGTCACGCAAGTCATATTAGTCCAATGCTAACATTAGCTCATCTGTCAATCTAGGCTAGAAAGCTACATTAGCTAATGTATGTTTACATATTCTTGTCTAACAAAACGCTAATTTGTGTAATGTTATATGGTTATATTCAATATTGTTGCATACAATTGTAATCCATCCATCTTCGTCCGCTTATCCGGTATCGGGTCGCGGGGGGAGCAGCTCCAGCAGAGGACCCCAAACTTCCATTTCCCGAGCCGCATTTACCAGCTCAGACTGGGGGATCCCGAGGCGTTCCCAGGTCAGGTTGGAGTTGTAATCCCTCCACCTAGTCCTGGGTCTTCCCCGAGGCCTCCTCCCAGCTGGACGTGCCTGGAACACCTCCCTAGGGAGGCGCCCAGGGGGCATCCTTACCAGATGCCCGAACCACCTCAACTGGCTCCTTTCGACGTGAAGGAGCAGCGACTCTACTCCGAGCTCCTCACGGATGACTGTGCTTCTCACCCTATCTCTAAGGGAGACGCCAGCCACCCTCCTGAGGAAACCCATTTTGGCCGCTTGTACCCTGGATCTTGTTATTTCGGTATAGGTGAGGGTAGGAACAAAAACTGACCGGTAGATTGAGAACTTTGCCTTCTGGCTCAGCTCTCTTTTCGTCACAACGGTGCGATAAATTGAATGTAATACCGTACCCGCTGTGCCGATTCTCCGACCAATGTCCTGCTCCATTGTCCCCTCACTCGCGAACAAGACCCCAACGTATTTAAACTCCTTCACTTGGGGTAAGGACTCATTCCCTACTTGGAGAAGGCACTCCATCGGTTTCCTGCTGAGAACCATGGCCTCAGATTTAGAGGTGCTGATCCTCATCCCAGCCGCTTCACACTCGGCTGCGAACCGATGAGATCCCTTCATCCCATCTTCTCCAGATCCACAAAGCACATGTGGCATGGGGCACACTCCCAGGCTCCCTCCAGGATCCTTGCGAGAGTAAAGATCTGGTCTGTTGTTCCACGACCAGGACAGAATCCACATTGTTCCTCTTCAACCCGAGGTTCGACTATCGGCCGAATTCTCCTTTCCAACACCTTAGAGTAGACTTTACCTGGGAGGCTGAGAAGTGTGATACCCCTGTAATTGGCACACACCCTCTGGTCCCCCTTTTTAAACAGGGGAACCACCACCCCGGTCTGCCACTCCTTAGGCACCGTCCCAGACTTCCACGCAATGTTGAAGAGGCATGTCAACCAAGACAACCCCTCCACACCCAGAGCTTTAAGCATTTCTGGACGGATCTCATCAATCCCTGGGGCTTTGCCACTGTGGGGTTGTTTAACTACCTCAGCGACTTCCACCAGGGAAATTGACGACAGTCTCCCATCATCCTCCAGCTCTGCCTCTACCATAGAGGGCGTATTAGTCAGATTTAGGGGTGTCCTCAAATTGCTCCTTCCACCGCCCTATTACCTCCTCAGTTGAGGTCAACAACATCCCATCCTTACTGTACACAGCTTGCATGGTTCCCCGCTTCCCCCTCCTGAGGTGACGAACAGTTTTCCAGAAGCACCTTGGTGCCAACCGAAAATCCTTCTCCATGTCTTCTCTGAACTTCTCCCACACTCGCTGCTTTGCCTCTTTCACGGCAGAGGCTGCAGCCCTTCGGTACCTTGCAACTGCCTCCGGAGTCCTCTGGGATAACATATCCCAGAAAGACTCCTTCTTCAGTCAGACGGCTTCCCTGACCACCGGTGTCCACCACGGTGTTCGAGGGTTATCGCCCCTTGAGGCACCTAAGACCCTAAGACCACAGCTCACCACCGCAATTTCAGCAATGGAAACTTTGAACATTGTCCACTCAGGTTCAATGTCCCCAGCCTCCACAGGGATGCACGAAAAGCTCCGCCGGAGGTGTGAGTTGAAAGTCTGTCGGACAGGGCTAACCAGGTCTATCCAGAGTCTTCCCTCACCCCCTGACCCAACTCACCACCAGATGGTGATTGGTTGACAGCTCCGCCCCTCTCTTCACCCGAG
Source organism: Zingel zingel (assembly GCA_023566125.1). Taxonomy (NCBI): domain Eukaryota; kingdom Metazoa; phylum Chordata; class Actinopteri; order Perciformes; family Percidae; genus Zingel; species Zingel zingel. The sequence goes on from CM042315.1 coordinate 34,175,046, forward strand.
TGTCCAAAGCATACGGCCTCAGATCAGATGAAACGATTATAAAATTGATCATTGACCTTCGGCCTAGGGTGCTCTGGTACCAGATACACTTATGGGAATCCCTATGTTCGAACATGGTGTTCGTTATAGACAATCCATGACTAGCACAGAAGTCCAACAACAGACAACCACTCTGGTTTAGATCAGGGAGGCCGTTCCTCCCAATCACGCCTCTCCATGTATCTCCATCATTACCCACGTGCACGTTGAAGTTCCCCAGCAGAACTATGGAGTCCCCCACTGGAGCCCCATACAGGACTCCATTCAAGGTCTCCAAGAAGGCCGAATACTCCGAACTCTTGTTTGGTGCATATGCACAAACAACAGTCAGAGTTTTCCCCCCCACAACCCACAGGCGTAGGGAGGCGACCCGCTCGTCCACCGGGGTAAACTCCAACGTAGCGGCACTCAGCCGGGGGCTCGTGAGTATCCCCACACCCGCCCGGTGCCTCACACCCTGGGCAACTCCGGAGAAGAAAAGAGTCCAACCCCTATCCAGGAGTATGGTTCCAGAACCGTGACTGTGCGTAGAGATAAGCCGCACCAGATCCAACTGGTAGCGCTCCACCTCCCGCGCAAGTTCCGGCTCCTTCCCCCACAGAGAGGTGACATTCCACGTCCCCAGAGCCAGCCTCTGCCGCCCGGGTCTGGTCCATTGAGGCCCCTGACCTTCACCGCCACCCATGTGGCTGCGCACCCGACCCCAGCGGTTCCTGCCCGGGCTTCGTGGCAAACCCAGCCACCAGGTGCTCGCTGACAGGCCCTCCATCTGGGCCTGGCTCCAGACGGGGACCCCGGGCATCCTTCCTTGTAGAATTGTAATAAAACAATACTATTTCTCATCCTATTACTTCGATTGCAAATTGCAAGTTATTTGCAATGCAAGAATAGGTAACAATCCACAAAGGTAAATATCAGTAAATGTTTTCAGATAAAAGTTGTACAGGGGATGCAAGTGATCAATCATTATTGATACTGTTGCTTGAATGTTTTCTAATGTGAATAAAAGGTTTTATTCACATTAGAAAACATTCAAGCAAATTCACATAGTAAAATTTATTTTATTCAATGCAAAATGAAGATGGTATACAAAAATGCAGAACAAACAACAAATCCCTTGTTCAGCTCCTGCTCGCCAAGTCTAAGTAGCAGATTAGTGGAATTATTACAGGTGTTGCAGAGGTGGAAAGTAACGAATTACAATTACTCACGTTACTGTAATTGAGTAGTTTATTTGTGTACTTGTACTTTTTGAAGTAGTTTTTAAAATCTGTAATTTTACTTTTGCTTAAGTATGTTTTGTTTAAAGTATTGTACTTCGTTACATTTTCAATCACATCCGTTACTGAATAAAAAAAACTGCAAGGATAAACTCGCAAAAACTTTGGCTTCAAGTGTAAGAGAACATCAGCTTCATCATGCAGTGTAAGCTGTGAAAAAATGCTGTATTAAGTTACTGCTAATGCAAACTGAACATTTCCTGCTGCTGCAGCTTCACATTAAAAGCCGTTCCGTCTATCTATAAATTGCAGGAATGTCTGTCTGTCTGTGTGTGTGTTATGCGCGTATCTCTCAAACCGTTAGGCTGATGGATTTCAAACTTGACAGGTGTCTTATTATCGGCACGAGTAAGTGCGGTGCCAAGTTTGACGTTGTTTGGATTAGAAATGCAAAAGATATCGTTAAATATATATCATAAAAGAAGCACACATTGGCTTTTGCCGCTCTAGCCGCTGGCCACTCCCCCTCTCACACTGCACAGCGCAGGATCAGAGACAGAGAGGGTCGAAGAAAGCAGTGGAGCTTTGGCAGCTAAAATGTGAAATACACCTCAGACCCACAAAAATGTGCAAAGTAGCACTACTTTGTTTACCGCCTTTGACTCTTTTCCTTCTTCCAAGATTAGCTACATGATTGCTGGATATACCGAATTTTCTGTTGGAGCACAAGCTGATAGCTGAAAGGAACATCGCGACTGTTGTGTGGAATAAGGTTGGCGAAAAAAAGGCTCTACGCTTTTCCTTGTCTATTTTTTCACTAAGAGGAAACTCAACAAAAAGCCATTTGCCAACACTAAATATCAAACAAAAGCCAGACACTGTATAGTTGCTGTGAGCTGTAGCCTACATTCACCACTTCTAAACAGAGACATAATGTAATCTCGGAGATTATTCCTTCACAGCGCTGTGCAATGCGAGAAAATCTCAGAGCTGAACCGGGCAGACACAGCACTTTTCAGCAGACTCAACCCAAGTTAATTAAGTTTACTGCTAACTAATAACATTTCTCTCTCTCGCTCTCTCTCTACCCCCCCGCCCCCCACCCCTCCCCAGTCCGATGCCCCTGCATAACGGGCAAGGTGGGTAGTACACTGCCATGAGTCCAATGTCTGATTATTTCACATTTTCATTGGGATATTTTGTGATTACATTCTGAATCTGCAACATTCTCCGTCAGGTAAATCAGTAAGTTATTAGTAGGGTATATAGGGGAGTTGCATATTAAGTGGTTTGGGGTCCTTCTGTGAGTAATTTGGGGGTACAATTTGGTTTAGATGAATTCTACAAGCAATACCACAGGCCAAGCAATCGGCCGGTTCCAAACAGGCACATTTTCAACGGGCACTGCACTAGTAATATAAATTTAATGTATTATTTCTATCCACTCTTCAATAGTTGGTGGGTCTGGTTTTAGCCATCTCCTTGTGACAGCCTTTTTACTTGCTGCCAGAAGTATATGAGCAAGTTTCTTGTCGTTATTACTCCATCTATCTAATTGGATTTCACCCATGTAAATAGTATCACATCTGAGAGGAATACTACTACCAAATACATTGTTAACATGTTTAAGTATTTCTTGCCAGTAGGGGACAAGAACCTGGCAGCTGGGTCAATGACGTATAAGGGTTGGCCAGATGAAAAAATTAAAAAACTTTGAAAAAGCTTTTTTAAAGGCATCCTGGAGTTTCGTTAAAATGTATATTTTGTGTTATTGTACATTTTATTTCATTTGAAATAGGATTTTCACCATTTTTTTTATCAAAGATAGGACCAAATGGACCTAAAATGTCAAGTGGTGTAACCACAAAGGAATGATTAATATTTAATATTTCATCCACTACATGTTTGTGAGTGCACTCATACAAATATAACTCCTATTTTCAAATTTCACCCAAAAATAGATTTTATTAGGATTACTTCTAAATTTAAATTATATTTGTTATTGTAATATCAAGTGGTAGACATGCTGGAAACAACATTTGTTTTCTAAATAATCTTGGACAAATTGTGTAAAAAGTCTTACAAATTTGTTTCTACAGTGGAGTAGAGTATTACATTTTATCAAACATTAATTTACCTGCAGATTATCATTTTTTCACGAAAAATACTGGTTACCCCATTTGACACAAACCAGTTACACCACCTGACGTGATGCTTATAAGTGACACTAAACTCAAAGTAGTTTATTGAACTTGCCGTTTAATTTCATTTCAATGACAAATATTTAAATATATTTAAAACTCATTAGATTAAATTAAACAACTAACATCTTAACAAATTGTGTGTGTATGTGTGAACAGTATTTGTGTGTGAGAAAGAGGTAGATAGATCGGTAAAAGAGAGAGGAAGAAGCAAGTCTGTTTAGGGTTGTGCATGCTCTTTAACATGTTTACAGGTAAAGCGCTCATATTATGCTTTTTGGGATGTCATAGGTTTACAAAGTGAAAAAGCCCAAAGTCCCCCCCAAAGGGACTTACCATCTCCAACAGAAAACACTGTTCACAAACTGCTCCAAACAGCTCTATTGTAGTCCAGCCTTTACTTCAGAGACAAACGTGGTCACTTTGGAACACACGTTATAATGCTCGCCTAGCTGCTAGCATGGCACGCCCTCATACTCTGCTTCTGACTGGCTAGTAGTCCTTACCTAGGTACTGTCAGGGTACGCCCTCATACTCTGCTTCTGACTGGCTAGTAGTCCTTACCTAGGTACTGTCAGGGCACGCCCTCATACTCTGCTTCTGACTGGCTAGTAGTCCTTACCTAGCTACTGTCAGGGTACGCCCTCATACTCTGCTTCTGACTGGCTAGTAGTCCTTACCTAGGTACTGTCAGGGCACGCCCTCATACTCTGCTCCTGACTGACTAGTAGTCCTTACCTAGGTACTGTCACGGCATGGCCTCATACTCTGCTTCTGACTGGCTAGTAGTCCTTACCTAGGTACTTCTCAGGGCCCTCATACTCTGGTCCTGACTGGCTAGTAGTCCTTACCTAGGTACTGTCAGGGCCCTCATACTCTGCTCCTGACTGGCTAGTAGTCTTACCTAGGTACTGTCAGGGCCCTCATACTCTGCTTCTGACTGGCTAGTAGTCCTTACCTAGCTACTGTCAGGGCACGCCCTCATACTCTGCTTCTGACTGGCTAGTAGTCCTTACCTAGGTACTGTCAGGGCCCTCATACTCTGCTTCTGACTGGCTAGTAGTCTTATCTAGGTACTGTCAGGGCCCTCATACTCTGCTTCTGACTGGCTAGTAGTCCTTACCTAGGTACTGTCAGGGCCCTCATACTCTGCTTCTGACTGGCTAGTAGTCCTTACCTAGGTACTGTCAGGGCATACCCTCATACTCTGCTTCTGACTGGCTAGTAGTCCTTACCTAGGTACTGTCAGGGCATACCCTCATACTCTGCTTCTGACTGGCTAGTAGTCCTTACCTAGGTACTGTCAGGGCCCTCATACTCTGCTTCTGACTGGCTAGTAGTCCTTACCTAGGTACTGTCAGGGCACGCCCTCATACTCTGCTTCTGACTGGCTAGTAGTCCTTACCTAGGTACTGTCAGGGCACGCCCTCATACTCTGCTTCTGACTGGCTAGTAGTCCTTACCTAGGAACTGAGCATGTGCAACTCCCAACAAAGATGGAACAGAAGTGAGATGTCTCACTCTGTAGCTAAAACAGAGAGCTCAACACATAGGGTGAAAAGAGGAGCTGCAGCAATGTGCAGTACAACAAAAATATGGTGTTTTCTGAAAATTAAACCATGTACAACTATTCTGGTACAACCTCTAAATGCAATTGTTAACCTGAAAATGAGCATAATATGAGCTCTTTAACTTATTCTGGTGCATTTATCTTAATTCAATTTGATAAACTGCATTTTTTCAATGGCATTTTTAATATTTAAGTAACATTTTATACTTAAATTAAATAATCCTTGAATGTTTTAGGTATTTTAAAGCTGCTGTTCTTGTACCACATTAGGGGTCACAGTTCAACTGCCTCATTCTATGTTATTAAATTGTTAAGAAATTATTGTAACATTGCAAAGGAATGATATGGAAATTTTAATTTAAGGCTAAAACCTTTTTTAAACACTAAGTCCTTGCATTATAATGATTTAGCCTAGCCTAGCTAAATAAGCTATCTTAATAAAGGATAAATTACCTCCACTTTTAAAAAATACAAACAATGAACACATACAAATAGTTCTAAATAGTAATTAAGTTCATATAACCTCTTGGACCAGTAACTGAACTAGTTATATTTGAAAAGATTGGCCAAAAATTGAGAGGCTTGTAATAGGAGTCAAATGGTGTAACCAGTTACACCATTTGACATTTCAATGTAAAATCAAATTTATCAGGCATTATAATGGACACATATCAGCATATGGCCTTGGTGTAAATAATCAAACATAATGTTTACACTAAATACTAATTTTTATTCAAAAGAATGTTTTTCAATGTTTTACTTGGGTCATACCATTTGACATGTGAACCAAAGAACTGAACTTAACCTAAAAATGTCTTATTAACTTATATTTATCAGAGAGTTATTAACCTTGTGATGCAGCAGTTATGCTGATCAGGGGTCCTTTTCTCTGATGTAACTTCCTGTCATGTGGTCTTCTTGCTGATTTCAACAAAATGGCACCTTAAATGGTGGTTACACCACTTGACATTTCAGGAAGCTAGCATGACTGATAGGATTCCCTAAATTATTAAAATAAATATAAGCATCATTTTAAAATATATTGTAAATACGTATAATAACCTTTAATTTAGGTTAATGCCCAAGTAGTTTATAGGATCTTTTATTAAGAAATTTGACCTTTTTAAGCAAGATAAAAATGTTGGTACAAAGTTTTGACGGTTACACCACTTAGACATTTTTGCCATTAATTGCCAATTATTCTCTTAAAATTAATTAAAACCAAACTCTTTGAAATATGGCCTCTAAAAAAGTATGTATTAATGTAATTTGTTTGTCTGTTTTTTAAATTTAATGTATTTAAATTTAATTTAACCTTATAGACACAAAAAAATGGGCATCACGTCATTGACCCAGCTCCAGAATATGTGGAAGTGGTTGGCATTGTTTTCCCCACAGAGCCTCCAACAACTGCTGCCATCTCCAAAATGTGCTTTTTGCTGTGGAGTAATAAAGAATCGTACGATATTTTTCAGCAGAATTCACGCCACGTGGACGAACTAGATGAACTCCACTGTATTGCACACACTCTTTGCCAACTCTCTTTTGAGATGTTAAAATTACCCTCTTTCTCCCATTTCTTTTTTATATAGAGTGAGTTATCTGATTTACATTGAAGAATACCTTTGTACATTTTGGAGATGATATTGCTGCAAGTCGTGGATTTAGATGTTGACAAAAATAGTTTTAGGATACCTGATTCTTCTGTTTTCAAAGCTGTGTTCAAATTCTGAACGAAATAGTGTTGAACCTGAAGGTATCTAAAGAAATCACTCTTTTCCAGGTCATGTTTTTCCTGTAGGGATCCAAAGTTGTGGAACGCCCCCTTGTGGACAAATGTGTAGTAGTTAGTAAGAAATGTGTAGTAGTTAGTAAGACCTTTTGTGGTCCATTTTTTGAATCTATCATCAGATCTATTCGGCAAAAAGTTTGAATCGTAGGCACATCATCTTAACATTTTTGCAGGAACTTCTAACCTACATAGTTTTATAGTTTCCTGCCATATTTTTAGTGATAAGTTGAACCACTGGTAGCTTCTTTTTTTTTGTAGTTCCTCATCTGTTAAAATTGCTTCTAGTGGGATCCCTTCCGCCAATACATTTTCAATCTCCTTCCACCTTGCTGAGTATGCCTGAGTACCTAAACAAAGTAAGGGCCTTCGTTGAGCCGCATAATAATATATTTGTAAACATGGGAGGCCCATTCCAACACAATCCTTCTTTAATTGCAGGGTTTTATACTTGATTCTAGGTTTTTTCCCTTGCCACAAGTATCTGGATATCAATCTATCCCCCTCTATAAACTGTTTAGGTGGAACGTTAATTGGCAGGGTCTGGAAAAGATATAATAATCTTGGTAAAATGTTTAGTCTGATGGATTCTACCCTAGTGCTTAAATTCAGAAATGGAATTACATTCCATCTTGATAAATCTAATTTTATTTTCGCATTTATTGGTCCATAGTTGAGATCATATAATTTTGATGTATCTTTAGGAAGATTGATACCCAGATACCTTATCGATTCTGTGTCCCATTTCAATTTGTATCTACTTCTAATGTGTTTTGGGGGATCATAGTTAAATATCATTATTTGAGTCTTTTGTATATTAAGTTTATAACCTGAGAGTGATTCATATGTATTTATGATATTCATGAGTTTGGGAAGCAACTGCGTGGGCTGCACTAAGTAGATTAACACATCATACGCAAATAAGGCCAATTTGTGCTCCCATGTTGGCATGTTTATTCCTTTAATATCTCTATTTTGTCTTATATATTGGCTTAAGGGTTCTATAAACAAGGCAAAGAGAAGGGGAGAAGCACAGCATCCTTGTCTTGTTCCACGTTCTAGAATAAAAGAATTTGTTAGATCACCATTGATTTTTATCCTTGCAGATGGTCTCCCATATAGTGCTCTGAATGTGTCGATGATAGATCTGTGAAAGCCGAATTTCGCTAATACTTTATACAAGAAGGACCATTTGACAGAGTCAAATGCCTTCTCTGCATCTAGACTTAGTATGGCTGACTATATTATGTTGCGTGACATGTCTAATAATGTGTAAGGTTCTCCTAACGCTGTCTTGCGTTTGTCTTTGACGAATAAAACCAGTTTGATCCAAGTGGATGAGTTCTGGTAGGATATTTTCAATTATCTTGCTCAATATTGATGCAAACAATATATAGTCAACATTCAATACGCTGATGGGACGATAGTTACCGCATTCCATTTAGTCTTTTCCGTCTTTCGGTATGACCAAAATGATCGCATCTCTCCAAGAGGGCAGGATTTCTCTTTCTTTTAGCACCCAGTTAAAGGTTTTTAATAAAGTGTCACCTAGGTGTTCTTGCATTGATTTATACAAATCAGGGCCAAAGCCGTCCGGGCCTGGGGACTTTCCTGTTTTAAGTCTCCTAATTGCTGAGTATAGTTCCTCTTTACTTACTTCTGCGACCAGTTGTTGATTTTGCCCCTCGGTAATGGAGGGTAGATTCACTGTAGAGTCTACTGTAAAGATTGATAGATTGATTTTCCAGAAAAAGAGTCCTATGTAGGGTCCTGGTATGTATTGGTACAGGGGAACATAGGACCCTTTCTAGGAAAAATAGGGAACATAGGACCCGGGGAACATAGGGATGACCCCCTGTTAAATGACCATTCACTGCCTGGGGGAGCATATACATTCAGTAAACTCACTAAGATTCCTTCCACTTTACCAATTAACAAAATATATCTCCCCTCTTTATCTCTAAATTCAGACAGGTGTTCATAATTTACAGCATTTGCTATCAGAATGGCCACTCCCCTTCTGTGACCTGATTTATTAGAGGATGAATACACATGCTTAAAGCCCATTTTATTATTTATTATGTTCAATTTCACTGAGGTGAGTTTCTTGGAGAAAACTTATCTGGGAACACAAAAAGAGGCCTCATCCATGATTCTCTTCGTGGAAAAGTTACTCCGGGAAAACTGCTGCAAATCGAGAAAGCCCACCGCGCACTTGGACAGCAGCCACCGGAGAATGCACAACCAAGATCCATCTTAATAAAATTCTATATGTTATCTATCGATCTATCTATCAATCAATCATGAGCTAGCCAGCTAGATTGTATTTGTTCATCACAGAGAGGCACACACATAGTGGAGAAGGTGAGGTGAGTAAGTGACTGAGGCTGTGTGAGTCGAATCATGCAGACACTGATTTAATTTAGACAAAGAACATTTACATGAGTTAACATCTCCTGCTCTGACTGCAGCTGGGAGGAACTGCTGTGCGAGGACTGCGCCACCTGTGAGTGCTTTCAGATGGGGGAGGGGCCCACGGTGGCACCCACTGCTTGTTGAGAAGAGTAAGAACAAGTCTCCAAAAGTCTCCAATAACACCACAAAAAAGTCGCTAGATTTGTCGCTAGTCACTTTTTGAAACAAAAGGGGGTCGGAAAAGTTGGAAACACTGCATATCCCAGGATAAAGTATCCATTGGGTGGATACTTTCTGGCCAGATAAAAGTAACTGTTTTTTAAGATGCGCGTGTCGTGTACGGAACCTGGATAGCCTACGAAAATATCCAGGAACTCTCCAGTAGAGTCACAGATGGCTTGCATGTTTATTGAGTAAAACCCTTTGTAGTCTAAATAGTCGATATAGGCGATGAAGTGATGGGGGCTTGATTCTTATGTGACAACCATCAATAGCACCAACAGCGTTGTTGAGGACGGGTGTCCCAGAACGCTGGGCAAATCAGCCACAGTGTCCAGGTCTGCAGGCTTCGGAAAGGCGATGGCTCTATGGAGATTGTCCCAAATGAACTGTGCCACCTTGTGTATAATACTGTGAACTGTGGCTTTGGGCACACTGAAAACTCGCAACATCCAGCCCAATCTCATGGCAGTTAGTGAAATGGTCACGTTATTGAATCTTTTGATTTGTGTACTGAACACGTTAATGTTGTTATTTTCGTGTGGTGAGCACACATTTTAAAGTAATTTATTTCAATGGGCAGCATATTTCGTCATCACAGAACGATTACGGCAGCGAGTAGTATTGATAAGGCAAAAATCCGCACATGGAGGTTTGTCGGGGTGGTGGATGTTCAAACAACACAGGACTTTCACCCCGGAGCCCAGGGATTGCGTCCCGCGTGTTGCAGTTCCTTTCTGCGTTATTCTCTTCCTAACTACAACCGTCCCATTGTTGTCGGCGTTTCCTGCGTGTGACGGTTCCTTTCCCCATTCTTATTTTCCTAACCACAACCGTCCCGTTGTTGTGGCCGGCGTGTGGCGTTTCATTTCCCTGTTGTTGCGTTTTAATTTGTTGTTGCGTCCCCCAGAGCAGCCCAGTGTCATGGCAGTTCGTGAAATGGTCACGTTCGAAAATCGTGACCTGTACACGAATCAATAAATCAAAATAACATGACCATTTCACGAACTGCCGTGAGACCGGGTTGCGACACCACACGATAGGAAAGTCCATTGGCAAGCCAATAGACATATGTGAGGACTTCAAATTCATTGCCCCAGCCATGGTCCTTTACAGTGTGCATTATATTTATCACTTAATTATCTTTATAGTTTCTAGATTTTAGAGTCCAATTTCTTCAGTGTCTTTTCTATGTCCACATATACGAGGGAGCAAAGCATATATATATTTCGTAAGTATGTATATTATGTAAAGAAGGAAACTCGTCTTCCAAAAACGTGAGAAAAAGTGTGGCAGATAATAGTGGATCGATTGAATGATAGTCTAAAAATATAATATTACGAACTACTGCTCTTAACTGAAACAATCCATTGAGTCACTTGTCATTACGCCGGACGTGAAGCCCAATCTCCTGGGTGAAGGGCTGATGCATAGCTCTCTCATGCTGAACACCATAAATGACCAGCAGTGGGCTCACCCCGACGGTGTTCATAAAATCGCAGGAGACTTTAATAAGGCCAACTTGAAGCACAGAATTTTTAATGCATTTTGTGTCTGTTAAAAGGCACAAAGGCACTCTTTAAAATATGCCCCCACAACTGGCATTTTAGCTAACTGGGAGTTCTGGCCATAGCTGCAGCAACTCCATTTAGCCAGCACCGATTTTGGGCGTTTTTTTTTTCTATGGACAGTACTCAGAAAAATTGAGCGATCAAGAGTCAGGTAAAAATCGGCCAGAGTTCTCCTTTAATCAACATTTATTTAGAGGTTATCATGGTATTCCTTTCTTTATTTTAAAGGTCTTATTACCGGTGAAATATTACAATATGCTGTAAGACAAACACTTCGCTGAGCGGGGCGCATTTAAAGCCCATATCCCACAATGCAATGCGGTCATTCATATTAGAGAATCAGACAGCGATCAGCGGCTCTTTAACGCCAGTATCGCTTCAATGTACATATTTAATCAGCAACCATGGGACAAGTTGCTAAGTTTTTTTCCAGTAACTTATGTACCGTAATAACATGTACCCAATCTACCGGATCCTCCAGAAGTGACGTAGTAATTATTGCGCCGCGGATATATATACATAATAGTTTTTTTTTGTCACACGTTGTATTTGAGGATTCATAAAAAAAAGATAACTATAATAATAAAACACTTTTTTCATATATTTGTATTATGTACTGTTTGCTTGGTCGGCCAGCAATCTGAAACTGAATGAAGCCCAGTCACGGCAGACAGCACAAAACAGGAGTCGAAAAAGTCCACCCACCCTGGAACAGCTTTCTAACAAGTTCTGAGACGCGAATCTAGTGGGAGTTTTAAAATACATTGGTATATTTCTCATCATTAAGTTGGTAGTGTAGAATTTTGGATACACCCTGGGGTTTTTTGGTATGATGAGCACATTGATGTCATCAATTTTAAAAAATCTAATCTATAAATAAGTGAAAATAGCTAATTTCCATATTTGAAAGTGTCTCCAGTGGGTACACTTTGGTGACCATATCTACATGACAGCTGAGGCCCCAGGTTGACACCTTTCCAACAATGTGTTTGCTTTTGTCCTACGACGATTACATTTTTACATTTCATGGAGACCACTTAAAAGGCGATAGCCTACTTTATTGTCCCCATAGGGTTATTTGCCTTGAGCTCAATGCTACACACATTACACTTGACATATTGTATTTTCATACAGCTGACTTACAATAAAATCAGCATAAACAAAGTGATATGTAGCCATACTATAATTTACATATATTGCACATCTTTTTACAAACAGTGATAAGAGCAACCTATACACAACCCTTTACATCATATCATGAAGCTATTGCACAACCCCTGCAGCCTCAAGCAACATTAATTAAAGTAAGGTAGGTCCAAACTAGGCCTAGTTTAATAGTTTAATAGGCCTTAGTTTACAATGGGGTACCCTATATTTTAGAGGTAATGGCGTGTTCCCACCACAGAGAAACGAACATTTGCATCGTGCCATTTGCCCAAGTTTAATTGCTTGATTTTGTGGTTTTTATTCACGTTACTATTCGTATCACGCACCAGACAAGAGGCAGGGTTTACCAGCATGTACTGTATATAACATTTCTTTCTGCTGTTACTTTTTGTCATTAACCATGGCCAAAAAAACACCCTTGTTACTCTGTATTAAAGCTGTCAGTCTTCCTCTATAATACCATTCAAATTTCATTTGTTATTTTTTTTAAATATTTGAATAATCTTCGAATATTTAATGCTCAAATGCAGCCTGATATTAATATATACTACACTTTTTCAGGCTTATGCACTGTCAATGCCACTAAAAGCATGTGGTTGGTGTTACACGTTTTGGCAACTAGAGGGACTTCCAACATAAGCCTGGCCTTGAAGGGGATCTACGTCATGGCGCATTGCATTTCTTGCACGCAACTTTGTTTACATTCATTTAAATGTAACCACGAGCACACAGCGAAAAACACAAATTAATAGATAATTCTGTAATGAATTGCATTCTCTAACAAATGTAGTGAAGCGGTTCTGTTGTAAATGCTAAGGGTGCTCGGTTAGCACAATGACATCATGTTAGAAAGCACAGCTGAAACGATTTGTCATAAACTAAGTTTTAGTTTAGTTTATTAGTTTATTTGTCAGGGACCATGCACAGTTCAAGCCCTGTACCAAAGTTAGCTATACAGATAATTTACATCTGTGGTCCCTGGGCAAGGGAGACAAAAGGACAATATAGACAATAAAGACAGTACTATCAAAACAGATAACAACTTAACAACAACAACATATAACAAGCATTACATAACGTATGACCCAGCAAAATATACATTCCATGTTATAAAAAGATGTGTGGAATTAAGTTCCACTTTTCTACTGCTGTAAATGAAAAAGCTAATTGACCAAATGTAGTCTTCCTAAATTGAGTGTAACATTCAGCTCTTACAGAAGTAGACTCTTACATTATCTCTGCAAAATGACATTGCTTGAGCGTGGTGATGCAAGATCATGGATCAATTTATACATCAGGCACATGTCTGCAAAACAGAGAAAACTGTCAAAGGTTAATAGGTTGTGTTTTTTTATGATGGTGCAATGATGGTAGTTTCTTGTTTTTTTGTCAAGAACTTTCACAGCTTGTTTGTAAAGGGTACATAAGGGTTTTAGCGTAGTCCCACCTGCCTGGCACCAGCTTGTAGAACAGTAGGTAATGTGAGAAGATCATTGAATGCAAAAACAGTACTTGAAATGATCAACAATATGTATCACCTCACCCATAATGTATTTCCTCTTGATAGAGAAATACATGCCTACTGTTTTGCTTACATTAAGAGTAAGACAACTACTGCAGTAAGTTTTGCTGCAGCTTGTTCTCTAGTTTTTGCATGGGTGTAGATAACTGTATCGTCTGCATACATTTGGATGTGGACTTCTGGGCAAATCAAGGGCAGGTAATTAATATATAAACTAAATAAAATTGGTCCTAAAATAGATCCCTGAGGGACTCTAGTAGTGCAGTTAGCAAAGGAGGAGCATCTATCATTAATCCTGGTGTACTGCTTTCTAGAATCTAAGTAAGACTCCATCCATGTCTGAGCATTGGGAGAGAAATTAATCTTTGACAGTTTGATGCCTTCCTAAATTTGAGGAAAACAACCCCTCCATTGTCAGGACTGGATTTTATTTGCTCAATAAAGTAACAAGTAGCTGTTTCTGTGGCATGATGTTTCCTGAATCCAAACTGCATAGGGTGCAGTGGAAAATGGCCTTGATTTAAATAGGCTACCAACTGGTCACAGACTATCCTTTCCATTATTTTGGAGACAATAGGGAGGATGCTAATAGGTCTATAGTTGGTTTTATTAGTTGCATCACCAGCTTAAAGACAGGTGTTATTATTGCTGATTTTCAGGCATTGGGAAAACAAACTTTGTTTAATGGATAGATTTACCAGATGAGCAATTGGAGTACAGAGGATACTTTTACTTCTTCAGAAATGCACAATCACAATCAAAAACATCTTTAGCCTTTGAGTTCTTAAACTGACCTAAGATTTTAGTTATGGAAGATTCTGGCACTTCGGAGATGGTAAACCGTGGAAGATTATTATTTCATGGTGTAATGACCTTCCCTCTTGGACCAAAGCCTTGTGCCAAATCTTAAACCGAATCTATAAAATAACTATTAAACAAATTTGGTCGTTGTCTTTAGTTAAGGTTCCCTGTACTTGTAATTCAAACTCAGTATCTCTTTTTTTGGTGTTCTTCTTTAAAGCTCTATTGATGTTTTTGCCTACTGTTCCTTTAGAATTGTTTATAATAGCAATAAAAAACTTTACTTTTGACTTTGAAGTAAGTAACAGTAGTGTTAGCCATGATGCTAACAGCATTGACAACTAAGCCAAACGTAGCGGTTTCTACTATTTTTGTGATTTATAATAACCTGTTTCTTTCAGATTGTCACGTTGCTGAGAATACAGATATTAAGAAGGTAATATATGAAGTCAAAGCTAACTCTGACAGTTGTAGGGTAGCTACTTTAGCTGTCTCCATGAAGCTCCCAGCTAAGCTCCGATAACTTGCGACGCAGTTAGGAAACAGGAACAAGTTAACTAATAACATAAGCATTTTGGCTTGGTGGATGTCGATTTTAAAGTCATGTTAAAACTATTTTCTATCCTTCGCCCGATTTCCAGCCGCAGCCTGTCACTCCGCCCTGTACTAATGTTATAGCTCCGTGATCTTAAGACCTCACAATGCCTTGTGTTTCTCACTCCCGCTTACTTATTATTCATCAAATGTGACATGACAAAAGCATTTCATTTTCACATACGGGTAGGCTAAGGCGAGAAGAGGGAGATTAGCTAACGTTAGTCAACATATTTATAAAAAAATCACATTCAAATAGTAATTTCAGCATTTGCTTAGTATTTATTTTTTTACTATTCGAATTATATTTGACTGGACCATTGACTGCATTAGTTTTAATTTGTCTATACATTCTTGTGCTTTCCTGAGAAGATGAAGGTCGCCAAGGTCGTTCCACTTTTCAGAAAGGGAGATGTACATCACTTTAATAACTATAGACCAGTGTCACTGCTCTCTCAGTTTTCTAAAATCCTTGAAAAGTGGTTTGCTCAAAAACTAAATATTTTTTTAGTAAAACATAAACTACTTACTGAAAAACAATATGGCTTTAGAGCAAAAAGATCAACAGCTTTGGCATTAATTGAACTCATAGAAAAAAATTGCATCTGCAACTGAGAATAAGCAACACACAGTGAGGGTATTTATCGACTTAAGCAAAGCATTCAACACCATAAATCATAGTTTGCTATTGATAAAATCATACAACTATGGCATTAGGGGTCTAGCTCATCAGTGGCTCAAAAGTTATCTCAACAACCGACAGCAGTTTGTTCAAATTAATGGTCAAAGATCTGAGTTAAAAGATATAATATGTGGAGTTCCACAAGGGTCCGTTTTAGGCCCATTACTTTTTATTTTGTTCATTAATGACCTCTGCGAAGTGTCAAAGGTAGTACAGTTTTTGATGTTTGCCGATGATACCAACATTTTTTATTCTGGAAATAATCTGTCAGCAATTACAGAAAATATAAGTTCAGAAATGGGAAAAATTAAGAAATGGTTTGACAAAAATAAATTATGTCTAAATTGGGAAAAAACTAAATACATGATTTTTGGTAATTGTAAAAAGAATGAAAATGTAAGAATAGCAATTGAAGGAACTGATATTGAAAGAGTTAATGAGATAACATTTTTAGGTGTTATTTTGGATGATAAATTGAATTGGAAAGATCACATAGTTTATATTAAGAGTAAAGTTTGTAAAAGTATTGGGGTCTTGTATAAAGTTAAAGATGTTTTAGATTATTCAACGTTGCTTATGTTGTACAATTCCTTAATGCTCCCATATTTTGCATATTGCACAGAAGTCTGGGGTAATACATAATCATTAATGCAATATCATTTTAAAACTCTTTTCGCACATACTACACAAAAACAGAAGTGTTTGTCCATTTACAGAGTTAAACTGTGGAATACCTTGGACTATGAACCGAAGTGCTGCAAAAGTGTTTGTAAATTTAAGAATTTGTATAAGAAAAAAAATAGAGGAATGTTATAAGAAAAATGATGACTAACACACTTAAAATGATGATAATTAAATGTAAAGATAGGTAGTACTGATAACTTTTGGTGTTTGGGGTGAGGATTGGGGTTGATTCACTCATGAAGCAGCTGTTTTTTTGTTTCTTTTTGTTGCACAAATAAGTGACAGGTACCATAAGATATTTCTTCTTCCTGTTCCTTTTTCTTTTTTTTCTCCCATTCATGCATGTTATGAATGTATACTCCCATATACTTTCATAACATCATCTGGACGTGGACACAGCTTGGTGAATTTCACCGCCTTCTCCAGGAACTGCTTCTGGATGACAGCCGCTGGCAGCGCTACGTGAGGCAGACTGGTGCCCAGTTTGATGACCGGTTAGCTAGGGTCGGTGCCAGGATTACCCGGGCGGACATCAACTACAGTCGTTGCATCTCAGCTGCGGATGCCTGTCCATCTGTCACTGTCATCTATGAGTTTCACCTTCATAATTGTGTCAAAATCAAGCAATATTCACTGTCTCTAGCAAGTCACACAATCACAATAATTACTGCAGCTGTGACGTTATAAATAAAAAATAAACAGTTTTGATTAAATTGCAATAAACTGACCAAATGTGAAGCCTAAATAACTACATCATGATTACAATGCTTTATGTCTTTCTGCAAGACAACAAGTAAATAACTTTTACTGTTTAACTTTAAAATTACATGAACCCACAGCATTTCAGATGATATATTAGTAAGAGCAGCTGTGCAGCCATATTAATAAAATACTACTACTAACAACAGATTTTATTTGAACTACCACCTAAATTATCTTTTCTACAACTCAGTTAAATTAAATGTTTTCTATTCTGCAGATACCTTGCCACTGGGGACTCGAACAGAGTCCACTGTCTCCAAGACTGTCCCTGATGTTGCCACTGCTATCTGGGACTGCCTCGTGGAGGAGTTCATGGCTGTGCCAACCGCAGAGTAGTGGAGGTCAATTGCAGAGACGATTGAGGAGTTGTAGAATTTTCTTCTCTGCTGTGGAGCACTAGGTGGCAAGCATGTCGTCCACAAAGCCCCTTCCAACTCATGGCCACAGCTGAGGAAAGTATATTATGTACTGCACAGAGGTGGATGCATAATGGGCCTTAGTGGAGAATCTTACCCCCAGACCTGCTGTACATTGCCTGACCCAGGCTTTGAGGCATGCTGTCTTAAACCATATGTGCTACAGATAGCCTATATGCACTTCAGACAGGAGCATGGACCTCTCCAGGCCAGCAGACATGAGTATGTTTAGGGCAGAGATAATTTTATTACTCTGAGTTCTTTCACTTGTTCTATTTTCCAACTGTGGACCAGGATAATAAAGTACATATAGTAGTAATGCTGACTGTTAAGCAGAATTGTAAACCTAAAAGACATTGCTTTAAAATCATGCACTTGAGCTTTTAACAATAATATAATAGTAAAAGAATAATAGCAAACGGTAGAGCTAAATACTTATGTATAAATAAATAGTAAATTGAAGATTTAAATATTAAAACAATCTGAATAATTTTGTTTCTCAATTACAAGTTGCCTATATTTATGACTACCTATGTCACACATTTTGATGCCATTTGTATAAAACTATCAATATTTATATTTTGTCCCTATCTCCAGACAATACCGCTATACAGCATACAGGCAGGTTGGCCGCTGGGCCTATGTCATTCTGGGCAGGCACATCAGGAAGCCCTTACCTCCATGTGTTGTGTCTGCCATTAGATTCCAAAAAGAAGGAGGAGTTTATAAAGGTTTCCAATGGCCCCATTTTGATGACAATCAATAAAACAAAAAAAAGAATCACAAATTGTCTTACGCTATAAAAACTTGTTTATGAAGTTTAGATCAGATATACGTATATCAAGCAGATCTGCATTTATGGTTAGGTCTGCATGCAGCAGCAGCCTCAGACTAATTAAACATTCTACATAAATAAACTGTAATGCATTTATATGTTCATGAATTAAATTAAGATAAGGCACATTTTGTAAAACAAACCAAGTGTTAATACCTAACTCAAAACACAATATTGCAACTGTTAAAATATATATGTACCAAACATTTCATTATTAAGAAAAATATACCATCTGACCCATTTGAAAATAGAAAGAACTCAAAGTGCACACTTTCAACTAATGCCTATTACTAACTTGACTACTTTTTTTTATCCACACCAGTCGCTACTTTCTCTCCACATAAATAAAAGAAAGCAAATATTTAAAAGTAATGCATTCATTTTTAAAAACAGAAATCAATAAAGTAAGTGAATGACTT
Organism: Zingel zingel; assembly: GCA_023566125.1. Taxonomy (NCBI): domain Eukaryota; kingdom Metazoa; phylum Chordata; class Actinopteri; order Perciformes; family Percidae; genus Zingel; species Zingel zingel. The sequence goes on from CM042315.1 coordinate 34,193,952, forward strand.
TTGACAGAAGTAACTAGCAAATTGTAAGTACATTACTTACATTTCAATTCAATTGTATTTATAGTGTCAAATCCTTACAGAAGTTATCTCAGGATATTGGACACAAATATAGTAGGTCTAGGCCACTCTATTATTTACAGGGACCCAATAATTCCCCCCAAGAGCAAGCATTTGGTGCTACAGTGGTAAGGAAAAACTACCTTTTAACAGGCAGAAACCTCAGACAGACCCATACTCTTGGTAGGCGGCCATCTGCCCCTGCTGGTTGGAACACAGACAGTAACAATAAAGATAGTAAAACTAAGACCAGAAATAATAGAGGTGGCGTAGCATGGTGTTGAGCAGGATCACGGCAGCAGCTGCAACCACGATTCAAGCTCTTCGGAGATAAATCAGTAACAAGCATTACTGGGACATGAATGCACACAGATGGAAAGAGAGAGGAAAGAGTCTAACACTATAGCACCATAACAAAGAGCTGGTCCAAGGCAAACCTGAGCCAGTCTACAAAGGGTTGGTAGATTAATCCTACATCAATGAAGAGAAGCAGAGAAGAGAAGGGATGCTGTGTCTGCTATACACCTCCCCAGCCGGTCTAGGCTTACTCCGCCACTCCTCACTGTTGTTGTTCGTCTCCCTTTGACACTCAGCAACAACCGTCAGAACCAACTGGGCTTGTAGTTAGAGGGCTTTGCACATACTCAAAGAACTGAAGTTACATCCAGGAAACTACTATTTCTATGTTGTATATATGCTCCGCCCTCTAGTTAAGATAAGACAAAGTGAAGGGGGGAGGATTCCAGCAGGCAGAGATTTTCGGTACAAAACTGGGCAGTCGGCAACGTTAACTTGGGTTAAATTGGTTGGAATCAAGTACAGACACATAATTTCAGAATTTACCAGATAATAATAATAATAATAATAATACATTTTATTTGGCCGACGCCTTTCTAAATACACAAGGACATCTTACACGTTTAAAAGGGTATAAAAGAAGGAAATAGATTAAAATATATTTAGCTTCATAGTAATAAATTTTACAAAATAGACAACATCTGAAAAGTGCTAAAAACATCAGAAAATCAGTAAAAAAAAGTGTCAGGAGGGTTTCTATGGCGATGAAGTACTATGAAGATTTAAAGATTAAAAGCTTTATAAAAGGTCTTTAACATTTTTTTAAATGAACTGACTGTGTCTGCCTGTCGAATGTGGGAGGGGAGGGCATTCCAGAGTCTTGGTGCAGAGCAGCTGAAGGTCCTGGCCCCCATGGTGGAGAGGCGGAATGTGGGGGTGACAAGGAGGCCAGTCGAGGAAGAGCAGAGGGAGCGAGCAGGGACATTGCCTGGTAGGAGGTCAGAAATGTAACTGGGTGCGAGATTATAGAGTGCTTTGTAGGTGATGAGGAGGGTCTTAAATTCAATACAGTAGTGCACAGGGAGTGTAGATTGATAAGGATAGGTGAGATGTGTTCAGATGATGTGGTACCAGTGAGGATTCTAGCAGCAGAGTTCTGAACAAGTTGGAGTCTGTTTGTAAGCTTAGAAGGGATACCGGTGAGAAGGGAGTTGCAGTAGTCCAGACGTGAAGTAACGTGACAAGGGCATGAATTAGAGTTTCAGTGCTGGATTGTGACAGTGAGGGTCTAAGCCTGGAGATGTTGCGGAGGTGAAAGAACGAAGTCCGGGTAATTGCTTTAATTTGGGATTCGAATAAAAGGGAACTGTCCAGAATGACACCAAGGCTTTTGACTTGAGTTGACAGAGGGACTGAGATCTCATCAATGGTAATATTGAAGTTATGCTGTTTTAAAAGAGAGGATTTGGAGCCGATGAGCAGGACTTCTGTCTTATTGCCATTAAGTTTCAAAAGGTTTGTGTTCATCCAGTTTTGAATGTCATGAAGACAGTTGCTGAGTGTGGTGGGAGGAAGGGGAGATGAAGGTTTAGTGGAGAGATAGAGCTGGGTGTCGTCAGCATAGCAGTGGAAGTGTATTTTGTGGTGTCTCCTGATCTTGCCCAGGGGAATGTATATAATGAAGAGGAGAGGACCCAGCTCTGACCCCTGGGGGACACCCTGTGGCACAGTCGCACAGGCTGATTTATAGTGTTTGAGTTGTACAAACAGAACCAGGAGAGTGCACCCCCTGCGATACCAATGTTGGCCAGACGTTCAATGAGGAGAGGATGTGAGATGGTGTCAAAGGCAGCACTCAGGTCGAGTAAGATGAGGATGGACAGTAGGCTGGAGTCAGCTGGACGGAGTAGGTTGTTGGTGATTTTTTACCAATGCTGTTTCCGTGCTGTGTTTAGCACAGAAGCCAGACTGGAAATGTTCATACAGGTTATTGTAGTGTGTAGTGTTGATGTAGTTGATTTGCCACGACCTCCTCCAGTATCTTGGACACAAATGGAAGGTTGGAGATGGGATGGCAGTTATTCAACTCATCATGTAGCACTGGTATCACACCACTTACTGCGCCACTGGACCAGTTCTAGGTTCTAAGGAGTGGGGAGCAAAAAATAATTACACCAGAGACCGTTGCTTTAAATACAAAGGGCCTGCAATTTACTGAATGCAAAACACATATATAAAATACAGTACGCAAACAAAAATACCCTGCAGGTTCTTAATATTGAGGTAAGTATAATTAATGAAAAGGTATTTCACTTCCTTTTTGTTCTTTTGTTCACCTAAGTTATTTTAGTCAAACTAATCTAAGTTAAGTTAGACCAGTCTCTTTTTCCTAGGTTGCACCTATTTTAGAATTCCTATTTTTTTCTTCCTGAGTTAACTCTTTTTTTCCTCTCTTTTACAGGTAAGAGAATACCTTCAATTACACAATCAAATCAAAGTTGACCACAATCATTTCAAATCACATTCAAAAATATGAACTCAATATGAAAATAAAACACCTTAAATTCAAGTTCAAGTCCAAATGTGAGTTCAATTATTCAGTTCAATAAAAAGTTTCAGTTCGTTTCAGTCCAAAGATAATAATTCAATCAGTTCCCAGTTCAGTTCAAAACCAATTCCTGATACCCCTACCACTCTGGCAGCGAGTCACCATACGCAGAAGATTTCCTCACTGATGCGATGGAGAAGATGAGTCGAAGGTCTGGGTCTGGTCGCCATCTTGAATCCCGTCTGTGCACGTGCACGCCCGGTTCGTGGCACTGAACCGGGCGAATCGAGTGCCATACGTCAATGAACCGACTCACTCCTGTTTTTTTCTTTTACCTCATTCGACCCGTTGTGTTTAGCTGGTATTCTTCTGCTACTGTATGTGTAGTAATCTAGCTCATTAGCACCTCCACTGGTAGAATCAATCAGGAAATGAGCTGCCTAGACCGCGCACCAGGATACTGAACGAGACCAAATGTAACTGTGCAACCGGCCGGCCTGCTCGAGTCATGTAGCTAATCAAGCGGTGTCTTGGTTCTCGGTAAGTTTGAGTTATTAACCAAGCCTTGTTTCTGGTGCATCTTAGATGATTGTGTTCATGGCAATACACACATTATCGATGTACATCACAATAAGTACATCACATACAAATACACGTCATGTTATCTTGGTAGTTATCTTAAGTTAAATGTTAGAGAAGTGAATGTTGCTACGTGGTAGGTAGGCTGTCACGAGGAGACCACGCACCAGGCTACTGAACGAGACCGTAAGGACCGTAACCGAGGGTACTGCATGAGTCTATGTAATCAAACGGGTGTCTAGGTTCTCGGCAAGTTTGAGTTATCAACCGATCCCAGAAGCCTTTATTTCTCGTGCATCTTAGAAGATTGTGTACATACAAATTCATAGGATACATTATCGATGGATATCACATACAAATACACGTCATGTTATCTTATGTTAAGTTAAATGTTTGTTACATGGTAGGTAGGCTGTCACCAGGAGACCGCGCACCAGGCTACTGAACGAGACCGTAACCGTGCCTAGTGCATGAGTCTATGTAATCAAACGGGTGTCTAGGTTCTCGGCAAGTTTGAGTTATCAACCGATAGCAGAAGCCTTTATGTCTCGTGCATTTTAGAATTGTGTTCATGTAAATTCATAGGCTACATTACCAAGGGGAAATTATTATGTCACATACAAATACACGTAATGTTATCTTGGTAGTTATGTTAAGTTAAATGTTAGAAGTGAATGTTGCTACATGGTAGTTAGACTGTCACGAGAAGACCGTGCACCAGGCTACTGAATGTAACCGTGGCCAGTGCGTGAGTCTAGTACGGTGGCAGGGAAGTGCAAAGCAACATTACAAAGAATGAAACACTTTTCATTCTCGAGACAAATTAACATTTTGGAAAACATTTTTACCTACCATAAAACACAATTACATGGGCAAAACACTTTTACCAAGGACAAAACAAATTAACATTTTAAAAAAACAAATTAACATAAAAAAAGACAAATTAACTGTCAGGGTTTTGGTATTTTGTTCCGTTTTATTGTGGTAGTCTTGTTTTTTGTTATGTTCTGTTTTCCTGTTTTATTTTGTAGTCTGTCTGGTCTCCCTTGTCTTGCTTCTTCCTGTCTTTGTTTGTTTCCCGCCTTTTTTGATTACTCTGCCCCACCCTGATTTGGTTCACCTGTTGTATCACCTGTCTTGTGTTAGTGCTCGTTACCTGGTGTATTTAGTTTCCCTCTGTTTCCCTTGTCTCTTGTCGGATTCTTGTATTCTGTTAGTGTGTTTCTCTGTTCGTGTCGTGTGCTGCCTGTAGTGTTTTTTCGTTATTGGAATAAATTTCGGTTTAAACTGCATTTGGGTCCAAACCTTCACTTCATCCTGACATTTAAAACAAACAAATTAACATTTTAGAAAACAAATTAACAAGACGCAAAACACTTTTACCAGTCCCGAAACAAATTTACAAATGACAGATTCTTCACGGAAAGGGAATGTACCACATACCGGAAGTGACACGGAAGTGATGAGGTGTTGTTAGATGTCGCCTAGACTCCAGTTCATTGGAACCATAGACTGTATATAAGAACGGAAATAAAAATCACTATAAATCGTCAAAATCTCATGCGATGTTCTAGTTTTTTTTAAACAAAAAGACAAAGAGACTAATTAATGTGTTAATACAAAGAATATTTATTATAATCAGTTTACAGATATGAGTCCAAACGGAAACTTCACCCTTCTGAACTAAGAATTTCTGCTTCAAAGTGAAGTTTAAACAGACTGAAATGTCCAGGTTCACTCCTCCACTATTTCTTCATTTATTTCTGAGTGTATTTATTTATTTAACGAGACTTAAAGTCATCTTTCGTCGTCCACAGTCCGAGTCCCGCCAGACTCCCTTTAGGAAACCTGTGATGTAAACTTCAGCAAGCTATGACAGTCCGCTCCGCTCAGTCCTGGTTCTGGTTCACCCGGGCTTCCCTTCCCTCCAGCGGGCCCAGCAGTACGGCCTGGGCCTCCAGCTGCGTGGTGTCGGTTTTGGCTCCCAGGAACGGGCAGTGAGCTCCAGGTCCTGCAGCCGCAGACGGACTCAGTTGCCCTGCTGTAGCTAGCTTCTATTCGGCCGCGGCTGTCGAGACGTCCCCTGTTTTTTCAATGTTTCCGTCAGGTCGCATCCTTTAAAAACTCCGACCACACTTAAAGCAAACCCGCGTTAAGCTGTTCATGTGTTTGCCACAAAACAGGCAAAACATCCCTCGGACGCAGTCCACGTTCGGTCACCATAAACTTCATTCCCACCATATACCCCACTCCACAACGACAACACGAATTGACAGCGCTCACCAACAACACCTCGTCACTTCCGGTATGTGGTACATTCCCTGGGGGTATAGGATGGGGTTCTAAAAAGATGCACCTGAAGCGGGTTTTCATCATTCCAAAGGCACGCTCAATGATTGTGCGACCTCTGGAATGATGATAGTTAAACCGTTGCTCTGCCATGCCTCTCACTGGCCTCTTATATGGTTTGATAAGGGCCAGGGGTTCCTGTAGACATGCGTAGTCACCATCAGCTAGGAGGAAATACCCAGGTGGAGGGTAAGTCCCCCTAGTGTAGATGGGGCTGTTCTTCAGGATGCGTGCATCATGCACGCTTCCTGGGTAACCCACAAAGATGTCCATAAAGCGACCCTGATGGTCACAGACTGCCTGGAGCACCACAGACGGGAAGAGTTTCCTGTTGTTATAGTCGTGACCATCAGGGCCGCCAGGACATTTTATTCGTATGTGGCAGCCATCTACTGCCCCTGCTGCCTTGTCAAATGCTCTGTGATGAGCCAGCCGGGCAAAGCCATCCCCGACCACCTGGAGCTCCTCTTGTGTGCGGGGGAAGCGGACAAACTGCGGCAGCACAGCCACCACCTCATCCACCATCCTGTGGACCACCCTGTGCACCGTAGGTAGAGGCATACAGAAGACCCTGAAGACAACTCGATAGGCTGAACCGGTGGCCAGCCAGAACAGGAACACGAGTGTCTCCAGGGTCGGGCCCCATCCATGCTGCCTGTCCGTGTTCTGGGCCACCATTAGCTGCTGCATGGCGTCTCTGCCCAGCCTGAAGTCAGGGCGTGTGTCCTCCCCTCCGTAATACCTCTGCAAAACCGGCACTGTGACATTTATGGCACAGTAGTGCTGCGCCTGTGCAACATGAAGAATAGAGGAAGGTTTATGTATGATTTCAGTTTTGCAATTTATTTAATGTTTGTTAAACTGTTAAACTATTTTAAATGTTAAACTATTATAATCTATGTTAAACTATTAAACATATTAAACATATCTGACAAAACTGATTTGCGGGGGGGGGACTTAAACCTGTTCCCTTTAACTGGTTCATTGACAGCATCGGTTCACCTTGCCATTTTTACTTCATATAGCCTTTTTTTTGTTGATCACATATTTTCCCACCGCATTGGTGAACTAGAAGGTTAACAGTCAATAAGCTTAACGTTACGTTACTACTGTGAAACAGCAAAACTAATAGTAACATGAAATATAAGTAGTAAGTAATAGTAGTTAAGTATAAGCACACACTACTATGGCATTCAAGATCATGACAAATAACGTTAACTCCGACAAGTTTAAAATGTATTGACATAACATTATAGCGGTTGTAAAACAAAACAAAAAAATTGCTGAATCAGGAGCTAACGTTAGCCTAGTAGTGTAACGTTACTTATTCACCCTTTATTCATGTTTTAACGTCACTTACCATCCCACGTCTTTGAAGGCAGAGGTGGCGACAAATTAAACTCCTCCTCCTGCGGGCAGCCTGACACCGATGCTCCCTCACCAACTCCAGCTCCATCTCAGCAAAGATGCTGTACAGCAAATAAATTATCAGCACGTCCATTTCTGTCCATTATTGAATTGCAGCGCCGAAGGCGGGCTTTTTCACTGACGTAATGACGCAATGACGTGCAGTTGGTAGCCTGTTCCATTGTACGTGTTCTCCGAATGCTAAGGAGGAGCCTGGCCTAGCCTTTGAAGGATCCTTCCTTGGAAGGACTAGTCCTACCAAGGAAGGATCCTTGACATTGAGAAACACCTAGAAACACCTTCTGTCTGAGAGAAGAGGGAGGTGCCCGTCACTTGGGCACCGTGGTGCAACGATACCTGCACTTTGGTTCCGCTTTCTTTGCTTCCCCCCTACGTTAATATTGTCTTACACAATACAAGTTGAAATTCTACTAACCGCTGTGCTGGTAATTGTGTTATCACATAAGAGTGTATCACACACGCACTATATCCGTGTCACACTCTCATTAGGGGCTGAGCCCCCCTAAAGGTCTGATCCTCTAATTGTTATATTTTAGATATACATATATATGCTATATATATACAATCCACTACATATATATGTAGTGGATTGTATAATCCACTACATTTATCTGACAGCTTTTGCTTTATTGCTTCACGCTGGGCTTGTCTCTGCAACAGCTCATTGAGTATTGGATACAATTAAAACTATTGAGGAAATATTTTTGTCCAGTATTAAACAAGATCGTTGCGGTCAGCAACACTGAAACAAGCTACAATGTAAGTTAATAGGACGTCAATTGTCCAGCTTGTATTTACGATCATAAAAATACATAAAAAAAAAAAAAAGTCTGTGAAATTGCATCCGCTAAACCCACCAGACTCCATGTAAATAAACAGTAATTTTAGCATCGTAAAGTGGGCATTCGAGAACATCTCTGAGCTCTGAGGCTTACTCTGGCTGTCTTGAGCCTGTACGTGTAGGGTGCACGACTATTTCATTCCAATTTCGGGTCTGTCAGTCACAGTGAAAACCGGGGACTTTTCCGGGGGACAGCTCTAGCCGTGGACAGGTCACTGAAACCGGGGACTGTCCCCGGAAACCGGGGACGTCTGGTCACCCTATTTCAGACGCCATTTCCTGATTTGACGGTCGCTTGCACGGTGTCTCTGAAAAATCAAAACACCTCAAAAAGCTTACTACGGATGCAAAAAGACGGCAGAAAATCTAACCCGATCTAATTTTTTTCATGACGTACGAAATTCTCAGAGGGAGTGTGCAAATGTGATTGACACAACGTGAGGTCATATTTATTTTTTAACATCTGAATATTTCTGACCTAAATTTCGGACTCAGCGTGCAAGGACCTTTAATCTGAACATTCAATCCAAAACTAATATGCTAAATGCCAACGGCTGTTGTGACGTACTTCCGCTGAAATACTTCCGTTAGCCTACGCGTCCACTTGTTCTGGTAGGTAGCTGCTACGCTAGTTGACATGAAAAAGTCAAAATTGAAATACCAGAGAGTGTCTGATACAACTGCCGAACACTGCTGTGTGCCACAGTGCCAGGCATCTGGAAAGTGCAATACTGTACTTAGTTTTTTTACTTTTCCTGCCAATGAGCAGCTGAGGCGTAAGTGAATCGTCGCTATCCGCAGGGACAAATTCACTGTAATGCCTCACACCCATATAGCCGGCACTTCAAAACGGAAGACATCCATGAACCAGCATCAGAAACAGGAGAACTCCGGGCAATTTTTTATCAATCTTGATCGCTATAACTATGTGAGTACTGTCGATAGCAAAAAAGACGAGCCGAATCGGTGCTAGCAACATGGAGCTGATGCAGCTAATGCCGGGAGCTCCCACGTGGCTAAAACGGCAGTTTTGGGGGCATATCATAAAGAGTGCCTTTGTGCCTCTTAACAGACACAAAATGCAATTATAATTTCTGTGCAACATGAACAGGGACCTTACATGACAACAAGATGCATTTTCAACTCAGACATTGTTTAGATTCACCTACCCTGTTAGCTGCTAGCTGCCGTCTGGGATGAGTGAGTGTGTTCAGCCAGGCTTCAGTAATAATTATCAAGCAGCAGTTCTGTGTGTATTTGTAGCATATATATCCATTTTGTGTGCAATCCATCTGGCGTTGGTGAATAGTAGTCTCTGTAGTAGCGAACTGTGTGTTAGTTGCCTTAGCCAGGCTAGCAGGCCCGACGGGCATCCTTCTACTTCCTCCCTGCCTTCCCCACCTGCTGCGGCCGACAACAATCCACGGGCACCCGCTGGTCTGGTGGATGTCCTCCAGAGGACAGTTCATGCTTTCACAGCGAATTTTTGGGTTATTCTGAAGGTTTTTACATTAGGGATTAGTTAATATATCATTCAAAAGCCTGATTTATGTAAAAGGTTATACCTAAAAACAGCACACAATAGATTTTTTTTCTTGGCTGTTAAAAATTCCCTGTTTTAAAAATGTGTGTAATCTACTCTGTAAATTTGTTCTGTAGCTATATTCATCGTTAAAAATAAATGTACAGAGATAACTTCCAGGGAGTTATATCAGAGGGTACACCACAGCCCCAGGCGGAACCGCTGATTTGTCAGCATTACATTTTGCATTTTTTAGTTAAAAGGAACTACATAAAGTACTTAATACATAATTTTTAGTAATATTACACATGCAATATGGAAACGTGAGCATTCAAAATGGGCTATATGATAGCTGAATACAAATTTTCTTCCTTTTTCTGCATGTTCACTTTTCAGCAAGCAAGATGGCGGCGTTCGTCTTTTAATACAGACGTAACGTAAGTACCGTTAGGCTGGGGACGGTGACAGTTGCCGGTGAAAAAAGTTTTTGCCGCCCATTTTTACACTTCTAAATTAATATATCCAATGCTAATAATAATGTCCCTACATTTCTAATGGTTGGTGGATTAGCTATCGTTTGTAACGTTTTATTCATAAACATCTCCTTAAACTGAGCTAAATCAATGTTAGCTACGTTTTAGCGTGTTAACATTTGTCGTAGCATTAACCTAGCTAGCTAGCTAGCCAGCCAATGTAGCATACAATGACTCAGCTATATCTTAATAAACAAGAAAACCGATAACTTCTTTGATAATGTAAATTTGAATTTGCAAACAAACATAGATAGCTAGCTAGGTAACAACGATACAGCCTTGAAATGTCTCCATTAACGACTTCTTTGGAATAACGTGAATTAAAAAAAAGAATAGAACTCTCTAACGTTCCTTTAGCTAACATAACTTAGCTAGCTAGCTAACGTAACTCAGCTAGCTAGCTAAGTTACGTTAGCTAATGGAACGTTAGAGAGTTTATTCTAGAAGCACTGTTTAAACAAGCACATTTTCTGCAACAAACTACCGGTAAAATGAAAATGCTTACCTCGCCTCCCTACCCCAGGAACCAAAGTGTTGCTTAGGAGAAAATAAGCTGGTCCGATGTCAAGACAACTCACCGAGAGACGATGTGGGGGTGACTGGGTTACGACAGTTGAAGAGGTGCACTCTTTTTTTATTCCTATGTGAAGATCCAGCGGGCGGGGTGCCAGATAGAGCCAAGAGGGTCTGGCTGCAGACCTCCAGTGTCAGGCTGCTTCCGTTGCAGGCTCCACTCTCAGGCTGCCTCCAGTGTCAGGACCGGAAATAACAAACTTTTTGTGCGTCTCTTAAAGGAGTCCGGTGCGCAAATTGACTACCGTTGGGACAACAGTAAGTAACAAATATGTATATATAGATATAGACATAAACACACACCGGCGCGCAAATTGACTACCGTTGGGACAACAGTAAGTAACAAATATGTATATATAGATATAGACATAAACACACACCGGCGCGCAAATTGACTACCATTGGGACAACAGTAAGTAACAAATATGTATATATAGATATAGACATAAACACACACCATATGTTTGCTGTTTTACTAGCCGCCTTACGCACGCAAACGGTGGCTAACGGTTGACTGACGCTCAGGTTATTTGTTGTCTATAACATGAGGATAAGTTTTTAAGTTTTTCTATCCTTCATTCCACTCGTTTTATACTTTTACCAATTGAAATACATATATTTTAACGGCACTTTTTCTGTGTTATGTAGATGCATTGTTCAGTCTATGAAGAGGGTAGAGGGTTTAAAGTGGAACGCTGCACAGCTTGTTGTAAGCTGTTCCACTGCCGCCTTTGCCCCAAATACAAACCCGGCCAACAAGCCAAGCTTCAGCAGCACCTCGATGTTCACATTAAAAATGCTATTATTTTCAAAGGTATGGATTTGTGTGTGTCTGTGTCTTTGTGTACCCTCATGTCTTGTTATTGGCTAATTTAAACTTTTCTTTACTTGCTCTTAGACAAAAAGATTTGAACTGCAGAAATACAAGGCACTTTCATTGCCCTATATGCAACAAATCTATTATAAGAAGAACAGACACGGAGAGACACCTGGAGGCTTGCAGAGGTGCTACAGAAGCTGCTGCCCCATCCAAACAAAATGCAGACTTACCTGCCACACCCTCTCCCCGTCTTTCACCATCCACCATTCCACCTGTCTCCTCCATTTCAATTGTTCCTCCTCCCCAACCAGATATAAAGGTGCATGCTGCTACCTCTACCTCCACACCTTCTGCCAACCCTTCCTCTGGAGAGACACATTTATGTACTGCCCAGGAGACACACATGAGATTTCTCCAGAAGAAGGTGCAATGTCCTCATTGTAAACTGGTCTGCCATAAAAAGAATTTGGCTAAACATATACAGAGGAAGCACAGTAAGAAGAGGGATATAACAGTGAGCACATTGAAGAGTGTCTGTTTGGATGCCACAAATGGAATATCTGCAGTCCAAAAAGCAAAGCATGGCTTTTTTGTGCCTATTCACGTCCAAAAAAAACCTGGGGCCACCAGCATAAGGTGCAGTGTGAGCTTGAAGACTGCAGACAATATCATTTAATGGCAGTAAGAAGTGGGTTGAACTTCAGCCAATGTGAACACATCCGTTCACTTGAACGCTGCACGGAAATTGCAACAGAGGAATTGCTCAAGGAAGAAGTGCTGTCCAAAATGGTCGACTTGAAATTTTTTGGTGATGCTAAGAAGGCGACGTGCATAAAAAGGCAAAAAAATGCCCTGAAGGCCCATGTCCCTCTCTGTGTGGAGGGGTCATTTGAAAAGGACCCTAAAACATTTTGCTTTTCAGTCCATGAGCCGACTTTACATCATTACAGTCGCCTTGGGAGGGTGATGGTAACCTACAACTCACCAGCTAACACCTGACATTGTCCTTGTGCTAAACCTAGATTGTCCTGTGTCCACAAAAACATTAGTAAGTGGCATCTATTTCAGACAAACCCGGACGTGTTTTGAACAGAGATTGCCCAAATTACACCCCAACAGCAACAAGGCACTGTGTATCCACCATCTGCTGAGAACTTGAAGCAGCTTGTTCACTACATCTACAGGCATAAAAAGCTTCCAGCCAGCCTCCCAGATGACCTTGTAAAACCAAGGGCAAGTTACATTATGGAGTTGCATCCAACAGAGACCACTTGCACCATCTGTCTGGGGTCAGTACAACTTGATGAGTCAAAACTCATCTCCAAAAATGCCAGGATAATCACCATCAGTGGTGTAGTTGAATGTAAGTTATTAATATTTCTCCTCATTTTATGAAAGATTTCTGAATGCAACATGTTCATTAATCAAAATCTTGTCACATCACAAGTTTACACCAAATAATAAAGAGTGAGTAAATATTTAGATTGAAAAAGCAAGATCTTTAATTTTTTTTTTCGTTTTTTTACTAGATGTATCAACCTATTTCCGGCAATGTCCACACTGCCACATGACATACCGTTATCAGGAATGGCAGGACGGTCTGCACAATTTTGACGACCACGTCATTGTGAGCCTGGAACTGTGTTTGTATCTGAGAGCCAACTTGCAGGTTAGTAGAATGGATGTCATGGTCTGTGTCTTTTGGTTCCTTTTGAGTTCCTGTTTCCTGTTTTATTTTTAAGTTTGGCGTACTGTCTTCCTGTCTGCTTCTCTGCTCGTGAATACCCAATGTGTTTCACCTGTCTTGATTGCACCACCTGTGTCTTCCCTTGTGAATTTAGCCTCAGTGTCTCCTTTTGTCTTTGTTTGATCATCTGCGTTTTCTACCTTGTGTTCCATGCCTTGTGTTTTTCCCCAGTGTTCCTTGAGTTTTTGTTCTGTTGTTGATACAACATTTTTTGTTTCACCACACCCGCATTTCTTGGTCTGCATTTGGTCCAGTCTCCCCAAAACCTGACAATAGAACTTTCATGATAAGGAAATCTGAGTTTCTTGGAGCTTGTTTATTTCTCTAAAAGGGCCATGTGACAGGTTCTTGTTCCAGTCAATCAAGAGCACACAGTTTGACACAGTTTTGGTTGAAACATAGACCTGCAGCCACAGGGCCCTTTTGTGGAACAGTTTGGATGTTCAAAAATAAGCATAACTGTATTTTATTTGCTTCTTTTTAAAAAAAAAAAGAACAGTGTTTCAGTTTACAAGGTGGTGGACTCACTCGAGAAACTTAAGAAAGTAACATTTCCGTCAAGAAATACTGTCCTCCATGCCTACCTCCACTTTGAGGCATTGACAAGCCATGACTACTCATATTCATGTGCTTGCTGTGGGTACCATCCTCCTGTTGTTGTGATGGACCTACACAAGAAAGGACTTTTCAACCTGCCTGGTAAGGGGTGTGTGTGTGTGTGTGTGTGTGTGTGTGTGTGTGTGTGTGTGTGTGTGTGTGTGTGTAAGAGACTGTAAATTACAGGTTTTTATTTTCTTTCAGTGAGTGACATCAGAGAGGTCCCTGACAACTTCACTGGGGAAGTTGACATTGAAGAGTTCTGGGACTCTGTACAGTTGGAGATGATTTCTTGTGCCTTTTTTCCCAAGTATTTACATCCTCTCAAATTTCCCTATATTTATTACCTTTATTTAATGGATCAGTGCACTTTACCATACAAAAAAATCACTTTGTGTATTTTTTTCCCAGGCCATGCAATAAACATATTTGCTGTCCATCCAAGTTTTGAACACTGGGCCCCTTGGATTGGGAAAAATACACGAAGAACTGATACTGTGTTAAACACAGAATTTGAGAAGGTCTCCCATTCAAAGCCCTCCACTGAAGCAGAGCTCAGCATGGTCTCAGAGGATCGCCTCGTTGATGAATTCATGAAGCAAAAGGTACAGTTAACTGTTTGTAAATTTGAGATGCATTGTGTATTTAATGTTTTACTTGATTTCTCATTTTCTGTATTAAAAAAGGTTTCAACAGTAAGAAAGCTGTGCAAGGCCTGCGATCTAGATGACAAGGGATCCCACATGGACCTCATCACCCAACTCGGGGATGAAATAAAAAACAGACACACATACGACAAGATCTTTCAGAAAATCTGGGGAGCTTCTTGTAAGAGTCACACATAGGTCATAAAAACCTATGGAAATACATTTCTTCTTACTGCTACAAGAGCCTTAAATAGCCATAGTTAAGACTATTGTAATGTACATTTTTTCAAGGATGCCTGTATTGCATGCTTTAGTGAAAGTAGTTAGGAATGTCAGATTGCTGATTACTGACTACTACAGAAGAGTGGACTGTCTCAGAAGACACCATGACATCTTACAAGGCCATACCAGTCCTGAGAACATTTTATCTAATGTTCATGTGGGCTGGATTGGGGGGCGGATATGAGTGGGGGAGAAGAGTCATACAAAATGCTTTGCATTCTGCTCTGCTTGTTAACAAGCTGCAATGAATTCATAAAAAGACCAAAGGATTTTGTTGCCATCCCTTATGAAGAAAATGTCACAACACTATACTAAAATGCTTGCAGGTAAGCAAAAAGAGGACACAGCATTGTTGAACCAAACCAGGAGATGCTGCTGCTCCATTTGCCTTCGCCTCCCACTTGTCTGTCTCTAGAAGTCAGGTGAAGAGGCAGCTGGAGAGACTGAACCGGTGTTGTGCCGTATTTCGACCCCCACCAAATTATTACCCCCCTAGTATTGGTAGGTTTAGGAATAGTTGTGGGGGAGGGGTTAGGATTAGGGGTGGGGTTAGGATTAGGCAATCAGGTACTGATTTCAACGAGGGAGGTAATAATTTGGCAGGGGGTCGTAATTCGGCACAACACCGGAACAAGGCTGCAGATCCAGATGGATGGCTACAGCACCTCTTTAACCTTAACCTAACCCAGAAGGTTCCAGTGTTGTGGAAGACATCCTGCCTTGTTCTAGTAAAAAGAAAAGTCACCCATCAGTCATCAACGACTATAGACCTGTTGCCCTGACATCCCTCATCATGAAGGTCCTGGAGAGACTCCTGTTGCCCCACCTGAGTAAGCAAACTAGAACATATCAGGACCCCCTGCAGTTTGCTTATCATAGTGGAGTTGGCGTTGAAGATGCCATCATCCACCTGCTTCAACCAACCCACTGTCATCTGGACTAGAAGTGTGATGTCTCACTCGGTAGCTAAAACAGAGATCTCAATGCACAGGGTGAAAAGAGGAGTTGCAGCAATATGCAGTACAGCGAAATATGGTGTTTTTTGAAAATGAAACCACACAAACCTATTCTGGTACAATAAGGTGACCAGATTTCTGAGACAAAATCCGGGGACATATTCAGCTCAGAAGCATAAATACCTCCAAAAAAGGTAACATTTTTCTCTTTGTAAAACTTAAAACGGGGACACTGCCCCAGGGGCAAAAAGATGAAACTGAACATCTATAGAAGGTTTGCAGTATAAATGTGCATTTCTCTTAAAACAATGCACAACCACAACAATTTAAAACCTGCACAGGCTATAAATACAGCACTTTCTTACCTTTTTAGAACTGCTTTCGTCTGGTCTTCTTTGAAGAAAAGGCCCTTATTATGTCCTTAAAATCCAAATCACGAAGGATGTCATGCTCAATAGACATTAGTGTGAGATGACTGACTCGGTCTTGCTGCATGCTTGATGGCAGTCTATTTTTCACCAAGCCCAGTTTGGTGAAGGACCGTTCTCCGCTCGCGTTGGTCACTGGCATAGTCAGGAATAGCCGTAGAGCTATGTCTGTGTTTGGAAACACTGTATGGAGTTTTCTTCTTCAAAATTTCAGTAACTCAACTGCAGACGTGCTGCTCATATTTTCATCCTGTACAAATTCTCTGAACTGTACCACCTCCTCCACAAAGTCCTCTTCCAAGTCACTGTTGTATTTCCTCTGCAGGCTCAATGCTGCTGAGCGGAGGTCTTGGGGGGAAATCAAGTGCAACCCATTTAAAAACCTGAAGTTTTCACACACATCTTTGTATGACTGGTACCTTCTGTCCAGTTCTGACACTAAACGGTCAATGTTATAGATATACACAGATGTACAGAAGCGTTTGCGGCCTGATAGCTCGCACTCAGGCTCAGATGACTCATCAGCCTGTCTCTTTCTTTTTTTCGTTCACTGGGTGTCTGCTTTGTACTTATGATTTGTTAATCTTTTTGTAACTCTACAGTTATTAATGTCAATGCCCATCTCCTCTAAAACACTAATAACTGAGTTGAACAGTGCTTATCCAGTGTGGCTTTCAATAGGGAGGAACTTTACAAAGCGCTCCTCTATACAGCCCTCTGGTGATACGTACCGCAGGATGAAAGTCAGCTGGTCCACATGTGTGATATCTGGCGTGGAGTCCACACTGATAGCGAAATACTTTGCGAGTTTCACTCTGCTGATTACTTCCTCGAGCACTGTCTGTCCCATCAGCTGTATGAATTCCTCACACACATTCAGGGAGAGGTAGGATGGGGTTCCTCTGCCAGCGTTTCCGTATTTTTCAATATGAGCCTTTAAAAAAAAGGATCAAACTGGCTGATTAGCTCCATGAACCCCAAATAATTGCCTTGTTGGTGTCTCCAAACCTGTGGCTGTCACCCCTGAAAGCAAGTCCCCGTTCAACCAAAAACTTCACAACAGTAACAACTCTCTGTAGAACCTGTGTCCAGTATTCACACTCCTCATTGAACTGTTTTTTGAGTTCTGAGTCCACTGTCCCACTGTCAGCTGCTTGATTGATGTAAGCGATCATGGCTTTTCTGTGAATGTCACAGATTTCATGTTCTGCTATACAATCATTATCATGTTTCCAGTCAAAATAACCCCCACTCACAAATGCTGACTTTTCCTTGTTCTCGCCAAATATTTTGCATGCAAAACAAAACACACTACCTGCTGATGGTGAATAACGGAGCCATTCTCTGGGCACACACTCTACGTTACTGAGTTTGCGTTTGAAATGCATTTTTGAGAAAAATCTTCTATGCCGCCCATTGATTGGATGCGAGACTCCGGTTCCCTTTACAGATGTTTATTAACACCGTAGAACTAAAAGTTCAGGTAGACAAAATAAAAGACAACATCAAATGTTGCAATCATTACATAAATAGCATGGCTTAGCACTGTAGCTAATGCTGATAAAGAATACAGAGTAATACTGACCACTTTAGCCTGCTTCTCAACCAACGGCAGTCATTCCCCAGAGGCAATCTTCACAGTCAAAAAATATGATTCTTCAACTTACAAACAGTTGTAACAACCACCACAAAGCATGGAGTAATAATAAAAAATAAAAATAAAGACACAAACTAGCAGGTAACATCACTGCTACAGGTGCGCCCATAGACATATATATAATGGACCAACAGATCCCGTTGCTCTGGACGGAGACCAGTGAAGGCCATTAGAAGCACTTTTCCGTTGAGCGCAGAGCGTTACTGCGCAGCCTCCAACTGATAGAGACGACGTAATCAGTCCCAATTTTGCAGAGACGTAGAGCGTAGGTACAGTGAGGAAAATAAGTATTTGAACACCCTGCTGTTTTGCAAGTTCTCCCACTTGGAAATCATGGAGGGGTCTGAAATTGTCATCGTAGGTGCATGTCCACTGTGAGAGACATAATCTAAAAACAAAAATCCAGAAATCACATTGTATGATTTTTTAACTATTTATTTGTATGATACAGCTACAAATAAGTATTTGAACACCTGTCTATCAGCTAGAATTCTGACCCTCAAAGACCTGTTAGTCTGCCTTTAAAATGTCCACCTCCACTCCATTTATTATCCTAAATTACATGCACATGTTTGAGGTCGTTAGCTGCATAAAGACACATGTCCACCCCATACAATCAGTAAGAATCCAACTACTAACATGGCCAAGACCAAAGAGCTGTCCAAAGACACTAGAGTCAAAATTGTACACCTCCACAAGGCTGGAAAGGGCTACGGGGAAATTGCCAAGCAGCTTGGTGAAAAAAGGTCCACTGTTGGAGCAATCATTAGAAAATGGAAGAAGCTAAACATGACTGTCAATCTCCCTCGGACTGTGGCTCCATGCAAGATCTCACCTCGTGGGGTCTCAATGATCCTAAGAAAGGTGAGAAATCAGCCCAGGACTACACGGGAGGAGCTGGTCAATGACCTGAAAAGAGCTGGGACCACCGTTTCCAAGGTTACTGTTGGTAATACACTAAGACGTCATGGTTTGAAATCATGCATGGCACGGAAGGTTCCCCTGCTTAAACCAGCACATGTCAAGGCCCGTCTTAAGTTTGCCAATGACCATTTGGATGATCCAGAGGAGTCATGGGAGAAAGTCATGTGGTCAGATGAGACCAAAATAGAACTTTTTGGTCATAATTCCACTAACCGTGTTTGGAGGAAGAAGAATGATGAGTACCATCCCAAGAACACCATCCCTACTGTGAAGCATGGGGGTGGTAGCATCATGCTTTGGGGGTGTTCTTCTGCACATGGGACAGGGCGACTGCACTGTATTAAGGAGAGGATGACCGGGGCCATGTATTGCGAGATTTTGGGGAACAACCTCCTTCCCTCAGTTAGAGCCTTGAAGATGGGTCGAGGCTGGGTCTTCCAACATGACAATGACCCGAAGCACACAGCCAGGATAACCAAGGAGTGGCTCTGTAAGAAGCATATCAAGGTTCTGGCGTGGCCTAGCCAGTCTCCAGACCTAAACCCAATAGAGAATCTTTGGAGGGAGCTCAAACTCCGTGTTTCTCAGCAACAGCCCAGAAACCTGACTGATCTAGAGAAGATCTGTGTGGAGGAGTGGGCCAAACTCCCTCCTGCAGTGTGTGCAAACCTGGTGAAAAACTACAGGAAACGTTTGACCTCTGTAATTGCAAACAAAGGCTACTGTTCCAAATATTAACATTGATTTTCTCAGGTGTTCAAATACTTATTTGCAGCTGTATCATACAAATAAATAGTTAAAAAATCATACATTGTGATTTCTGGATTTTTTTTTTAAGATTATGTCTCTCACAGTGGACATGCACCTACGATGACAATTTCAGACCCCTCCATGATTTCCAAGTGGGAGAACCTGCAAAATAGCAGGGTGTTCAAATACTTATTTTCCTCACTGTATATGTAAGGAGATAACATAGACACAGGCTAATTATTGCTAACTAAATGCTAGTTAACATTAGTAATTAAACTTAAACAACTAATGTAAGTCCAAACTGCCTGCGAGCTTCTCCTGTACTATATGGTAATTTCTCTACTGTGCGACAGTAAGTCCCGTGGTTATGACACAATCGTTAGCCTATTTTTACAAAAACGTCTGCTACGGAGCCATAACGTGAGATACAAGGTAATGGAGCCTTTTATACTTTATCGTGTTTCTTTAGAAATAAACAATGGACAAATAAAGTCCGTAAACGCTTCAGATGTAACGTTATTCCCTGTCAAAGTGACGTCAAAATGAATGGCAGTCAATGTGATGCTAACAGGGGGTGAGTGCTTATTAGCATCAAAATGGCACCATAGGAGGTTCGGGTTGTGAGGAAAAGCTTACCCCCTTGGGTGCGTCTTGGTCTCTGTGTGTAGCTTACGGAGCTAATAGGCGCTACTTCCAGTTCTTACTCATGTCAAAATAAAAGTACGTATTTCAAAATAAATTTAAAAAACGTCTACATTTACACTCCCACCATCACACAATGTGTGATTCTCAATAAAAATGTACATTGTTAACAGAACCTTGTAAAACATTGATGTAAATACACAAATATACCTTCAAATATAAACAAAACAATGTCACTGAAGAGCTAACCTACTTATTCAGCCTCAAGCAATAGTACTGTTTTGTGTATGGACCTTTCTAAGTAAACTGGGTTATTTGAGTGTGCCTTGTGAATAGGAAGCCCATATCTCTTCAGTTCTTTCCTTCCATCTTTAACATAAAATGGTCCGAAGCAGTCCATACCACTATAGGTAAATGGAGGGGTAGCTTCCATCCTCTCTGGTGGAAGGTCAGCCATTTTTTGTTCTTGATTACACTTTCTGAGCTTTCTGCATTTAATGCACTTGAAGATGAGTGATCACACTTCACTACTACACCCCAGGATCCAAATCCCACTGGAGCGTAGTTCATTGATGGTCATTCCACGACCCTGATGCTTCACCTTCTCATGGTAGTGCTTTATCAACAATCAAGACGGATGATGTCCTTTGGGGAGGATAGCTGGGTGTTTGACATGGGGGTGGAGTGTTGCTTGTGTCTACCTCCCACTCTCAGGATATCTTGGCTATCCATGAAAGGGTTCAACTTGTGCAGTTTGGTTGACTTGCTCTTTTGTACCTCTTTCTTTTGTATAAGAGCCTTGATTTCATCACTGAACGCTTCTTCTTGAACTGCATGGATTATGAATTGTTCAGCATCCATTCTTTCTTTGAGTGTCGTAGCTTCATTGGATCTTGTTTTAAGACCTTTCACCTCCTTTGCAAGATGCTTAATCTTGCTATGGCCCTTAGGGCTCGCTTCCAATCTGAAAACTTCTGAAGTCGGTCTGATAGAGACCTATCCAGATACCTTTTGTTGTGTGAACTTGTGCTCTTTTGATTTCTGGGTCGTCCTCATTGAGTTCTCCCACCTTAATCTCTTCTTCTTTAGGGAGGTCCTTTTGCCACAAGAAACTAGGTCCCGTGAACCAATTAGACTCTACAAGCTCCTTTGCGATGATACCGCGAGAGGCATGGTCAACCGGGTTATTTTCTGAGGCAACATATTGACACTGACTTGGTTCTGTGCTCAATTTGATCTGCTGGATCCGGATGGCTACGAATACATGAAATCGCTTTTCATCATTATTAATGTAACCAAGGACGACCTTCGAATCGGTCCAAAAATATTCCTGTAGATCTTCGATCTCCATTTCTCTCTTTAGCAGATCACTTGTCCTTGTGGCCACGACCGCAGCTGAGAGTTCCAGCCTTGGTATTGTTGTTACCTTCGTCGGTGCAGCCCTTGCCTTCCCCATAACAAGAGTGCAATAGACTTCTCCAGACTTCGAAACAACCCTAAGGTAAGAACACATTCCATAGCCAGAAACACTAGCATCGGAAAAATGGTGAATTTCACACTGCTGAACTTCCTTGGCTGTCAATGGTATGTAGTGCCGTGGTATCTCTACCGAAGACAGATTATGGAGGTCTTGGAGCCATGCTTCCCAATGCGGCCTGAGGTCGTCAGGAAGTGGCTCATCCCATCCTACCTTGTCTAGGCACATCCTTTGTAGAATCTGTTTACCTTTCAAAATGATAGGTGCCACAAATCCAAGAGGATCAAAGATTGAGGCCACTGTTGATAGTACTCCTCTTCTGGTAAAAGGATGCTCTTTTACTCTCACTCTGAACTGGAACTTATCTGAGCTAATGCACCATTGGACCCTGAGAGCCCGTTCCATCTTTTGTTCACCCAAGGCCATGTCCAGGTCAGCTGCAACTTTAGCAAGTTCTTGCTTTGGGATTGTGGCATGAACCTTCTTGTTGTTGGTAATGAATTTGTGTAAGCGGAGCTTACCGGTGTTGCAGAGGTCTCTTGCCTCTCTAACAAGCTTGCTAGCTTCTTCTTCATTGTCCAAACTTGGTAATCCATCGTCAACATAAAAGTTGTGCTGTATAAACCTCACTGTAGCTTCACTAAACTTGCCTTCTCCTTCTGCAGCCAGGTGTTTGAGCCCAGAGTTCGCGCATCCAGGTGACGATGCAGCACCGAACATGTGAACCTTCATGCGGAACACTGACGGTGGAGCTTCCATATTGCCTCTTTCTCACCACAGAAATCGGAGGCAGTCTTGGTCCCTTGGTGCAACATGAAATTGATGGAACATCTGCTCCACATCACACATGATGGCTACTTGTCCTTTGCGGAAACAACACAAGACCCCTACAAGGGCATTTGTAAAGTCTGGCCCAGTGAGTAGATTCTCATTCAGTGATGTGTTCTGAAACTTAGCTAAGCAATCAAATACCACGCAAACCTTTCCTGGCTTTTGAGGGTGGTAAACCCCATGGTGAGGGATATACCACGTGGTCTGATTGGTTACCTCTGGCTCTGGAACCTTTTCAGCATCACCTCTTGCTATTATGTCCTCCATAAAAGCCACATAATCCTTGTGATATAAAATTATCTTTCTTAAGAAGTTTTTCCAGACATCTGAGTCTATGTTCTGCACACACTTTGTTGTTTGGCAGACTTGGCCTCTCGTCCTTGAAAGGCAATGGCATTTCGTAATGCCCATTTTGCTTTTGCTTGATGCCTTCTTTCAGCTTCGCCAAGAACTTAATATCTTCTTGTGATATTAGAACTTCTTTACTGAACTTCTCAGTAAAATCTGACTCAAAGACCTTGAGTATATCTGCTGGAGTGATCATTTCCTTGACTTGAGTTCTATAACTCAAAATGGACCTCAGACTTGAGCTTAGTAGAGGGCTTGGTAGCTGGCTGAACTTTCTTTATGATGATACGGTAGCTCACACCGATTTCATCCTCATGATCATAATCAACTTCAGTGCTGCTGTAGCCGATAATGCTCCAACCCAACACAGACCTTTGTGCATATGTCTGGTTTTCATTGCCCGTGATGACATCTCTGGGTAGTAAAGCTTGTGGACAGTTATAGCCGATTAACAATCCTACTTCACAGTCAAGCTCAGGAGACATTTCATCTGCCAAATGTTCTAAGTGAGGCCAGGTCTTTGCAGTTGTGCTTGTGGGTATATGGGATCTATTTGCTGGTATGTAATCACTGGTATAGGTTGTTGGGAGTTTGATTTTAGTGTCAAAGCTGATGCCTCTTACCTGTAGTCCTTGCACCTTTTGGCTATTCACCACTTTTGTTTTTGATGTTATCGTGGACACTTTAAGTTTTACTGGCTCTTTCTTGGCACCCAATGTTACAGCTGCATCCTTCAGGATGAAGGTTGTGTCGCTCTGACTATCAAGTAAAGCATACACTAAAACTTCCTTGTCTGGTTCCGTTGTCGTGGAGACATAGACTGGAACAATAGATGAAGTATGAGTGCTGCTCTTCTCTTGAACAACTTGGTTAGAGGTAACTTGCTGTATTTCAATTGATTCAGACTGTTGGTTCTTGTCGCCTTTGTTTTCATTTGACCTTTCTTGTTTTATACTTACTCCTTGTTATTGGTCTTTCTTCCCACAATCTTGATGTAGGCAAGTGGGGTGGTGTTTTCCACATAAGTCACACACACACACTGGATGTACAAGCTCTGGAGTTATGGCCTATCCTAAGGCAGCCAAAACATAATTTATCCAGTTGTACAAACTTAACTCTTTCTTCAACTGTTTTTTCCATAATCTTGCGACACCTATGGAGAGTATGGCTTTTCTTCTTGCAAAACATGCATGTGATGCTTGTCTTCTCACTTGTATTAGTGGTGAAAGTCTTAGCACTAAAGTTTTGATTTTGTTGATACTTAGACTGTTCTCGTTCTGTTGGCTTTGATCTTTCTTGGTCAGTTGGCTTCACTGCATATAATGATGTGATGGGGTTGCATGCAATTCGAGCTTCCATGTTGAGAAATCTCACCAAGTATCTGAAGTCAGGGAACATTTTGTGTCCATCTTGATAAATCGTGGCTTCTCTATTCCAGCGTGAGCTCAACCAATCCGGGAGCTTGACAGTAATCTTTTGGTTTTCCACACAGTCGTTGAGAGTTTGTAGACCTTGAACATATGGCATAGCTGATTCCACACTGCTCAGGAAATCAACAAACTCACGAAGATTTTCGCTGTCCTTGGGGCCAATTTTATGCCATGTATGTATCTTCTCACGGTATGACTTGGCAACTATGAATGGATTACCAAATCGGTCTTCAAGTATATCCCAGGCAGCACAATTAGCTGTTTCTGTTCCTACAAGGATATGGCCTTCAATAGCTCTCTTGGCTGAGCCACTAACATACATGCGTAGAAAAAAGAGCTTTTCTTGAGTTAGCAGGTTCTTGCGATCAATCAGAGTAAAGAAGGAAAGCTTCCAATAATTGTACTTGAGAGGATCTCCTTTGAAAACTTCAGGTTCTGGGATTGGAACTCAATTAGCTGTGATTGCTTCAGCAAGAGTTCTTACAAGGTCATTGGAAGCTTCATGAGAGATTAAAAGGGCTTGAGTGGCTGGAGCTTGAGTGGTTTGGGCTTGTTGCATGGGTGGAAGTGCAGTTGGGGTGATGACTTGACTTACAGGGACTTGAGAAAATGTGGCTGGCTGTGGAACAGAACATGAGGTGTACATGGAGGGATATGGGAGAGGGATTTTAGTGGCTGTGACCTCATGTGGGTGATGGACTTGACTGGGCTTGGCTTGTTGCACAGGAAGAGCTTGGGAGACTGGTGCTTGAGGGAAAAAATGGATCCATTAAAGGGTTAAGTGCAAGTGGTGGATCGACAGATTCTGAATAAACCTGCAGTCTTGCTTGAGCTGAAACATGCCCTTTAAGTTCTTCTAGCCATTCTACTTCTCTTCTTTTCCCTTCCAGCTTCGTTTTTCTATCAGCACTTTCTGCTATGAACTGAGCTCTTTTTTCAGCACTCTCTGCTTCAATTTCCCTTTCTTTAGCTTTTCTTTCAGCCTTCAAGATTTGATCTTCCACCTCAAGTCTTTGAATTTCTTCCTTCTGCTGATGTTGTGCATTTATTATCTTTATCACCTCTTGTGTAGCCACAACTTCAGCTGCTGCTTGTTTTGCATTCAGGGACAGGATGGAAGAGTGTCTGGATGCTTTGGAAGAAGCTTTTGACTTAGCGGTTTAAGCTGAGGAAACACTAGACACTGTGCTGTCAAACAGACTTAGCGTCAGGCCAAGATATGTTTTCTGAATCATGACCACTGCGGAAATGTTGAACATTTGTATTTGCAATCCTAGTGAATGCCTGGCATGTGTCATTCATTCTCCGAATGTCAGGTTCAGGACTTGAAATGGCTCTTATTTTGAGGTAAGTATTGTCAATGTCAGCTTGGATGGTATTGATTGCATTTACAATCTCATCAATCAGATCATCAGCATCATTATTATTAATGGACCGTTTTAAGCCATTGATGTGATTCTTCCATCTTCTGTACATCTTTACAAAACTCACAGATCCTTCAATTTGTCATCTAACGGAGCTTTTCCTTTTTCAGTGAGCTTTTGTTTGCATCCAGTTCTCCTAATTCCAGGAGGCAGTTGTGTGTCATCTGCACCAACCTGAGATTGTGTGTCCTGCACTGTGTCTTCAACTTGCTCATCAGCGTCAGCTTGCTGTGATAGGGTAGACTGCTCTGCGTTAAACAGTTTTAAATGTGTTGAAATTTGAATAAAATGTATTCTGTTCTCTAATGTGTGCAAATATGAATTAACATGAAATGTTGGAAATGAAATGTAAATATAAATCTCGTTGATTATCTTAGCTTAACCTTTGAATAATGCACATCAAACACTACAATATCATAACACACTTCAATAAATGAGTAATAAAAGGGCAATTAACAAAGTGTAAAAAACTCTTGGCACAGTCTAAATATGAAAACTCACTTGTATGAACAATACGTTGATATTAACTTACAACATCTTAGATTCAACTAGGAGAATTGGTTAATTTACTTATTTACTTAGTTTCTTACTAGATAATGAATTGCAGAAAAAAAATGTCCACTGCTGCGTTAAGGAAAAAACACAAATGAAATGTCTGTGTGCTATAATGGCAGCTAACAAGTACTTGCGCTACTTTCAAGACACTTTCCTCGACGTGCTTGCTTGTGTAGCCTTGTCCGCTTACCCCTTGGATTCACACAAACAGTTCACAAGATGGCCTCTCCTTCACTGCATGTGGCCTGCAGCTAGTCCGTCTTCATCCACTCTGAGTCTTCACCGATGCAGAAGTGTTCTACTATTACTATGCCGCCCATTGATTGGCTGCGAGACTCCGGTTCCCTTTACAGATGTTTATTAACACCGTAAACTAAAAGTTCAGGTAGACAAAATAAAAGACAACATCAAATATTGAAATCATTACATAAATAGTATGGCTTAGCACTATAGCTAATGCTGATAAAGAATACAGAGTAATACTGACCACTTTAGCCTGCTTCTCAACCAACGGCAGAGTCATTCCCCAGAGGCAATCTTCACAGTCAAAAAATATGATTCTTCAACTTAAACACAGTAAACACCATGAAGCATGGAGTAATAATAAAAAATAAGAATACAGAAACAAACTGACACCAAGATTTCTCAGTTTGGACTGTACCGCTGAAGAAAGGGACCCCAAGAGCTGAATAACCTTGGAAGCTTTAGAGTCCGGAGCAACAGTAAGGACTTCGGTCTTCATTGAGCTGTAGGAAGTTGTTTGCCAGCCAATCCTTGATGGAAGTCAAACATTTGAGCAGTTCCAACACTTTGTCAGTCTCTTCCTGGTTAAAAGAGACATATAGCTGGATGTCATCTGCATAGAAGTGATAGCAGATATCTCCAAATTGGCTAATAATATGTCCTAGGGAAAGCATATACAATGCAAATAAAATCAGACCTAACAGACCTGAAATACCAACCCAGTGCTTAAGTCTATCAAGCAAGATGTTATGATCCACTGTATCAAAAGCTATGTTAGGTCCAGCAGCACCAAAACCGAGCATTCACCCATGTCAGAGGACATTAATAATTCATTGGACACTCTAAGCAGAGCGGTTTCGGTTGAGTGTTTCTGACGTCTAAAATGTTGTGTATATTCAAGACAGCAGTGAGCTGTTTAGCAACAACTTTTTATTCAATTTTGGAAATAAAAGGCATCTTGGAATTGGGCCTATAATTTGCAGGAATTGATGTATCCAGGTTGGTTTTCTTTAGTAGTGGCTGAACAACTGCATGTTTAAAATATGATGGGACACAACCAGATTGCAGAGAGCTGTTGAGTAAAGAGAGAACCCAAGTACTCACAGACCCAAGAACATTTTTAAAAAAGGAAGTTGGTATAATATCTACTGGGCTCGAGGAAGATTTCATACTGCTAACCAGATCAGTGAGTTCTTGTAGCGAAATCGGAGCAAAACAGTTCAAGATTGGAGGCCGGATCGAGTGAACCGAATATGGAGTAGAAGAGGGGATAATGCCATTTCTGACATCACAATTTTATTTACAAAGAAATAGAGAAAGTCATTGCAGTCCTTATTTGAAAACACCGGCACTTCAGGAGGAGAATGATTGACAATATTGTTGATGGTTTCAAAAAGGACTTTAGGGTTTACTGGAAGAAATGAGGTTAGCAAAGTAAGATGTCCTCGCCTCCTTAATCATGTTGTTGTATTCAGTCAAAATGTCTTTTTAATACAGCCAGTGAACATGAAGCTTGGAGGATTTCCACTGTCGTTCCGCCCTCCGACATGTACGCCGGAAACAGCGAATGACATCATTTAGCCATGGGGTTGAGTTGACAGAGGAAACACGTCGCATTTTACTTGGAGACACTTTACCCAAATAAGCAATATGTGTTGAATGAGTGGACCAGACAATTAATATCAGCATGAGAAGGCAGCACTGCGCTTTTGTCAAAAGCTGCAGAACACTTCTCAGCTCAGAAGCGATATAAAATGCGAGAACATCTTACATGTTTACTTGGCAGTAAATCTAAAGGAAAAGACATGTTGAACAAAACGCAGTCATGGTCAGTAATATGTAGCTCCTCAGAGCAAACAGAGTCAAGAGTAAAAACAAGGTCCAAAGTATGACCCCTGACATGTGTGGGACCAGACACATGTTGGATAAAATTAAAAGACTCAGTGACATTAAGAAAATCAGCAGCAAAATTGCAAGACATGTCATCGACGTGAATATTAAAATCTCCGACCATAACTACTTTATCCAACCTCATAATAGATGATAAAAAATCACTGAATTCAGACAAAGAATAACTGTTTGAACCAGGAGGTCGGCAGATTAAAATACAATAAACAGATTAGAACTACCAACGTTGGTCACCTACAGTTCAAATGAAGAAAAAAACCCAATGGGTACTGTCTGACTTTGAAAGCAATTTTTATACACAATCGCGAGCCCTCCACCCCGACCCAAGGACCTGGGAGTACTGGTGAAACAAGTCTAGTGGACAAAGTATTCCAAGTTTCTCTGCCAAGTCTCCGTCAGGAACAAGAAATCAAGGGGGGGGCGGCCTGAGTGTTAAAATAGTCTGTATGGGAGAATAGAGCAGAGAATGTGTAATTACCAATGCCGGGCTGTAGGGGGGGTTAACACTGTTAACACTGTCCTGAGAGAAAGAGGTGGTAGTGAAAGAAGAAGACTCTGTGGAGGGGGTGTGTGGTGTGAACAGTCAATCACATGGGGCGGACTGTACTGCGTGCTGTATGTTAGCCGCTAGCATTGAACTACCCAGCTTGTTTGGGTGGACACCATCGTTCCTGTAAAAGGAGGAGCGGTTCCAAAACAGGTTAAAAATGTCAGTGAATCTGGGTTATGGGCACAGCAGGTGGACTGGATCCAGGTGTTTAGGCTGAGTAGTCAGCTGAAGGGCTCTGCGCCGCGGGAGACCATTGGCAGGGGACCACTGATAAACACAGATTTCCCGCAGTGCTCTAAAAGGCTAAAAAGGTCGATAAAGTCCTTCTTTGTCAGCTCAGATTCCCGACGTGCCATGTCGTTGTTGCCCACATAGATTATCACCCGAGTTATGGAGGAGGAGAGAGACTGCAGTAG
Organism: Zingel zingel; assembly: GCA_023566125.1. Classification (NCBI taxonomy): domain Eukaryota; kingdom Metazoa; phylum Chordata; class Actinopteri; order Perciformes; family Percidae; genus Zingel; species Zingel zingel. Next base: position 34,223,311 of record CM042315.1, read on the forward strand.
ACCGGGCAGTTTGTCCAGGAGGACTGGGACTGTTAATCCCAGAAAACAACATGTTATGGCATTGAAAAAGCATAGGTTCCTGGTAATGCTATCGCCCACTATTAGAGTTGTAGGGGCGAAAAGGGGGCGAGGAAAGTGAGAGCCGGACGGCTCCTGGCAGGAAGATGTACGGACTAAACTGCGTGACAGGACAGGAGAGTTTTGTGAGCCAGCTACATTGGTACCGGGTGGAGGATTACCTGCAAGTTCCGGTCGAGGAAGCCCCCCAGAGTGACGAAGCGTGGCCTCTTTAAGAATCCTGCGCCGAGTGGAGGAGGTCGAGGTCACGGAGGAAGGCCGTCGAGCTGACTTTCCACTGCTACCAGCAGAGGGTGGCCTACGGGTTTGACAGGCGTTGTGGATGCGACCTGGTCCGGTCGTAAAGGAGGCGCAGAGGCACCAACCAGGTGGACCGGGTTTTCACCAGCTAAAGCTAAAGCAGCATAGCGATTGGAGAGTGTCAGGAAAGGTGGAGAGACGGTCCCGTCAGAGCCCCTCTTGCGACTGTGGACCACCAAGTCCACCCAAGTTGACCCATGGTGTGGAGTAGAGCAGGAGGAGGGCCGTTGACAAGCGACAGGGTCCCATGCCACAGTGTCCTGCAGGACTGAGTCGAGCGAAGCCAGCTTCTGGGACTGTCCATATGCCAGATCAAAGTAACTGGACAGTAAAGTTTCTCAGACAGCCGTTGGATGTCTTCTTTAAGGTTGGTTATTTGTTTATTTGCCTTAATTTGCGGTATACTGTCGTTGTTAAAACCGACGCAGCTCTCACAGGCCAGGGTGGATAGAGTGGTAGTGGTAGCAGTTGCCATTGTAGCAGGCTGATGCTGGATCCCGGGCCTTGTGGCAACTGGCTGCAGCTGGGCCTGGTGGCAGCAGGCTGCTCCTTGGCCTGTTGTGCTCTGCTGGCGCTGTGCTCTGCTGCTGCCGAGTGCTCTGCTGCCGCCGTGTGCTCTGCTATTGCAGAGTGCTCTGCTGCCCCATGTGCTCTGCTGCTGGATCGCTCTGCTGCTGGATCGCTGAATAGGGGGGCTACTGGGAGTGGGGGAGCTTGCGTCAAATCTGTTGAAAAACTGGTTAAGCTCATTTGCTAGTTGTACTGTTCCCTCAACTACACCTTTCCTCTGGAAGCCGGTAATCTCTCTCATCTCATTCCATACATCCTTGGCCTTGTTCATTTCCAGTCTCTCCTCCAGTTTCCTCCTGAATACGTCCTTACTCTCCTTAAGACTGAGTTGTTCACCGTCCCCGTAGCAGTGTGCTCTGCCAATCTTTGTAATGGAGTTAACTCTTAATACATCTATGAGTTCTGCTCAGTCCCTTGACCTAAGGGCCCTCTTCTTTTCCTTGAGTAGAGCCTTCAGGTCACTGGTGACCCATGGTTTGTTATTAGGGTAACAGCAGACCTCTTTAGTGGGTATGGAGTTTTCCACACAGAACCCAATGTACTCAGAGACACAGTCTACTAATCCGTCAATATCCAAATGTGGCTCATACAGGGCATGCCAGTCCGTGGTTTCTAGAGCATCACGTAGTGATTCCATAGCCTCATGAGACCATTGCCTCACAGTCCTTACTGTAGCTGGTTTCTGTTGTACAACAGGCTTGTATGATGGTGTGAGCATGACGAAGTTGTGGTCTGACCTGCCTAGCAGGGGCAGGGCAGTAGAACTGTAGGCATCTTTAACATGTATCTAAATATCTAAAGTCTTATGGTACCTCGTAGTGCATTTAACAAACTGATAAAAAGTGGGAAGTGTGCTGGAGTGAGAGACATGGTTGAAGTCACCTGTAATAATGATGAAGGCACCAGGGTGTTTTGTTTGTAGACGTACCATTACAGAGTGGATGACTCTGGATTGAAAACATTTATGGCTATAACATTTGTAAATTCCCTTGGCAGATAGTATGGGCGAAGTCCGATGGCAATAAGCTCTATGTTTGGGCCGCATTCACGCTCTTTTACAGTAATATGACCAGGGTTGCACCACCTTGTGTTCACCAATTAATCTATTTTTCTTCATCCTCCGTTTAACACCCAATTTAAAAAGAGAAGAGAGAGATGGATAAGTGATAGGCATTAAAAACACTTCAAAAAGCGCTGCATCGGGATTGGCCTTTAGTCGCGTGATGACCTGAGTGTAACCACCTCTCACCCAGTGTGGTCTGTTTGGCTTGAACTGCAACCCTGCAAAGGATAAGGGCATTGTATATCCTAACAGTGATATAGAGACAACACTGGCACTAAAAAGCAGGGCCCCACATCAATTCTTGCTTTCAATTCTACAGGCTTTGAGCTCCAACAAGCTTTCTGCATAAATCTTTAGCGGTATCATTCCTGACTGTGTTGAACATCCAGGTTTTCCATCTGAAGTTATATGTTGTGACTGGTCCCAAAAGACAAGGACACATTGGCCAGAAGTAGTCCTCTGAGTAAATTCAAACAGCCACCAATTAAACCAGAGACATCTGTCAGGCCTTCATTCGGCTCTATGATACCTCTGCCCCTCAGCTTCAATGAGAGCTGAATAGAGTCAGGAGCCAAGTGGACATAAGGCACCTCACACTATTACTGTAGCAAAAAATACCCATAATGATTGAATAAAAACATATAAATGAACCCATACCTATATTAAGAAAAGTACAAAATGTGGAAGGAAAATAGTAGTAGTAGCAGTAATATTATGTAGGAGAACAAATGTTAAAGTTGCTCTTCCTAAAGGTCTATACAACTAGCTACATAGAAATATGTCTTAACAAATATTGAGTTAAAAAAACAAAAACAATGCATATCCTGTTTGCCAGAGGATTAACCGTATTGATTTTGGACACTTGAGTGGTACTCAAACACCACATTTTTGACACTGCAACATACTGATTGGAATTCAATTTATAAGCATGTTCATAATGTCCAGAGGATGAACCATTTTTATATTAAATGCTTCCTCTAGCATCACCAATAGCACATTGATGACACTGATGAAAATCATTCTGGCCAACACTTTTGCATTGTGGGGTAAGAAATATTGGTGCCTCTCAGTGCTACTAATGGGTCTAAAGGTTTAATGAGACACACAAGGATATGCATATTCTCTAACAATCGCTACATTTATTCAGATGACGTGTAGTAAGATCAGAGAGTCAGATGGATAAGCACATAAGAAGCTAGGTCCAGACTAGTTTAATGATAGCCAGACAGATTATTTTAAGGAGATGGAAGAACGAAGGGGTTCCTTCAATCCAGGAGTGGGCGTGTGAGATTGCTAGGGTGGCAGAGTTTGAAAAAAGCCATATAAACAGTTTGCCAGATTGGCTGTATATACTAGAAAATAGGGAAAGTAGCTTAGGGTGACCAGACGTCCCCGGTTTCGGTGACCTGTCTCCGGTTGGAGCTGTCCCCGGATATGTCCCCAGTTTTCACTGTGACTGAAAGAAAACATTGACCAAATGTATAGTCAAGCACCCTACACACGCAGGCTCAAGACAACCAGAGTAAGCTCTGCTCAGAGCTCAACTTTGGTAAAGTTAGAAAGATTGCCATGGAAGGCTGGAGAAAAGTGCTGCGGCCAGCTAGTCCTGGGGTCCAGAGCTGCGGACAGCAGCGAAGGCTGAACCCCTTGGGCGGCCGAACAGGCCATCAAGGACCTTCAGGAGGTCGAGCAGGACAGCGAAGATCCTCAGGCGGCTGAACAGGTGGGCGAAGGCAGAGCCCCTCAGGCAGCCCAGCAGGACGTCGAGGACTCTGAGGCAGCTGGCGGCGAAAGCGAAGTCTTTCAGGCGGCCAAACAGGTCGGCGAAGGTAGAGCCCCTCAGGCGGCCGAACCGCACGCCGAGGACTCAGAGGCGGCTGTCGCCGAAGGTAGAGCCCCTCAGGCAGAGCCCCTCAGGCAGAGCTCCTCAGGCGGCTGAGCAGGACGTCAAGGACTCTGAGGCGGCTGTCTGCGAAGGCAAAACCCCTCTGGCGGTCGTCGACGAAGGTAGAATCCTTCTGGAGGCCGGCAGCGAAGACGATATCCCTCTGGAGGACGTCTGTGAAGGCAAAACCCCTCTGGAGGCCGTCTACGAAGGCGGATCCCTTCTGAAGGCCGGCGGCGAAGGCGATATCCCTCTGGAGGCCGTCTGTGAAGGTGAAACCCCTCTGGAGGCCGTCTGCGAAGGCAAATCCCTTTTGAAGGCCGGCGGCGAAGGCAATTCCCTTCTGAAGGCCGGCGGCAAAGGCAAAACCCCTCTGAAGGCCGGCTGCGAAGGCGAAACCCATCAGAAGGCCAGCGACGAAGGTGAATCCCTTCTGAAGGCTGAGCAGGTCTGTGGCAAAGGCGAAACCCCTCAGGACAGGCAGACCGAGCAGGAGAAGGGGCAGCTGGGCTGAAGACAGGCGACGGGCCAGCTGGGCTGAAGCCAGGCGGCTGATCAGCTGGGCTGGAGACCGCCAAACAGGTAACGGGAACAGAGGTCGACAGGGATGCTGACAGGACACGAGGGGCAGGAGTAGGTCTGACCGCCGACAGGACACGAGGGGCAGGAGTGGGTCTGACCGAAAACAAAGGCAAGGTCTCTGGGGAACAGGACAAGGGCAAAGTCACTGGGCGGTCTCAAGGGTGGTCTCAGGTACAGTCTCAGGGGCGCCGGGGACCGGCAAAGTCATTGGGGAGGTCTCTGGGGCACCGGAGACCGGCAAAGCCTCAGGGGCAGTCACTGGGGAGGTCTCTGGGGCGCCGGAGACCGGCATAGTCACTGGCTTGCCCGTAAGCGAACACTCTGGGAGAGCGGTCGACGTGGACTCTGGGAGGTCAGTCAACGTAGACTCTGGGAGGTCAGTCGACGTTGAATCTGGGAGGTCAGTCGTCGAAGACTCTGGGAGGTCAGTTGACGTAGACTCTGGGAGGTCAGTCGTCGAAGACTCTGGACAACTGAAAGACTCATGATGAGCTGTCATCGGAGACTCTGGACGGCTGGAAGACTCTTGAAGAGCTGTCATCGGGGACTCTGGACGACTGGAAGACTCTTGAAGAGCTGTCATCGGAGACTCTGGACGGCTGGACGTCAGCTGAGACTCTGGACAGATGGACGTCAGCTGAGACTCTGGACGGCTGGACGGCTGCACGTCAGCGGCGGTTTTGGGCGGCTGCACGTCAGCGGCGGTTCTGGACGGCTGCACGTCAGCGGTGGTTCTGGACTAAGCAAAATGCAGAACAGAAACAGACTACCAAAATAAGATAAAACACACCAAACCCATAACAACAATATTCACAGATTTGAACTTCCGCGATCAATTACTCTACAGCGAAATTTTATTAAATCACAAACGACGCATCTTTCCTATCTTAGTAAGGTTAACAACAAGCTACAAACTAATTTTCATCAAAACGAGCCTTCCTCCAAACTGGAGAAATAACATTGGTCTCTACAAGCAGCCGGCGGTAAGACAGCAGTGAGACGAGAGCTTAGGGACCATCTATAAACTACAACACCGAAAAGAGATACAACAACAATATTTATTAATATTATCATCATTAAATAAGGTAGTGTCTCCAAACTTACCTCAATTATAACGTGTCTCCTGCTGGTTATACTACAGCACTTTTCAAAAATAGGCATATGCCTAATTTTGGGGAGTCATTTTTGCCAAAAAAATGTAATATATCTTGGCCATTGAGCCACTAGCCGAGCTTGTCAGATCTACCTTAATGTTTAGAGGCTTCAATGTTAAAGGCACAGTACATAAGATTTCTCTGTATGCGGATGACGTCTTATTTTACCTCGTTGATTTGGACACCACCATCCCGTGTCTGCTTAAATGCCTACAACAATTTGGACATCTATCAGGCTTCAGGGTCAATCTTTCAAAAACAGAGGCCATGCCTATTGGCGCCTCGGCGGGCTCCGCCCCGCCTCCTGGCTTTCCCTTTCAGTGGTCACCTAATGAGATAACGTATCTGGGAATAAGAGTTGGTCCTTCCCTTAGAAAATTGACCAAGCTTAATTTTAAACCGATCATAACACGCATTATGTGTGCTTGAAATGAATATAATGCCTAGGCTGCTGTATTCACTACAGATGTTACCAAACTCAAAACCCAACAGGTTCTTCACAGACTTAGATAAAATGTTGACACAATTCATTTGGCAAGGGAAAAAGGTCAGAATGAAATTAGGTAAATTACAGAGAAACAAAGAGCAAGATGGACTGGGGGTCCCAAATGTGCGGTTTTACCATTGGGCCGCACAAATTTGGTACATATATGAATGGATGAAGCCAGACATTACAAATACTTGGACTGATATGGAGTCCAGAAATTGTGGCGTACTGGCACTGCGGGATTGTCCTTTTTTTGTTAAGTATAAGAAGATAAAACTGCAAGTCCAAAATAACTTTATTGTGCGGAACACACTGAATACTTGGAATAAAATAAAGGTTTGTTTTCGACTTCAAAAACAATTCTCACTTCTAGCTCCGATATGGGGGAACCCAGATTTTCTACCCTTATGTCAAGATTCAGTGTTTAAACTTTGGCAGGAGAAGGGCCTGGACCAACTTGCTAAACTCTATGAAGGAGAAACAATGGAGTCATTTGAAGGCCTGAAAAGTAAATACTCTCTACAGCAGTCTCATTTTTATCGTTACCTGCAAATACGACACTATATGGCAAAAAACATGCATGCTTCAAATGAGTCTTTTTTGGAAAACATTCTTAAGCAATCCATACCGCAGAGATTTATTTCTCATGTTTACGAAACTTTAGGCCTAAATTCTAATTACTCCAATGAGCACATCCTAAGGCTATGGCAGAGTGATTTAGATATATCATATAGGAGAGGATATCTGGGCAGCGATCATAAAAAATACACTTACTATCATGAGCTGTAATGCTGATAGAGAGAGGCAATTTAAAATATTGCACAAATATTGCTCCATTGCACACTGCTACTGAGGGGGAGGCTTGGTCTGGGCTCACCTAAATGCCCTAAATGTGACACAGAAACAGGCACACACGTACATATGTTTTGGACATGTGTAAATATACAAAAGTTCTGGAGCGATGTGAAGGAGGAAGTGATTACCTTGGTTGGATATGATTTGAAACTTTCACCCCTCCAGTGCATCTTGGCAGCTAAAGTGGACAGTGCAAAAAGTGCCCATAATGCTAAATTGATTGGTATACTTTTGTACGTAGCAAGAAAGACCATTCTCAAGTTCTGAATATCTAAGAACACTCCTACACTGGACGACTGGTATAGGGAAGGATTGGAAATACTCCCGTTGGAAAAACTGACTCATACTCTGCATGACCATTTCGATGGATTCATCAAGATATGGCAACCAATTCTGGTACATAAACAACACATTCTCACACCCATCTCGTAAAATAGGGACGTTTGGTCAGGTGCCTTTGTCGTTCTTATTGACGCTAAAGGTCTCCTTTAGCGTTTTATGTAAATGCGCTTGGTCGGGACTATTGCCGTCCCTTTAGCGCTATAAGTAATCGCGCTTGGTCGGGACTATTGCCGTCCCTTTAGCGCTATGAGTAAACGCGCTTGGTAGGGACTATTGCCGTCCCTTTAACGCTTTAAGTAAACGCGCTTGGTCGGGACTATTGCTGTCCCTTTTGATGCAGTTATGTTAAGGAAACGGTCGTGGGTGGGCGTACGGTTCCGTTACACGCGGGAAGAACGGGATGGTTGGGTTTAGGAAAGGGTCGTGGGTGGCCGTACGGTTCTGTGACATGCGGGAGGAAAGAAAAAAGCAACTATAGCAAGCGGGACGTGAACCCCACTCTCCTGGGTGAAAGTCCTCTGTTTGACCCATCCACCACCACCAACCAACCTCTCAACCAACGGCCACTGTCCAAACGTCCTTATTTTACGAGTTCGGAATGAGAACGGGTTGACATAAAACACAGTGCATTCAAGCCAGAGAGTGGAGTTCACTTTGCGGCGAAAACAAAATACTTTCACCCAGGAAACACTTGTTCGTTCCTCGGGAGTGTTTTAATCCAAACCACGATCTTTTTCCTAAACATACAGTAAATAGTTGTTATGTGCTTAAACTTAACTATTAGCGCCACATGACACTCACTTTTTCTGGCTTAACTCCACTACCATGGCCCCTGAAAGCACTGTCATCTGGCGGTGCCTGTAGACGGCTCACAGTCACCTATTGGCAGCTATACAACTGCTGCTAGTTTCCGGCGTCCTGGAGCTTTGTAGCAGCTAAATACTATAGACTGTTCACAATGCAGTGCTTCTTAGTTTAAAATACTTCTATTTTAGGTATATAATTAATATATGGTCTAGGTTATTGGTGAAGTATGATCACTTGGAGGGGGGAGATACATTTTGTCCCCACTGGGGATAAAAATAATTCAGCAGAGGGGAAATCCCCCCCACCCCCCCGGCAAATCACACCCTGAATATACTTTATGCATAAAAGAAATAGCCTACAAGTTGTCTGTCCTGTTTGGTGCTGTCCCTTTAAGCAGTCAGAATGGCTGTGATTGGACTGATGAGTGAGTGTGTTTGAGTGTGTGATGCTCCAATGGGGCTCCAGAGCAGCAGGTACAGTAGCTCTTAGACTGAGAAGCATGCAGTGTAGGCTCACACATTCAACTGCACACACTGAGCAGAGAGAGACGGCATGAGTACAGTGTCTGATTCTTTGGTTGGCAGCAGCAGGTCTCTGTCTGCAGCCAAGAGACACAAAAGTATCAGGAAAAACTCCAGAAGGATTTATTCAGCCTACCAGGAGCAGGGGTGAGTCTGCTCCCTCTTTTTTTCCATTTGATCTAGCTTCCTTTTGTCAGGAGTTTTATGCAAGCCTTTCTGCTTTTTTCTTTCTCTCTGTCTCTGTCTGCCTCATTATTTATTGCTGTCATCTCTCTAAGTTTTAAATGACATCCTGCAGGTTATACAATTAGTCCTTTACTTAATCTAATCATCAGCCAAGACTACACAGAGTTTCCTGTGTGCATACATTGACTGCTATCCAAGGACATTCTGACCTGTTGGTCATCTTTGTGAATTTAGTCTCAGCTCATTAATCCAAAGTGGTTATCAAAGAGTTTGACTCTGCAAATAAACAGTGAAAAAATTCAGTTTTGAATTTTGCTACAAAGATGTACATATAAAGAAATTCACTGTATCTGCCTGAATACAGTTTAAAACAGAGCATAATATGCATAACTCCACCTTTTCACTGTAATGCCAATCAATCATTTGGTTTAATTCCGACAATTACTTGTACGGCTGGGTATTGACACTGATTCGATTCTGATTTGATTTGATTAGGGTTATTTCAGAGATTCTAAGATAACTAATGCTGTAAATTGTACAAGGAACCCTCTAACCTGCTGCATTATTAAAAATATTAAAGTTTTCATTACAGATTTACCTCAAATCAGCTACATAGAGACAGAAAAAGTGCGTTCTTTAGTGCAGAGGTTGTGTGATACAGAGACGGTATACCTAAAGCCACACATCTGTCAACATGGCAGTTTTTCCCTAGCCAATATTTCACCTAATTTTGGAGCATTTTTTAGCATGACATGGATTCTTTAGGTCATCTAGCTTCATATGATACCAATTTCTTTACTCTGGTTTTAAAACGGAGCCTCTTGAAAGATTGATTTTGGGATTTAATTCAATTCAATTCAATTTTTATTTATAGTGTCAAATTTAATTAATCAGTATTGGATTATTCAAATGTAGATCAATTTAAATCGATTTTTTTTTTAAACCCAGCCTAAATAACTTGGTGATAATGGAGCTCATATGTTATCACAGTTAATTGAGTGATCATTGAACATTGTTTGGAAATGCTCACAACGAGCTGTACATTTTGCTTTACCCTAATGGAAAAAAAACCCAGTTTCTCTATTTGTAATGGTGATGTGTTTAAATTATCGCATGCTACAGAGGTTACTGAGGGCCAGATGTACTAACACTTTTGCACCCACTGCAGGCATATTTTTTCCGCAACGTGCGCGTAAAAGCATGGCGAGGTATGTACAAACAGGCCGCACTGAGGTAAAAGCCCAGACTGCCTGTGACAGGAACTGAAAATGGCAAAGTGCGCTTTTCCATGTCATGCATATGCATTCACGGGAGGGTTAAGGGGCAAGTGGGAGTTTCCCATAAAGAGATGGGAGGGGAAGCGTAAAGTGTGCCTAATTATGTATTCCGCGGTATGTACAAAAACTGCCTGTGAAAGCGTGCCTCTATTTTGTGGTGAAAATTCTCCGCCTCTTAAAAGCAGGTGTAAACCTGGAAGCGGGTTTTCTCGCATATACCTCCTTGTGAAATGACAGCAGTAATCCGAGCAAGACGAAGACATAGGTCAAGGAGACGAACTGGAAAGATTTTTGCCACAAGGATCACACTTTTTCAGTTGAGTGAACACAAAATCATTAAGCGTTGCAGATTAAGCAGCCATGTGATATTACAGTTACTGGAAGAAATCAAAGATGACATTGAATCTCCGACTCAGTGTTCACATTCCATTCCAGCAGTTGTTAAACTCCTCGCTACATTACAAATATTGGCATCAGCATCATTTCAAACAGTCATAGCATCAGCAGTGGGAATGTCGCCGTCTCCACTCAGCCATATCATAGCGCAAGTACTTAACATTTTGCTATAGCACAACTTACAGTATAGTGGGCGGAGAAAGGCACTGATTACCCAATGAACTGCAGGTTTTGTAAATACAATGTAAGCTGTAGTATCACAGCGTGCGCTTTCTGCGGGTTGGCCATGGCGCTGATAACGCTACATTCGCAAATGTACGTACATCTGGCCCAGAGTATCTCATTTATTTGAAGGATGGATGGAACTCTCTTATCATTTACGCTTCAGAAATATAATTGTCCTTGCCTCCTCCCTTTTATTTATACTTTTAAATACAACATCAGATTAACTCTACTCAAGTCACTAAAACAGCTGTCCTCTTCTACAAATTAAAATATACCCAGCATGTATTACAAATACATCACAAAATACAGACAATGCAATTAAAGAAGTGCAGTGGCCATACAGTTTTTCTTTCCTAAAGGTCATAATCACAAATTAATCTATGATTTAAGTCACTTAAGATGCTGCATAGGATACATTATAGCCCAGAGAAGATGAAAGGTGGTGACATGTTATTTCTGTTGGCCTTGTGAGAAGTCAAAAGGTAGGTTTTTTTTTTCTTCCAACCTCGTTTTGGAATTCTGTTTTTAATATTTTACCTTAGTGCATGCATCATTTTGTATCTCTGAATCCTCAACTTTGTCCATTTAGCGCTACTAGACAAGACAGTTGGAATCCCATAACTAGCAGTGGCTTGAACAAACTGATCGATCACTGTGCTACTTCTGTGATTGTCTGAAGCTTGCAAAAACATAACCAGTCTGCTGAAGCCACATATTCCACCACGGATCACTATTCTCCACCTAAAAATGAAACAAAAAGAGGTTATTTGTATTCTGCGTTAGGATTACATAATACATTCAGGGTTCTATGCTTGCTCCTGCCAAAAATGTAGGGGTGCATTTAAAGTATGATTTGCTATTTACTGTAATGTCGATAAATCAGTAATATAATACAAAACAGACACACAGCAATCATCTCATAATTCTCATAATTACAAGTTACGTAACAGAGGAAATTAGACACCTGAATTTATAACACCTGTTTACAGTTCAGTAGACTGGGAAAACACTATATAAAATAAATAGTATTACTTATCCTAACAATATACATCTGTGCCGGATATGCGCTTGTTTATTCTGATCTCAAAGTTAATCAGATCCACAAGTACCTCACACCGCCACTTCTTTTTTTACATATGCATGCATAATATTGACACGCATAAGTGAGTGAAAAGCTTGCACTGTAGAGCACTGTAAATTATTCAGTTAGTTGAGTTTTTTTATTCTCATTAGAATTCATTCATCACCCACATATACCTGATGAGCTTGTGATTTCCGTCTATGTGCCACAGCGAGTGTGGACCTGCAACACTGTAGGTTCTCCTGTGCAATCGGTGAGACAATGCTCTGTATGCAGCTCCAGCTGGATTCACTCAAATCAAACTCTCTCTGCACACGGACACCCATAGCACAAAACACTGAACACACACATCACACTGATACAGATCAGAGCAATAATAATAGCAGTTTCAGTAATAAACTACACCTTGAAAAAAAGACCACACTAAAAATTAATGTTTCATTTTTAATTTTAAATGCAAAAATATGGCCATTGGTTTTCATGCTCAAAATGCTCCCAACTGTGTCAGATAAATGTCTTTATGCATAATATTGCATAATTTGACTTTGCCTTATTCCAGTTTATTTTTGACCTGCTGATACCCAATGCCATCGTTAAATGGGTGCTGTCTATGAATTCCGCTGAATGTATAGTTATATAGAAAAAAATCATGTCAGGGCTTGACAGTGTACCGTAAAATGTACCGCCTGTTCTCATCCACATTACAGGCGAGACGCAACGCATCTCGAGCCTAGTGTTTCAGGTGGAAGCACTGAAACAATGGGCAGTATGAGAAACATATTTTTGGAACATCTAAGCATGTAAACCTATTCTAGGAGACCCCAAGAATAGGTTTCTTAGCCTGGCTAAGGCAACTAACACACAGTTCGCCACTGCAGAGACTACTATTCACCAACGCCAGATGGATTGCACACAAAATGGATATATATATGCTACAAATACACACAGAACTGCTGCTTGATGATTATTACCGAAGCCTGGCTGAACACACTCACTCATCAGACGGCAGCTAGCAGCTAACAGGGTAGGTGAATCTAAACAATGTCTGAGTTGAAAACGCATCTTGTTATCATGTAAGGGCCCTGTTCATGTTGCACAGACATTTTAGTTGCATTTTGTGTCTGTTAAGAGGAACAAAGGCACTCTTTATGATATGCCCCCAAAACTGCCGTTTTAGCTAAGTGGGAGCTCTCGGCATTAGCTGCAGTAGCTCCATGATGCTAGCACCGATTCGGCTCGTTTTTTTTCCTATCGACAGTACTCACATACTTATAGCGATCAGGATTAACGTAAAAATTGCCCGGAGTTCTCCTTTAAGTTACTCTGTCAATGGTTTATTATGGTTGGTTTTAGGAGACTATTAACATAACACAAACTTTAACCTTGTTGTAAACCACACTGTGCAGTGGGGTCCTTAACGTTACATATATTTTCCAGCTAATGTTAATTAGAAGTAACGTTACTTAACCTTTCTACAAGACTCTCGGAAGAGGAACTCGGCTGCCCCTGTCTCTCTTGAATACGATTAATTATGCTGTTAAATCTGTTGCTCAATACTAGGGATCGACTGATATGGATTTTTTAGTGCCGATGCTGATACGGGATACCGATTTTCTTGAGCCAATATTTGGAGTCGATACTGCTTTTGCTCCCTCAATTTACATCATAAAAATGACACAATGATGATAACAAATGTTACAAGTCTCAATTTAAAAAGGAACATTTATTGAACTTAAAAGAACAATATTTAACAAATAGTAAAAACAGGTGAGGTAGAACAAGTAAGAACAAGTAGATAAACAATATTTAACAAATATTAAAAACGTGAGGTAGAACAAGTGAAAAAAGAGTTCAGTGCTGAAAATACTGAAAATAAATATTTAAGCATAATTCAAATTCTGAAAATAACTATTTAAGCATAAATAAAATAATTACACTATTGCACACAGTAGCAACAAGCAAGCAGCATAATAAAGTGCACACTGTACTATACTTAATTTTAAACGTAACCAACTATTTACAACCTAGTATTTAATGCTTAGGCCTAAGTTTTAGTGCACTTACTTAACTTTATCTCTTGTAGAGCAAATGGCTTTCCTAAGATAAGGAAAATGTAATCAGCAATACTGAACAAAAAACAACTTAAAAAGAATTGTGCATAATATGCGCATTGCCCCACTTCTTTACCCCACACACTACTCACTGAAAGTTCTTAATACTCCCAGTTTAGGAGCTGCAGGTTATAATGGAGGAAACAGAGACACACATTTTTTCCCGTCAGCCTATTCCTCTTTTTCTCATATATCTGGCTGACCGCGCTGAATACCCTCTCACTGGGAACAGAGGAGGGGGGTGGACTGAAAAATTTTCTGGCGAGTGGTGCCAAAAGGTGCAAGCGGGATGCATTTTGTTTCCACCATGCAAGTGGTTTGCCCATCTGTCTGTCGATCAACGGCTCCCGTAGGTATTGATCCAGCTGCTGAGTGAAAAGCTGCTCCTCCTCATCATCAGTCTCCTCAGAGGGTGGTCCGTTTGCCCCCAGAAGGTTGGCATACATCTGTTCAAGCATGTCAAACAGACAAGTGTCTTCCTCCTTTTCTTCCTCCACCCTTATCCGTTTTGGATCCGGGCCTTGATCGTCTGAGGAAGCCCTTTTCCATTTCTTAGCCTCAGACAGAGTGGCATGGTCATCCTTTATCCAGTCTTTTGCATTGCTCAGTGTGCCTGGTGCCAAGGCATGACCACTGTAACGAGGATCTAGCAGTGTTGCGAGGATCAAGCATTTGGTCTAGTCTGCTTTTTTGAACCTTGCCTTTAAACTGTCCAGCATAGTGTCATGGAGTGTTTTGATGCCCCTTGCTTTTGCACCCTTAACTTCAAGTAACATTTTTAGACGGTGATGCTGGGAATTATGCACGATATTGATGAGTCTGATCTGCTCATTTCCAGTGTTACTTGTTCAAGCAGGCTCAGTGTGTCAATCAAATTGCCCACAAGAGTCCACTGATCTGCTGTTAAGATTGAAATCTTTCCATGTTCCCCTGCATATACAGTAAGTGCCCGTTTCTGCTCCAGCATGCTCTCCAACATGTGAAGAGTGGAGTTCCAGCGTGTTGGCACAGACTGGATTATTCTGGGCTGCGGGAGGTCAAGTTCTTTTTGAATGTCCTTCAAACGCTGTTTGGTCAGTATTGAAAGGTTAAAATGGGTAGCAGAAGACTTTAGTTTTGCAACAATGTCCATCACTGCTTGCTGGCTGTTGATCCCGTCATTTACCATCAGCTGAAGTGTGTGAGCACTGCAGCTGAGATCGGGTACTTCGATGAGCCTCATCCCTTTAATCATATTGGCGCCGCTATTGTGAAGCACAAGCACGCCTCTCTCTGTGTCGATGTCCCAATACATCAGCAGACTGAGGAACACCTCGCTGATATATTCGCCTGTGTGAGAGCCATGCATAGCTTTGCCATTAAGGACCATTTGTTTCCTTTCCCAGTCACTGTCAATGAAATGACATGTCAGGCTCATTAGGGATTCTGTGTCACCAGACCAACAATCCGTTGTAAATGCCAAATAGGGGACAGCATTTTCTAACGTGACCAGCTCATTGATTTTGTTTTCTACTTGTGTGAACATCTTCAAAGAGGTCAGTGCGATAGTACTTTTCTGTTTTGAGGGAGTATCTGGGCTCCAGCGAAGCCACCAACCTTTAAAACCAACTTTAGAGACAACTGTAAATGGATGATTGTCATCTCAACTATGGCAAGATCAACCTTTTTGGACCTGGTGTCAGAATTACACCATTTCCTTTGGGCATCGGACATCTGCACAAGATTAGGCTGTGTTAAACTTGCTGCAGAAGTAGAAGCTGCTGCTCGATCATCCTTTTCTTTTTGTGCTTCATTATAGGCCTCAAGGTGGTGATGTTTCAAGTGGCTCCACATATTGGAAGATTTTTTCATCTTTGCCTTTTCAGTTCCCATGCTCACCAATATATTGCAGATGTTGCAGCGAGCCTTACCTTTTGTCAACCACAGAACATAAATCCGCAGAGGAAAATAACGTGATGTCAGATGCACATTAAGCAACACATTGTTCAAGTTTCTGTTCTAAACTGCAATTGCTATACTGTATATCAGAGGTTGCACACCTCTGGAGCAACTAGGGGTTAAGTGTCTTGCTCAGGGACACATTGGTTGATGTATCACAGTGGGAATCAAACCTGAGTCTCCCACACCAAAAGCATGTGTCATATCCACTGCGCCATCACCACCCCCATGTATAAAACATATCTCTCAAAGTTTTAAAAGCTCTCCTTCAGGTGGCGCAGCACTCTCATATATCGCAGTGATGTGTGTGTCCCACTGAGTGAGACAGATGCACACACACACACACACACACACACACACACACACACACACACACACACACACACACACACACACACACACACACACACACACACAAAATCAAACCTCTGTTTGGTAGCTGAAGCTGAGTGAAAAACTCAACCACCATTGAACTGGGTTGATAATCATATGTTAACAAACGGCTCTAAACACAAGTAAGGCATACACGGTGCACTTATGTCTGGTACATAATAAACGTTAACACAAATGAATATTCAAAAACGTATAAAACATATCTCTCATCATTAAAGCTCTTCTTGAGGGGGGGCTGTGCTCTGATATCACTGCGATGGCAACTCCGCCCAGCTCCATGTAGGGAGAGACGGAGAGATACACACACCACACACATCCAAACCTCAGCCAGGTGGTCGCTGAATAAAACTCCCACAAATACCACGGAACCACGGAACTATGACCAGTGTTTGTAACAGCTACGGATAGCCTACAACTTAGCTATTTGCAGCTCCCTAAATACAATGGCAAGCAGTTTTATAGACGAGGCATTCAGCAGTCACATTTGGAACCACAAACTAGCTTAGCTGTAGTTGCAAGCACATATAGAGCAACGTGTTTCAACTTTCAAAGTATATGGCAATATTTTAGCTAAGTCAAACAGTTAAAAGATGCTTTGAAAGTTTAAAACTTATCATTGTCTTGAAGAGCAGGCTTCCAGCACTCTGCTAGTGGGGGAGGGGCATTGCATGGTCTGCACGTGGACTGCAGCGTCTCCAGGAACACAGAGCTGCCTGCAGACGCCTGTCAGTAAGTAAAACAGCCAAACAGCCGCATATCGGCCAATGCCGATACATGTAAAAACGCAAATATCAGCCCGATTTATCGGCCGATCACTACTCAATACACAATGTATTGTCGATTTGACTTACTTGACATAGCTGCAGTACTGCACGGTTCGCCACCACCAGATCGTCTGAAGCACGCAGCCACGGGCAGCTCTCAAGGGGGCTGCAAATGCGTGGGGAAGGGGAAACAGTGTTATGATTGGCTGCGGCCTAACCATGTGTTGTATTCGTCTTTTAACTTGAACTTTGATGACTTTACCTTGAATGATCCCAACATTAGAAAAAGTTAAATATTGCCTTTATAGAGCTCAACAGTGACCGCACACTTTTTTAACGGCTCTGGTTCCGGAAGTTTTTTTCCACATTTAATTGTTTCATTGACGTTTAAAAAATTGCTTATATAAAGAGTTTTAAGCCTGGAACCAAGCCAACCAGCTATGAGATGATTCGTGAAAATAAAACATTTGATTCGGCGCAAAAAAACATTTTGAAAATGACAAAAAAGGCAAAAGGTATAAGACTGTGTGTAGAGAAACTATCATAGACTTGAACGGTAGAAACCAAACTCGATCTAGCGTTCGCGTTTTCGCAGGTACGGTAAATGTTTCCATACGCTTAGGATTGTGGGTGGTGTAGTTTTTCTCCGTAAGAGCCCAAATAAAACATGTTTTTCTTAATACAAGTTTGATTTCATACGGACTTCTAGCTTTTACAGAAACAGAAACTTTCGTTACCCAACCTCGTAGCTTGTGGTCAGTCTGCCTCAGATGGTTTAGACATCATGGCTGATAATCTAAATCCTTAGATAACCCTACTTTGCAAACCGGAAGAACTACCAACCCAAGACCCCATTTCTACAATACTTGATAATTTAACCAACATCTTTACTTTTTGTTAACGTAGATCATTTAGATGCAGTGTAATTTATATTTTGGCTGTACTAGATATTGTGTATAGTCAGTAGATATATATTTTTAAAAAACTACAACTGTGGTGATGATTTGAAGGCCCATGGCGCGGCTGTAGGGAACTGTAGTTTAAAAAATATAATAGTGTTTTTCATAGAAGTTGTAAATACTGAATTAATAGTAATTTATGGAATTTAATATAATGGTAAATACATTTGTGTAATTAGATTTTAAATATCTAATTGTTAAATGGGTGAAAATTAATATTAACCGTATATTGTGACAGTACCTCATAAGCTATTTTCACCTATTTAACGATTAGATTTTCAAAATCTGATGACACCATTTCACCATCCCAAAAAACCCCATTGTGTATCCAGCATTCTACACTGCCAACCTTTACTTGCGAAAAAATATACCATGGTATTTTTCAAACTACAACTCCCATTAGAGACCCGCCAAAGAACATGTTACAATGCTAGTATACTTCATAAGAACTCTTTCAGGATGGGTGAGTGGACTCGTTTGCCTCCTGGTTTTGCGCTGTCTGTCATGGATAAGCTTCATTCCATTTCAGATTGCAGCCGGCCGAGCAATCTGAATCATATAGGTCTCTAGTAGCCTACATAATACAAATACATGAAACAGTATTTTTATGATTATCTTTATTGTATAAACCCTCAGACCCAATGTGTGACCAAGCAAAAATATTACGTAGCATACATTGGGTTTTTTTCTTTTGGATTTAGGATAATATGCTGTTTCCTATGCCCAGGACATTGCATCAACTTTCTACCTGACGGCTGCAAAAGGATGGATGAGATTGACCTGCATGTCTACAAAGGGCTGCTAATCTTAGCACACACACACAGGTCCTGAGGCAAGGCTGAATCTAGTTTTTAGGATGCAGAGATCCACAATACTATCTCTTAATACAAAAATATTCTTAACCACATATGCAGCACCTTAAAAAATAATAATATTTATAATAAATCTCCACTTTAGTAAAGAAAAGCATTATGACAGAGCTTGTATAAAAACAACTGGCGTCTTCACTGAATAAATGTAGTCTTTTTGCACTGTGAAGAGGGAAAATTCAGATATCCACACACTTTGTGATCAATGCCAGGTTGTTTCTTCATCCTAAATAGATTTGGCATTCACAACTCAATTACAGTAAGCTGCTTTATTTTAGGGGTTTAGTGAAGGCGGGGAATTTTCGACCCGGAGGACAAGGGTTGTATACACAAAAGGAAAGACAACACCAGGGTTAACAAGCAATTAAGCTGCCTGCAACAGACTTGCACCTGTTGCACTTCAGTCAAGCTGTTTTTTTTAATTGTGTGTGGCTTAATGTGATGAAGTATAATGTAGGTATCTTGAGGCTCTAGAGTATTATCTAAAAGGCCGCACTAAGGAAGCACTCCTACCCAACAGCTGCATTGGTATTTAAACTGAACTACTTCTTCTTAATTGGGGATTTGTTCCTACAATGTAAAGGAACATTGATGGGTTGTGCTTTTGAATATAGTCATTTATATGTTTTTGTTTTTACAGTTATGTTTTTAACACTAATAGAAACACGTTCCTTCTTAAATTCCTCAAACGGCTTACATATAATATATTTTGCATTTTCCAAGTGACTAGCAATCATATAAGGGGCAAGTACGGCTTCTATTGGAATTCCTCACAGTACATTCAGTACTTAAAAACCACAATTCCCAGGAAGTGAATGTGTTTGGAGTGTTGTTACTGCCAGTGATTGGAATGTGATTGATTAGTTATTTCTGTCTTCCTATCCAGTGTTGAGATGTATGCTCCAATAAAGGTCTGTCAGATTGAAAGTAATAGATCTAAGTGTGAGAATATCTCTTTTGTCTGTTGGAGCCTCTTAGAGAAGGTGCTCTGCTATTAGACCAGGTGCAGGTTGGTAAGGCTTATCCATGATAGATAACAGTTTGTTCAGTGCCCTCCTCTCCACCACAGCTTCAAATGTTGCTTCAAATTAAACTTTTATTTTGTGTTAAGCTACAATGTAAGTTAATAGGGGCATTTGTCCAGCTTGTATTAACGTTCACAAAAGTGCTTATTTTGACAGTGACAGGCTAAGATTATTATTTTAAGTGTCTGACAACTGACGATGAACATTTGCCCCATAGGGTTACATTGCAGCCCGGTCTGTGGCTGCTGGTTACAGCGTTCACACTTGATACTGGACCAATTTCAAAGATTGTTGATCCCATCAGCCACTTACACACACAAAAACATAGGAAAATAGGGTCCAGCTAAAAAAAACAGTAGCTACCCTTTAATAAAGTCTATCTAACTATCTATCTACACTATACTTTCGACAAAACATTTATTTCTCACAGTATGTACACAATAGCCAATTGCAAATATATAAAGAAAGCTTGTACAGAAAAAAAGAAAAAAAGACACAACAGCTAAATAACCAGGAACCATTGTACAATATGTGCAAGAAAGAAAAAAAAATGCTACACTCAATTGTGCCTCCCTTGCAATGCAACAGAAAAATCTTTCGGAATGACGCAACCATCCCCCTAGTAGACGGTAATCAACTTTTACAACAATAACATATAACTAGAAAATTCCGGAAGAAATTTTGACAGTGTGCCTACTACTTGGTGCACATCAGAATAACACTAGCTAAGGGTTAATAGCAGTAGCTGTATTGACGTACATAGGTCACACTGTCACTGAGAGAGAGAGAATACAATTGTTTAACAATAGCAATAGGGAATGGATGGATGGGCTTACAAGACACCACAAATGCATACAGGTCAAGACAAAAGTACAGTGTAGTACCACTTACAGAAAGGTTAAAGTACTGATTATTTACATGGAGTCTGGTGGGTTTAGGATGCTTAAAGTACTGATTATTTACATGGAGTCTGGTAGGTTTAGCGACGCAAGCTTTAACAATACAATATATATATATATATATATATATATATATATATATATATATATATATATATAATACCCAAATTTTGCTTACGTTTTAAATACATACAGAGTTGTTTCAACGGTGAAGTGTTAAGTGTCTTAACCCTTCAGAGATATACCTTTTTAACACCTATTTAAGTAGCTGGTGCTAAACCCACCAGACTCCATTTAAAAAACAGTACTTTTAGCGTGTATAGAGCCAACATATGTTTTTACATGTAAATCGGTAAACTATGTGTTTATTTCAAACAACACTAGAGTTGTGATGGTTGCAAAAGTGTAGAGAACATGAAAAACAGCTTTTTATGAGTATGAGAAACAATAGGCATTGTGCCGATTGCAGCTATTGCAGCACATCGGCACACTGAACTATTATGTATAATATATGTGTGACAGGTTATTGTTATTGTTGGTTTGTAAAGTTTGATGGATGGTGTTAAAGCTAGAATGTCCCCAAAAAAGCAGCAGTGGAGCAAAAGGTGGTAATGTTATCTTGATGAAAATAATTTATAATTCATAAGGTATTTGTGCTGGGGGACCCCTGATGGGACAATCTCTGGCCCAGTGTGTAAGCTGTCCGCAGATGAAGCAGCCAAAGAATCTTCTTGATCTGTTTCTATGATTTCCTTTTTTGTGGGGTTGCTGGTACTGCATGAGGTTTGGTTGTGGCAGGACTGGTTCTGCCATGATGCTGATTTAGTCTATCCCTGACTTCGTAAAAATGAAACAACGAAAAAATGAAAACAGAAACAAAATGAAACGGAATGGAATTTCCAATATTTGTGCTCATCATATGTACATTTTATGTACTGGTGTTATTGTTGAATACATTATGAATACGTATTTATAAAATTGTATGATGTTTTTGTTGAGTTATTATTACACAGTACTTTTTCTGACCTTTTTGAATCTTGCCCCTGACAAATAACCCATCTTACAAACAAAGACTAAAACTAATAAAAACTAAACTAAAACTAAGCATTTTCAAAAGATAAAAACTAAAAACTAAACTAGCAAACCCACTTTTAAAACTAATTAAAACTAAACAAAATTTGAAAAAAAATGTCAAAACAAAATAAAAATAAAAAACCTTGGACAAAACTAAGTAATAATGGTAGCTTGATCATGTTTTATTTTGTTTAATTTTGGTGAAATGAAATTGAAACATAAGGGTCAGCCATCCGCGGCCAAAACATTTTCATACAGACCCTAAGATGACGTACTTTATTGTTTTTCATCTTCTTTACGATGTGGACAGACCGAGCCCTTTTTTTTACTGTGCCGCTGTGTCTCCTCCTGCAGCTCCTCAGATGATGAAGATAAACAGGATGAGCGGGTGGACAGCAACGACCCAGAGGAGATGTTCCAGAACATTCAGTACCAGAAGGAGATCATCGCCAACATTCGGACCAGACCCTGGCCAATGAGACGCAAGCTCAAAGTCCTAAAGTACCCCAAAGTGTGATTGTTCCCCCTGTATCTGTGGAGGATAGTTTACTCTTTCCCTTCTCTTCTGCTCTTAAACACACACACACACACACACACACACACACACACACACACACACACACACACACACACACACACACACACACACACACACATATTTCACACACACTCTCTCTCTCTCTCTCTCTCTCTCTCTCTCTCTCTCGCTCTCTCTTTATATCTAAAAGTCTACTTTTCCTAATGAAAGGGCTCTGGAAATAAATGTCACTGAATTTAACGCGAGTGTGCCTCTGCAGCTTAGCCACCAAAACTGAAATACACCTGTAGATCAACAAAGACTAAGCTCTTTGAACACATGTATTTGAGTCATCAAACTAACTGCTACTGATATATCTAATCTCTTTCTAATTATTTTACCTCTTGTGCTGGATGAGCATCACTTACTCTTTAGCAACCCTGTCTCCTGAAATCTGTGCTTTACTACTAAAAAAAAAAAAAAAAAAAAAGTAGCGTCACTTAACGTCACTTTTGACTTTTTTTTTTTATAGCCAGGCAGGGTTGCCAGCTATACCTGTAAAAACGTAAACCCAGCGCGCTAAAGCTGTAACATTAGTACAGTCATGAAAGCAGCAAACAAACAAACATGATCAATGGAGATAGATTCTACCCAACCTAAAAAAAACAATGTCGAAACATCATTTCGACATTTGTGTACTCACATTGAATTATATAGCTAGAGTACCCATGTTGGTTACTCGCAAAAACACAGACACAGCCAGTAAAGTGATCCCAACTGGTCCTGGCTACCGCTGCTATGCTAACCCTGCTAACGTACGGACCAGGCAAGCAAGCCATGGCTGTTTACGTGTAGCATGTGAGTTATTTTAAGCCAAGAGAGGGGGGCTGTAAATTGGGAAGAGAGGACCGTGAGTTTGCAGTGTGTTTAGCGATTGTTGCCATAATTCTAAGCCAATAAAGTGTGTTCAGTCGGGTGGAGAGGACGGCGAGGTAGTGTTATTTTTAGCGGTTCCTACCATATCTAAGCAGAAAAAATGTGTCTGTCAGTTGGGTACAGAGCTCCGCGTGAGCACAGGCTTCTATGAATGTCAATATAGCCAGCATCTAACGTTACCTACTCCGCTGTGCTGTGAAATAATGTCTGGCTATGTGAGGCAAGCGTCTAGCATCATTGTTGTGGATGCTCCTTCAGTGCGCTTTTGAGGAGGGTCTGTAAAAGCGAGACTATGAATGCTGCGGTCTCAGCCTGGCAACCTCTGTGAACTTCGAGTCTGTGGAGGAGGGGGCGGGGGAGACGACTCTCTCCAGTATTTTGAATTTGTACTGCAGTAACTATTTTAAACACTAGCTATCAGTATTACATATTGCACCTTTAATAAGGGTCTTATAAGGCCTTGTAAAATGTGTATTAACAAAATGATATGATCATATGTCTATCTAGCCTAAGTGGGTAGCACTGCATATTACGGTACAGTAATAAGATGGTAATAGTGGGGTAACAGTGAGATAATAAAGAGATAATATATAGGTAATAACATGTAATTACCAAAGTAATAACGTAGTAATACATCACAGTAATAAGACGTAATACTGTGGTGATAAGGTAACAGATGTAATAACATGCAATTACCAATGTAATTAGTAAGAAAGGGTTCGACAATAACCATATGTATATCTAGGTAATGGTAATATATTTATATTGTAATAACATGGTAATAATGGGGTAATATATGTTGATGTTTTCACAGTATTATAGGCTACTATCAGCATAATACCTTCCAAATTAGATTAAACTTCTTGGAATTTAAAATTGGTAATTACCATATTATAATGCTGAAATTCATCCACCCTTTATGTTCCAAACATTTCACTTTTGTTTCAAGGTAATAATTTATGTTAATGTGTAATCTTGTGACTTCTTACCTGGAAACGCTTTTGGTAGTTTCTGTGTAACAACTATTATATTGTATTACATGGTAATATTTGAATAACAGATGTGTAGATATTATCTTGAAAAGCTTCTGTAGTTTCTGTGTAACAACCATGAATCAGGGCCGCAAAATGCAAAACTGCCTGTTTCTATTGTATCACATGGTAATATTAGAATAACAGAGGTAAAAACCATGAATCAGTGCCACAAAATGCAAAACTGCCTGTTTCTATTTTATTTCAAGGTAATATTTGATACATACACATTTTATAGTATTGATGCCTTGTATTTAAAATTCCAAAGGAATGCCATGTATGAACAAAGGAATGCCATGTATGGACATGTTTATACTGATATCCATCAATTAATTATTTACTGAACAAAACACAAATGGCTGATTTTGATACAAATGGGAAATGTTTGGAACATAAAGGGTGGATGAATTTCAGCATTATAATATGGTAATTACCAATTTTAAATTCCAAGAAGTTTTATCTAATTTGGAAGGTATTATGCTGATAGTAGCCTATAATACTGTGAAAACATCAACATATATTACCCCATTATTACCATGTTATTACAATATAAATATAACTATTACCATTACCTAGATATACATATGGTTATTGTCGAACCCTTTCTTACTAATTACATTGGTAATTGCATGTTATTACATCTGTTACCTTATCACCCCAGTATTACGTCTTATTACTGTGATGTATTACTACGTTATTACTTTGATAATTACATGTTATTACCTATATATTATCTCTTTATTATCTCACTGTTACCCCACTATTACCATCTTATTACTGTACCGTAATATGCAGTGCTACCCCTAAGTGTTTATTGTTAGCTTATAAGACAATTATAAGCACTTTAGTATGCACTTATTACTATGCTTTTTGCAGCTCCCTCTTCTGGATTGAGCACTACATGTGCGGCCACACAGAGAATGATCTATAAAACATAGCCTTGAACAGGCCTTCCAACTAATTGTAAAATTATGAGTACAATTACGGTAACTTTAAATAATTACGTAAAATATATATTGTAAAAGATATTCTGAAACGGTTATATACAGTAAAACATCACATCAACACAAATAGAGCTAAACTTAACAGTAACTTAATATCTGTGCTGGCTGCAAAAAGCACAGTTTACTGTTAAAAGGTGCATAATAAAGGACTTATTAACCATAACAAGGCATTGTTCTTGCTTTAGATCAGGTTGCTTCAAGAAACATAATTAACTGTAAATAAGCAAAGCATTCTAATGAACGGGTTCGTATGATATCGTATGAACTTACGACGACTGCCGGCCAGGCACGTGGCGACCAGTAAGTTTAGCTGCCTTTACAGTTACATTTAGCCAAGAAAAGGTGACTGTGAGCCATGTACCAGTCACTCCTACTTACAGTCACAGAGCTTGATCATACTGTAGATTAGGCAGAACATACATACATGGTAATTATTATGAGACATTTGTATGAGATGGGTTTTGTAAATGTTGTACAGCAGGATTTGAAGTGAACTGAATTTTTATAGTTTTTTTAAAAATATACTTTGCAGTACATGGCCATTTGCTACTGTTCACCTCTGTGGAAAATGGTTCAACATAAGTGGAATTAGTGTCCAAATGCTACATAAACCTTGTGAATCTCCACCTTTCTAAAGAAGCTGATCCTTGTTGTGTTCAGACCAAAAGTGTGAAGGCTGTGTTCTAACATTTGACATTGTCATTAGAGCTGTAGATGGAGAACAGGCTGAGCCAGTGAAAACTAGAGTAGATAGAGAGCTTCTAAGATGTGCTGAGTATGTGCCATGGATAACAGGTTTTATATGGGCAGTTTGTTATTACTGCAAAGGTTTTATTACCATCATCAGGGATGGAATGCAAGTCTGCGTTTTTACACCCTCTTTAATCTCAGGCTGAATGTCTGCGATTACTCCCGCTGCAATAACACTCTTTTTTCACATCATAAATTTAGATTTTTTTTTTAACCTAGATTTTCTGACAAATTTTACTTTGAGTTACTCAGAATTTTGACTCTACCATCATCCCTCACCCTAACAAAATAGAATATAATAAAAATATTAAATCACAAAATGAACCCATATGTATTCCACAATTGTGAAACTACAGTTGCTTTCCACTGGAGAGTGTGTAAAGTGCATGTTGAGTTTCCTCATTGATTAAGACATGGCTCATAGCCCTCTGATGAATTGTCCCCATGCAGGGCTGTGACAGGATGAGCAGGTTTCACGATCTTATGGACTGTAAAGCTACAGAATCACTTTAGACAGTTTATTTTAATGGCACCAGTCTGTTGTGAATGGTTTAAGAATGACATGGGTTTTAGTACGGTTTGCACTGTGATTAAAAAATGTTAAAACCATATATTCGGCGTAAGGTATTAAAGAGTACTCACTTTAGAAAACACAAATCAGTAACCAATTTGCTTTAAACCACAGAACAAATATTATAAAATAGCCTCATAGGAATATTACTACTGCAATAAATGTATCCAGTCCTTTACATCCTCAACTACAACAGCTACCGTCCATCTACAAGAGGGGCACAATGTAACATTTACATCAGTTACACCTTACCATTTAAATACATAAACAGAGTGCATTTAACTTCCGCCCCCACCGGATGGGAAAACAACTTTCTGCTCTCCATTGACTTTTATTGCGTCAAGTTCCTTACTCGACAATTCCGTCTGCTAGCAAACGAGAAAATGCCTAAAAGTTGCTGTGTGGTGGGATGCACTAACAACATTTTTTATAAGCTGACAAACCAAAAAACTGAGCTTTTATGAAGACAAAAGTGACACAGACAAAGATACAGACGTTAGGAATCAGCAAAAGGGATTTGGTAAGACAATGGGATCCTGACACTAAGCTAACGGTGCCTTTTTAAGAAAGTAAAAGAAAAAAAAGAAGAAGGATACTAAACAACAGTCGGCAACATTAAAGAACAGCTTGTTTATGGCTAGGCCATATGGTCAAAATTAAATGATTTAATAATGATGTAATAACTATAACAATAACTTATTTCACTAGTAAATTGCTGCACCACAAGGCTGTAGGTTACCAGTTTCATTGAACACACCGTCTGTGTTCTTCCAACAACGGCAGCTGCACATTGTTACATCCAGGTGTTGAATCCTCTACAGTGAAATACAGTCAGACTTTACACCGTTTAGCGTTAGCTGTCAGCATTGTAACTGTATTTAATCCAGCTACTAGCTAGCGGTAGGCTAACGTTAGCTGCTGTTGAGTATAGTGTTAACGAGCATCACATGCAGCGATGTTTCTGTTGCCTGTAACGTCTGTTTCAGAGAATCCGAGAGAAGTGCAGACATATCAGCGGCACCGGAATGACGCGCCGAAATCCGCGTTGCTACCGGTAGATACCGGTCGTTAAGGCACCTGTGCTGTATTAGCACCGGATTTCGGACCCAACTCTATTCAGGAAGGAGATGTTTATAAGTAAATGGTCCAATTAATGATCCAGGCAGCACATTCTCGTCTCCCTCCTTCATTTTACAGTTGAATGGTGACTAAAACAGCTCTGGGTCAAAGTTCAATATGGAATGGATTAATATGCGTTATTTGTTCTCAGATTAATTCATCGAAAATAACGTTATTTTGACAGCCCTACTATTTAGATTAGCTAGATACATGGTTAAACCTCATTAGCTCTTACCAACTAGGATTCAAACACCAGACTGTAGCTGCCGTTGTCTGAAAAACACAGACTCAGCCTCACCTCGCCAGCCTCATGGTGCATTCAAAGTTATTGTAAAATACCCTTTTCCCATCCAGTGGTTGTTTTCGCCGTTTTGTGCTCCTTTTTATTTTTAGATCAACCTTTTATTGTTTTATATTTTTGAACATACAGAACAGACAAATACAATTGAACAAGGTGCTTGTTTATATATATATATATATATATGTATATATATATATATATATATATATATATATATATATATATATATCTTTCAGGCTTTAGGTTCAGGTTCAGGCACCGTTGTAAAGTATTGTTGTATCATGTTGATAAGAGCATTAAAATGAGAAAAAATAATGGGACAAAAAGAAATCAAGGGATATTTGGAATTGAGAAAAATGTGTGATTAATTGCAAGTTAACTATGACATTAATGCGATTAATCGTGATTAAATATTTTAATCATTTGACAGCACTAAAATCTTTACAATAATTCCCTGAAAGAACCAAGCAGGCCTACCTTGTTGCACGATCAAATTTTGTTTAAAACTTGCCATTTTTAGCCTGTAACGTTGCTCAGAGGTTCCAATTAATTTTGCTCAATGGGACCGGAGTTTAAAGACAACTCAAAGAAGGCGGAAAGGGAGGAACATCCAGTGGAACTTCCTGCGGCACTGGAACTATCCCGTAAATGTCCCGTCTAATCAAGATTAGTTCTGCTACTGAAGATAAAACTCTGTGTCCACTGTGTGGATGGAGATCATTTTTGTCCCAAAAAGCCGCTTACAAATGAAAACGTAGTAGTGTGGATGTAGCCTAAGTGTACTGAGTGAGCCTCCATCTGTGTGTCTTTGTGTCGCAGGCAGGCCAGAGAGATTGTTCTGAGGTATGAGGGCCGACTCACCAGAACCAGAGGTTACCAGACCGCAGGAGCTGATGTATGTACACACCAACCATTCACTGTCATTTACACTTCAACATGTAGTAACACTGAATGCAACTTTGTAAAAATGAACAGTTTGTAGTCATCTATTAGAATTTTCACTTATGTAAAATGTTGCCCATGTTAACCTTTAAAGGTGCTTCATGTATGTAGAAACTAAAGAACCAAAGTGATTTTAACCATTAATGTTAAATTAAAAATGCTAGCAAATCAGAAGATGTCTCCAAAATAGCTCTTTCATTCCTTCTGGTTTAGAACATTTCTTGTACTCTCATGTTTATTTTTGTAGATCCATTGACCAAGGTAGATGTGACCCATCAAGGGCAAGACATAACATAATATGAACCGATCTTTCAAGCAGCCACAGAGACAGATCATGGAATGAGACTGTCTCCAGTCAGGAGCTACGCAGAAAGTAATGTGACAAAGTATAAGAGCGACAAGTTCCTCATAAGGAGGGCAGTTGGGATTTTGGAAAGTTTAAACTAACACCTAACTTTTACACAGGAAGTGAAGTAACCTCTGATTTTGTTTTACTTTACAGAATATCATGTAGTACGTAGTAGTTTTGGTGCCTAAATGTAACCAAGCGGAAAAAGTGGCAAAAACGTCCCCAAAAAATGTGCCAAAAAAACATCAGAAAAATTTACAAAAACGTTGGAAAAAAGCACCGACAAAGATTACAAAAACTTCAGAAGAAGCAACAAAAACTAGGTGGGCCAAAATTTATTGGGAACCTAAATTGATATGCGGGCCTGATCAAAGTCTGTGAGGAGCCGGATTTGGCCCGCGGGCCTTGAGTTTGTAGGAACAAACAACGATATCCTCGTACGGTTTGGAGGAGTGGTTGCGTGCAATACAAGGACATATGAATGTATTTACAACGTTGCAAAGGTGGATCAGAAGAGAACCGATTTTGGTCCACAACACGCACAAAATACAAATGGTCGTAACTATGGTGCTGCAAATATGTCATATTAACAACAAAGATGGCTGTGCTGTGGCTGACTTGAAATCCTCTTTTCTCCAGTTTGTCTCTGCAGCTTCAGTGAAATATGTGCTGGATACTTTACAGCCACAACTCCACTTATTCTGTCTGACTGAATGCTGAGAGGAGCTTCTTTGTGTTATTTCACTGCACTGCAGTAACTTAACCGTCAGAGCCAGAATGATAAAACATGTTGGATTTCTTTTGTGCAGGCTGCTGAGTTCTGATTTAAAAAAAAGCTGTTCTCCTCCTGTGAGCAGAACATGCTGTATATACCTATATGTACTCCATCTATCATCATCACGCACTCGTACACAGAGAGGAAGACCGACAGGCAGAGAGAAAGAGCTGTGCAGCTGTAGCACAGCAGCATGAGTGAATTTATGGCCTGTTGTTATAGCTCAGTTTAATTAAAATGTTCGGGCTGCTCAGGCCCCATTAGAATAAATTGACTTTTAGTGGGCAGCCTGATGACGAGTTATTAATTCTGCATTTTGGCTCCCAGTTAATTGAAAATCTGAATTATTGGTCCAGCTGACATGATCTTGATTAATAGATCTGATTTTATTTTTGATCACATCATAAGACGTATAGAGCTTCACAGAGTCACATTGTTTCAGTTCTTATGTGGTCTACATGGACATGTGCTACAAAATGACATTCTGCATAATGCAAACTACATGGGGCACATTTTCAGCAATGTAATATAACATAAAGTTAAACTTTGTATTCTGTTTTAATTTTCTAGGTTTTTAATCATCTAGTTTGTCCATAAAGTGGAAACTGCATTTAATGAAAAGCACTCTGTAAATTAAATCTAAAATAATTCTTATTATAGACAGTTTTCTGCCATCCAAACTAATCAGATATAAACAGCAGTCTGCTTTTCATTTGTGCACCTTGCAGTATGAATAGAACCATACACTGTAATGACAATGATTCCAGCAACACTGGAGGGATTTCTATTGTTATAAAAAAGATGTGATGTTTATCTGGAACCATTGCTTGATGGTCAAATATATTCCCTGTGAACACTCCCATTGTGTGAGCTGTGTGTCAGTGAGAGGTTACAGAAGTTTCTCAGTCCGCTTTCTCCTCCTGCAGCTGCTGAAGAAACTTTCACGCGTGCTTTACAACATTGTAGTTCTGTTCATTCCCTGGGAAGTGAGGATCAAGAAAATTGAAAGTGAGTTGTCTGCTTCAAGTAATTCTATCACAGGATAATGTCCAAAATGCTATCATTTATTTTGTTTAATATTAGAGGTGTGACGAGATCTCGTCCCAACGTTACGATATTTGTCTTCGAGGTTAAAAGTTGTCTTGCGATATCAGTAGGCCTACAAAAGTGCTGAATTACGTCGGTAATACCGAGGACAAATTCATCACTGCCAAATTGAGAGCGCGCAAGCTTCTCTGTCATCTTTCACAGAGAGCGGGGCTCAGCTCCGACACACACACACACACACACACAGACGGAGCAAAAGTTACTTTGCCTCTGCAGTTTCTTAAAGTCACAGTGAATCTATTCACGCAGACACACGGTTTTCTGCAATAAAATATAATAGCAAGATGGCGGTGCAGATAACGATGCAATAATTACTTCCGAGACAGACAGGTGTTCTCTATTGCCCTGGTGACTGACTGACAGGTTGAGGTTGTACAGGCAAGCCAAGGGAACTTTATTTCTATAGTACCTTTTAGCAACAAGGCAATTTCAAGTGCTTTACATAAAACATTAAAGAGCAGTTAAAAACGGTCAAGAAAATAAAACAATAAAAGTTACAGTGCAGTGTAAGAAATTAATACTTTTTATTAATAGGTTGTAGGGATGGGTTTGGGAGGAGAGAGGGACGCCGCAGTTATTGTGTCTGAAGAGGTTAGTTATACAGGAGAGAAGCCATTTGAGTTTGTGGCAAAACCTTTCACAGTGCTCATTTTTCATTTTGTGACTTTCGATTGAATAAAAGACTATTTTTCCAGTCATATTTCTACAATTAAGTTTTCTTTCAAATAGTGTTAAAATCTTGTCTCGTCCTGTTCTTGTGAACCCAATCTTGTTTCTCGTATCGTCTCGTCTCCTGAGCTAAGTGTCACATCACACCAATATTTAATATCTGTAAAGTACTGTCATATCCAGGGATGTAGTGGCAGTTGACCAAATTTAACTTGATTTACCTTGACCCAGTCAGAGAGTTATCCATCAGTATCCAGTCATATGAGGACTGACTTTCTCAGGGCTTTTTTGAAAATTGATTTTTGGTATTATTGGTTGTGTACCACTACATCACTTCTTGTGTGTGAAGTCTATGCAACATGTGAGTCAGTCTCAGCCAGATGGTTCCTCTTTCTTGTCTAGGTCACTTTGGGTCGGGCGTGGCCTCCTACTTTATCTTCCTGCGCTGGTTGTTCGGGATCAACATCGTCCTCACCATCATGACCGGAGCCTTCATCGTCCTACCAGAGGTCAGTAAGTCTCTGGCACTGTATACTACCGGGGTTGATGCACAGACTGTATAAGTGAAGCCAAAACATCTGGATCGCCCCTAGTGGCTGGCTGCAGTATATATCATAAACCCCACCCCCTCCATGTTAGTGGATGGGACATGTGCCAAAATAAGTACACAACAAATACATTTCTACCAAAGATGGCTTCTGTCATTTTAGGTAGTTCTGATCATGCTGATGTTTGTTCAAGTGTTCATTTTTTCTTTTAAAGTTTTGGTTTTATTAGTTATTTGATACTATAAAAACAGGGTGACACATCATGATTGACAGCTGTGAGTGACTCGCGATTGGTTTGATGGGTGTATGGGCGGGACTTTGATATCACAGCTCAACCGCCCGATCACTACTCAGCAGACTCTGGCTCCAAAATTACAAGATGGCAGCACCCTGTATCTGGGAGATTTTGGCTTCACTTTTGTACAGTGGGAGGAGGTGGAGACGTGTCATCCATCTTTATAAACCTCTATGATACTATACAAGTAATCATAATACTGCATATCATATGTGAGTCATAATGTAGGCTTAACAGTGATTTATGATTTGGTGCGAACATTTCCCTTTTGAAAAAGCTAGGCCCTCCCGAGAATTGTTAGCTTTTCTTTGGATCCTCTCCTTGACTTTAACACCCTCCACCCAACAATCATTTGTCATTGTTGAGTTGGTACAACTCTATTCACAATTAATAACGCAAATCAGAATGAGACGCAAAGCACAAGTAATTTATAATGGGTTATCCTCATTTAAACTTTAATATGGAAATGGAAATGTTTCACTTTAGGCACCAATTCATACATAGACATGGACTTAGCTATTGCCATATTCATTATTATTATTCTGGCTATACTCAATATTTTTGAATAAAGATTTGCTAATAAATGCTTATTACAGCCACTGAATGAATGAACCGGGCCAAGGCAACAGCTCTGCTGATAGATACTGTGGAAGGAAAGGTTCTCTCAGGTCCAATTCAGTGGCTGGTTCAGATGAGTTTTATTCACTGTACAGTGGAGAAAGAAACTCACAAGCAGCTGTAGGATTCTCTTTTATACAAAGTTACAGAAAGCAACAGAATATCAAAAGCTGAGAAGGCATTCACTCACAAAACTATCTGTTTTACAGTAGATTTACATAGACCCGATAATGTTTGCTCAAACTATTGAAAAGCGGTCCTTGTGTGTGAACACACTGGAGCCAGTTTGGACGGTCCTTAATTTGAATAATATGTGATCTCTGCCGGAGTTTGGTTCTGGCCCTAAAACAAAAGGTCTCACCAACAGTAGTCTCACTTTGCCAGTCCCTCCAAAGCGCGCTGAAGGAGGGTCTGGCTAGTCCACACAGCATTCGGGGATGGGAGGAAACATGCTCTGATTTATTGGCATTTCTTTAAAACAATCAGAATTGCCATGATTGTGATTGGTTTAAAGAAATGCAAACAACACAGAGCGTTTTTTTCTCTCCTATCCCAGAATGTATCTGTGGACTAACCAGACCTTACTCCACAGCGCTGTGGAGAGAGGTCTGGGAATGCGAGACTACTCAAATGCTAACTTAAAAAACAAACACTCCAGTTCGATCACAACAGATTTATCTTAAATGTAGAGTTTTATGGCCTGTTTCTTTTAGGGTAATATACAAAACACTTGCACTATTATTAATGTTGTATTGATTCTTTGTTGACTTCTCCATCTCTGTAAATGTTTTGTTCAGTACAGATCAGAGAATCCTTAATGGTAGAGTTGGTAGACTATGATTCTCCAGCAGCTTCAGCTCAACCAGTTAAAGTACAAACTGTAGACACGAACAAAAGACAGAGGGAAACAAAATGCTGCTGGATTTATGTTTATCACTGACATGCAGACACGAGCAATTTCCCCAGACATTACTCATCCTAACATTCCCAATGTCTGAGCTTATTCCCCGGTTTATTTCTCCTTGTTCGGATTTACCTACCACTGTCTCCTCTCACACATCCCACCTTTATCTAACCTCTGCTTAGTGAGTAATATCATTCAACAGCAAACCTAGATGTTCTGTCAGATTCGATGTCTGTGCTTGTTTTGTGCTGTAAATTATGTGACCAAGGATGGGATGGAGGGTCGCCTCAGTTATTACTCACTTTTTATATCCTAAGTTTTTAGTGTTACAATAGAGGTCGGCAACCTTTTCTAACACGAAGTGCCATTTTAAAATGTTCTGTTTAATCAGTGTGCCATATTAGCATTGAGCCTGACATCATCTACTGTACCTAGCCCGCTCAGGCAGTGTTATTTTCCAAGTGCCACAATCTGTCAAGAAGACAAGAGTTCTAGCCAATCAGAGGCAGAGTAGGGCGGGTCTTCACGGATTGCGGATGGGGAAAAAGTTAGTCTATATCCACGA
Organism: Zingel zingel; assembly: GCA_023566125.1. NCBI lineage: Eukaryota > Metazoa > Chordata > Actinopteri > Perciformes > Percidae > Zingel > Zingel zingel. The sequence goes on from CM042315.1 coordinate 34,258,153, forward strand.
CGTTCCACTTCCGGGATTGTTGAGGTGGCGCAGGAAATTCCGCCGGATGTCTTTCTTTTCGGCCGGATGTCCGTCACCTTCCTCTTTCTTTGTGTTGGCATTCTAAACTCCGGTGGATTTCTGAGGACTATGGTTAATTGCTCCTCAGATCTCTGCAGGGTAAATCCAGACAGCTAGCTAGACTATCTGTCCAATCCATTGGTATTTCTTTAAACCAATCACAATCGTCATGGGCGGTGCTAAGCGCCGGGCACAATGACAGTGCTGTAGCAAAATAACTTCCTGCATTACTGCATTACTTCAAATACTAAGTTACTCCTCTAGTAAGCTAGTATTCACATGAAATAAAACAATAAAATATTGAGACCATTCAGCAAGGCACTCTGGGTAACATTCAACCCACAAACTGGTTGCTATGGACTCGTCACTAGGCTTCCTCCACTTCACCGTTTAAACAAAGTGGAATAAACGTATAAAAGTCCAAATCTACACAAAACCCGCAATCAATTAGTAAGCTGACATCAAATGTGGCATTTAGGAAACCTTTATTGCAACCTTGGCACGGTAAGATGTCCAGACATAGTCCAACAGTCATTTTTGTTTTTTGCGTCCTGCTGCTCCCATCGTCAGCCAGGTAATATTTTTTTTACTAAAGCAGTATATGAAATCTGATGTATTACCTACCACCATTTAGTTGTTTTGTGTTATTTAAGATATTTATAAAATATCTGATCATGCCAGATGTAATTATTCCACTCATTTTTTCAACAATGCAATTACCCAATTAAGCCACCAGGGGAGTCAGCTCCCCCTGCCCCACAGCAAACTTATGGGTCAGACCCATCTGGTAGTGAAGGAGGGCCGACACATAAGAGCTACATGGAAAAATATGCACCAAACAAGCCACTTTGAAATTTTGCTGTTTCATGAATACAAAAGTTGGGTGACCCCCCCCCCCGGACTGAAAAATGTTGGATGACCCTCCCCTCAACAAAGAATAAAAAAAATGACGGTGGTCCATTCCATAAATACCGAAGGGTCCCTTAGTCGTGCGAAAGAAAACTCAGATTGGATAGTCTAGCTAGCTGTCTGGATTTACCCTGCAGAGACCTGAGGAGCAGTTAACCATAGTCCTCAGAAATCCAGAATGACAACACAAAAAAAGTGGAAGGTGACGGACATCAAGACGAAAATGAGGGACATCCAGCGGAATTTCTGGTGGCACCTGAACAATCCCGGAAGTGGAACGCCGTGGATATAGACTAGATGAACCATCACCATAAAACATTTGATTTGGCGCAAACATTTATTTTTAAAAAATGCCAACAAAAGTACAAGACTGTGTGTACTCTCTCTGTGTTTCTTACTTGTATATACAGTATATAAAAGGTCTTTGATGTAATATTATCATAATGCATTGACCTGGTCTTGTTTGTTTGTGCTATAGCTGCTGGCTGGAGCTCCGTTTGGAACGACAAGGAGTAAAACTATCCCCAAGGAGCATCTGGCTTCAGCCCAGGACCTGGACACCATCTGGTCTCTTGGGGTGAGCCTCTCTTTCCTTTTACTGTTCTGTCAATAACACATTACTAACAGATACAATGGATCATTATTCAAACATTACTTTACTGCCTCGCTGACCTCTGCTGTCTCGACTCCAAGGCCAGCCCCACCTTCCACCAAGTATACTGGGCTTGTAAAGGCGTATTATCATTATTAAATATCTACATATACATTTCATTAAAGGAACACCCCACCGTTTTTTGAAATAGGGTTATTCACCATCTCCCCTAGATGTAGATAGGTGGGCAAACCATTTTTGTCTTAGTCTGGCAGCGTAGTAAATGGAATCCTTTGTTGCCGGTTAGCAATAAATAAATACAATGTCACTTTGCCCTTATATTGCACAAGAATATCTAATTATTGCAGTTGAATGTAATTATGCACTAGAACGTAATTTCGCTACTTATTACCGACAGATATGCATATTTATTAATACTACACAGTAAAATAACTAGTTTCCCTGTGGGAGGCGAGAAGACACAAAATCAATGGTCAATCTATTAGCAATCAATCTAATGTTTGCCGTGCGGGCATACAAGCTGCGGGAATGGGCGGGAGCAGAACACACACACACTGCGGAAGCGGGCGGTAATGGTCAGAAATCCACCAGGAGTGGGGCGCCCGGATAGCTCAGTTGGTAGAGCGGGTGCCCACATATATAGGGGTTTACTCCTCGACGCAGCAGGCCGAAGTTCGACTCCGACCTGCGGCCCTTTGCTGCATGTCATTCCCCCTCTCTCTCCCCTTTCATTTCTTCAGCTGTCCTGTCAATAAAGGCCTAAAAATGCCCAAAAAAAGAAATTCACCAGGAGCGGGCAGGAGCAGGATTAAAAACACAGGGCTCTATTTGGTAGCTCTTTCAAAAAAGGTGACCTATCACAGCTGCTCAATACACAGGGAAACCTTGATTCATTATTGCCCTTTAAAGGAACACGCCACCGTTTTTTGAAATAGGGTTATTCACCATCTCCCCTAGATGTAGATAGGTGGGCAAACCATTTTTGTCTTAGTCTGGCAGCGTAGTAAATGGAATCCTTTGTTGCCGGTTAGCATGTCGTGAGTAAAAGTGAGCCAAACCCCCCCCCAAAAAAAACCTAATTACTTCTTGTGGCCTGCGTATTCACAATGAGTACAAATAGCAATGCAGATTAAGACTAGACAATTTCCTAGGCAGATATAGATTTGGGATTATATTGGGGCGAAGCACAGCCGAAGCACTGCTACGTGGGTGCAGAGATATCACACAGAAACTCTGTGTGAGTACAGGTATAATATGGGTCGATCTATCCCATAAAATAACCATGCGTCATGTTTACAATAATTACTTACTCTGTGGACAGCTGTTTATTGGGTCCATTCAGCGTTTTTTCCAGTTGACTTTATTGCACCAACAAAAAAAAAATGGACTGCAAGATGGATCAACGCCGAAAAATCCTCGGTAGCTGTGACACAACTGTGGGCACGCTCCTCTTGATCTGACACGTTGAGCCTGGTCATCGATGGCAGTACCACTCGCCACAGCACAGACACTCTATTTCAGTTGGCATAGGTTGGTATATTCCCCCACACTCGCACCACCAGTTTATGTCGGCTCTCGTCCTCACGTCCTCAGGCTGTTGAGCAGTCGCAACCTCCTCCTCCTGTCGTTCTATTTCCAAAGCACACAGCTCCTCTTCTGAAAACTCTGGTTCGTAGAGGTATGCTTCTGGATCTTGACTGTCTGAGAAGTCATCCTCTTCATCTCTCACAAAATCCGCCATGTTCATCGCCATTCACTGTCTACTGTAGGAAAAATAGCCAGCTAATATTCACTCCGGTATGTTGACGGAAGTTGGGGGGTTTCAGGTGCTGCGTGATATCTCTGCACCCAGCAGTGCTTCGGCTGTGCATCACCCCAATATAGTCCCAAATCTATATCTGCCTAGGAAATATTCTAGTCTTAATCTGCATTGCTATTTGTACTCGTTGTGAATACGCAGGCCACAAGAAGTCATTCGTTTTTGTTTATGTTTTTTGTTGGCTCACTTTTACTCACGACATGCTAACTGGCAACAAAGGATTCCATTCACTACGCTAAGCTAAACTAGCGCCGGCGCTGCTGGACTAAGACAATGCATGCACTGAGACAAAAATGTGTTTGCCAACCTATCTCTATCTAGGGGAGATGGTGAATAACCCTATTTCAAAAAACGGTGGCGTGTTCCTTTAAAGGGCAATAATGAATCAAGGTTTCCCTGTGTATTGAGCAGCTGTGATAGGTCACCTTTTTTGAAAGAGCTACCAAATAGAGCCCTGTGTTTTTAATCCTGCTCCTGCCCGCTCCTGGTGAATTTCTTTTTTTGGGCATTTTTAGGCCTTTATTGACAGGACAGCTGAAGAAATGAAAGGGGAGAGAGAGGGGGAATGACATGCAGCAAAGGGCCGCAGGTCGGAGTCGAACTTCGGCCTGCTGCGTCGAGGAGTAAACCCCTATATATGTGGGCACCCGCTCTACCAACTGAGCTATCCGGGCGCCCCACTCCTGGTGGATTTCTGACCATTACCGCCCGCTTCCGCAGTGTGTGTGTGTTCTGCTCCCGCCCATTCCCGCAGCTTGTATGCCCGCACGGCAAACATTAGATTGATTGCTAATAGATTGACCATTGATTTTGTGTCTTCTCCCCTCCCACAGGGAAACTAGTTATTTTACTGTGTAGTATTAATAAATATGCATATCTGTCGGTAATAAGTAGCGAAATTACGTTCTAGTGCATAATTACATTCAACTGCAATAATTAGATATTCTTGTGCAATATAAGGGCAAAGTGACATTGTATTTATTTATTTCACTTATTTTAGAACGTGTGGTTGGCTGTACGTTTGTTTTGCCCAGGTTGTTTTATTTCCTTTCGTTTCCCTGTCTATTAATAAGTTCTAAATCTCTAACCGATTTCATGTTAAAGTCCCTGTTATTGTAATGATCCAAATCAATGACAAATGCTGTCTAGAATTTTCTCCAGAATAACCTTAAAGGTACTGTATGCTCAATTTGGTCAACTCAAGCCCATCAAGCAACAACAAATGGACATGTATGCGCCCATGATATATTTTCCAGATTTACCTGCCTTTGGCGAGCAGGGTTCTCTGCATCAGCCATATGCTTGACCAAGAAATTGGTATTTGAAACTGGACATACTCCGGTGGTAACTCAGTTCACATCGACAGTACATGCAGATAACTTTAGTCTTGTGGAGAGAACCATCTGGAAGGGCTTTGAAAATGAGCCTGCCATTCAAAAGACCCTTTTCTTTATCCATTTCTGCTCAAGGAGCTTTGTTTCTCTCCTCTTCATAGTTCTTTCTCTGTCACTCGATGAATTGAGACGTCTGGTTAATAGAGGAATGTGCAATGTAGTATGCAAAAATATCACAGTGTACACAATGCAAAGACAGAACGTAAGGCACTTAGTATTGCACAGTGAAGTTGAGCTCAGTGACGTGCGGTGATGTCAGTAAGAGGCTAGGCACTGAGTTATGAAAACCAGATGACCTAATTTATTGTTCAGGCTAATACATCAAAACAGTAAACTCGGCACACACGTACGGTCGATATCAAGAAATTTTCAATCAGAATCACATAATGGCCCAATCCCAAAGTGAGCCCTGAGGACTAAGGACTAAAGACTCACAGACTTAATTGATCTCAGGTGCAAAGTGAGTGAGTGTGTGAGGCCACATGGGCTCAGATAGGTAGAAATGGGATTGGGACAGCACTTCATGAGATCACATGTTACCTTGGCGATGTTTAATAACAAAGATGTTGCTGACATTTGCCGGTTTGGGAATTTTCATTTTAAGTTTGTTGCTTTCCACACGGCCAAGGCACAGGAGACGGCTGCCTGATTCCACGTTTTTTCAAACTTGTTTTACAAGCTGCACAACAGGTTAGTCTGTGCTCCGTGGTCGTGGTCGTGCTGTTGTTTACCTTTGTAATTTCCGGATTTCCCTATGGTCTCCACGGTAAACGTCACAACGCATTGAACTGTGGGTTATTCCCTTTGGTGAAGTCTGCAGCGATGCAGACTCACGGAAAGGGCTCGGTAAGTGTGTCCTCAAACCCTCACGCCCTTTGAAATTCAACACTGGGACAACCCTAAGCCCTTACGAATTTCGCGAGGACGCACACCAAAGTCCGTGAGTCTGTGAGTCCGGACTTTGTCCATTGTGTACTACACTCACAGTCTCTCTCTCTCTCTCTCTCTCTATCTATCTCTCTCTCTCTCTCTCTCTCTCTCTCTCTCTCTCTCGCACGCACAAGCGCGCGCACACACACACACACACACACACACACACACACACACACACACACACACGCTAGTAGCCAATGTCCAGCATCAGAATGCAACCATATCCTTAATTATTGCATAGCGGCCAATTATGTTTGTCAGTCAGCAACAATGAAAACATACACTGCTCAACTGAATATGAAGGCAAATGTCTTATACCAGGATGCAGTTGGCATTAATTCAACCACACTTATCAATTCAATATTAAGCCCAAAATAGTTTCTGACTCACCAATCTGTAGATTATTTGTACATAAAATCCATCCGCCGCTCTTTCCTCGTGAAGACGTCGATCACAGCGTTGTAAAACTCGTTTTATACAGCAGATGTACTGTACGTAGATGTCTAGCCAACCTCTCGTCTTTCTCAGCTAGCTAGCACATCCAGCAACGCAAGGGATAGCAGTACCATTGACATAGCACAGCCACGCAGCCAAGCTGAACTTCCATACCAGTCTGTTTGAAACGATTGTTGCAGTAGTCCATCTAAGGCTGGCATAGACCTCCTTCTTGCTATTAACTCATTTTTTTGAATTACAATCGAGCTTGGAGAAATTCCTCAACTCTGATATCGGCGGACACCGCTGCTGTCATTTTTACTTTGAATTTCGCGGGGATTATGCTTAAAATGTAGCTGGTGTAATGACGTTAGCTGCGCAAATGTCCAGTAATGTCTCGATTTTAATTGGTCCATGTTTGATATGTTACGGAGATGATTACATTTACGTGCAAAGGCACAGCAGAGTTGTGTTTTTTGCCATACATGTTGAAGAATACAGGATCGAAGTGCGCATGCGCAACATCGGTTTTTCGCTTGTCCGCAATGAACGTACCGTAAAAGCACTGCTTATTCTACCATTTCTCCCTTTTTTTTGTATTTGATTATGCGTAACTGCTACATTTCTCATCTTAACATCTAAACAATTGGAATAACACACATATTTCATACATAAATAACAAGAATAAACATTAAAAATACAAATACATCATTATTAAAGAAAATGATTTAATAAACATTTTTATGTTTGGATTTTGGCAGGGTAGGCAGTGCCTAGCTTGCCTATCCTGCCTGTACATCTCTGGTTGAGATATGGAAGTCATTAAGGCCCAATAAGCGGTGAAACAGAGGCAGCACGCCCAGTCCCCGAATGTCAAGGGTCACACCCAGGTGCGGATTAAGGGTCAGACATGATAATTTGAACATTTATTCCTGTACTAGTGGGGAGGGTTTATCAAAGAAAGTCAAAAAAGATCTCCACACTTTAATACATTTCTTTTCAGAGCCCTGTAGCGTACATCTGATTTTTTTCAAGCTTCAGATTAGACAATACATCCCTTATCCAGTCGGAGACTGAGGGCGGGGCAGCATCCTTCCACTTCAGAAGTATCAGGCGGCGTGCAAGAAGGGTAGTAAAGGCAACTACTGTATGTTTCTGCTAGCTGTCCACAACGTTACTGCTGCATGGCTTCCTGATTTCCCAAACTACGGAGCGGCCCAAGGCCCAAATCACAGAACGCACGTGTTAATCCCATGTAAAAAAGAATTGTGGCATTCATTTTAACAGCCCAAATAGATATACTATATATTTGGTTGTAATTCATTTTTACATACCATACATATTATTACATGATCTAATCAAAAGCCCCTATCAGACATGCACCTTGTTACTTAAAAGTGCTGTTACATGTGTTACTCTAGATGTAGTTGAATTCCTTGTCATGTGTTGGACCTCCTTATGTGTGTTGTGAACATGTGTGTGTCTGTGTGTGTGTGTGTGTGTGTGTGTGTGTGTGTGTGTGTGTGTGTGTGTGTGTGTGTATGTGTTGTAAATGTGTTGTGTGTGTTTGATCTCCACAGGGCTACCTGCAGTACTCTGTCTTATTCTATGGCTACTATGGCAGGCTGAGGAAAATCGGCAGCGCAGGGTACCGGTTGCCCCTCGCCTACTTCCTGGTTGGGATGGCTGTATTTGCCTACAGTTTCATCATTCTGTTAAGAAAGTAATAATTTCGCTCTTTACAACTCATACTGATGTGATGATGATTTGATGATGTAATAATGTGATGTAATGCCTGAGGAAGACTTTATGATGACTGTTTTAGATAGTGATTTGATCCTGTAGTGTGTCAAGTCACAGAAAATGTGTTGCTCATTGAAATGACCTGCTCACAGCATTTAAAACCGCAAACTTAAAGAGTGAAATCAATTCATTTCAAAGGATGGCCGTAGGGCTGGGCAATGTATCAATATTATATCGATATCGTGATATGAGGCTAGATATTGTAATATGGCATAAGTGTTGTCTTTTCCTGGTTTTAAAGGCTGGATTACTATAAAGTGATGTAATTTTCTGAATTTACCAGACTGTTCTAGCTGTTCTATTATTTTCCTTTACACACTTCCTCATAATATTCACATTATTGATGATTATTCTCACAAATCAAATTATGTTAATATTTAGCGAAGGCACCAAATGTCAACCCTACAATATCGTTGCAACATCGACATTGAGGTATTTGGTCAACGGTATCCTGATATTTGATTTTCTCCATATCGCCCAGCCCTAGGTTGCTGCAATCAGCAGATCTGCTCCCAGGGGTAAAGTAAAGCAACACAAATCTTTTGCTCAGAGTTCACATTTTGGGAACTTTGACATGCAAATTAGCGCTGTTGACCAACAGCAAGCCATTTTGACAGTGCTGACTTTTGAGGTGACAGAGAGTTGGAGGGTCAGAAACAGAGGAGGCTGTTTTGGCTTATCAGTTGTGTTGCACCATGCACTTTTATATAACCCTGCTCTGCCAGTGTATAAACTGGTCCATGAAAGAGGCAGGAGTTAATGGTACAAATATGTGTCTTAAACAAACTAGTTATTGTTTAGGGAGATCGAGCTGCTTGTAGAGCTATTGTGACTGTCTAGCGCTAGCATGTTCCTAACTAGCTGGTGTGGTAGTGGTTAGCATCCCAGCTACCATATATATATATATATATATATATATATATATATATATATATATATATATATATATATATGTAGATACCGCCCCCAGCTTGTGACATGCTTCTCTGCTGGTGTGACCTGACTCAGCAGTTTAAAGCCATTCTAGTGTCTCCTAGAGGCAGCAATGTTCATTACACCACACAATGCAAATGCAGTGAACAGGACTGCACAACATATCTAGGAATGATACATTCTTCATTTTCTAAAGACACTGGGGTATGATCACGTTTGTGTCTGCCAGAGGGCAGGTTAAGATGTGACAAAATCATTCATACTCTACTGAACAGAAATATCCACAGATTCCATGGAAATCTGGCCAGAGTTTGTAGAGAATCTCACTCTGAACCAAAGTGTTGGACTGACCAGCTGACTAGCATCACTCCCTTAAAAATATTGCTTTGATAATATATTGTATGGTTTTATAATATGCTCTGAATATTAATGCTCCTGCAGAATGGCAAAGAACTCTCGTCTGAGCCTGGCCAGCGCCTCGGATGAGAACTTCACGTTCTGCTGGAGAGTTTTCTGTGCCTGGGATTACCTGATAGGAAACCCGGAGGCTGCAGAGAGCAAAGGAGCCGCCATCGTCAACAACATCAGGGTCAGAGACACACACACTGCACACTCACTGGACTGTCCATATCCAGTTACCATATAGCTTTATTCACCGTTCAAGCAAGGGCATCCCTTTCCCTCCTTGTATTTATGTATCTCTAACACTTTTCATGCACAGAACTCTATAAACCATACATTGTCACTGACTGTGTTTTACTCTGAAACAGCAGTGCTAATGAATGCTAATAACAGCAGTGCTAATGAATGCTAATAACAGCACTGGTCATCACAACATAATACCAAATGTATTTCTGCACAGGAAGCCATTGTTGAGGAGCAGGAAAAGAAGAAGGATACCAGTCTGTAGGTGTCAGTTATTTGTTTCTTGTTTTCTCTGCATGTTCTTCTTCTTCTTCCTCTGGGCCTTTCCCCCTTTTAATCGTGTTCAAAGCCAGCTGTTCGTCTTCTCCGTTTCAGCTTAGCTTGCTATCGCTAGGCACATAGCTAACAGTTGTCTGACACATCACGACTTAGTGTTCATGGGAAATGTAGGATTAGTACCACAAGCAGTGTTGTCAGATTACGTTTCCAAGGCAAAGACACTTTGCTTCATTCATCACCGGCTAAATTGGCTAGTAACTTTTAAAAGTTACTAGTTACTACTAATTTTTACCCGCATTTGGCGGGTGTCACTTTAAAGCCCTGCATGTAATGTATGTAAAGATGTTGAGGAATTACTGTGAAATTCCAGACTTTTGAAGATAAAGTGTGTGCTCTTTCACTGATCAATGTATTTCTGTGTCTTTGTGTTTGTTTAGGGCGGTTCTGATCAGTCTGCGTATCTTAGCCAACATCCTGGTGCTGCTGTCCCTGGCCGGCAGCATCTACATCATCTACTTTGTGGTGGACCGCTCTCAGAAACTGGAGCAGGAGAAGCCCGAGCTGACGCTGTGGGAGAAGAACGAGGTAGCAGAGCAGACATCGTCATCATCATTAGTTTGATTAGATTATTCCACATACGATACAGTTCCAGGGAATCAATGAAAGTGGAGAGGCAGAGGACAGTGTCTATCTGCATACTGTATAATACATTTTTTAGTTCAAATTAGTTTTTCGGAAAAAAAGAGATCCCAAGTTCTGTGTCAGTGGCTTTTAATGTCCTCCCTCTGTGCAGGTGAGTGTGGTGGTTTCTCTCATCACCATGATCGCTCCGTCTGCCTTTGAGCTGGTGGCTCAGCTGGAGATGTACCACCCACGGACCTCGTTGCGCTTCCAGCTGGCCAGGTATTCCATCACTAAACAACTTCTGCCTAATGCAGCACTAGTCTTTATCCGCAACGTTCAACTTTCGGAACCACTTCCGCTGGATGTCCTTCTTTTCGGCCGGATGTCCGTCACCTTCCGCTTCCTTTGTATTGTGTTGGTATTCTAAACTCTGGTGGATTTCTGAGGACTATGGTTAACTGCTCCTCAGATCTCTGCAGGGTAAATCCAGACAGCTAGCTAGACTATCTGTCCAATCTGAGTTTACTGTTGCACGACTAAAACTACTTTTGAACATACACGTTTCACATAAACAAGTTCCTTTCTGAGACTATTTTGCAGCGGCACTCTGGCTCCGTCTGGTGCTTAGTGCCGCCTAAGAGGATTGTGATTGGTTTAAAGAAATGCCAACAAACCAGAGCACGTTTTTCTGCCATCCAAGAATGCTGTACTGTCTAGCCAGACCCTCCTTCACAGCGCTGTGGAGTGTGAAGTGTGCAGCACTAACTACCAGGAGTGGGAAAAAAATCGTTTCACGTAAGTGTCAGGATTTCATTTGGCGGCAATATTAAAAATGTATTATTTTCCCCAGAATCAATTTTTTTTTTTTTTACTAAAGAGTCACCTAAATATGTTCTTTTTCTACGGTACCACCGACCGCGACTACATCATATCCATTTCCAGCAAAACAGAGCGAAAGCAGAAAATGCAGAAGATCCATGTTATGTTCTTCTTTAAGAAATTAAATAAATGTCAGACTGACTGACATGTGATGTGTATTCTTCTTAGAAAACAATTAGTTTTTAGAAATGTCTCATGAAATATACTGCACATATACTGTTTTTTAATTTAATTTAATACTTTGTATTGATCCCCGGTGGTGGGAATTACACTTATCAATATTGTCTCTAGAAGTGTATTATTCAACTTTTGTTTTTGGTAAAGAAGGGGGAAAAATCACAACACTAGAATAGCAATAAATGAAAATTGCAATGCAAATCCAATCAGCACCCATCTATCGTGAAAAAATTAAAGAATCAGCCCTACTATTTATAGACACTATAGTATGTAATGCATCCTAGCTCTTACTGCACACTAACATTGGGCATGTGTTTATGTGTCTACAGAGTGCTTGTTTTATACCTGGGGAATCTCTACAGCCTCATTATTGCCCTCCTCGATAAGGTCAACAGTATGAGCTCTGCTGTGAGTATAAAACTACTAAAGAAATGCATGTGTTTTTTGTTTACAGCCTGGGTCTTAGTTTTTTCATAGTTGTGGCCATCTTTCCTTTATGTTCTGATAACATCAGCTTCATTCCTGAGATCTGGAGATAAGGCTGCCTCATAAAAACCGAGTCAGGTACAGCAGAGCAGCAGCATGAGTGATCACAGGTTGTAACAATCCCAGTCTAAAGAGTTAGTTCACCTAGATAAAAAACAAAAAAACATTTTCTTACTTACCTGGAGTGAGCGTTTTAGTTTCATGTACCAAGGTTTTGAGATTTCCACCTTTGGATTTTGTGACAGTGCCAGAAAAATGTTTGCGCTCAAAAAAGTACATCTTAAAAACATACCATGGCAAAATGTCTTTTCAAATATAAAAAAGGGATAATGTAGAGTGAGCCTGTCATTATTGCAAATTAGAAACCCAACAGGGTAATACAGGACCCCGACACAAAAGAATGGAGTATTCAACAAGGCTGTGTAATAATCTAAAGATGTTTCAACCAAACCCCAGCTACTACGTCATCAGTGATAGTTATAACAATCTTTATTAGCAGGAAAACCATGGTACACTGTCTGGTTTTATATATATATATATATATATATATATATATATATATATATAAATTATATTTTATTACATTTTATTGTTCATTATTGAGAGAAATATGCCCATTTACCTTTTTTACTGAGAGTTAAATGAGAAGAATATTCCAATCAATCTCATGTATGTGTGTTTAGTACAGAGCTTAGCAAAACTTGTCTTGTTTACACAATGTTATGTTATATACACAACGTTCCACTTCTGGGATTGCTCCGGTGCCGCCAGAAATTCCACCAGATGTCCCTCTTTTCGGCCGGATGTCTGTCACCTTCCTCTTACTTTGTGTTGGCGTTCTAAACTCTGGTGGATTTCTGAGGACTATGGTTAACTGCTCCTCAGATCTCTGCAGGGTAAATCCAGACAGCTAGCTAGACTATCTGTCCAATCTGAGTTTTCTGTTGCACGACTAAAACTACTTTTGAACGTACACATGTTCCACCAAAACAAGTTCCTTCCCGAGGCTATTTTGCAGAGACACCGTTGCTCCGTCTGGCGCTTATCAACGTCCAAGATGATTGTGATTGGTTTAAAGAAATGCCAATAAACCAGAGCATGTTTTTCTCCCATCCCAGAATGCTGTGGGGACTAGCCAGACCTTCCTCCTCCGCAGCGCTGTGGAGGAAGGTCTGGCATGTTTAACATGAACACGTATTTGAAAAACGACATCTTTAGATATTAGGGGAAGTTACATGCTGGAGCTATTTTCTTTTTTAAGATGGGGGTGTGGTTTCTATCTGATTTATTCAGAGTCCATAGTAAACTTTGATGCTGGAACTATTTCTTTACAAGTAGCAGAGTATCCCTCCGCCCAGTACTTCTGTGCAGTGTCTGTGCCCGGCTGCTGCTCACCATGAAATAATTCCAGCACTTTACTCCCCTAAAACCACAAACAGTTGTTTATACTTTTCTGTTTGCGTATGGGTTAAATGAGATTGGAGTGAGCGAGCCACTCATTGAACTATTCCTTTTGCACCAAAAAGTAGCGATTACATAATAAGTTGCCCATAAAAAAATGTGTAGCTGGGGATGGATTCTACTGTATCTGTCCCCAGGTCCCAGTGAGTCCAGGTAACTGGTCTGACTCCAGCTCCTTTCTGGCCACCATCTCTCAGCCAGAGGTAGACAGCCTCTCCACGCTGGTTTCTGACATCTCTGTCTCCGAGCATCACAACAGCACCATAGCGACCATTGCCACGGTGCTGGACGTTAGGAACAGCAGCGTGAGCACCTCAGGGAGCGTCTTCAACCAGACAGCTCTGTTTGAGAAGAACACCCGCTCTCAGCAGGACCCCTGCTGGGAGACCTACGTTGGACAGGTTCCCCCTTCTGATTGCTATACACTATGTTTATTCACATGGCATGTTTCTTTGTCTTTCTTTAATAGGAAGTAGGTCCAGTGAAAACGTTTAAAGGTCCCATATCATGCTCAATTTCAGGTTCATATGTGTATTTTGGGTTTCTACAAGAACATGTTTACATGTGTTAATGTTAAAAAAGACCAGACTGCAATTGCTTTATATTGCCTTCCACACTGCCCCGACTGCGCTGATGGCAAGAAGCATGATACACGTTTAAGACTGGCCCCACTGACATGTGGCCCTTTGCAGCATGTCTTCCCCCACTCGCTCCCTCCTTTTCTGTCTGCAACCGTCCTATCCATTTAAGGCCAAAATGCCCAAAAAAATAATCTTTAAAAAAAGACTGCCTCCCCCACCCCCGTCATTTATACATATATATATATATATATATATATATATATATATATATATATATATATATATATATATATATATATATATATAATCAAAATACACAATTTAAGCAACTGACAGGATTACATTTCACTGAAATTGTATTTTATGATTTAATCTAAAAGATAGATTGATTGATCGAAGGCTGTCTCTGCCTTCTGTTGATGTACACTCCATTAAGCATTATCAATCTCTGTGTCATTCTCTTGTAAAATGCGATAGATTCATCCTATTGCAAGTCCCGCACGTGCTGAAACACCCAGTCAGAGCCGGTTTTGGCCAGGTTTGAGTGGTGACTCATATAATGCAGTGCATATGTTTGTATATTTACATGCTGTATGTGGATGGTGTGTCTCCAGGAGATGCTGAAGCTGTCCATCATTGACATGATCTTCACGGTGGCCAGCATCCTGCTCATTGACTTCATCAGAGGGTTGGTGGTTCGCTACCTGAGTGACTGCTGCTGCTGGGATTTAGAGAGCAAGTTTGTAAGTTGTACACAAGTAGATTTTTTTGTGTTGTAAAACTTTAAAAGACTACAGGAAGTTACTGTTTCGCAGCAAAGACATAGTCCAGCGCATAACTCCAGTAAAACAGCGAATGGTATGGATTAAGCAAAAAAGATATAACATGTTAAATACTGAGTTTTAAAGGTGGTGGTAGGTAGGTTTTATTTTTTTTTATTGTTTTATTTCTCTATTTAAAAGGGACAACGCACATTAATCAAAATGAGCACAGAGTCCAACATGTAAGTGTGCCAGATTTAGCCATGCAGGCAAATTTTCATCTACAGTTCCTAGCAGGTTGATGGCTTGAAACATTAGATAAGCCACAACAATACAACACATAAGCATAAAACAAGGACACATAAGCATAGGCAAGTAAAATGTTTTATGGATTTGAAAAAGGATTTGATAGATGTGATATTCCATGTATGGGCTGCATGAAAGGAAAAAGGTAACTTTCCAAAACTACTTATTCTACATCTTTGGACAGAGCCATGCCAGCTGTTTCTGAGCTAATATTGAATGGACAGATAAGAGAGATGTATTGATCTTCTCACCCTCTCCACCAGAAAGTGAATAAGCATTTTTACCCCAAAATATTGAACTATTCCTCGAACTAGGTACCCTGTGTACCTTCCTTGTAAACAAACAAAGTTTCTGTTTCCCTACAGTGTTACTCACTAAAACACTTTGTGTATGAGAGCCAACAAATGTGCTGAATGCATTTTCTTATGCCTAAATCACTTACAACAACTGGGACCCACTCATAAAACCATTACTCTAAAGTAGAGCCGCAAAGGTTAATTAATTAGTTGTCAACTATTAAAATAAAAAAATATTGTGATAATCGAATAATCGGTTTGAGTCATTTTTTATGGGGGAAAAAGTCAAACTTTTCTGATGTCAGCTTGTTAAATATGAATACTTTCTAGTTTCTTCTCTCCTCTGTGACAGTAAACTGAACATCTTTGAGTTGGGGACAAAACAAGACATTTGAGGACGTCATCTTTGGGAAACACTGATCCACATTTTTCACCATTTTCTGACATTTTAGAGGCCAAACAACTAATCCACTCATCCAGAAAATAATCCACACATTAATGGACAATGGAAATAATCATTAGATACAACTCTACACCACATTAATACTTTTTCTGTCTTTTCACAGCCTGAATATGGAGAATTCAAAATAGCAGAGAATGTTTTGCATCTGATTTATAACCAAGGGATGATCTGGTAAGTCCAAAAATAGTCTAAAATAGTTGACAGAAAATGAAATATGGAAAATATCTTCTATCTATCTATTTTCTCTGTGTCACCTTGGCCTTCCCACTGTGTGTGTAATAGAAGATCTAACTCAGAGTTAATAGTGTGGCCGGTGCTGACCAGTCTCCATAACCCTGTTTAAAGGAATGTGGCCCTCTGTAATCTCTCCATTACGCCTCCCTGGCTGCTGCTACTGTATTTCCTCAAGTCATTTCAGAAATGTCGCCTTGCTGCAATGAACATAATGAAGTGAAACCACGAGCCACTGGATGGAATGGCTTTTCAATAGGGCGTGACCCCAGTGGCTGTGTGTGTGTGCGTGCCTGCTTGTGTGTGTGTGAATGACTTTTCTCTCTCTTTCCTCCAGGATGGGAGCGTTTTTCTCTCCCTGTCTCCCTGCCTTCAACGTGTTGAAGCTGATTGGTCTGATGTATCTGAGGAGCTGGGCCGTACTCACCTGTAATGTCCCCCATCAGCAGGTGTTCCGAGCCTCCAGGTCTGACACACACACACACACACACACACACACACACACACACACACACACACACACACACACACACACACACACACACACACACACACACACACACATACAATCCAGCATACAGCTGAAAGTAAATGTGAGCCATTTAATGTAGTCATGCTGGAGCAGAGAGAGACTGTTACGGACAGGTTTCTGTTAGTAAAGAAGGCTTTTGTGACTCATAATTATGTTGTGCTGAAAACACCACGTGGAAACATTTCTGTTGGTGATAATATACATTTTGTTTTAGCATCATTTTAGTAGTCTAGCATTCCTGGCCTCAACCAAGAAATGCAGCAACTACAATAGGAGAGTTGTTGGCCCTTGCGGGTGGTAATGTATAATCAAAGCTGAATACTGTCTTTAAAATGTTCATCACACACACAGGAGCACCGCCCCCAACATGACCATATATTGCTGTGTAAACGAGGAATTTTGTCTGGGTGAAAACACACAGCAGTGGCTCTCTATTCCTGGGGATTGTTTTGTGAGTGACTGAGAACTGCCTTTGAAGAAAATGGAAGCGTAATTCAGAAAATGTTCATCATGCACAGTGAAAAATGTGGACTTCTGTCCAAGGACGTGGTTAGGTTAGTCAACTTAGCATAAACATTGGAATCAGGGGAAAACAGCTAACCTGGCTCAGTTAAAATAATTATTTGAGAATTGTGTGTGGGTTCAGCCCTACCACTGATCCCTTTCACATTACATATTTGATTTATTGTGGATCCATTATAAGTGTATGTATGTAGATGTATATGTAACACCTCCTCAGTGTTGACAGTTGTATGTATCCTAAACAAAAGGATAAGTGAGACAATGAAAATGAGTGATAACGGGCAGCTTCCCAGAAGTCCACAGTCAATGCAGCACGTAAGGTCTCACACTGCCCTCTACTGACAGTTGGGACAGTACATGTACCCAAAAAGGTGAAATGCTGCTGCACATTATAATTACTTTGACATAAACTTAACAAAACAAAAATGTGATCATACATTTGTGTATGTCACATATATATATATATATATATATATATATATATATATATATATATATATATATATATATATATATATATATATATATATATATATATATGTATATGGATTGTACATACAGTATAATATAGCAAATTGTATGTAGATAGTTAGATGGGAGGGTCAGGAAGGGAAGTTATATTGATAACTTACTACTGAGCTGTGGAGTAGGGGTAGGATTAAATAAGTACTTCTTCCTAC
This sequence comes from Zingel zingel, assembly GCA_023566125.1. Classification (NCBI taxonomy): domain Eukaryota; kingdom Metazoa; phylum Chordata; class Actinopteri; order Perciformes; family Percidae; genus Zingel; species Zingel zingel. Next base: position 34,275,975 of record CM042315.1, read on the forward strand.
TCCTTTTCAGGCATGTCTATGCTGGTTAATACAGTATGTTTCTTTTTATTAATTTTTATTAATAATAATAATAATAATAATAATAATACATTTTATTTATGGACGCCTTTCTGGACACTCAACGTCACCTTACAATACAATAAAATACTAATTATAGTAATAATAGTAAAACCAAACAGAACATTACTAAGTACAGATGAGTGATCATGTTGGATATGCCAGTGTGACATTTTTTTGTTTCCAAGCCGGCTTTGCTTATTTGTGAACTAATTTGTAAATTTTTGTTGTTTTTGTTTTATTTTATTTTGATATGTCTGAAATAAATTTCATTCATTCATTCATTCATTCATTTATTTATTTATTGTTGAGATCAAAATATGAATCAGTGCAATCTTTGTGTTTTAAACATGAGACTTTGACCATGGGTTTTGGCACCATTGCTGTAATGTCATGCCGTGACATAACATCTCAGATTTTTATATGATTTAAATAAAATAAAAGGTTTTCTGATCTATGTCAGTGGAATTTTTGATAAATAATCACCAATAATGTGGATATGATGACTAAGTGGGTAAAAGCAAATAACAGAACAGCTGGAACAGAGTGGCAAATGACATCACTTTACTGTAATGCAGCCTTTAAAACCAGGAAAAGGCAAAATTTAAGACGATATCTAGCCACATATATCGATGTTGATATATATTGCCCATCCCTAGTTTGGATCCTCCAACAACTTTTCCTCTTTCAAACACTTTTTGCTGTATCTATTGAAGTCTCATAAAGTCCCCCCAGAAAACCCACTAGATTCAGGCAGAGTCTAGTCTCACATTGCCAGACCTTCCTCCACAGCACTGTGGAGGAAGGTCTGGCTAGTCCACACAGCATGGTGGGAGAAAAACGTGCTCTGGTTAATTGGCTTTTCTTTAAACCAATCATAATTGTCATTGGTGCCAGACGGCGCCAATTTGCCTCTGCAAAATAGCCTCGGGAAGGAACTTATTTTGGTGGAACATGTGTACGTTCAAAAGTTGTTTTAGTCGTGCAACAGAAAACTCAGATTGGACAGATAGTCTAGCTAGCTGTCTGGATTTACCCTGCAGAGATCTGAGGAGCAGTTAACCATAGTCCTCATGAATCCACCGGAGTTTAGAACACCAACACTAAGAAAGAGGAAGGTGACAGACATCTGGCCGAAAAGAGTGACATCTGGCGGAATTTCCGGCGGCACGGGAGCAATCCTGGAAGTGGAAGGCAGAGTCTGATGCAGTTTATCTGTGCACAAAAAAGTTTTACGAACAATTCCGAAATTGGACACTAGTATTTCCTGTGACTGTTTCTGAATCAGAATTGAAAGCTGCACTGTTAAATTGAGCACAGCTGCTTTGGGTTTGGATTTGCGTCTGTTCCAGAGGCAATTGTATTGCCACAACGACGTTTCGGGCAAGAAGCGTGTTTCTCAGGCAATCTCAAACAATACAGTTACACAGGTGTGGTTAACTATAGGTACCCACAACTAGCACATCAAATAACTCCCATTCATTCATTTAAAACTACATTTAGATTTCACTAGTAATGCAAGCTAATACTTTATGTTCTGCTCATGCATATAAAACCTTTTTCTTTCAACAGGATGTATTTTAAGAAAGTAGTGGCCCTATTGGGTTTCCACCCAATGAACAGAATACAGTAGCCTAGGCTCATTTTCCCACATAGAATGTCTGCTGCATTTTGCAGAAAGAATATATTGCTCTAAAAGCAACAGTAGAGCAAATGTCTGAAAACAGCAGTAATGTGAACATTGCTAATTTTGAAACATCCATGTTCTCTTTTCCTTGCCTTTTTTAGATCAAACAATTTCTACCTGGCTATGCTGCTTTTCATGCTGTTTCTGTGTATGCTGCCCACCATCTTCGCCATAGTGAGATACAGACCGTCACAGCACTGTGGACCATTCAGGTAAACACAGTTTATATAGTATCAGAAAATGTGTGTTGCTTAGAGGAACTGCTGTGACTTATATTCCATATCAATAGAAGGATGTCCCAAAACCTGTAAAGGCCGTCTGGCTCATAGACTGTAAAAAAAATTATGGACGAAGCTTTTGGGTCTGAAAAGTGAAGCCAATGCTGAGGCTCCTTAAAGCTACATTCTCTCTAATTTTGACTGCACTGAACATAACCCTACTTCTCAATTGATTTGTCACCTCAGTAAACACTTTCATAATGAGTTTATGGCCTCAATCGCTAGTTTCAAGTCTTCTTCAATACAGACTGATGTTCATTTTGTTAATTATGGTCCGATTTATTTTGAGATAGACAAAAAAGCAGGGGATGCTTTAGGGCCTGTCAATCAGGACAGAGGCTTAGCAATGCTAACCATGCTAACACTGTGGACATTAAAATAGTCCTGAACTTGTTTTTGGCGGTTGTCCGTGTTTTCATCTTAAATTTGGACTCTCACACTGTGTATTTTCACTTTATCAAAGTTAAATGGGACATTTTGGTCGTCAACCAAAGCTGGCTAGCTAGCGTTAGCGTTAGCTGGAGACTTAAGGGAAAGTACGGTATGTCGATTTTCTGTACTGTACATGCAGATGAATGGTGCCGGTACCCAGAGGTCTGCGTTTACCTGCCGGTAAATCTTCGCTGGATGACTTGCATCAGAAGGGTTGCAAATCAGCAACTCTTTAGTGCTTAGCTTTGCGCAGCACCATTGAAACCATATATACACTGGCTTAGCCGGGTCATCCTCTTCAGCTCTGCCCTTTTGTCCAAATATGGTCACTTCTGGCTACAAAAAACCAAGATGGCCAAAATGCAAACTGGCTTCAAAACGGCAGTCCACAAACCAATGGGTGACGTTACTGATAGTACATCCATTATTTTTACAGTCTATGGTTTGGACCAGTCTCGAATCAGGAACGCCCTGCGATTGCCGGCAAGAGCAAATTACCAGATTATCCTCTAGTGTGCAAATCTGTTTGCATTTGGCAATCTGGGTTATGTCCATACATTGGTGTTAAGGTTGCTGCAGATGACAATTATGTAGGTTGACCAGACGTCCTGAAAAATTCGGGACAATCCCAAAATCCAAGCAGTTGTCCCGAATCCTGCCCTAAGTGTCCCGAAAATTAGAGCAAAGTCTCAAGAGCAGACTCTCGAGTAGTTATTGTCATGGTTGTGTATGTTCTGTTTCCTGTTTTATTTTGAAGTCCGTCTTGTCTCCCTTGTCTTGTCTAATTTACTTCCTGTCTTTAGTTTTCCCTCCCTTGTGATTGCCCTAATGTGTTTCACCTGTTCCCCAGCCCTAGTGTCACCTGCCCCTCGTTCCCTCATTACCCTGTGTATTTAGTCCCTGCGTTTTCTGTGTCTGTTGTTGGTGGATCGTCATTTGTTTTTCGCCGTCAGTCTTTGGTGTAGAGTTCTGTTCTGTTTGCTGCTTTGTTTTTGCACTCCTGGATATTTACCCGTTTCTTCCTTGTTCCCTGTTCCTGTGTTTCTGGATTTACTCACCTGCCCTGCTTACAAGTTTGTAGTCTCCTGTGTTTTCATTAAATTACTATTATTTCAAACTACTGCACTCTCCTCATTTTCCTGCATTTGGGTCCAAGCCTGCATCCTGACAGTTATAGTCTGATAGAACATTAAAAACTGTTCATGGTGATTGAGTCGTCCTGCAGCCAGCTCCCGGTCCGGCAGGTGGCCCAGGGCGCTCTGTCTGCGACCCATTTCCAAAACGTTCTGAAAGTCCTCCTCGTCTCCAAAATAAAAGCCCCCATCCCCACAGTCTGGGATTGAAATACTATACTATTTACTACCAAAGGTTAATTACAAAAAAATACAACCTTTTTGTCCCCTTTTTATGTTATAGAGTAGATGAAGAGAGTGCAAGTTGCAGCCATGAGGCCAGGGCAAGTGCACGTGCAGGCAGCCACAAAAAGGAGTGATTGGATTGGATGTTGCTGATGTTAAAGTCATTGTTTATTTTATTTGTTTCATGACACCATGATTTTTTATTTGTATTTTCGGGTTTACATGACAGACAGTTGAATTCCTGAATAAAAATAATAAATCATTTTGGTGCGGAGTTTAGAAATTCACGTGTTCCCCCCACCCCCGTCTCCTCTCGTCCCATCCTGATTTTACCCATTCATATCTGGTCACCTTACAATTATGCCAAGGGGAAAAGCCAAAATATTTGCTAGATTCTGCTGTGTTTATTCAATAATCGTCAGTTTGCACATTTGAAGTAGGAGCTGTTACCTGCACCCTTAGGTGTGGTCGTGTTTATATTGTTTCTAAATGTTAACTTAAAGTACTTAAATGTGTGTTTCAGTGGTCAAGAGAAGATATATGACATCATCTCTGAAACAGTGGCCAATGACTTCCCCCTGTGGTTCAGTAAAGTGATGAGTTACGTCACTAGCCCTGTCGTAGTGCTGCCGGCACTGCTGCTGCTGTTGTAAGACCACACACACACACACACACACACACACACACACACACGCACACACACAACGTGCCATCTTGACCGTTGCCCCCTGTGTGTTTCAGCATGCTGATATACTATCTCCAGGCCATAGCCAGATCCCTCAAATTCACCAACAACCAGCTGAGAATGCAGCTCCAGACTGTGAGTTCCTGAGTTTCATTCTTTCATGTATACCTTGTAGGACTGAATCAAAATATGTATACATCGCTCTCAATCATAGCATTTGGTTTTAATCCACTTTGGTGGCCTTATATGAAAGGAAGAATACAGTATGGAAATCATGGATGTATAATAAGACCTGGATACAGCGTTCAAGACATAGCCCCGTCTGTCCTGTAAAAGTTGCTCAGTGGCGCATGAGGCCAAAAAAGTTCAACTGACTTCTAAAATGACCTGGATCATCGGCAATGCTTCCGCACTGTGCGGCCCATAGAGCAGGCGCACTAGAGACCTCCGCTAGTCAAGCCGCTACTTCCTGTTTAGCGCTCCGCTAACTTGAATGGCGATTAAATGATTCAACGTGCAACTCTTCTAGACTTAGAATGTTATCGGACTGAATGGATCAAATTCTGATAGTGAAACGAGTCATTTTGTGTGGGTTGTGATGCTCGAAAAAATGTATTAACTGATTTACAGACGTCTCTTTCACCATGTAAGTCTATGGGGAAAAAAAGTGCTTATTTGGCCAGAGGAAGTTGTAATTCCACTATATGGCCACAATATTGATCTCAATAATTTGATAAGTCGATTGACAGAACATTAATCAGCAACAATTTTGATAACTGAATAATCATTTTAAGTAATGTTGTAAGCAAAGAATGTGGAAAATAACTAACGGTTTAAAACTGAATCTGTCTAGGAGCGGACCGAGGACAAGAAGAAAGTCTTCCAGATGGCTGCAGGTATCTCTGGTGTTTATTCAGTTTTTATTATTATTTATTGTCGTGTGGTGACCCTCACCCTGTAACATTTACCCCAACCCTAGCGAGGCTGCAGGCTCCAGAGGCTGTGGCGGACAAAAAGCCGGATGAGCAGGAGAGCGACATCACGAGCCAGGAGGCCTCCATTCACACTCCATCTCCCCGACGCAATGGCAGCGTCACAAACTTCAACTCCTCTGTTCGTCGTGGAAACAGCATCCGCACCATCACCCAATCAGCGTCCAGGGCGGACCTGAACAGAGGAAGGGGGTCTGGATCTGTCAGAAGTCCAACAGTGACCATACTGCCCAAACACAGGCCAGAGCACAGGTCGGACACACATTTTATATTAATTTAGCCAATCAGGTTGACTTAAGGCAACAGGCGACCTCTAAAGCCCAATTCAGAACCCAAGATTCGTGAACGATAGAACGTCACAGAGAAAAGTTGCAGCGGTCTGAGCCGGCCCATCTCAGCTCGATTCAAACTCAGCTGGTCGAGTCTCCAGAGGCTGGTTTTAGAACGTAAGAGACGTCTCCTGTTTCAACAGCCAATAGAGAAGTCAGCTGGTAAAGTCAGCTACAATAAAATTATCCATAATCCATTTTATTTCTGTTACAAACAGTTAACGGAGGGTCAACGTGCGCCCGCAAGCACGTATGGTGGAGCGAGCTAGAGAGTGACTGAAGAGAGGGAGCGCCTAGGACAAAGCAGAGAATAGGAGAAATAAAACGTATGTTTGTTGATTCATCACTAGAAATGTAACTGTAGCAAGCATCTCACTAGCACTAACGTTATCATAATCATATTTAGACGCAACAATCAATATAATTAGCTACAAAAAGCCTGGAAGTCGGAAGTTAGGACAGAAGTATAACGACGTGTTGCAAGTACTTGCATGTTTCAACTCGTCTCGTTGCCAATCTTTGGTCTGAACTGGGCTTTATGTGATGGATGCAACTTTATTGGTTAGGATTTTTTTTGTAGAATTTTTCAGTAGTGAAGATATTGCCGATGTAATCGATAGGACTGATAATGACTGATCTTAAGTTTTTCATTTTTACATGTTTCCTAAAGCAGCACTTAAGAGCGAGTGCACATGCATTACGTTAAGAACTTCTTTTTTTAAGATTAACAGCTTTTATTTTGTTTTCAACAAAACATACAGCTCACAACGTGAACACATCCCCTTCCCCCCACTCATCATCACCACTTCCTTAGACAAAAATGAAGACAAGATGAAATAATAACTATAAAATCCAAGACAATACAAATAACAAAATAGACAATTGTAAACCAAATAAACATATTATGTATATGTGATTAAAAAAGTCCATCCCGTTTAGGATTGACCCATCTCAACAATTAATCTCGGGCTAAATGGAACCTGGGTCCCTGCAATCCAAAATAGGTTATCATGTACAGTATCCCAGTCCAAAATTCCTGGACCTTATCACAGGACCATAGGACATGAAGTAACTGGCCGTCCTCTGTCTTTTATTTCCAACAATTTGGTGTGTCTTTCAGATCAAGTCTGAACAATCTGGAGGGAGTCCAATAGAAGCGATGCATAATCTTGAACTGAATGAGGCACACCCTCTCATTGCGTATTCTGTCCCACTCCTCATCATCCAGTGTAATACTCAGATCCCTTTTCGATCAGTGGGCTGACCAAGATCCATCCCCCAGGTTCTGCATAAGCATAGAATAATTCCCAGAAGCCTCATGACCTTTTCCATATTTCATGAACAAAGATTCTGCTGCCTTCAGGTCCGAAGAACTGGATCCAACAGATGGCGAAGATGCAAATATCTAAAATATTAAAACCTAGGGATTCTGAATTGCTGTACCACATCCTCAAAGGATGTCACGTTAAGAGCTTCTTAATATCGGCTGTGTATGGTGCTGAAGATGATGCGGAATGGTGTTGAAAACAACACAATGAAATGTTTTATACCTGGAATTGTTCGGCATGAAAACAAAACTTATTGTGCAGTAAACGGTTTACAGCTTGCTGGCCTTTATAATTCATGTTCCTAGGTGGAAGTCAGTTAAAGAAGGCACCTTTGATTGATTATGCTGCTGCTGGAGACAGATGTTACCATTAAGCTCATTCTAAACCTAAAATAAAGCAGTAATGGTTCCTATCGATTTCAATAAAAATGTAAGAGTAAAACAGAAGTCTTTGGTTCCTCCTGCAGGTTCCAGAGCTTCTTAAGATGCTTTTTCATTAATCATTTTTTAAGATCTGCAGTTGCAATGCTTTTGGGAAACACCTTTTAAATAATAATAATAATAATTATAATAATAATATTAATAATAATACGTTTTATTTATATAGCGCTTTTGATGGTACTCAAAGACACTTTACAGTAAAAATCAGCACATATATCACATTAAAAACAGATTAGCAATAAAACCAACACAAAACAAGCATATTAGAAGCAATTAAAAACAATAAAAGCAGTAACTATCAGGTGAGTAATCTAAGACTATTGTATGTGGAAAGCTAATCTGAAGAGGTGTGTTTTGATTAGTGTTTTGAATGTGTCCAGGTCAGTACAGTCACGGATGTGTATGGGTAGGGAGTTCCAGAGGGAGGGGGCTGCGATGGTGAAAGCTCTGTCACCCCCGGTACGGTGCTCGGTCCTGAGTTGTGGGGAGAGGAGGTCTGCGTCAGAGGAGCGGAGGTTCTTGGCGGTGGAGCAGGTTGGTGAGGTAGGACGGAGCCTGGTTGGGGTGGCCTCTAGCTCACCCAGGAAGGAGCCTGGTTATGGAGGGCTTTGTGGGTGAGGAGGAGGACTTTTAACTGGATGCTTTGGGAAACAGCGAGCCAGTGGCGGTTCTGAAGGACGGGAGTGATGTGATCATGAGAACGGGTGTGGGTGAAGAGACGGGGCAGCAGAGTTTTAGATGTATTGGAGTTTTTTTAAGGCTTTTGCAGGTGAACCATAGAGGATGCTGTTGCGGTAGTCAATTCTGGAAGTGATGACGGTGTGAAAAGTTTCGGCAGCAGAGAAGGTGAGTGATGGGCGGAGACGGGCAATGTTTTTGAGATAAAAGAAGGCACTTCTGGTTATTTGGTTGATGTGATTTTCAAAAGTGAGGTTGCTGTCGAAGATGACTCCCAGGTTACGGATGTGTGAGGATGGAGATAGGGTGGGCTTGTTGATAGTGAGACCGAAGTTATGGGTGTTCTTTGTGAGCATCAGCTCGTCGGCCCGAAATTTACAATAAATCCGACTTGAAAGTCGGATTTATTGTAGTTGAGTTGAAGGAAGTTGGTCTGCATCCAGGTTTGAATATCGGTGAGGCAGTTGGTCAGGGTGGAGGATATAGCTGTGGTGATGGATTTGGTGATGGATTTGGTAGAGATGTAGTCATCATCGGCGTAGCAGTTGAAGTGAAGACCATGTTTGCGTATGATATTTCCGAGTGGCAGGATGTAAAGGATGAAAAGGAGAGGACCAAGCACCGCTTTCCTTCTTGCAGCAGATGGTTAATAATGTTAATTAAATTAAAATTGTGACTCCTGTTATCTGAAAAATTAAACTCTTAAAAAAAATATAGCCATTTTGATTTAAAAGTGATCCATTGCTCAGCCCTAATTTGTACTTACTTTAGTATTAACCTGGGTTTTCTAAATGATGTCTCAGTTTCTTTTCCATTATGAAGAATAATACTCTGTGGGAAGCACTGACTACTTGTAAGTTGTGTAATGTTTTTTGGCATGAAAACTGTCAAATTTAAACCTGTTGAATTAAATTACTATACCAGCACTATTTTGCATGTTTAAGACCATTTTGTACAACTAGCATTTACTGTGCATTACATCACTGCTGTGCTGACCAATATACATATCATAAGTTTGTTATTTTTGTGTTTTTTCAAGCTTCCACATAGCCATTGGTTTTCATTTATTTCAGTACTTTTAAGTCTTTACCCATCTCATTGTCTGTCCCTATATTTTTTTCTAAATTATGTGTTGCAATGCAGTGCAAGCATTTCAAATAAGACCATGCTTTTTAATAATATCATGATAACATACCAACAATATGATATAATGATATGCCATATACAAGCTCATTTTGATGTGTTATCCTTTCTCATAACAGGCCCCCGCACTTCTTTGGTCACCCTAGTAGGACCTGCAGGTCCAAGTCCTACCACCACATGGCGTACAATCCCCCAGCTCGCTATTCTGACAAGATCCACTCTGACCCCCTGTACAGGAAGACCATACGCTCCATACATCCGGTCGAGGCTGCTGGGATCATCACTGCGCAGAGTTATGGAGGACGGCGCGGCCCCACCACCCGCTACGTGATCGTCAACGAGCATGACCCCCGGAAGAAGCTGCTGCGCTCGGCCACACGGGTCCCGCGCCATTACCTCATGGAGGAGCCCGCAGAGATCCTGGAGCTGTACCCACGCAACTTCAAACGCTACCCGCCGCGCACTGCTCACCGCCAACCACATCCTCACCGGCCCCAGCCATCGCAGCCACATCTGAGCGAAGAGGAAGAGGAGGAGGATAAGGGAAAAAGTAGGAGAAGGATGTCGCTGGGGAAGACTCATCGACCCCGTTCCCTCTCTGACCTCCACCAGCCAGCGCATTTCTACATTGGGGACCACGGAGAGAGCCACACGTCAATGGCTAAAGACAGCCACACTGCTCGAGGAAGATGTGGAGCGCAGGAAGAGGATGAAGAGGAGGAGGATGTTGAAATGGACTGGGGCGGTTTAGAGTCACACTCCCAGTCCCAGACCAGTTTGAGAGGCGCAGACTCTCTGCTTGTGCGAAGCAGGCGTCACATCCATTCCCCAGGAAGACACTGTCAGTCCCCAGCCCGGACCAGGCACATGGAGGCTTATGTGAAGCCCAAGACGAGACCGAAGCTGGAGATCCCTCTGACCGAGTCCGACTCGGCATCCCTGGCCTCCAGCAGTGACCAGCAGAACAGCAGCACTGACCAGTACATTCAGGTCATCCACAACAAGGAGCACTATCTCAAGTCCGATGCTAGGCAAGGAAAGCTTGCCAAAAAGAAGTCCAAAACCAGCTTTGCTCTAAATGTCACTGAGTCCAATGACCTGGTCTGCTCCAATGTATGACATCTCCTTTGCTAAAATTATGTATTCTGTTCAAATGTTTTTCAAAATATGATATGAAACGTTGCATTGAAAGCACAGAAAATGTATTATTACAGTATAAATGTTATTTCTTTCCCCTATGTGTGTTGTCTTGTATCATTTTGAAACAGCTGTCAGCACATTGCAATGTCTATATTCAAACCATACTACACTGATGCTATTATTGTAACATCAGCTATGAACACAAATACATAATTACACTTGCTTCCCATACAATCAGCATATAATAGTAATCTCCCATTGTCAGACACTGAGGGCCCTATTTTAACGATCTAAGCGAACGGCGTGAAGCGCCTGGCGCAGGTGTGTTCAAATCCACTTTTGCTAGTTTGATAGTGGAAAAAAGGGTCCTTGCGCTGGGCACATGGTACTAAAGGGTTGTACTTAGTGTCTTCATTAACCAGAGGTGTGTTTTGGGCGTAACATGCAATAAACCAATCAGAATATCATCAGGCGCGTTTGGACCTTGGCACATTGATATTATGATGGCAGATTTTCACCAATCTTTTGCATGTTTGTGTGCTGCTACTCTTCCCTGTGTGTGTAACAAGCATAGCATGCACGCGCTGTGCATGAGCCTAGGCACATTTTACTAATGTGCTGTTAAAATAACAATGAAATGCTGCGCTATTGACTTTGGACCAGGTTTTTGTTGGTCAATGGCGCAATCACTTTCTGCTGCCTGAAGATAGTAATATGCCAAGAATTCACCTGAACACACCCTCCTGTAAGACCAGCACGCCCATGGACGCAAAGATTCATCAAAGAGGCGACCTGGCTGTCGGTGTCTGTGCCGCTGCTTTCAAGTGCTGCTCCTGTCACAGTGCAGAGCAGGCACACTTTGCTCCTCCTCCCCACTCTTCTGATTTGATGTTGTACTGTCACATGACTCAGCAGTGCCAGGCAAACAAGCAAGCAACCAGCCAGGCCCGGCAGCAGCCAGCACCCCACACACACACCAGAGATGGGGACTCGAGTCTGAGACTCGGACTCGAGTCGCACTTAAGTCACAAAAACAGCTGACTTCAGACTTGACTCGGACTCGACCCAAAAGACTTCAGACTTCACTCGGACTCGAGCTTCGAGACTCGTCAACAACCTATTTTCATGCAATTATTGCTTTTTAAATCTAAATTGATTTATGTATTTCTATTTTCTTTTGTTGGCGCATATACGTTGGGGAAATGCATGACGAGCTGCGTGTCCCTTGGCCTTTGCCGTAATGTGCAATGTACGCATGCGCTATGCGGCACGCGTACACATAAAAAAATGCAGCGACGATGGCGACACCAAGTCCTCCTGCAGTTGTGCCTTTTGTCATTAGTTTTGCTTACAATAACTTCATAAACAGTGGCAGTAAGCAAACAGCTACATGCAAGGAGTGTGGCACCAAGATACATGACGCTGGATCAACAACATCGAACTTCATCAGACATCTCAAAAAGCACCCAGATAGGTCAGTCACTCACGCTAATGTGAAAGAGACGTTACATTTAGCATATATCGCCACAGGTAACAAGCTAACCATCGCAAAGTGTTGTTCTAATGCTGGGGACAGGCAAATTGTATTGTTATAGTTGTATCCATATGATGTGACAGACTTAGGTTAATATTTCACCAGTAGCAGAAGATTAGACTATACGATGTCCTAAGTTGAAGAACACTGAAAAATCTAATGCATGATGAGGTTGGGCTTTACAGCCAGTTAGTAACACAGACAAACATGTATTCTTTGGTGCAGATACCAAAATGTTGAAAAATACAGTTATGAAATTTAAACAGAGTCCTTAATTTGTGTTTCTTCAGATTGCATTGCAGTAGACCCCATAAAGTTATCCTACAACTGATTTTGATACTGTACTGTATGGATGGTAGCTACAGGACATGCTTTGAATTCATAAGATTTAACAATACAGTGTTAGGAACAGATCAGACTTGAGACTTGACTTGGACTTGACTTGGACTCATGGCAAAAGACTTGAGACTTGACTTGAACTTCCCCTCAAAGACTTGAGACTTGACTTGGACTTCCAAAAAATGACTTGTGAACATCTCTGACACACACACACACACACACACACACACACACACACATACACACACACAAGCAGGACAGACGGAGCAGAAGAATGGCAGAGAGCAAGATGTGTGGCTATATTTTCAGGCCAAAAATGAAACAACGGCAATTTGTAAAATTTGTAAAAAGGCTGGAAAATACAGCGTTAACACAACAAATGTATACAAGTGTAACCACTCTCAGTCGCACTTCTCTGACTGGCTGGTTTGAGCAACCCCTCGACTCTGTGTTGTGTGTAGAATGACAAATGACGAGCGGGAGACTCGTTGATCTTTACGCCGCAATGGGCCCGTTTATTATCTGAATAGGAACAGAGTAGGTACTGGTCAGTCATTCAGTTGGCTCACAGTAGCTTACACGCAGCACACTTTGGCATGTCTCTCATAACTGGCAATGAATACGCCAGTACAAAAACAGCCATACAAAAATCACAACAAATACAATAATGTGAAAATATGTACCTATATAGGAACAGAGTATGTACTGGCCAGTCATACAGTTGGCTCACAATAGCTTACACGCAGCACACTACAAAAGAATAGCATGTTATTTTAGCACAGAGGCTAGCTAGAAAGTAGCCTGGTCCTACCAGACTCTCGTACATTTCATTTGTACAGAGAGTCTGGCCTCTCTCCATTGATAAGTGTTAACTTCCTTGAAGGCGGGTACTCTGTTGAAGTTTAAAACTATTGGATCTGCCCAGAGCCACTCTGGATCTGCCATAACCAATCGCTAACGTTTGGTCGTGACGTCCGCTTAGCATTGCTAGCGTTTCACGGAGCGAGCTGGAAAATCAAACTTTTCCCAAACCCGTGGGGAGGAGGGCCACAACATCATGGCCACCAATTCAACTCAGCAAAGATTGTTCTTGCTCTGGCTTTAACTTCTGGATATTCAGCAGCGTTGCCACAATGGCCTGAATAGCTTTGCTTGCATCTTTCTCCACCGCCATTATGGAACTACAACACAAACTAGCGCACGACCTCAACGTCATCGTTCTCAGCCACTCCCTCTGTTCGCTGATTGGACTGGTAAATATTTGACCGGAGAAAACCCACGAATATACCGCAAACCCAGACAGAGTACTGAAGGAAAATGAAAATTGATCGTAAGTACGTAAGAGGGCGGAGCCAGGCTAGCTAGAAAGAGCATTATGCTGCTATTTTAACATTCTGGCACTTGAAAAGGTACAACAATCCACTTGTAACTCTTATTATTACTATGTTCATAAATCACAGTGCACATATGTTCATACAATGAATATACAGACATAAATACATACACAATATTTGTACTCCGTGCTGTACTCGGCAACTCACCTTGATCTCTCATAACTGGCAATGAATACACAACAGCCAGTGGCATTTAACTACTGCAGAGAGAGGGCGCCCTTGAGCCAATAATTCTACATTGATATTAAATAACAATAATGGCAAGTGGAATGGCATAATATATAAACCCTGTTACATGAAAATTCTGTCCTGGGTTTTAACTTAAACTTAACTTAAAAATCGCAAAAACACGTCATGAAAATTAATTCAGATTTAGCAATTTGATGATGAATCTACCTTAATTATTAAAAAGTTTTGGTATCGGTGATACTGGCCCTGTAGTTACTTGGTATCGGATCGATACCACATTTTGCAATATCGCACAACACTATTAAGCAGCATTTCAGATGGAAAGAAGTGACCACTACAATTCCCAGCTTGCAATGCTGCAAATAGCGTGGACTCCAGTCGCAGGTGCGTGACGCCAACATGATAGAGTCAGGCGCCGGTGTGGCGCGTTTGCCTTCAAAATAAGATACATGGAACATTTTCGCTTGATTACATGTTTTGCTCTGCACATACCGATAGTAAAATACGTGATTAAATCACTGAATATTGTTTAAAGTATACTGAAAACTATTATAGCAAATGGTACATTTTCATAAACGCTTACGTTTGTAAAAATGGGTTTTCTTTTGAAAGCTATAAACGGAAGTGCATTTTTTTAGATGATTTGACGCCTCTGCTACCGATTCTCCTTGTATTTCAGGAAATTCATTCAAATACTTTGGGATTTTAACATTCTGCCTGAGACGGTTGTGGGCTGTCGGCTGTCGCGCGGCCAGAAAGCCTTTACCGTGAACAGTAATTGACAGAGTTGTCACATACCTCAGACCCGCGAGCTAGCTGCTTGTTCGTAAACGATGTGGGCATTGCATAGGTTTACCCAGCTACATTGTGACTTTGATTAATTGAATTGAACGATAACAATATCGTGTGTCAACCATTCAGCCACTGTAACGTCAGCTAGTCTGCAAAGTGAATTAACGCCAGGGTTAGCAAGGTAACGTAACGTTATTCTTTTACTATTTATTATGGATTATGAACATAAAGCGAAGGCAGTGGGTGACTGTTTGCTAAGCTACAAGAGGGATGAGGCCGGGTGGAAAGTCTGCAAGAAATCGGTAAATATTTGCCTTCATTATCGTGTGATATAAAATTGTACGATATTTCTCCACATTGGCCCTGTGACATGCTGTACTCTGGTAACGTCAGTATTATAACGTTAGAAAACAAACGTCTAACGTTACCTTCATTGATAAATGTTAGGCTTCTTGATGTGACCTTGCTCACCGACACGTCAACGTTAGCTTACCTGACGGGACAAAACGGTGTTAAATAACTTTAACGCAACTTGAGGCTCAACTATTAATTTTGCACTCAATGCACCAAGCAAATGTTACTCTTAGTTTGTTGTTCGTCCAAACTGACTGAAATTCATAATTTTAGCTTACAAAATGGTACAATATGTAATGTTAGTTTTGTTTAGATGATAAGTATTCAGCAAGTTAGTCATATGAAACTCTTAAAATATATCTGATCTGACCATCACAATTTTACGTTGGGGAGCTGACATAATCTGACAATATTGCCTGGCACAGACATTGGAGCATTATACATTGGCAAAAACAGAACGTGCATGTATTATAGGCTGCATTTCTTGTATTGACCGTTATTGTTGTAAAAGATTATCTTTGAGCATAAAGTTTATTAACCAGAATATTCAGAATTCAATCTGCCTTCGTACATGTCTTTGTCAGAACACTTTCAGCGACATGTAGCACTTAATCAAAACTGAACTAATATTCTTATTTGGCTGAACAGTTAATATTCTAATAAGTGCAGTGCGAAAGATGCTGAATACACTGCAAAAGCCATGTTAGCCACTGGTGCTCAATGATGGCTGACTGTCAGCTTGATCTATCAACTGATCTGTCACACATGCTCCTCAAGTAAGAGTGCAGAAAAACACAAGTTATGACTGTTTGTTGGAAATAAGTGAAAGGGTTTCCCCTACCATTGTAAAGCTTAGGTGTAGCACCCAAGCTGAATTAATGTAAAATCAATGTGAGCATCAAAACTAACTAAAAGCCCAGTGGACTTCTTTAGCAAGTTTTGTCTTTTAAGCTTTTTGAGTGTTATTTATTTATCTATCATCTGATCTAGCTTTTCCAACTTTGTAGACACAGATATGGTAATAATTATGGTCCAAAAATGATGTCAAATTACAATTTCTTTTTTGACAAACTTCACATTTTCTTTAAGAAAGGACCCCTTAACCCCTCGCCAAATAAGTGCACCTAGTCTTCCGCAGACCTAGGGAAAACAGAGTAGTGTGTCAGGAGTGAACAGCATTTACCAGGGCCACTCATTACACTCAGGCAAATGTCGCTGACTGTAAATGTGTTTTTTTTTTTTTTGGCAGAATGACGTGGTTGTGTCTTGGCGTCCCTCGTCTGAGTTCCCTGGGAATGTGTGAGAAAGCTCAACTTTTCTTTTCTTTCTCAATGGATGAAATCTGTAGGTCAAATTTCAGACAAGCACTTTGCAGTTGTGTAAGGGTAAACACAAGGATAATGATAACAGTAAGAGCTCTGCTTGCAACTATGAGCACATAACATGATAACTAGAACTGCAAACAATTAAGTCATTTCTCAGCGAGATATCCCTCAGGAATAATATTGTGGCGAAGGTGGTGAGTTTGTTGTGAGCTTATCACAGATGGTACTTTTATTTTTACATGGTTTTTAAAAAATATATTATTAGCTGCTATTAGCTGCTACCTGGAGGTACACGTATACCACTTTTCAAGATACTTAGATTAGATATGACTGAAGTGCACTTCCTTGCCTTAGCCTTTCATAAAATGGCCACGCTAACAAAATAAAGTCTGAAGTTAGACCAGAGGTCCGTTTCAGAAAGCAGGTTTAGTGAAGTTAGTTAACCCTGAGATGAGGGAACCTCTGGGTTTTCTGTTTCAGAAAGGGAGGTTAATCAAACCTGAGAGGGGGGGGGGGGGGGGGGGGTGTAACTCCTCAGCGTCAGTTACTATGGTAACTGAGCCTGTGAACCTAACCTGGTCGGGAGTAGGTTTTCTTCTCAGTCTCCTCCCTCTGACACAGCGCACTTTCATTTCCTCATTCATTCATTCAGTCTGTATCAGGCGCATTTTAGTTTTATGTTATTTATGTTAGGCAGATTATAAAACGTTTTTTTCTCAAACATGTCATGTCCTTTTGTCGACGATCCCGTTGATGAAAAAGCTGTATTACTTCACAGAGAGTTTACGTTTGGAGATGATATTGAGTTAGATGTACTAGATGTATTTTCATTTCTACATAACCGATTTGAGAGGTATTTTTCTTCACAGTCCATCAGATATGTAGACACCTTATCCGTCCTCATATCACTAACATCCACCATCGTGGACATGCTTTAACATCCCAGCAGATTCTTTGTGTCGCATTACGTTTTTTGCAAATGGCAGTTTTCTTTATAACATTGGTGATGCGGATCATACGGTAATAGTAAAGCCACTTTATGCAGAGCCGTCAGAAAAGTGTAACTCGCTCTGAAACAATTTTTTTAAACGTTTTTTGTAGTGTTCCCTGGACACAAACCAGTGAGAGCCATTCAAAAGTTAATGATCATGGTGCTGCAGGCTCAGAATGGGATTAGTAGTAGCTTACTTTTTCGCCCGCAGGATTGCACCTAAATGCAATTATAGGTGTAATACCATTCCACTTTTCACCGGTAATATTATAGATTAAATATGAAATCAATACACTGTCAATGCTTACGCATTGACTCGAGCAGCAATTTTCTCCCACACCAATTCTCTCTCTTTTACAGCAGCCGCTGTGCTGCTTTTTTAACGAAATACATGTTCAAACAAGCTGTTTGTGTGCATGAGTATTTCCGCTGACCAGTTTGTTTGTGGTTGTTACCATGGTGAATCGTAGTATCATGGCTCCATTCATGCTGCCTTTTTATTGTGGTGGTGCACGCGCTTAACTCTGAGTAAACCTACTCCGAGTTGATTGAACCAACTCAAATCAGCTGTTCTGGAACCGAAAACTGGAACCGAGTTGGAACCGAGTTGATTTACCCTGAGATGGAAACCGAGTTTCCATCTCAGGGTAAATCAACTCAGAGTTCAGGGTTAGACTCAGAGTTTGTTAAACCTCCTTCCTGAAACGGACCCCAGACCATAGAAATTCTCTGCTTTGTTGGTGTGAATAGCGATGACCTCAGGATATAGATTGAACACAGGTTGTGTATGAAAGTCACTTTGCTTAGCAATTATAAAAAATAAACAAAACAAAAACATAACAAATGGGGACAGACTGTACTTAGGTCTACTATTCAAATTTTGAATTTTGTGCAGCTTTTCAGTCATGGAAAAGTGCTAGAATTAGGTTTGTATACAGATTGCAGACAGGTAGTCAAATGAAAGTTACAGCCCCCATGCTCGTGTATTCATGGCATCAGACTAAATCAGGATTTATAATGTAGTCATTTTTTTTTTTTTTGTAAATGTTCGATGCCTTGCACAGTACTTCAAATTTAATTTATAGTGACAAATCTTAACAGAAGTGATCTCAGGACACTTTACAGAGAGTAGCTCTAGACCAGTGTTTCTCAAACGGAGGTACTAGTACCGCTAGGGGTACTTTGGAGTACTGCAGGGGGCATGTGAGATTACATTTTTTAATGCATACTTCCTACCTCAAACGTACAGGCTTTTTTACTGTGATTTGTTGTTTCATCTTATTTGTAACTATGTATTTTTTCGTGATCATTTTTGTTTTTGATATTCTGTCAACCACAGTTGTTTAAATATGCTATATAAATACATTCGACATTGACATAAAATAATTATACTATAATAATGAAAGAATTAAGTAATGGATTATAAACCGTTGAAGTAGCATTTAGGTAGGGCGGAACGATTCGGGGGGAAAAATGTGCGATATTTCTTCCAGATATTTCAATTCACGATTTACAAAAAATATATTCACTGTGTAACAGATAAAACATGTCATGGAGCATTATAACATGAGGCACCATCAAAACTGCTCTATATTCTTATGCAAGGTTGAGAACACAGATATGAATTGCCAGCAATAAGTGTTTTTCTTTTAATAAGCATGGAACATTGAGCAGTCAAACAGAACATTTATCAAAAAGCTAAAGTTATAATAATAATAATAATAATAATAATAATAATAATAATAATAATAATAATAATCATTTTCCAATAAAAAATATCAGTACTTTCCTGTAAACTGAAATGTCTGATGTGCCTCAGTTCAACAGCAGCACACCATCATGTTAAATAAAGTAAATAAAAAAAAAATCCACTGAAAATAGGACATTTCTGTAAACAATCTGTGATATGTAACATTATTCCAGCAATTATCTTGTAAACAAAAAACTGTAAATATAATAAATAAAAAGAGGAATAAAAAAAATGTTAAACCAAGTGTTACACCAAACAAACAAACAAAATATTCACATTTGATTAATCGCGGTCTTCACGATTAGCCAATCACATTCTTTCGAATCGCAATTTTGATTTGAAAACGATTCATTGTTCAGTCACAAGTTGATGTGTAGTAAATCAGACACTGATGGCGCAGGGCTGTGTTGTGCCTCTCTTATGTTGGCTTTTTTTTTTTTTTTTTTTTTTACGTAAAATGTTTTGCGCTGTACTGGGCTCAAAAAAATATTTCAAAGGGGGGACATTATTGAAAAAAGTTTGAGAACCACAGGTCCTGACCACACTATAAGTTACAGAGACCCAACAATTCCCCCAAGGGCACGTGCACTTAGTGCTGTGGCAGCGAGGAAAAACTTCCTTTAACCGGCTGTGACAGTTAATTTTATGATAATAAAGAGGCATGTTTACTTCATAGGCTGTGTATTTATGTTATTACATTATCTGGGTCACTTGATAGTAATATATAACCAAAAGATGTATCCTGGGATTCATTCAGAACTTTAGTTTGTTAAAAAAAGTAATCAACAAATAAATATTTTTAAATGTGACTGAAAGAGACAATTATGTCATTAGTCACAATTATTTCTGAGACAATTAATTGCCCAGCAACATTTTGAATTGTTACAGGTCTACATATGAATGTAATTTACAGCAGTTGGGCCTTATTGAGCTGCTCCCCTGACCGTGTTCTGTTGTCTGACTTCCTCTTCAGTTATAAGGGCGAGGGGATTGTCAGCGGCAGCCCGGAGAAAGTGTGGGAGTGTCTGAAACCAGTACCCAGTGGGCTCAGAGTCAAGTGGGACAACAATGTCAAAAGGTTTGAGCTTTTGGAACAAATCACGGAGGTGTGTTACTTTCTTTCTCTCTTTTGATTAGAGGATGTTTTGTCCTGATCATTCTGTACACGTTAACCCAGTTTTCACTCCATATAGTAGTCAACATTGCTTTTGATTTCCATCAAAGATTATCTGAATTATTTTAAATCTGCACCTGGTGTAAGGTTAGGTCAGTTAGGACAGAGTACCGGGCAAATATGTCACACAATAGTAATAATACCATACAGCTTTGCTCTGCGTTTGTGAGATGGATCCGCTTGTTTTTATGGGGTGTGACTGACACAGAACTGAATTACTAAACTAACTGAGAGTAGAACTGAGTATCTACAGTACATACGCCAGCGCCTGGTGAAAACAAAAATCCTTCAGTTTTGATTGTGTTGACGGAGAATACAGGCGATGTCACGGGGACTTTAGACACCACACGTCACGGCGATGTGTCCGAGGTGCGCTCAAGTGTGCGCTGACGACGCGGCGACGACGACAGAGCCGAGAACTTGATCTTTTTTACTTTGTGCCCAGAAAACTGATATGCGGATAAGCACGTGGATCACGTATACTAAACGCATGGATAGGTGCACGTGGATAAAATGTTTTTTCCCCCTGTATCATCATGCTAAAATCAACAGAAGTCCCCATTTTAAAACAGATTTATAAAGGGGGGGAAAAAATTCTTCGCCAGGGAGCCCAGACCGCATTTTTGTCACTCCAGCATTTCATGTCACTCCAGCCACATCAGTTTTCATCCCTGTTGTTTAAACCTCTGAGGACAAAAGATGCATCGGCAAATCCGAGCGATGTTTAACACTCAAAAAGCTATAGTACAACATTTCATTTTAGACATTTATTTATTATTTTATTCATATATTACGCTACTTTTGTGAACCCAAGTCTTTTGTAAACTCATTTCAAGCACCAAAACAGTTGAGTGTAGGTATGTTTTGATAAGCGATATGAGAAATTTCAGAAACAATTTTTGGCTTTAGAGTGAAATTCTCTCTTTATACATTGTTTTGGAACAAATTTGGCCATCACTTAAAGAAAGGTGAGTTTGTTCTGAACATTTTGACATGAAACACATTGGTATCAGGTTAAATGCAAATACCCTTAAAATGAGAATTCAAGAAGATATCTAAAAATGCCTGTTAGTAACCCAACTGGTCATTGAGGCTTCATTTAAACAACACTAAAGAAAGACGGGAGGCAAAATATTTGTACAGTGTATATTTTGATCTAACATCTAACTTTTCTCTTCTGGTGTTTGCTTTGCGGAAAAAAATCCACATACATTTGTTTTTAAAAGAAAATATGGCCCGGTGCAGCTTTAAATGTATACATGTAATACCAGAGGTGATATTAAGTTTTGCTTTTGCTTTGTTTGGCTCTTTGAGTCTTTTTAAGTAAATTCCCTTGTCTCCCACTCTTGCACAGGACATCTCTATCTGCCGAACAGTCACGCCCTCAGCAGCTATGGGCATCATAGCTCCACGAGACTTTGTAGATGTTATTTTAGTCAAGCAATACGAGGATGGCACCATTTCATCAAATGGTACGTAACGTCTTTCTTTTCTCCTCTGCTAGTGGGGCGGCTAGGTTGAAATTTTCATTACAGTTGTGCATTTTGTGATGAAACCAACGCATTTGGTACAGCTTTAGATGTATATGTTATAAAAAAGATATTGGGGCGCTAAGGGCCATGACGGCTACTACAAAATGGCCAGCAAATAGATGCTCACTATGGCTGAATGTTGCAGAAAACAGATTTTATGATTCTTGATGATGTCACCAAGACACACAAGCTAATCCACCATGGCAAGATGCAAACTCCAATAGGATAAAGGTTTTTATAAGCAATAGCATATATATATATATATATATATATATATATATATAAACAAAAATATATATATAGTTGTATAATACAGAAAATGGTGGCCGGGATACGTGCGGGTTGCTGTGGGCAAAGTTTGACCCAAAGTAATCCAATTAAAAGAACTATAACTAGTAACAAAAGGCATACTCCAGCATTGTTTACACTTTTTCACACTTCCCTTCACACAGTCACAGAGCTGTGCAAGCAAGTGTTGCCACTTTGCACTTACAGCGCCTAAGCAACCTTTGCATGCTACAAGCTGATAGCAGGCTTTTGATGGTCTATTGAGGTGCATACAGACCCTCGGCTGTCTTCGTCCAGCCCCAGCTAGTTGGTGAAGGTAATGTAGTAGTGCCTATCCCCACACATAGGTGCCTGCTAAGTTCACCTCTTTATGTTGTTCCAGATGGGCGCTGGTGGAATCTGTTCTGTCATAGAGCAAGATCACAGACCTCTCAATGCTGTTTATTACATTCTGAGGTATCTTGTTTGGCGCCATGAGGGTCAATTTCAACCAGGCCTTCTGTGAGCTGTAGAATCCTCCAGGTTTTTTGTGTGACATTACCAACAAAACTGGACACTGCATACCCAGTGTGAGCACAGAACATTGGGAGTGCACAGGCCTTCAGATCAAAGGCTCTTTGAAATATGTGCTGCAATGCATCTGAAATGTTTGCATGTTCCAAATTCTAGCCAAGGTTTAGTACCTTCTTTGAGAAACGGCGAGCACAACATCTAAATCGACAGTACAAATCAATATCGTGTGATGGCCGTGAGTGGTGTAACAGATCCTATCAGCCTCCTCATGGCTGCATGGAGACAGAGGACACATCCTGGAGCGGTGGCTTGCATATAACGGCATAACCCTCTTTGGTAGGAAAATAGGTCCTTTACCAATAATTGTAAATGAGCGATCAAACATATGCAACAGAAGTTGTTAGTGTACATGTTGGTAGAATCAGCTTCGTTAATGTTCGTACATGCGCTAAAAGTGCGATTCAGAGACCTGTTTCGCTAGCAATGGGAGTGAATAGAGAGAGAAAAAAGCATAACCAACAGATCAATGGAAAGAAAAGTATTGTTTTTTACCCAGACATTTAAAAAATGATACATTTATAGCTGTCATTGCAATACCGTGAAACCGTGAGATTTTTGCTGAAGGTTATTATACCGTCAGAATCTCATTCCAGCCTATGCCTACGCTGAAGTGACCATGCTCCTTTTTTATTAGTTTTTTGCGTTTTTCTCAAGTTAAAAGCTTTTAAAGAGCACCCTTAAAATGAATGAATGAATGAATCTGATCTGATCAGCTTGAACACACCTTGGCAATCAAGAGTCAGTTTTTGGATATCTATATCTTTTCATAACATATAAATCTACATCTGTGCCAAATGTGTTACTTCTATCGCAAAATTCACAGTTGTTACGCTTGTTACTGCCCCACCATACTTCCTGTGCTTGTTTCTTTTGTACTTTCTAAGATTCACTGTGCCATGCAGTAGGGGCTGGACTGTTCTTACTTGTGGAAGTGATTTGGATGAAAGGCTGTCTGAGATTTAACTGTGCTGCGGATACACTACAGGTCTGAACAAACTAAATAGCTCAAATGTCCCACATTAATGTCAGATTTATGTTTCCATCTTTTGAGTGGTTTACTACCCCACAACAAAAGACTAGTGCGGATTTGACTTCAATCAAATATGTCTGAAAAATTAGCTATCAAAGAGACTAATGTGAACTTAGAATTGAACCTGCATTTCCACTGCAGAAATCTAGTTAAAGTTGTAGTTTCCAGTATTGATGGGACAGTAACTATAGGTCTGATGTTTGCAGTCCTCAATACCCCAGATCTGTTTAAGAGATGGTGTTTGTTTACAGCTGCCATTTTAAACACAGATAACAGCTGTTAGAAAAAGAAAAAGCAGTAGCATGTTCCGACAACAAGTCACAGCAAATGGCAAAGAACCAGTAGGAGCTACAAGGACATGATCCCTCAACAGCTTCCCATCCACAGACATCCAGCTGTGTTAGATGGAGCACCTGGCCAACAGGTAGAATTTGGTGGTGGGGAGGGCTTTTTCCTCTACGCCACCTGGGATTCCTAAAACATCCACCTAAGAAATGGACCATAAGCTGGGAGCGTCACACATTACAAGATCATCTGTTCTGTAGAACAGCTGCAACTTAAGCGTGATTCATGGTTCTGCGGAGGCTCCACGAAGAGCTTTCGACGTAGCCTACGTAAGTGGCCTGAGGTTTATACTTGTGCGTTGGTGTGTGCATCGATCTCTGCAAGAGAATAGCATGTGTGTGCGTGGGGGTTGTGTGGTAGAGCGAGTGAGAGGTACGTGGATTAGCTTCAGAGCGAGTACCGGCTCTAGAGTTATAGTGAGAGAAACAAAGTGTCTCCCCTGTGCTTTCTGACCATAGTGGGAAATCTGCAGCAGGAAAAGTTAATCCTCCTTGATTTAATGTTGTTTATGGAGGAGGAGTCGGGGGGTGGGGGGCGCTATCGAGCCATGGCCGAGCGATGTGCGTTGCCGCAACGTGTAGTTACATTTTTCGAGAGGTGCACGTCAGGCTATGGCGTAGGGTCCGTGTCTCCACGTACCTACATACGTAGCCATGGCGTAGATTTAATGCATCCTTAGGATGTGCCATTTCTGTGTCTGTAGCTTTAAATGTTATTGAGGAGGAGGGGGGGGGGGGGGGGGGGGTGTGGCCTTGACCAACTGCCACTTTGCTCGTTTGAAAGCCATGATGTCTCTCTCTTTCTCATGGGCGGGAAAAGCAGAGAAAGGGGAGGTAACCTTTCCCCTTATGACGTCATAAAGGGAAGATTCCAGATTGGCCCATCTGAGCTTTCATTTTCTCAAAGGCAGAGCAGGATACCCAGGGCGCAAGTTTTTTTTTTTTTTTTTTGCAGGATGGTAGGGAAGACTCATGAATATTCATTAGGGAACTCATCCCTGATCGGCTAACTCTGACATTCTTACCCTAACCAATCCCACTCTTGCCTAAACATAACCAATCTCACCAGAGCAGGCAACGAGTACTAGCCATTCAGAGGGAGAGTAGGGCTGGTTCTTCCCCTTCCATCCTGCAAAAAAGAAATTCACACCCAGGGCTTGGTTTACACCTATCACCATTTCTAGCCACTGGGGGACCCTAAGCAGGCTAAGGGAACTTATATTAATGTTAAAAAAAAAAAAAAAAAAAAAACTAAGTGAAATGTTCATGCCATGGGACCTTTTTAAAGAGTAAGATCCTTTTTGTTTAACTCACCAGACTCCATGTAAATAATCAGGACTTTTAGCGTGTATAGAGCCAGCATATCTCCACATGTAAATGGGTGAATTAAGGGTTTATTTCAACCAAACCAGAGTGTTGTTTGTTGGAACAGTGGAAAGACGAACCAAGACGACTTTTGATCAGTTTTATTTTCTTGTTTCTGTCGACTTTTAATGAAGTGTGTTTTACGATGATAAAATTACTGTTCGTTTACATGGTGGGCTTGGTGATGGTGATTTCGGGGCTGTTTCATGTTAAACAAAAAGGATCTTACTCTTTACCAAAAAAAGTCTATCTCTGTAGGGATCCTTTCCATAATGTTGTCAGACACTTAATTAATAATGACTTGAGTGGTAAAAACACTTTTAGGGGCTGTAAATTGAAGCTTTATGATGTAGACAAACGTGCATGTGTGTTTGTGTCGTGTCAAACAGCCACCAATGTGAGTCACTCGGGCTGTCCTCCCCAGTCTGGCTATGTGAGAGGATTCAACCATCCATGTGGTTGTGTCTGTGTTCCTATCGCAGGGTGAGTATGCTAACACACACTAAACACTTACAGTGTGTGTTTGTAGAGGATATTCTGGCAATAGTTCAAGTTCATCTACATCACTGTAGTACTTTTTTTTTTTTTTTTTCTCTCAATTCTTCCAGAGAGCCCAACAAAACCCAGGTGTTCAGCTTCTTCCAGACGGACCTGGGTGGCTTTCTCCCCCGCTCCGTGGTCGACTCGTTCTTCCCATCCAGCATGGCGGAGTTCTACAGCAACCTGAGCAAGGCTGTCAAGTCCCTCAAGGGCCTTTGACACCAAGAGTTCAGAGATCTGCCTTCAAATCTGAGGCCTACTGACTGGTCAGGCCTGTTGGTTTATTCCATTTGAAACCATTCAAACTCAGCAGCTATCAGTACACTGTCACTATTAACCGCTTATTTCAAATCTCTCCAATCCACAATTTGTGTTTAATTAGCATTCCTATATTCCTCTGTTACTGCAAGAGGGATCCAAGTCCCAAAATAAGAATGAGGGCTTGCATTTGTCAAAACCTGCATCTCAAACTCCAGTCTCTTTACATCCCCATCTAAGGGATGAATTTATTTCCTCCAATCTGAAGAATGAAAATAGATGTAACATCTATATTTGTATATGTGCTAAAAGTACAGAACATCTTTACTTTTTACCACTTTGATGAGTCACCAGACATTCCCTCTTCTTATGATTGCATACTTCAGTGTGTACAGTGAACATGCATGTTGCATGGACCGTATATTTACCCTATGCTGGTGTCAGGTTGTTGGTTTAGAATACTGACTCATACCTCATATGTAGTCGTCTGTGTTGTACTTGAACTGCCATTTGCTCATCTCCAGCTCACCTGTAAGCCATGAATATCTGCCTCTTTAATCAGCTACACTGAAGCACAGGTGGGATGGCATTGGTGGCCTTTTTAAACGAAGGCAGTTTTTTTTTCTTCTTTTTTTTTTTAATTCCTTTAAAATAGGATATGTTATGTGCTGCTTTATTGAGCAGAAAAGTGTCTTCCCACACACACACACACACACACACACACACACACACACACACATACATACATGTATACATACACATAGTGCCAATCAAAAGTTTGGTATAGATATTTACAGTAGCTTATATTGTAAAAGTGAATACTAGAAAGATGGTTTTCATATCACTATAATGAAACCGTTCCAATGCATAATAATAAGCAATGCAAGGAGTCAAGACTCAACATTTATAAGTCAAAAGTAACATGGCAAAGGTAGGGAGCTTTACTGGAGACACTGTTAAAGTGTAAAAGATGCTAAAATGCACCGCAAGGTGGTTTTATGTAATGTGTCTAAACACCTAGCTCGGGCACTTAGCAAAGGAAAAAAAACGGGCAAATTCACAAAGGATGGAGTGTGGCTGCTGATAGCACCATGAATTGTGCATCACTTGGGACCACTATCTATCGCACTAATGATATTACAGCGCAAACTCTGTAAAGTTTTGCAGCTTATTGCAATTTTCCTTTTTTGCCTCCAATTACAATTATTCATGTGGCAAAGTATACATTTTGCCTTTGCGCCAAGAACACAGTAGGCAGTACAATGACAGAGTACAGGTCCGCCAAGTTGCAGAGGCATTCCTCAAAACTTCAGACTAGGAATTTAAAGGTGACAGAGTTGGCAGCACAGTTAGGGCTGCGTTTCACCCTTTGTGGGTGCTTTTTCAAAATGACGTGTTTTTTTTTTTTTTTGTCCAATCCTTTTGTGAATTTTCCCCAGATTGTTTATTTAAATTGTTAAAAATAATTTTAACAATTTAAAAAAAAAGACTCTTCAGACTTTTCAGATCACATTACTGCTGTAACATTTTCAATTGTGAAGTTTTTGGGTTTAGAAGCCTTTTTTATTGGCAGTAGTTCACGGTAGAAAGGGCAAAGTCCAGTTTCTCAGAAGGCCACCTCACTGTCTACACATTGTAGTCAATGATGGTTCTGTACAGGCGATAAATTAACGGGAAATGTATTCATGGAACTTAATGACACTATTTCCACTTTTTAATTCTTATTATAATTCTTATGTAGTCCATCCACACTGACCAACTGCTTTATTTACAGTGTATCATGTTGTTTTTGTTATTTAACGTAAAAAAAAAAAGAAAAAAGACTTTGTTCAGTGCCAGCCCCCCGGCAGCCAATCACCACACATAGACTCTAATTTCTGTGGTACTGTATTTAATAACTTAACAATATAAAAGTTGCTACTGCATTATATTTACGTAGATAATATATATATATACAAAATATACAAGTGTAAGTTATTCCACAACTGCCAGAATCTTCTTTTAGGTATTCAGAAAGAAAATAGACATCACTACAAATGTACTGTACTCATTTTATTTCTCATAGGCTGAAATTAACTTTGGTTGGGGAAATAAGGAAATGCTACATCTGGGTGGTTTGAAAAGACACCACAGGTCAGGGTTAACCCTTCCCTTGATTCTCTCTGTATTAAGACGTGTTGACGTGGACAGTTCCTTAATGATAACTTATGGATCCCTCAGTATGAACTGAATGAATAGTAGCGAACTGTTGGTGAACCCCCTTTCTCCAGAGCCTTCATGTGTATAATCGGCTATACTGTATTGGGTGACATGTTTTAACTAGTCTTTGTTTAGGAATATCAAGATTCCTTTTTTTAAAATTAGTTTCTTTACCTGTAACATGTTTTTACCTCGGTGTAGCAAGTAATCTTAATTGCATTCCACCATTTTCATGTCATGTGTGCTTGAGATGTTATTGCTGCATGTGGATCTAAAGGCATTTTAATGTGTGTTTAAATGGAGCCAGCCGTGTTTTTTTTTTGTTTTTTTTGTGAAATTATCTCAATGTACATACAGGTAGATGCTAAAATAGAAGAAAAAAATGATTACATAGTTGAATACAAAGTGACTGAAAACCAAACCATCAATCTCTATCAGGTGTTACCATGTGATCTGTATCTGATTACAGGCCTCTGCATTTACACCTACTATTAATAAGTGTTCTCAATATCTGTTCTGCCAGCATCATGATCGGATCTCATTATTCCAAAAGGTGGAATTGGCGAACTTAATAAACACGGTACAATATGTCTCAGATTAAAGCTGCTATAAT
Source organism: Zingel zingel (assembly GCA_023566125.1). Classification (NCBI taxonomy): domain Eukaryota; kingdom Metazoa; phylum Chordata; class Actinopteri; order Perciformes; family Percidae; genus Zingel; species Zingel zingel. Next base: position 34,305,106 of record CM042315.1, read on the forward strand.
CGATAATGTCTACAATAACAATACATCAAATGACCATGTAAAAGGGGTTTGCTCGTTGTGAGAAAACTACTGAGAATTATAATCAAATCTGCAGCTCCCTTCGGCTTTACAGAGCACTTACACTACTTTCTCAGCCCTATATGGCAGACGGACACAGTTACTACCTGGTAATCAAAGTGAAGCATTCAGAATCTTAAGAGACAGCTATTTCCCCCAGGAGTTGGTTGAGACCAAAAACAGAGCTATAAATAGGACCAAAATTTGCCAGTAGGGTTAAAGGGTTAAAGATTAATTTTCCTATGTTTTTATGTCTATGTCCTTGACGTACCACTTCCGGGGTTGCTCTGTTGCTGTCGGAAAATCCGCCGAATTTCACTCATTTGTGTTGGCATTAAACTCTGGTCGATTTAAGAGGACTATGGTTAACCTTTTCTCAGATCTCTGCAGGTTAAATCCAGACATCTGTCCAGTCTGAGTTTTCTGTTGCATGACTAAAACAACTTTTAAACGTACACATGTTCCACCAAAACTAGTTCCTTCCGAGCCTATTTTGCAGCGGCACCGCAGCTTTTCTCAAGTGCTTAGCACCGCCCGAGACGTTTGTGATTGGTTTAAAGAAATGCCAATAAACTGAAACATGTTTTCCTCCCATCCCAGAATGCTTTGTGGAGTAGCCAGACTCTCCTCCAGCGGTGAAACAACCTCCTCAGAAATCCTTTCCATAATGTTGTCAGACACTTAGAATATTAATCTGAGCCTGTCAGTGGCAAAATGAGCAATTTTGTGAAGGTAAAAAACAAGCTGGACGATTGTCCTATTAACTTACATTGTAGCTTGTTTCGCCGCTGCCGTCTGCAGTGATCTCGCTTTATACTGGACCAACGTCAAAGATTATTGTTCCCATCAGTCACTTAGACAGAGGAACATAGGGTCTAGGGAAAAAAACAGTAGTTACCCGTTAAGCGATATGTTGAAAATACTCCAACTAGCTCAACAGATGGACATTGCTGGTATAAAGCCCAACATCCGTAGGAAGTCAGGCTTTCTCCCCTCTTGCTATCTCCGCTATCAGGGCTTTGCGCCGCCCAGGATCGTTGTCAATCGATTAAAAAATGTAATCTAATTAATTACATACTCTGTGATTAATTAATCAAAATTCATCGCATACATAATTAACGGTGCCTGAACTGATACTTTTTAAGAAAGTTAAAAAAATAAATAAAAAAAGGGTACTAAACAACAGTTGGTGACATTAAAGAACGACTTGTTTATTGCTAAGGCCATGTGGTCAAAATTAAATGATTTCATAATAATGTATAACAATAAAATAACTTATTTCACTAGTAAATTGCTGTTGAACGACAAACAACCACCAAATGGGAAATGGACATTTACAATAACTTCAAATGCACCACGAGGCTGTAGTTTACCAGTTTCATTGAAAGCACTGTCTGTGTTTTTCCGATGGCAGCAGCAAATTGTTACATCCCGGTGTTGGATCCTCTACAGTAAAACACAGTCAAACTTTACACCGCTTAGCGTTAGCTATCAGTATTTTAACCGTGTTTAATCCAGCTACTAGCTAGCAGTAGGCTAACGTTAGCTGCTGTCGAGTATAGTGTTAACTAGCTAGTGGTAGGCTAACGTTAGCTACTGTTGAGTATAGTGTTAACTAGCAAGCAGTAGGCTAACGTTAGCTACTGTCGAGTATAGTGTTAACTAGCAAGCAGTAGGCTAACGTTAGCTGCTGTCGAGTATAGTGTTAACTAGCTAGCAGTAGGCTAACGTTAGCTGCTGTCGAGTATAGTGTTTAATAGCGTCATGTGCAGCGGTGTTTGTGTTGCCTGTATCGTCTGTTTCAGAGCATCAGAGAGAAGAGCAGACATATCAGTGACACCAGATTTCGGTAGTCAGGGTTGACAGGAAGAAGACTTTTACAAGTAAATGTTCCAATTAATGATCCAGGCAGCACATTCTCGTCTCCCTCCTTCATTTTACAGTCGAATGGTGACTAGAACGTCTCCGGGTCAAACGTCAATATGGAATGGATTAATCTGCGTTATTTTGACAGCCCTAGTTTAAAGAAATCATTGTTTCCCCCCACTATCCCAGAACAGATAGGTGGAGTAGCCAGGCCATAACTTCAGCGCTGTTGAGAGAGGTCTAGCAATGTGAAACTGCCGTCAGGCCAACACCCGTCGATGTCTGATAGAATCGCACAGGTGTGTGCGGCGAGTTTGCGATGTTTCACAAGCTCTCTTAGCTTCTTTAGTAAATAACCAAAAATTTAAACTCCCAAAATGTTGAGAAAGAAAATATTCTCACCCCTATTTTCCTGATTAACACCCTGTAGCCGACAATGTTGTATACATTTTATACAAATTGGCTACAAAGCCCAATGCACTTCCTGGGGCCCTGGCTACAAGGTGCAAGGTGAGGGTCTCGTGACAAATTTAAGACAGCTGAAGGCATCTTCAGGCTACTTTTCAGTCACCTAGCTAATGAGGCGAACATTATTTTGGGGGAGGGATTGTCTGTACCTTTTGGACAGGCATCTTGAGGAAGCTTCTTAAGAATCTTGAGATTTTTAAGCATTTGGCCAAATGTACAGACCTCTGTAACAACTCCAGATGTGGTCTAGGTGATCTGACTGCTTTCTGCTTGCATTGCACTCTGCATGCATTTACACATGCAATAACCCCCCCCCCCCCCCTTATCCAGATACAGATAACATGTTAATACTAGATAGAAATGGGTTCTGCTGGGACGTCCCTGTTTGGACTGCCACCAAAAAGTTTTGACGTATCTGCCGAATCACCAGCAGCTTTTCCAATCAAACGTCTATTTGTTTCTAAACCTATTTTGATCCATCCTCACTCAAGCATGTGGTTCAGCATTGATTTATCTGACCTCAGTGAACTTTGACCACCGAGCATCTGGCTGTATCCAGAATGACAAGGGGGTCAAAGAGCATGTAAACTATGTCAGAACCAGTCTCCCTTAAACCCTTTAAGTATTAGATTGTAACTGTGATGGACTTTTGGACCACTAAATGAGACCAAATACCAAGAGTTAAATCTGTGTTCTGTGACTGAGGGTCACATACCAATCCAAAGTTTCTTTCTGTGCGTTGTTCTGACTCTTGTGCTCCAACAATCAGTTCAGACATTTCGTGTCTCCTGTGGTACACTAGTTGCAGGTTGTCCTGAGTACACACTGTCTGGGTAATGTAATGACTGGCCTAACAGAAAATATGTAAAATGATAAATGTCAGATGTTTGTTTATTCCTCTGTTTACATTTTTCCATGAGTTTTAAATGTCCAGTCAGAACAAATGAAACTGTTTATCTTGTACTGTTTTGCACCCAGTTAGTTTTCTATTTCACCAGCATTAAAATGATTAATAAGAACATCTTGTCCACCACTGCTCTTTTTCTTTATCAGTATATAGACCAGGGGTCTCAAACTCAATTTACCTGGGGGCCGCTCGAGGTAGAGTGTGGGTCAGGCTGGGCCGCATCAAGTATTCAACAAAAGTATTCTTTGTTTGCTTTCTTAAATAAATCTTGTTGCCTCAATAGACATTTTTTAAGATTGGCGACCCGGTTCTTTCTCTCATCTTCCTGGTATTTTGTATACTCCTCAGCATGTCTAGTTGAGTAATGACGTCTGATGTTCTATTCCTTGTACACACTTTCTCTGTGCATATGAGACATGTAGGGGTGCCCCTGTGCTCGATAACAAAATATTCTGTCTCCAACTTTCCCTGAAATTGCCTGTGCTCGTCGCCAACCTTTCTCTTCACGGCACGTTTTGAGAGAGACATGACTGGAACTGGGTGAAGGCATATATTTTCCGTCACTCCGGAACACGTTTCAACCAAGTGACTAAAGTTGATGCTACCCCAGGTACTTCGCGGTTGGCTAGCTTGACTACCATTGACAACAAACGCCGCAGTCACGAGACTACCTATGGTAGCCCGTAAGTGATAAAATAAAATGAAAGCGTGGCAAGCGCGGCACACGCAACGACTCAGCAAAAAGGTGTGTTTCAGAACAACGCGCGGGCCGCACTAAACTTTGATGTCAAGTAGGGGGCCACAAAATATCAGCCTGCGGGCCTCAATTGGCCCCCGGGCCGCGAGTTTGAGACCCATGATATAGACCCAATCACATTATTTATTCACAATAACTTCCGGATAGAAACCTCCTGCTTCCCGTACATACAATTTAACGGCGCTGAGCAAACGGAGACAAAGAACAACTGGGGATAATCTCATCTCCATCTAAAATTCATGTTTGATGCTTTCACATGTCACCTGTTGGGCCACAGACTAAAGAAAATGACAAAAAAAAAACTTAACTGTCAGTCCGACATGCGGTGAGATGTTGCTGTTCGTAAAGCTAGATTTGGTTTATCAAAGACGCTAGCAAAGCAACACAGAGGAGAAAATAAGCACAGCAGAGACCACGGATAAGTTGGACCCCGTGTTTAACTAGATATTAGTGATGTTACGTTCTGTGCCGAGGCTTCGGAGCGTATGTCGCGGAATCCCGAAACTTTTCCGTAAAGCGCGTATTGAGGCTTGTATCGTTTTAGACAAACGACATCCGAAGCCTCGCTGCCCGTCCATACCACGTGACCGGTTTAGGAAGTGGTTCGAATCTACACCAGTTTTATTACACATCCATGATCTACACAAGCACATTCACTGCCCTCTGCCAAGTTAAACCACTGCCACTTTCCAGTTTTAAAATACTAATATTGCCCCTCCTTCCATTAATATATTATGACCAAAAGGATTGATTTACACACGTTTGATAGCCATATTCCTCTGAAGACTATTATACATTTATGTTATTCAATTATTATACCATCATAACATACACAGTACATGCATATAAATGGATTATGTGGAAATAAAATGTTTTCTTCACTGTAATTTCTAAGTCTTTATGACGCAAAATACAGTGGATCACAGCTCACATAGATCATCTGTAATATAGCTGCCTGTTTAACAGCCTTTGACCAACAGGTGAGCAAATGAACTTCTTTTGCGAACCAATTTGCTGGAAAGCTTCAATGCTTCATGAGGCTTCATCTCACCATCACTACTATATATCTTCAAATGTTAGTTATAGCTGAAAATGACAACAGAAATAAACTTGCTTTCCAATTTCACGTCTCCACAATTCAGATCAACGTGTAGTTGTCTACCTGAATGATTTTTTTTTTTTTGTCAGTGCAATGTCACGGACGGTAATTCGGTCCAGGGTCACGTTCATCCCTGAAAAATATGTAGCAACACATATTTTTTAAACTGAAACGGGGATGCATTGAACACCCTGTTGTGTGTGCAAGCGCTCTGCCTTTTTATTAGTGATGGGTCGTTCGCGAATGAGTTGGCTCTGAGAGCCGGCTCTTGTAGGTGAACGACGACAGCTGGCTCGCATATCCGAAGAGCCAACTCTATTTAAAAAAATATAGCCTATAGAAATTAAATAATTTTGTAATAATGAAATAATGAGGGAATTTTATTTTATTTAAAATAACTGACTAATTCAAAGAACAAAAAAATAATTATATAGGCACACATTAGTTTCGTTAGTCATTAGTCTGATCAGCCTCACATTCTGTTCCTGTCTATCATACACAAGGTGTCAACCAATTATACGGCATGAGGGAGGGGCCGAGCCATCACACACACACACACACACACACACACACACACACACACACACACACACACACACACACACACACGCACACACACTGTCAAACTCGGAGGAGAGGACAGAGGAGAGGAAAAACAGCTCTGAAAACAAAACAAAAGCAGGAAAATGAGTCGGAAGCACAGCAGCATTTGGAATCATTTTAATGATATAGACAATGTTAAAGCACAGTGTAGAATTTGCCATAACAAAATCTCATATAAAGCCGGTTCTATGCACAACCTACACCGGCATATGCGAACTGTGCACCCAACTGTGAAGCTAGCGGAATGAAGAATGGCATGTAGATGGAAAAGTGGTCTGTTGTGTTACTGACAACGCAGCTAACATTACCAAAGCCGTGAAAATCTTAAAGTGGACCCATCATCCATGTCTTGCCCACGCAATCAACCTGATTGTAAGAGATGCTCTGAAGGTGATGAAGCCCACTGTGGACAAAGTGAAAGCAGCTGTGGAATATTTCCACAGGAGCACAGGTGCTGAAAAACTAAAGTCTACACAACGCCAGATGGGAATGCCTGAGCTAAGGCCTAAACAAGACTGCCCTACAAGGTGGAATTCAAGATTGTATATGTTGAAACGGTTTCTCAAGTCAAAGGATGCCATCATCTCTACCCTGGCCATTGTCAGTGCACCTGTTGATCATCTGACCCAAGAGGAATGGGAGGTGGTTGAGGAGGTGTGCAGAGTCCTGGAGCCCTTTGGGCAGGTTACTGTGGAGATCAGTGGAGAGAGGTACAGTAAGCAGTTATTTCAACATTTTTTCCTGTATTTTATATTACATTTTATATATATATATATATATATAAAATCTGTTCTCTCTTTTTTTAGCTATGTGACAGCCTCAAAAATGATACTCCTATGTAAGGGTCTGCAGCGAATCACAGCCAACCGCCAGAGAGAAGCAAATGTAACCACAGGGCAAGTGATAGAGTTGATGGACAACCTATGTTCATCAATGGACAGAAAGTTCTATAGAATGGAATATAATCACATGCTATCAGAAACCGCTGCACTTGACCCCAGGTGTAAGAAGTTAGCCTTCAGTGATGCCAGAGCGATTGATGAGGCTCTTCAAAGAATCACATCAGCAGCAGGGAGGGACAGCCCCAGCAGTCAGCTGGCTCAGACACCAGGGCAACAGGAAGTAGAGGGAGCAGAAGGAGCAGAAGCACAAACATCTGCTGTTTGGATGCTGTTTGATGAGAGAATAACTGGGAATGCTGCACGAAGGAATCCCTCAGCAGATGCCATAATGGAGGTCCGATCCTATATGGAGGAGCCCCTCCTCCAAAGATCTGCAGATCCTCTGAGCTGATGAAAGAACAAGGCATCTATCTACCCACGGCTTACTAAAGTCATGACAGAGAGACTGCATAGTGGCCACATCCGTTCCGTCTGAGAGGGTCTTCTCGAAAACAGGACAAATTATTAATGAGAGAAGAAACCGCATCAGCCCCTCGAAAGTGAGGCAGCTTGCATTTCTGAATGCAAATCTCTCATAAAATAAAAATATGATCAGCATTGTGTGTGTGTGTTCATGCTAGTTATACAAAACATAACTAGTGAGATAGTTCATGCTGGTTATAACATCCCGATAAAGAAGAGAGGGAAAAGAGGGACCAGTTTAATCCTTTAAGTTATTTATTTTTCTTTAATATGGGTTCTATTATGTTGTTCAGATTCAGATTGTATTTGTTTTGAATGTTGTTTCTATACATTAAAAAGTTGTAATTTAAATGCAAATGTTTAATAGTATTCTTTTTTCATAACAAATCAATGCATTTTTAAATAAATTGTGAGTATGATTTAATTTAATAATTTAATTAGAATTGTTTTTCACACCTATCATAGTCAAAACATACATTTTTTTAAAGAGCCGTTTGTTAGCCAAAAGAGCCGGCTCTTTTCAGTGAGCTGAGTCAAACGAGCCGGCTCACGAAAAAGAGCCGGAATGCCCATCACTACTTTTTATTACTACGGATTTACAAACACGTCTCTGCTGATTGGGTACCTGTGACACAGCCAATAAATGAGAGACAGCCACCAAACGAGAGAAAACATAACTCAAAGCCGTTGGACACCGATTCACACCGTTCCGAGGAAACATGTCGTTCATGTCATAGAGAGGTGAAGCCCCTCCCCTACCGGTGATCCACCATGGCATGTTATTTTGGATGGACCCAGGGCATGCTGGGAAACGCCTGGCTCTCAGCTGATCTAACAGCTGATTGATTCAGCATCGACTCATCATTGATGGCCTTCATCCATTAATCCAAGTGGGTGTTGACCCTACGTTTGAAAGACCGAAAAACAGTGCGATCAAGGGGACACAGTTTGTGTGTGCAGTGTGGAGGAAAGGTAAGCAGGACTATGCCCTGTTCTTTGCAAAACTGCATGGCGGGTACTGATATATGGGAGGCGTGATTGTCCAATAACAGTAGCACTTTGGACTCAAGGGATGGTTTCGCATAGTTTGCAAAGTGACGAAGGTACTTCACAAACTCCTCCTTCTGCATCCACCCTGAGCCGTTTGCCACGCTAACTGAAGCAGGTGGTCCCCCGTGGATGAAGTGTGCATATCACCTCTTTTTATTTTTATTTTTTTTTAAACTTTGTTTATTGAGCTTTTTTCACAACAGAACAAAGACACAAAGAAACACTCAGAACACAGTTCCCACCCCAAGAATAAAATAAATAATAATAAAAAGAATAAATAAATGAGAAAATCTAAGACAATGCATGTCAAATTTGTTGTGAGAGAAGACATATATACACATGACAGAAAACGAATCTTACAAAAAAAGAAAAACAACAAACAAATATAAAAAAAGAAGAAAAAAAAATACATTAGAAAAGTACAGTACATACAGAGTAAAATCCAAGCGGGTTGTCACCTAAAGTGAAGCCAGTGGTTGTCCTAATTAGATTGTTTCATGCAGCTCTGATTTCTCTTCCACATATCTCAAAAAAAGGTTGCCAGATCTCATACAATTTGCCAGATGAACCTCTAAGTGTAAGTCTTATTTTTACCAATTTCATATAAAATAAAGTACTCCTGATCCATAGTGTGTGGGACGGAGGGATGGCATCTGTCCATTTCAGAAGGATTAGGCGGCGGGCAAGCAACGTACAGAAAGCCAGAAAGTCACACTGAGAGTTATTCAAACTGTAGACAGGAGAAGGTACTCCAAAAAGGGCTATGATGGGACAGGGGGCTATAGACACCTCTAGGACTTCCGAAAGTGTTTTATACATCGAAGTCCAGTAAGTTGACAGCTTGGAGCAGCTCCAAAATGTAATATGTATATATATATGTAAATATGAGGATGGGGTCATTTTACAACGATTGCACGCTGGATCTATATCTGGGAATCTCTCTGATAACTTCTCTTTGGTCCAGTGAGCCCGATGCAATATTTTACACTGTAGTAGTCCGTGCCTTGCACAGATAGAGGAGGTGTGGACTCTTTTTAGTATTGCATCCCAAGTTTCATCATGCATGATCTCACCTACATCCTGCTCCCATCTATGTCTAATAGTGGCAAGGGACAGGGTTTTTTGGGATGAAAGTGCACTATATAGGTTAGATATTATACCTTTAAACGACTGGACAGGCGCCAATAGAGAGTCAATATCAGAGCTTTGGGGAATTTCTGGAAAGTGAGGCAGCTGTTTACGCATAAAATCATGCAACTGTAAGTATCGAAAGAAGTGTATATGTGGGATAAGAAATTTAGTGTGCAGTTGCTGAAAAGAGGCAAAGAAACCATCTATAAAAAGGTCATGCTGTGTGCGCAGTCCGCTGTTTTGCCACTGCAGAAACACATTGTCCTGAAGGGAGGGAGGAAACGTGATTTGCATGGATTGGGGATTTCAATGAGAAACTATGGCATCCATAGTGCCGACGGACCTGCTTCCATATTTTAAGTGTTGTTCTGACGAAAATATTTCTTGTATACGGGCCGGTGTCTGAGGCTAGAGGTGCATAGGTTAATGCTGACAATGTGGACGGGGCACAGGATCTAGCTTCAAGAGTGCACCATGAGGGAGCGTCGGCACCTGGATCCTCATATAGCCAATGGAGAATAGGTCGAATATTAGCAGCCCAATAATACAACTGAAAATTGGCCAGAGCCATACCACCTAGCACCTTTGGATGTTGTAAATAGGCTCTGTCGCAGACTTTTATTATTCCAGATGAAGCTGGATATAAGTGCGTCTAGGCTTTTAAAGAATGACATGGGGATATACACTGGGAGACATTGAAAAAGATATCCAAATTTGGGCAACACATTCATTTTTATAGCATTTATTCTACCAGCAAGTGTGCATGACACCTCTTATGGGGAAAAACAAAAAAGGGTGGGATTGAATTTCCCAAGGCATTTATGGCTACAGCAACAGTCACCAGCTTATCCCTCTCCCCTGATGTCAATGCCCCTATCTGCTGCTCTCCTTTTGGGCCGATGATCCTCTCCGGTGCTTGGACTGTAGTTACTCCTGTTTCATCCATATTCCAAACCTCTCTTCCTGAGAAAGAATAGCGCTCATATACAGTCTGTAAGTTCTGAAAGAAATGCCCCACAGTGTGAATGTTAAAACTGGTGGCCCTTGCTACACTGGTGGCCTGGGGTTTCCAGATTGAAAGAGACCTATTCCTTTTTAGGAAACTGGTAAACCAGTTCCTGCCTGCCATTTGGGACTTTTGCCACGACTCTGGGAACAAGTTTCCTGACCTGAGAAACATGAAAATTATAAATAAAAAAGCAACTTAAAAAAACAGTAAATAGATTAAAAAATGAATATGACTATTATAAGGAGGAGATTCCAGATTGGCCCATCTGAGCTTTCATTTTCTCAAAGGCAGAGCAGGATACCCAGGGCTCGGTTTACACCTATCACCATTTCTAGCCACTGGGGGACCATAGGCAGGCTGGGGGAACTCATATTACTGTTAAAATAACTCATAAAGTTAAATTGTTATGCCATGGGACCTTTAAGGTCAGAGCTCAGCCTGTAGCACATTCCTGACGCTTTAATTAAGTACTCTCTCAACTTCTCCTCATCCACTGTTGAAAAACCTTCCTGTGGCTTGAATAACCCATGGTTGGCAATGGTGGGTTGCCACCATGCAGCTCCTGCATCTTTTTTTTTTTTTTTCAAATCGTTGTATGGTGACATGGCAGATGCCATAGGTACCCGCTGCACCGCTAACTGAACTTCCTCTCTTTCCACCTCGCTGGCTGCCAGACAAAGCACTTCCCTAGAACACGTCTAATGGCAATGTCATTACATGCCCTGAAGCACAGCCGGTTGTACCCTGTGCAACCATCTAAATGTAACCCCGCTTTACTTTGTGCCCCGCGCTCCCCTAGTGAGAGAAACTAAATCCGGTCAGATTAGGGATCATCTACTACACCGTCTCTTGTTAACATCAGCAACAGGTCGCATGTAGAGCATTTTAACAGGCTACTCTGTCTTAATAAAAACAACTGGAGACTGTGTCCAAGCTGATATATGGGTCTGATAACATTTTAATAAATCAGATTTAACAGGATGTGATTGTTTTTGTGACTTCCTGTTCAGACTGAAGGCTGCTGGAAATGGCTGGAAACTGTCCGAATTGACCGCGGCTTTTTGTCGCTGCCCCCTGCTGCCGCCGCCTGCTCTCATGCACTTAACAGGCAAGGCGCAGTTCTTGATCCTGTTTGAATTAATTACACTCAGATATTCGTCAATTTAAAAGATCATTTTAAAAGTGAATAAAGTCTCAGTTCATCCTAAAACCTAAAATTCATAATTAAAAAGACTACTCACACCAAAGTCGCATAAGTGACGTCTGGCTGAAGCTACGATGTCTGTGAGTTTCTTATTAGGATCATGTAATCTTAATGTAACTCACAAGGGCGGCGGACATCTTGCTCGTTCTTTCGCTTCTTGGCCGATAAAACGTTGATGGATAAAACACATCAGGTAAGATAACGTTACATGTGTTGTGGAACATAGCTAAGCTAGCTAGCGAGGAAACCGAGCATTAAGCAAGGTAACGTTTTATATATACTCAGCAAAAAGATAAACGTTCTCTCACTTCCAAATGCTTTTATATTTTAAGCAAACTTAACATATGCAAATATTTTATGAACATTACAAGTTTTAACAACTGAGATGTGATACTAAAAAAGGGTTTTGTGATACAAAGGTAAAGTTTTTTTTTTTTTTAAGAGTTTATTGTTTTGCTTTGAAGATGGATTTTCATATTTTTGGTTACCTTAATTTATAGTTTGATCATTTAAAAGGAAGGAGAAAAATAAGGGCATGCTAATCCATATTGCGCCAGTAGGTGGCAGTAGTAGCTTTTCACAGCATCCGGTACACTTTGGGAGTCCCGTACGTGAGTTCATAATCCAGTTGAATGGAGAAAGAACAACACGTCATTGTGTCTCACTTCTTTATGTGTACGTTTTCCTGCTGTTACAGGTTAGTTTCCACCACATAAAACAATACAGACATTTATAAGATGATCCTAGTCATAAGCAATATGGTATCGGCACGCTAATGTGTTGCTAATGAAGTTAAAAGTGAACTTTAACTGAAGTAACGGCAACCTTGCATGTCCCGTAATGGCATCATGTCTACTTTCTATTTTCCCCATTTAGCTACATGCTATTGTCTTCTACGGTGTTTTATCTGTCAGTGACTTCTGGTCATTGTTAAAATAAGAGTCAGTGTGTAGCAGCTCATTATTGTAGCGGAATGTGTATTAGGTTATAGTTGTTTACCAAGCTAATCACTGCTATTTCTGTTCCGGCTGCAGTAGCTTGAGCTAAAAGGTTAGCCTATTGTTTGTGTAACATTTGCTTTTTAGTCGTTTGCGCCAGTGCCGTTTCAATACGGGCTTACAAGGTTTTTCTTGCTCATGTATTTGGGTCACAGAGTTATTCTGTTAGGCAGTTAGTAAGTAAATGTTTTACTATTGCAATGTGTTGATCGATCTCAGATGTAAACTCAATCTCTTCTGGTTTAAATAGTAATAAATACTAAGAGAAATGTTGAAAGTATTCACATTAGACACACCTTAATGAGAAGGTTGATGTGTTACTGTACTGTATATTGCACTAGTAGTCTCAGTGAAGGTATAATTTACAAAGACAGACATATATGTTTTGTGTAGAAAAGGGTTTGATTTGTATGTCAATGAGGAATGAGTATGTTTTGTAGCTATGTGACAGATGCAAATTGGTCAATGTACCACTACATTGTCTTGTTAAGAGCTATATCTGGCTTTGATCACTGCATTTATGCAAAAATAATATAACAGAAAGAAGAGTATTCATGTGAGAAATAAAGACAATCCAGTTGAATGGAGAAAGAACAACACGTCGTCGTGTCTCACTTCTTATATATAACCTGCTAACGGGTGCCAAGCCGGTACCTGTTACAGCTCATGGGGGCTCGTCCAGGATCTCTTCAACCACCAGGCCGGAAGCTGATCCAGTGATACTAACACCTTGGACCAAAAGTGACCTGACCAGATTGTTTCTGGACTGTGTAACCAAGTGTGAGGTATAGGGAAGCAGCCATGGCAGACAGTGAGAGGAGAAAGTTGGTGTGGACCATCAAGAAAGACCTACTCACTCTCTATGTGGATGAACTGTTCCAGATAGCCAAGGCGCTGGGTCAAGTGCCAGGAAGGGACCAATCCCAGCTTGAGTTGAGGAAATTTACTTTGAGTATATCAGCAACTTTATGCACAGTGAACACTTACTAGAATCTGAGGATACAGGTATGGCCCACTCGCTACAGTTGAAAGACATAGTTGATATAACCATCCACGGCCATGTGTCTGATCTGCAAATGCACCCGACAGGGGATGTTGTCGAGGTCCCCTTGTCAAACTCTGAAGTTAGGGTTGAAGAAGATAAAGCCAATTCCAATGTCAACTCAGTCGTGAAAATTGATAGTGAGGTTACTGGCGTTGATAATGCTAATGCCAGTCCCCTTTCTTCAACAACATCCATGAACACACATGAACATAACTACAGAAAATGCTTTCGAGTTATGAGGAGCTCAACAAGAAAATTATGCAGTACATGCCCACATCCACTCTGCAGCCAACAATCCACCCATCTGAAATAGCGCAGAACAGGTCACAGGGTAGGGACTGTACCAAGCCGCTAAGTGAACACTCCACACCCACCCCACATGATAAAATGGTCTCCTTAAGAGAGCTTTCTTACCTTCATCGTAGAGAGTTCAAGATTCAGGGGGGTCAGGTTAAAGACCAGGGGTCAGACATCAGCTACAATAGTGTTTGCCGCCAAATTGAAGAAGGATTAAAGGTGCAGTTCAGTGATTCGGAAATTGTGAGGGCTGTCCTAAGAGCTATCAAACCTGGAAATTTCAAGGACATGTTAATGAATAAGGACAGCCTTGCTATTGAAGAGCTTAAAGGCTTCCTACACGCCCACCTGGGTGAGCAAAGCAACATGGAGCTTTTCCAGGAGCTCATGTGTACCAAGCAAAAAGACAATGAGACACCTCAACAATTCCTGTACAGAGCAATAGGACTCAAGCAGAAAATCTTGCTGTCCTCAAGACATGCAGACACAGATGTTAAATACAGTGCAAACACGGTACAAGATGTTTTCCTCCACACAGTGTATCAAGGCCTCGGTCACAAACACACCAACATTCGCAGGGAACTCAAACCATTGCTTGCAGATCCTAGAGTAACTGATGAGGCAATCCTGAAACAGATGAACAGGGTAATGAGTGACGAAAGTGAAAGAGAAAGACGTTTAAGTCCATCCACCCGCCAAAGACTCACAAATGTCCATAGTGCCCAAGTGGAGGCTAATGCTGCTCAGTCTCCCTGTGTCAAGGAGGGAAATGTGGAAAAGGCAAGGCAAGGCAGCTTTATTTGTATAGCACATTTCAGCAACAGGGCAATTCAAAGTGCTTTACATAAAACATTAAAGAGCAGTTAGAAAATGATTTAAAAAAAACAAAGCAAATTAAAACATAAAAGACAAGAATAAAATTGACAGTGCAGTATAAGAAATTAAAGAACAGATATAAAATACATGAATAAAAGTTACAGTGCAGTATAAGAAATTAAACATTAAAGGGCAGTTATAGAATGTCATACAGTGTCATCAATGCAATTCAGTATAACAAATGAACAGTTACTTAAAGAAAGGCAACATCAAAAAGATCTTTAGCTTTGATTTAAAAGAACAGAGTTGCGGCGGACCTGCAGTTTTCTGGGAGTTTGTTCCAGATATGTGGAGCATAAAAACTAAATGCTGCTACCCCCTGTTTAGTTCTGACTCTGGGGACAACAAGCAGACCTGTCCCAGATGACCTGAGAGGTCTGGCTGGGTCATAGTATAGCAGCAGATCAGAAATGTATTTTGGCCCTAAACCGTTTAGTGATTTATAAACCAACAGAAGTATTTTGAAATCAATTATTTGAGGCACTGGAAGCCAGTGTAGAGACTTCAGTACTGGAGTGATGTGATCCACTTTCTTGGTCTTATTGAGGACTCGAGCAGCAGCGTTCTGAATCAGCTGCAGCTGTCTGATTGATTTTTTTAGGGAGACCTGTAAAGACTCCGTTACAGTAGTCAAGTCTACTGAAGATAAAAGCATGGACAAGTTTTTCCAAATCCTGGTGAGACATAAGTCCTTTAACCCTTGATATATTCTTAAGGTGATAATAGGCTGACTTTGTAATTGTCTTAATGTGGCTGTTAAAATTCAGGTCTGAGTCCATGACTCAGCCAAGATTTCTGGCTTTGTCTGTTGTTTTTAACATTGTCGTTTGAAGCTGAGTGCTGACTTTTAATTGTTCCACTTTTGCTCCAAAAACAACCACCTCAGTTTTTTCGTCAATTAATTTAAGAAAATTCTGGCACATCCAGTCGTTAATTTGTTCAATGCACTTAGTCAGTTGTTGTATTGGACTATAGTCCCCCGGCGATAAGGTTATATAAATTTGTAACTATGGTAACTTATTTTATTGTTTTCCATAATTTGAACCAGTGGAAGCATGTAGACGTTAAACAAGAGAGGCCTCAGAACGGAGCCTTGGGGAACTCCACACGTCATATTTGTATGCTCAGATGTATAATTCCCTATAGACACAAAGTAGTCCCTATTCTTTAAATAAGACTCAAACCACTTTAATACTGAGCCAGAAATGCCAACCCAGTTTTCCAATCGATCTAGTAATATGTCATGGTCGACCGTATCAAATGCAGCACTGAGATCAAGTAATACTAAGACTGAAATTTTGCCACTATCTGTGTTTAAGAGGATGTCATTAAAAACTTTAACAAGGGCCGTCTCAGTGCTGTGGTGTGGTCGAAAACCTGACTGGAAGGCATCAAAACTGTTGTTTAGTGACAAGAAAAGGTTGAGTTGTTGAGAAACCGTTTTTTTCAATGATTTTACTTAAAAATGGAAGATTTGATATCGGCCTATAGTTTCTCATTAGTTACGTGTCTAGATTGTTATTTTTTAAGAGTGGCTTGATGACTGCAGTTTTCAGGGCCTGTGGGAAGATACCTGAGAGAAGAGATGTGTTTACAATCTATAGAAGATCTGTAGCTAAACAATTCGAAACATTTTTGAAAAGGCCCGTTGTTAGAATATCAAGGCAGCAGAAGGAGGTTTTCAGATGTTGTATAATGTCCTCCAGGTTTTTACGGTTAGTCATATGAAATTGGGTCATATTGGAATTTGTTTTGCCTGGACACTGTGACAACACATATCCTGCACTCGATATGGAAGCACTGAATGTTTGTCTAATTTTCTGAATTTTGTCTTTGAAGAAGATGGCAAAATCATTGCAGGCCTTGGTGGATAAAAGTTCAGATGCTACTGGTACTGGAGGGTTTGTTAACCTATCGACAGTAGCAAACAAAGCACGCAAATGATTATTGTTTTTGGCAATAATGTCCGAGAAGAAGGACCGCCTTGCATTCCTCAGTTCCAAATTATAAATGCAAAGTCTCTCTTTATAGGTGTTGTAGTGGACCTGGAGATTAGTTTTTCGCCACCTGCGTTCTGCTTTTCGACACACTCTTTTTTCTGTTCTTACCAGTATGGCATTTCTCCATGGAGATCTTTTCTTATCAGAGACAGTTTTTACCTTAATGGGAGCAATGGCATCAATAACATTTATAATTTTACAATTGAAATTGTCTTCAAGTGCAGTGACTGAGACCCCTGAGAGGGTGGGTGTGGACGAGAAAAGCTGGGATGATGAAATACCTGTTCAAAGAACATATTCTTCAGTTCCAAAGCCATTGTTTAAAGAGGTGAAAAAGTACAAACAAGAGCTGTTGATGAGAGGCTGGATAGTCAAGTCCAAGTCCCCATATTCTGCCCTAGTGGTGTATGTCAGAAAGAAAGATGGCAGCCTTCGGCTATGCATTGATTATCGCCTTCTGAATAAAAAGACCCTGATCGACACCCGCTGCCCAGGATACAGGATCTGACAGACACTCTTGGTGGCAATGCCTGGTTTAGCATCCTTGACCAATGCAAAGCCTATCATCAGGGCTTCATCGCTGAGGGTTCACGCCAGTTCACCGCCTTCATTACCCCATGGGGTCTCTATGAATGGGTCCGGATCCCATTTGGACTCTCAAACGCCCCTGCGGTGTTCCAGCGGAGCATGGAGGAAATGCAAGGGCCCCTCAGAGATGTTGCATTCCCTATCTTGATGATGTACTTTGCTACGCAAAAACATTTGAAGAACATGTTGAGGCACTTGGCAAAGTTCTCCAGGCCCTCCAGCGCCATGGAGTGAAACTGAGGCCTGAAAAATGATAGCTGTTCAGACCAGAAGTCAGGTACGTGGGTCAAAATAGACCCACGTGACCTGGAAGCGGTACAAAGCTTGACAAACAAGAGACCACAGACAGTTGGGGAAGTACGGAAACTGACCGGGTTCCTGGGCTATTACCGTTCATACATTCAAGATTTCTGCCGGATTGCGAAACCGATCTATGAGCTACTCCAAACTAAACCAGAGAAATCCAAGATCTCAGCACCAGAAAAAAATGCAAAACACCCACAGTTGCCTTCCAAAGAGCAGGTGAACTGGACAATTGAACATCAAGACGCCTTTGAACAACTGGTCTCTCTCCTAACAAATCCACCTGTCTTGGCATATCCGGACTTTAACTTGCCCCTCACATTGCATACAGATGCATCAGACAAGGGCCTAGGAGCTGTCCTTTATCAGCACCAGAATGGAAAATTGAGAGTTATTGGATATAGTTCGAGGACACTCACACCAACCGAACGTAATTACCACCTGCACAGTGTGTGAGAAATTCTGCGATTACCTGTACTACTCTCCACACTTCACCATCTACACAGACAACAACCCGCTGACCTATGTAATGAGTACAGAAAAGTTAAATGCAGTTGGTCATTGGTTTGACATCAAATACCGGCCCGGAAAGTCAAATGTGGACGCGGACACTCTGTCTCGCCTTCCCCTGGATATGGAGACCTACCAGATGACTTGCACAAAGGAGTTCTCAGATGAGGCAGTGCGGGCAACATGGGATGGAAGTCTCGCAGCTAAATGCAAATACGTAGCCTGGGTGGCAGCACTCAACACCTCCTCCCCAGACCATCACCAACAGCCATATTCTTACCTGCCAACTATCAGCCATGATGATCTTGTAAAAGCACAAAGAGAGGACCAAGCCATAAACCGGATAATCGAGTTAAAGGCGTCAAACACCAAATTGACAGATGAAATACAAAAAACTGTAAGTGGGACGGCTCAAAAGTTGCTTCATGAGTGGAACAGGCTACATCAGGAAAATTACCTCCTTTATCGAAGAACGAATGGACGGAAGCAGTTGGTTCTCCCTTCCAAATACAGAACACTAGCTCTGAAATACCTACACAATGAGATGGGCCATGTTGGCACAGAGAGAGTACTTCACCTTGCTAGGGAGAGATTCTACTGGCCCTTTATGGCAAAAGAAATAGAGGATTATGTCACACGAAAATGCCCATGCATTAAAGCCAAGAAACGTGTCGCACACGTTCGTGCTCCTATGGGTAGCATTACATCCAGCTTCCCTTTAGAACTGGTGTGCATTGATTACTTACACTTGGAAGCCAGTTGTGGAGGTTATTAATATATTTTGGTAGTGGTTGACCACTTCACCAAATTTGCTCAGGCATATCCCACAAAGAACAAGAGCGGAAAAACAGCTGCCGAGCGTATTTTCAGTGACTTCATACCCCGATTTGGATACCCATCCAAACTACATCACGACCAGGGCCGTGAATTTGAAGATAAGTTATTTGAAACATTGCAACAACTGTCTGGAGTTGGTCACTCAAGGACATCACCCTACCACCCACAGGGAAACCCAGCTGAGCGGTTGAACCGCACCATACTCCAGATGCTGAGGACATTGACTGAAAACGAGAAACTGCGGTGGAAGGATCACCTTCCGCATGTTATACACGTTTACAACTGTACCAGACATGAATTAATTATTAATTAATAATATACAGTCTATGGTTCATAATCCAGTTGAATGGAGAAAGAACAACACGTCATTGTGTCTCACTTCTTTATGTGTACTTTTTCCTGCTGTTACAGGTTAGTTTCCACCACATAAAACAATACAGACATTTATAAGATGATCCTAGTCATAAGCAATATGGTATCGGCACGCTAATGTGTTGCTAATTAAGTTAAGAGTGAACTTTAACTCAAGCAACGGCAACCTTGCATGTCCTGTAATGGCGTCACGTCTACTTTCTATTTTCCCCGTTTAGCTACATGCTATTGTCTTCTACGGTGTTTTATCTGTCAATGACTTCTGGTCATTGTTAAAATAAGAGTCAGTGTGTAGCAGCTCATTATTGTAGCGGAATGTGTATTAGGGTATAGTTGTTTACCAAGCTAATCACTGCTATTTCTGTTCGGGCTACAGTAGCTTGAGCTAACGGGTTAGCCTATTGTTCGTGTAGCATTTGCTTTTTAGTCGTTCGCGCCAGTGCTGTTTCAATACGGGCTTACAAGGTTTTTCTTGCTCATGTACTTCGGTCACAGAGTTATTCTGTTAGGCAGTTAGTAAGTAAATGTTTTACTATTGCAATGTGTTGATCGATCTCAGATGTAAACTCAGTCTCTTCTGTTATAAATAGTAATAAATACTAAGAGAAATGGTGAAAGTATTCACATTAGACACGCCTTAATGAGAAGGTTGATGTGTTACTGTACTGTATATTGTACTAGTAGTCTCAGTGAAGGTATAATATACAAAGACAGACATATATATGTTTTGTGTAGAAAAGGGTTTGATTTGTATGTCAGTGAGGAATGAGTATGTTTTGTAGCTATGTGACAGATGCAAATTGGTCAATGTACCACTACATTGTCTTGTTAAGAGCTATATCTGGCTTTGATCACTGCATTTATGCAAAAATAATATAACAGAAAGAAGAGTATTCATGTGAAAAATAAAGATAATCCAGTTGAATGGAGAACGAACAACACGTCGTCGTGTCTCACTTCTTTATGTGTACTTTTTCCTGCTGTTATAGGATTATCGCAATAACCTGCTAACAGGTGCCAAGCCAGTACCTGTTAAAGAGACATAAACTGAACGATTTTAACAGACATGTGACTAACAGAAATGGAATAATTTGTCCCTGAGGTTCAAAATCAAAAGTAGCCCTCAGTATCTGGTGTGGCCACCAGCTGCATTAATTACTGCAGTGCATCTCCTCATGTACTGCACCAGACTGGCCAGTTTTTGCGTTTTTTTGTTGCCATCCTGTACCTGTCCCGCAGGTGTGATATTCGGATGTACCGATCCTATGCAGGTGTTGTTACACGTGGTCTGCCACTGCGAGGACGTTCAGCTGTGCTTCCTGTCTCCATGTAGCGCTGTCTTAGGCGTCTCACAGTAGGGACATTGCAATGTATTGCCCTGGCCACCTCTGCTGTCCTCATGCCTCTTTGCACCAGGCACATTCATGCAGATTAGCAGGGACCCTGGGCGTCTTTCTTTTGGTGTTTTTCAGAGTCAGTAGAAAGGTCTCTTTACTTTCTTAATTTTCTTATAACTGTGACCTTAATTGCCTACCGCCTGCAAGCTGTTATTGTCTTTTTGACCGTTCAAACAGGTGCATGTTCATTAATTGTTTATGGTTCATTGAACAACATGGAAAACATTGTTTAAACCCTTTACAATTAAGATCTCTAAAGTTATTTTGATTTTTACAAAACTATCTTTGAAATACAGTGTCCTGAAAAAGGGGTGTTTCTTTTTTTGCTGAGTTATATTGTGTGAGACAAGCTATGTAGTTCACTGAGCGGTTTCACACAAAACTAAGTACTACAACAAACTCAAGACTTTCTTCACTTGCAAAATAATCTTTTGAATGAAGGAACATATGTGTAATTCATTCAAACCGGATAAAAAAAAAAAACTCTCCCCGTTCACTACCACATATATTTTTTTCCTAAAAAAAGGGTCCCATGGTGTCTCATTTATAAACGTGGCATACGCACAAAACGGGGCTGAAAATGTGCATACACCACTTGCCACGAAAAGGTTGTGATTTATAAAAAACAAACTTGACGCCAGAATGTGCGGTCCTCCACGCAAACTCTGACCCATGTGTACGCACATTTTGGAGACAATGGGAATTGGCGAAGCAGATGGTGAGGTGGTGAACTGAAGTCAGACTGCAGAAAGTACATGTGGGAATAACTATTACTTGTAATATTTTCAAGTATTGATGCCTCACGCACATTTTTTCACTCCATATCAGCCACGTTACCATGAAGATTAAATCCAGAAGTGTTATTTGTGCTTGTACCGAGTTAGAATTGTTCCATAAACACCTTGAAAAATCCGACTCAAATCTTTAATAAAAATTTGTTCTTAATGTTTAATCAGCGCTGTCTCACCGTCACATTGTACGCTACAGAGCGCAGAAGGAGGAGATGGCCCGACTCCATGGAATACAGGATAGCATCAAATATTAGTTCTGTTAAATCTTATCATATAGGTCTTGTATATCGA
Organism: Zingel zingel; assembly: GCA_023566125.1. NCBI lineage: Eukaryota > Metazoa > Chordata > Actinopteri > Perciformes > Percidae > Zingel > Zingel zingel. The sequence continues at coordinate 34,326,926 of CM042315.1, forward strand.
AGCTGTCCCAGAGTGCCAAAATGCCTGCCGGTTTGGACAGTAATATAGGTAGTCTATAGATCAGGTTTCCCTACACTGCGAAATTAGGCCGAAATTATAATTCATTTTGCAGCAATTCTTGAGCTGCTTTTTCCCTGCCCGCCAGACGTCATGATTCAGTGTAACGAAAGAACAACTGCCAGGGTCATTAACATACTGATCAGCATTAATGAGGTGCTTTGCATTGACTATTTATGGTTAAAAATGGGTGTGTACAGGGCGGGATAAGAGGCTGATTCACGTACGCACTCTGGGTAATCTGTGATTTATAAAGGGAACATTGCTTACAGATGTGCATATGCACGGTTTTATAAATCAGATTTTTTTTTTTGGCGTACGCCATTTTTGGCTTTTGGGTGTATGTACACTTTTAGTAAGGATCCTACGCACAGTTTTATAAATGAGACCCCAGGCCTGTACTGTAACACAAACATTTCTCATAACTATTTTCAATCCACCTGCAAACTTGGGAAAAAGAAACATCACACACACTGGCTCAGGTTTGAACAGTTTTTATACAAGTATTTTTTTTTATTTATTCTTACACCAGATGTAAGTGACTCTATCTGTTTTGTAAATTTATATATTTTAGGCTACCGTAATAGAAAACTTTTTTTGTTTGTTTGTGGTTGCAAACAAAGACATTCTATGGTATTATATTTGGGTCTTAATCCTGAGTGCACAATGGGACAATTTGAGCACAAAAAGATTGAACACACAAATTAAATTTTGTACAGACTATCGTCTGCTACTATCTGTTGTGTGCTTGTTTAAAAATGTAAGTGTACAAAATGCACATTTTCCCTGCATCAAAGTCCTTGCTTACAGTTATGGTTGTACATGTTTGTGGATAATATAAATATGACATTTATTGAGCACAAGATGGAATGAGTGATCATTTCTCTACAAAATTGAATGTATATACTTGCACTTTTTTTCTATGTTCAAGATGTCCCATTGCAGGCTCAGAATTGAAACACAAATACAACTCCATAACATTCCAGTTAAGATACAGACTGAGGTTGCAGGAGGGTCAAACTCAAAGCTAGCGAGTCAACAAAAGTGCTTAACACTGTTTGATCTTTTGATTCCTATACATACAGTACCACTGCTGAGAAAAATAGATGTTTACTCTTATATACTGTATATATATATAATTCTGTTCTTGGACACGTGACTGCATATTTAGTTTTTCATACCATACAGACTAAACACACAGGGGCATTAAAAACCGACACTGTTGAACACCTGTACCGCAAACATTTCACAATGTGGATCAATCCAGTACAACGGCAGCACAGATGTGTTACTGGGCTGTTTTAATGGGTTTCAATGCATTGTTTGCATTGTTCTGTACATGTGTTGCATTATTGTGACTGATCTCCTTTAGGCCTCCCCTTCTCCTTCAGATTTGTTATTTTTAGGCCTTTATTTGTATAGGACAGCTGAAGACATGAAAGGGGAGAGAGAGGGGAATTGACACGCAGCAAAGGGTCGAAGTCAAACCCCGGGGCGCTGCGTCGAGGAATGAGCCTCTATATATGGGCACGCGCTCTACCAGGTGTGCTACCCTGGTGCCCCTCCTTCAGATTTGTGCAAATGTCTGAATGGTCTTTGGTGTTTTTTGCCCCCAACTTCTCCTCCCAGGCAGCGGTTATGTTTAGGGTTAAGGTTAGGGTTAGCTACCTGGAAGGCGTCATTGGAGCCAAAAAACGCCATTGAGCTGTCTGAACCGAATCAGATTAAGGGCCGGGTATCGTTAAAAAATAATTGATACCGGTTCCTAAACGATACTTTTTTCAATACCAATATTATAAAATCTATTTTAACAAAAAGAAATTACAACATTACGGCCCAAATCTTTTTTAATTTTGTTCAGCTTCTACTACATGAGCCCAGTCTCTGTGTGTAAAGTAGAGTTTTGTAATGTTAGACAGCCAATCAGCAGCATTAGTAGATCCTGGTAGAAGCATGCTGCATGCTTATTGGCTCACTCTCGATGATAAGATTTACTCCTTAGATTTTGAAATTGACACTAAGGAGGCAATTCGGTTGGTGCCTAAAAATGTACTGAATTCGGTACCCAGCCCTAGTCAGACTGAGCCATTTTACAGACTTGGAGACTGCTAAGTAAGGCAGCCGTTGTAGCGAGGGGAGAGAAAACAGACCACGTGACTCACATTAGCTAAAATCAGTTTTTCATGATGTCATGGGACCCACGTGGCCTGATTAGTTGCTTGCTGTTTTCCTACTGTGACGGATAGAGCGGATAAAACTGCTTGGTACACATTTTTCTGGCCTACATTTGAAATGAAAAGCCTCTTATTTAGCCAAAGTTTTGGCAAATATAAACTTTTAAGGAAATATTTTAGGAAACTTATGTATTCACCACCTCATTCTAGACATAGTGAACAAAGAACAACTTTCCAATGAGGCCAAAAGAGGTGGCGGTTGTCATGCAGAAAAAGAAAACTATAGTTTGCACAATTGGGCTATTTAACTTACAAATACACAACACATAAATTAATATTTCATCCTCTCAAATTACTTAATTCATGTGCACAAATTAGGTAGTGTGTGATTATTTTATATTGATTTATTACATTCAAGCCATTACCAAATTAGTTGATAGAAAGCTAATTAAGACTATCAGCTCCACACAACTCTCTCTGTATTTCTCAGTATGGATATGTTCACAAGATTGTGTCGTCCGGCAAATTTTGTGCGCAGAAGCTCGAGTGATGCGTTTTACGTCACCGCTAAGAAAGAACGTTCAGCTTTGGAGACCAAGATGATATAAAAACTACAATTACCTCTTCCGAAGAGTCCCTCAGGTTTTTTTAATCCTCAGTGTCCTCCTTGATTTGACGGGATTAATGCTACTCCGAAGCATCATGTGGACACAGACAGTTTTGTTGTCATTACTCATGGGGGCGACAGAAACTACGCACTATAGCTTTAACAGAACATAGCATTAAACATATTAGCAAGGGAGGTCAAAGATTACATAGCCTTTATCAAAACTGCATTAAATCTAAGAAGATAAATTTCCCATGACCTGACAATCTAATCTGCCAATAATAAGACATGTAGCAGTGGGAAGTGAAGTTACAATGTGTTCAGCTACTGAGAGCATCCAGAGTGCTAACGGCTGGCTAGCAGCTGTGAATATATTCCTTTATAGTAATGTCTTTTTGGTCACCACATTTGTTACATTAGCCCCTGTCCCCTCAACACTTTTTGCACTATTGTGATGCTAGTACATTGGATATTGTTTCAGTAATACTGGTCACACCACTGTGTAGCCTAATGCTGGCAGAATTAACAGGGGCAGTTGTCAGACCATGGACAATCTGATCTAAATGAGCCGCTTGGATTTCATGCAGTTTTGTGTTAATTTTGATGCAGATATATGCACTCAATTTAAATCTGTCTTATTTCCAGGATAAAGCCTGGCTCATTCGCCGGGTATATGAGGCCCCTTCCACTCACTGTGTGTTGCCATTCTAAAACTCCATTCTCTTTGGGAAACAACAACAAACTTTGAGCTAGCAAGCTACACGCTGAAAATGGCTTTTAAAAGTTTTGAAGACAATTTGGATGGTGCAACAAGGCAGGCCTACTCGGTTCTTTCAGGGAATGATTGTAAAGATTTACAAAGAATACGTTTACAGTATTTCTTGTCTAACTGTGACTTTTAGGGACCGATTGATGGGATTGCTGTGGACGAAGTACACACCGAGATACACTGGTAAGAGCTAATGATGATTTAACCATGTATCCAGCTAATTCAAATAGCTCACGTTACCGTATTGTGTGAACAGTTAACTTCATTTAATATTGTATGTGGCGTTTTCTTTTGTGGGGTGCAAATGTTCCACCAAAAAAACTTCCTTCACGAGACTATTTTGCAAAGCAACTGTCTCTGCTTACTCCACAGCGCTGTGGAGACTAGTTTGCCTGTTGAACACCATTGTGTTATCTTTGATATCCCTTAATACGAGAGTACAAATTCAGTAATTTGAGGACAACATCCAGTCATTTGGACGCGCAATTTATTAATTTGAGAGCATGACTCATGTATTTGTGTGCATACATTTGTTTTCATTTTCCCCATGACAGTGGCCGGGCTCTGTATTCAACAACTCAGATCTAATTTCAATGTAAACAAAACAGCAGTATGCAGGATAACCCACAGACCTGAGACTTATTCACAGGAATTGGGACAAATGGCGAGTTACCAGTATAAGTGGATTATAGGTGAACTGACCGTTAAATAAACTTCAATATCTAATCAGAAATATGATATAAAAATACTAGAAATGTATTCAGAAGTTGGCTGATACCTGATTTCTATGAGACTGGTCATTTTTTGAAGAAACAACTCGCACATCCAAATATTCTTCTGTGCAGGTGTGTTAGAAAATAACATCAACTTGGAAGTAAAGGAACAAATCCCGCACTCTGCTCATGCTTTAGCATCACAGTTTATTCACAAAATACTAATGTATTCCTCCGGACTATTTTATGTAAAGGAGCCGTGGGACCGAAAAGTTTTTTTAAAATTGAGTGCAGGATTTGTTTCCAAGTTTATGAGACTGGTAGTAAAAGGCCAACATCTGTGTGCTGTTGTTTTTTTTTCTCTCTCTTTTTTTTCTTTTTCTTTTCGGATTCATTCATCCGTAAGAGGCTCCAAACAGCTGTGTGTTTGTCATTCGGCCCCCCCCTGCCTCCTCCGGATCACTGCGGTGATGGCTCCTTCAGGTAAAGCCTTGATCATGTTCCAGGCCTCGAAGCGAGTCATGTCCTGCAGGCTGACTCCCTGGACCTGCAGCAGCTCGTCTCCACGCTGCAGACCAATCTGCTCTGCTGCTCCGCCTGAAACACACACACACACACAAAATGACAGACTCATTTTAAAAAATTTTACTGAGCTAAACATTTTTTTACAAAATCATTTTGTCACTGTTAAAGTATTTGACATAAAGGGTGAGTAACAGCATTGATTTTGGAAACAAAGTCAATGAAATATGGAGATACAAGGTTTGTGGCCGACAGTGACCAAGTGAAGATTTGTTAAGTGCTTTGGGGGCCTTCTGTAAGTTATTTCGGTTCACAAAGAGTTTGAATAGTAAAATATTTAATATTTGTCATATCTAAACATCATAATTTGGGGCCCGAGGTTGCCCACCTAGCTACCCTACCTTTCACCAATACAATATATTCAATAACTAAAATAAATGTTTCAATAGTAATTCTCATTCTACACCATTTCAGATCCAACTGTTGTATGAATTGCAAATGTTTGTGTATTTCACTTGTGTGTGTGACGCAACCCTACGTCACTACGTGATGGCAGGTGTGTTGCTCAGGACCAAAGGAAGCGCAGTGTCGAGTGTGAAAGCTGTTTGGATGAGAGGGCCCTGCACTACTTTCACAAAGAGCCAAATAAACCAGAGACAAGACTGCGACCAAGCATTTATTTCAATAGTTACAGCTTCCTTTGCCCAGGCTCCATTTCCAGTTTGAAAATGATTACACCCCAGGAATGAATCCCATCCTCTCCTGCTTTATGAAAACCGAGATATCTAAATTGTCTCTCCTTTTTATGCCACTGCCATTCATTCACAGTACTCTGAGAAATTAACTTTCTTTCCCTGATGGTTCATTTGTGCTGGTTACTTTTAAATTATTGGAAACTTTCATTCTAACTGTAAATCAAATGCTATAATGTCAGCATCATGAGTGTACAGACTTCACTTGAAACTGGTAAGCCTCGTGGTGCATTCAAAGTTATTGTAAATTACCCTTTTCCCATCTGGTGGTTGTTTTAGTCGTTTAACAGCAATTTACTAGCAATTACTAGTGAAATGAGTTATTGTTATAAGTTATTGTTTATACATTTTTAATGAATCATTTAATTTTGACCATATGGCCTTAGCAATAAACAAGCCGTTATTTAATGTAATTTTGTGCTCTTCTAATTTTTTTTAATGTTATTTAAAAAGTATTGGTTCAGGTACTGTTTAGGCACCGGCAACCTTTTAAAAGTATCACTCTAGCACCGGTATCGGAAAAAATCCAAATCCAACCCTAGTAACGCCCCTAAGCGTTGTGTGTCGAAAACCAGTTGCAATGGTTTATCTATCCACCAGGGGGAGCAATGATTATCGACGCTGAAGCTGTTTACAGGTCTACAATCAGCTGTTCTTATTCGATATGATGTGTAGCCTACTGTGGGGGAGTGTGCCCTTCTACACAGGACATTCGTACGGATTCCATTTCATAGTACGCACAAGAACCCCCCCCTGTACCTGTAAAGATCCTGTTGATGACCAAAGGTCTGTCTCCATGGATGGAGCCTTTTCCTCCCTCCAGAGTGAAGCCAACTCCTCCAGCTGTTTTCTCCAGCTCCACACTCACCGGAGCTCCCTGCTCCTCCTCTGCAACACAACACAATAACCACACAGGGCCAATGCAGCCCGCCATACCTTCATTGTACAGCTGAAACTTTCAATCAATAGGTGTACAGTAATTTATCTCATACTGTAGTAGAGCTGCAACTAACGGTTATTTTCTCAGTCGATTAATCTGTCCATTATTTTCTGGATGAATGGATTAGTTGTTTGGTCTCCAAAATGTCAGAAAATTGTAAAAAACGTGTTTCCGAAAGCCCAAGATGACGTCCTCAAATGTCTTGTTCTGTCCACAACTCAAATATATTGAGTTTACTGTCACAGAGGAGAGAAGAAACTAGAAAGTATTCACATTTAACAAGCTGGAGCCGCTTTTATGGAATTTTCCCGTACAAAAAAACACCTTTCACTCCAAATGGAGCTTCTCTCCCACAGACAGCACTTTTTCTCAACTGTTTGAAATGCCTCGCCCACATTCCTGTTTGAAATTCCTCAATTAATGATGTCACTGAGTGAGAAAGCCAGCCCAGTTTTTCATATGTGATGCCCAATAGGTGCTGCTTGAGCATGCACAGCCCGCCCAATGGCAAGAGAGTGGGCCTGCTGACCAATCAGAGCAGACTGGGCTTTTCAGGAAGGGCTCAGACAGAGTAGCCCTTTCTCAAAGTCAAGGAAGGATCCTTCAACGGCTGAACTTCGAGGATGCTAAGTCATCGAAGTCCGTCAAAGGACTGTTCCGTTGTCGAGGATCCTCCGAATTCCACCAAGGATGCATGTGTATATACTCCATGCTCCCAAAGCACCCACAATCCTATGCGCGCGACTTTGCCGGCTTGTTAAAAAATAAACAATGGCGGACGTAAGCGGAGTCGAATACATTTGAAATGTAAGTATCTTTAGTGATGGCTGTACATTTGTTATCAACGTAAATGTGTTACGTCAAAGTAAAGGTAAACGCAATAATGCCAGTCCATATTGCTATAATTAATTAGGTAGAAACCTACCGAGCTAACGTTAGGCTAACCGAACATATCATTTAACATTAGGCTGGGTTGCTGCCATTTGTTATTTAAAAAGTTAAATGTCCGGTGGCATTTTCATCTCTTTGTATATGGCGTTACTGTATATGTGTAACGATAACAGAGATTTTCAAATTGGTTGGTTTTTCCGGCAGAGGAGCTGCAGCAATGGGCAGTATGAGAAACATAACGTGTTTTGAACATCAAAGCATGTTAACCCATTTTCGTAGATCCGAGTAGAGTACAAATATTACGCTGAGAAGGAGTATAATAGGGGCTCTTTAATAGTTAACTAATCGATTAATCTTCTCTGTAAAAGCTCTGTACTGTAGTACAGAATGTGAAAACCTTATGTTCTGCATACATTGATACACCCCTGTTGTTAGAAAAGCAGTGGGAATCTGGAGAGGCTCAAACACTCGATCTGTTCCGACTACACCCATGTGTGTTTTGCATGAATCACCTGCAGGATGGGGCTCTTCGCTCCTGCAGCCTTCCTCTCTTCCTTCCTCGGCCCTCTTGCAGACGACCACCACGGCCAGCTTGAGACTGCGGGCCTGGCGCAGGGCGGCGGTGGCGTCGGCGTGTGTCACGCCGCGCAGTGTTTGTCCGTTTATAGACAACACCTCATCTCCTTTCTGGATGGTGCCCTCCTGAGCCGCCAGGCCGCTGGGAAACACTCTGTGCACCTGGGCGCAAGACAGACACACACGCACGCACATACGCACACACACACACACACACACACACACACACACACACACACACACACACACACACACACACACACACACACACACACACACACATTCAGAGAGTGTGTGTGCCATTGGCTGACAGTAGGGCTAAGTTAAAATAATTGATTATCCAATTACAATCAATCTTTGTTTGCGTTATCTGATATTGATTAATACAATGCAGAAATCTTAATATTAGTGCTGTCAGTTAAATGCGTCATTAACGGCGTTAACGCAAACCCATTTTAACGGCGTAATTTTCTTTATCGCAAGATTAACGTTCTTTTTGGCCTAGCAAACTTTGTAGGTTTTTTCATATGCTGTTGCAACAACTAGTAACTAGTAACGTTAGAAAAACTACAACACCACACCGGATTTAGCTAGACCAGAAACACAACAACAGGCATGCCACACACACTTGTTTGGGCTTCAGCCAAAGAAAACGTTACGTTTTGAGTGGATGGCGAGTGCGCCGACATGGATGCCAATAAGATTCTGAATGGAAAGTTTACTTTTAAAAAGTTGCCAAATGGTTCCATTGACAAGACCAAAGTGATCTGTGTGTTTTGTCGTTGTGAACTGAGCTATCATCGCACGTTCAGTCTGAAATACCAATTGATGGCCAAGCACACAGCTGATGCCAATTCTCCGCCCCCTCGTCAAAGCCAGGTGACAATGGATGACTTCAGACCATAGACTCTATATTAATATTAACAGTCTGTGCTTCAGACAGAAGCACATGGATACCACAACTAAGAACAAACTTACTACAACCATAGCTAAGTGGGTGGCTACTGCATGTAGGCCTTTTCCATGTTGATAAGAGCATTAAAATGAGAAAAAATAATGGGACAAAAAGAAATAAAGAGACATTTAGAAGAGATAAAAATATGCGATTAATTGTGAGTTAACTATGACATTCATGCAATTAATCGCGATTAAATATTTTAATCGTTTGACAGCACTACTCAATATATGCCTTTTCATCATGAATGGAGCTGTAAAAAGGACAGGTAAAGGGGGGCATTTGATCAGAATACAGCATAGAAAATCTGCCTAGAAAATAGGAAATATTGGTTAGGATTTTCCCTTGTTTTCATTTTAAACAAATTGTATATCCGAAGAATACACATTTTCTCCAGGCTCAGTCTGCCACTTTTTTCAGAACAGGCAGCAAAGTGACAGTATCCTAAAAAAGGGCTCTTCTTTATTGCATGGTTTGTGCTCCCTCCCAGCATTAATTAGAAATGCTGTAATATGGTTCAGTAGGCCTTTTTCATCTGCCATTTTTAGAGAGAGTAACTCTAAGTGTACACAATTAAAAGTAATTCCGGTAACACCATACACAACTACATCCTCACTATACATGTATAGGACAGCTACAGATATAGAAATACAACCGTGCTAGTCAACTCTGTCTGCTGCATTTGGCTACAAGTTTTCCGCCACCTTATGTTCTCTCTTGCAACACACTGGGACAGCATTTTTTTTTCCTTTGCAATCTTCTGCAGATATGTCCAGCATTGTTTCCAAGAGATACATCTGATCATGTAGCTGATGATTAAGGAATGGAGAGTAAAGGCTGATTTATGCTTCTGCGTTAAATTCATGCTGTAGATACGTACGTAGGTACGTGGAGACACCGACCCTACGTTGTACCTTACACCGGACCCTACACCGTAGCCTGACGTGCACCTCTCGAAAAATGTAACTACACGCGATGCACGTTGCTCGACCGTGGCTTGGTAGCGTTGCATTTCCCCTGACTCATTTCCTGGTTCTTCTCCATAAACAACATACCACTCATCAAGGAGAGGGTTACACACACACACACACACACACACACACACACACACACACACACACACACACACACACACACACACACACACACACACACACACACACACACAGACACACACACACACAGACACACATACACACACACACACACCACACACATGCAAACCCTGCTATTCTCTTACAGAGATCGATGCACACATCAAAGCACAAGTATAAATGTCAGGCCACTTATGTAGGCTAAGGTGAAAGCTCTGCGTGGAGCCTCCGCAGAACTATAAATCACGCTTTACCCTTGTTCTCCTGTGCTCACTGTGAGTGTGTAGAGCGCTACTTACTGTCGGAGCTTTGCTCTCCAGATCCGAGCCTCCCGCGATGCTGAAGCCCAGCCCAGCTCCCTCCTCTTTATGCAGACTCACAACATGGATGTCCACTAGTTGCTGTGGACAAAGAAGCAGAGTAACTACTTCAGTTTGTTTCTTCTTTATGTGATTAGCTCAGATTAACTGGCTTGTTACCAGCAGGCATTGTTCACATCAGCAAGGCCATACTGTGTGTGAACATTTCACTAAATCTAAAACATGATGGTCATGAGTTTATTATGTGAAATCCTGTAAGGGTTGTTATACATGGCACACAGTGCAGATCCATGATGCCTCCCAGATGGCCGAGTATGTCGATGAATTACGTCTGCCAGGTAATATTTAATTAGCAGAGGGAAACCCATATAAGGGCAGCATACCTATGCACCGTGTGCAAACCACAAACCAACTGACACTTGACAGAAAATTGTGGTTATTGTGAGCAGTGCAAAAAACTAAATTGAATTCAGTTAAAAAAACACGAAAGAAAAACGTTATTTATTTATTATTCATCACACTTATTTATTAATTTAATCATTTTAAATGTTTACACTTATTAAAGATGAATAGGTCTTGCCTAAATGACAACACAATTTTACCAATATGCCAAAACACACACATGCACACACATACATACACACGCACGCACGCACGCACGCGCGTGCATGCGTGCGTGCGTGCTATCATAAAGTCGCATTGGCCTCTTTGGTTTTCAGTAATCAGAGACAGTAGCAGTATGGCCTGTACAGTATACATGTTTACAGTAACTACATTAGCATTTCATTATGTAAAGATATGGTTCAGCAGGGTTCAGCGTGCTGCATCAAACCAATGTGCTGACTGTAATCCATCCATCATCTGACCATGAACTGATGAAAACATTTCAACATTTCAACCCATATTATGTTCCTCTTAAACATAGGAACTGAAACTAGGAAACTTTGCTGTAATAGTTAAAGGAATAGTTCAATATTTTAATGAATAAATATATCGCTTATTCAAGGTTCTTTCCTGGAATGAGATGTTGAGATGTCTGTATGTTGAGTACAGAGCCTGGTTGTAGCTCACTCATTAACATTGTGTTTGTTGTTTGTTTCATTTATACACAGAAATGTCAAAATTGGGGTTTTGCTCTTTGTACAGACACAATGGTAGTAGGGGATATGACCCTAAGGGCGCTTTCACACCTGCCTCATTTAGTTGTGTTGAATCGCACTAGGGTTGCTTTTCCCCCTTGGTGTGGTTCCTTTGGGCAGGTGTGAACGCAGCAATTGTCCTCGGAATGTGCACCAAAAGACGGACCAAACAAGCATTGCGAGACCTGCTTGATGAGGTGGTCTCCCTCCTGCTCATCCAATCTCTGGTGCGGACCAAACAACCGACTCTGAAGCCTGTACTACGAAGCAAGATTTGGCATTAACGAGGTAACTTCAGGTTCAACCCAGGGTGGATCACTTGTTACCGGGTTCAATCGCCGTGGTAACTTATGCTGAACACATAACCTGCTCGGGAGCAGGTTATGTTGGAGATAGAGATCAACCGGTGTAAAAGCACGGCCTACTGACCAATCAATACTCGATTGATAACAGCCCGGTGCGTGGAGAGATAGAGGTGCGCTAATAAAAGTTAAAACATTTAGAGACCGACCATCCCGTTAACATTCTCTGATGGGTATCTTTATGAAAGATATAGATTTTCAGTGGAGGGAATTACGTATAGGCTATTTGTCGGCTTGTTGATGTGCATTTGCCAATGCTCGTTTGGTTGGGTGGGGTTAGACCAGGGGTGTCAAACATACGGCCCATGGGCCAGAAGCGGCCCGCCAAAGGGTCCAAATCAGGCCCACTGGATGACTTTGCAAAGTGTGAAAATTGAAGAAAAGTAATTAATTCAAATTTCAAATTTACCATTTTAATTTCAGAAAATATTTTTTTTAAATTAACGTAAATTTACGACTTTAATTTTATAAATTACATTTTTTTCTCGGAATATAACCCCTCTCTCCCGGGTCTGTAACATTATTTTTTCTCCTATAACAGCCTTAGAATGCTGTCGTGGCAGAAGCAACTTGCGTTTGCCAACATCAAGCTGTGAAGATAAAAGTTTCTGATCTTTCTGGATCGGTTTGCTGGTCTGTCCCACTTGATTAATCAAATTAGGGTATGTGACCCATTAAGTAAAATGAGTCTGACACCCCTGGTTAGATTTCTGAAATCCTGACTGTTTAGCTGAATTAAATATAATATATGTGTTGTGTGTGTGATGTAAATGATGTTGAATGTTCAAAACTTTTTTTGTTTTTAACTTTTTTTCTATGCATGTGAGGCAGCGATATTCAACAGGGGGTCCTCAGAGTAAGTGCAGGGGAGCTGCCAAAAACATGTTAAAACTTTTAATTTTTTCAAAAAATAAAATATGTCTGAAAATATACAATAATATGAATCCACAATATAAATAATAGCAAAGATAAATTGTACCATTTGTGAAAAAAAAACATTTAATTTACACATTGAAGATAAGTTTACTATAGGTAAGGTAGCCACTATTAGCCTAGAAATCTAGACGCTCCCTAGTGGCAGTAAATGTAATTTTCAAATGTAATTTGCTGCAGGGTCAGTCTAGCAACTCTCCATTGGCTTGTGAGCTGGAAAAACCAAATTCTGGTCAGGCCAATCACATTGTGTTTAGAGTCGGTGGGTGGGCTTAACATAAGTACGGCAGAGTTGCGACGGTTCCTTGTGAATTCCCTGCTACTTGAAAACAAAGAAGATGGCTGCTGCTGCTGGCTATCAGCGGTCTTTGGAATCGGCTTTGGCCGTGACTCTGGAAGACTTGGAGTTAAGCACTGATGTCATTCTTAAAAAAGGAAGATGTGTTCGGAGTTTTGCCGACCGGATACGGCAAAAGTTTAATCTATCAACTAGCGTTGCTCTGGTTGGCTATGAGTGCAGAGGGAATTTGAAAGACAACCGTTTATCCTGCCCCTCGGATTGAGCCCTGCCAATGGTGAGTTCCCAGACCCAACATCTTGATGTGGGTCTGGCTTGTCAGGCTAAGCCACTATGGTAGCTATAGAGATAAACTTAAACTGTGCCCTCCACATGTATGTTAAACATTAAAACATGATGTATAAATAATATATTAATATCCATTTACTTTCTTCAATAGCCTAGTTTAACATGCAACTTCATTTTATACAATATATGTATGTCCCTGCTCCATCTCTCTTTCAGCTAAAGGGGCACTTGGCCTAAAAACGTTGTAGTCTGTTTGCAGTACATCACAATGTAAGAAATAACCTGTCTAGAGTCTAGAGTCTTCTGTGTTATTTGACCCTAATGTGAATTTTCAGTGATGTAGCTAACTATGTGGCCCATAAAAAGTGTAAAGTGGTAATGTTTTCTTGGACCCTGATGTGAATTTTAGGTGATGTAGCTGGTGATGTGGTCCATAATAAGAAGGGTAAAATAGTTGTTTTCTTGGACCCTAATGTACATTTTCATTAAACTATGTGGCCCATAAGAAGTGTAAAATAGTCATAAACCTTGATGTGAAGTTAAGAATTTTTTTAAGGTTATTTTTTGGGGGCTTTTCCCTTTATTATATAGTGACAGTGGATAGACATGAAAGGGGGAGAGAGATGGGGGATGACACGCAGCGAAGGGCAGCAGGTCGGATTCAAACCTGCGCCGCTGCAGGACTCGGCCAATATGGGACGAACGCTCTTACTGGGTGAGCTAGAGGCCGCCCCGTGAAGTTAAGATTTTTCATAAGCTTTGGGTATTGCAATTTCATACGTGTATAAACAGTAGCTTCATTCAGCTTATGTGTGTTATGTAGATACATGTAAGTGATCTGATGTAGTAGCCCTCAAATAAAGAAAAGAATAAAGATAAAGAAAGGTTGAAGACCCCTGGTCTAGACAATCATTGAAACTGGGTTATACCAAGTGAAAGTCTACCTTCAGCGTCTCTTCATCCAGATATTGGACTTCCTGGATCATCCTCTGTATTTCCTGTGAGGGGATGGCTGAGATGAGCGAGTGAGCACAAGCAGAAGTGAGTGTTGCCTGGTCGTGAGACCCCCCCTCCCCTCGCTCAATGGTACACTCCCTCAGCGTGGCCAGGCTGTGTGTCAAAAGACAAAAACACATTAGAGATGAGGATGTAATCTCACTTACACACCTCTGAGCATTGTATTTCAGTAGCGTAGAACTCGGGTGTATTTAACATCTGTTCTCACTCATTAAAAACTTGCCACTGCTTCTTTGCTAAAACAGGAAGTGAATTTATTTTCCGACCTAAACCACTTCCTCATGAATATAAAACAGACACAGCCTGCTTTCTAAAGGGTGAGCCCCTGTTAATATAATAAAGTCATGTTTAGTTATGTTTGGTTTATTATAGGGTCCCCATTAGCTGTGCCCTGTAGCACAGCTACACTACCCCGGGGTCTGCATTTAAAAACATACATGAAACATGACTCAGCACATTTAAAACATACATTACACATTACAGAAAAACAGAAAAAATTACAGAAAAACTATAAATTCCCAATTAAAGGGGCAAGGACCGAGGCATGTCTTGGAGGGTGATAGAAAAGGTGCAGTTTTGTATTTTTGTGTATTTATTGTATGTAAACAATGTATGTGTTTCATGGCTTTGCTGGAGGAGCCATTGTTCTGTACATGTGATACTGTCATATCATTTGCTTTCTGTTTTTCTTGTTTTTTTTTTGCTCTTATAGCGTATATGTTGAGAGAGAAACTTTGTTGTGGGTTGGGTCAGGGGGAGGGGGGGGGCTTCTTAAACTTAAGTTGTAATGTAGTGAGTGCAAAAAAATCAATAAAGAAATTGTAAAAAACAACAAAAAAAATGACAAAACCAGTGAAGGGAGTGTCAAAAACGTCAACAAATCGACAAAACTGTTGAAAAAAGATCACAAAAATGTCAAAAACAATAACAAAAGCCTCCAAAAACAACATCCCAAAAACTGAAAAAAAAAAGCTTAAAAAATGTCAACAAAGCAACAAAACTGTTGAAAAAGTGACAAAAAAACTTTGCTTTTTTAACACTGATCTCTGTGTTAATTTATTAACACTAAGACCCAAACCTCTTACCTGACAGAGAAGCCTCTGTCGCTGCTGTCCAAGCCGGGGTTGTTGAAATCCTCCGCGGAGGGGTCCTGCAGGTCTGGGGTGTGAGGGTTACCGTGGCAGGGGTACATGGGTAGGGAGCGCATCAACGCTTGGGAAACCTGGAACAAAAAACAACTTATTAAAATAGAATAGACCTGCAACTAACCATTATTTTCATTATTGATTAATGTGTTTTTTTTTCTGGATGAATGGATTGGTTGTCTGGTCTCTAAAAAGTCAGAAAATGTGGATCAGTGTTTCCCAAAGCCCAAGATGACATCCTCAAATGTCTTGTTTTGTCCACAACTCAAAGATTTTTCAGTTGACTGTCAAAGAGGAGCGAAGAAACTAGAACATATTCACATTTAACAAGCTAACATTACAGAATTCTGACCTTTTGGTCTATTAAAATGACTCAACACGATTCAGTCGATTACCAAAATAGTTGGCGATAAATTTCATAGTTGACAACTAATCGATTTGTCTTTGTTGCTCCAAAATAGATTAATATACAATTAAAATCAGGTTATTCTTGTGACCGGTTAGAAATACAAATATAACAAAGTAAAAACATATTAGCATTTCTAATCTCAGTGTTTTGAAAATAACGAGAGAGAAAAATAATTATATAGATGTACAACTACCAGCAAAACATACTGAGAGAAAGAAGAAAAATTGCAATATAAATGTATTATCAAGGGAAATGTGTTGAAAAAAATTGAAGTCATTCATGCTATGTGACAAATGTGTGTTGAGAATTCAAGCTATATGGGAGAAAGCCTTAAGGCACATGGAGCGTGAGTTGTGAAAACTATTGACCTTATGAAAGAATGATTCTGGATTCTGGTTTATTATAGCTTTAAGTCTTATTTTTGTAGTTTGAGTTATCATTTCCATCAGCAATGTTAACTCATCACGTTAATTAAAATAAAAGGTAAACTGTTCGCTGCAAACATCTATCACAGTTAACAGAGCGACTTCCTGCTTCCACTTTGAACTGTACCTAAATGCTCGAAACCCTGCTACGCCCTACTACGCCCTGCTAGGCCGTGCTAGGCCCTGTTACGCCTTGCTAGGCCCTGCTACACCCTGCACTGTTACAACTACTATTTTGAGTCATAGTTCTATTATCTTTATTGTTAATGCCACTACGCATCATGCTAACTGCTATAATTATTATGAAATCATATTTCTGTATCTGTGTCTCTATGTCCAAATGGGCAGAGACAGATGGCCCACCAAGAGCCAGGGTCTATCTGAGGTTGCTGTCTGTTTAAATTAAGTTTTTCCTTGCCACTGTCACACCAAATGCTTGCCCTTAGGGTAAATTGTTGGGTTTCTATTCATTATAGAGTATGTTCTAGACCTACTCTATAAAGTGTCCTGAGATAACTTCTGTTATGATATGACATAAATAAAGTTTAATTGATTTGAATTAAATGCCCAATACACTGTGTGATAACAGGGATTTTGCAGGTTTATTTGTGAAATGGGTCTATTAAAATTCAGATCCAAATCTGTAGAGCTGGATCCGAATATTCAAATATTGTCGTTCATCTCAGTCAAGAATGGAGAAATGCTGAGTTACAGCGAGCAGTCTGATGTTTGTAAAGGTCTGTATGATTATACTGTAGCAGCCTGGTGTCGTCTTCAGGCTTTAATAAAGGTAAAGATAGTACAGCTGTTCATAATGCTAATGGTCTAGTGAGATGGCTGGCTGAACATTCATTCACACACCGCGTCGGTCGTCACTCATCAGACAGCTGGTCTTTCTGTTTGTTTTTAATGCCTGCAGCAAAAATTGAAACTTTGAAGACTGGGGCGGGGTTCGTTGATGTGAATAATAATATGCAATAGGCAATTAGGACAGCGTTCCAATTAATACCTGAGATTGCCTAAAAACACACTGAGAATGAGAAAACCTGAAGAAGGGCACGTCAGTGTGGCAATACAAATTATTAATTGGAGTGCTGTCTTTATTGCATTACAAAAAAAGTACACTGCCATAGTTCCTCATGGGACAGATTACCTGGTTACTGAAGGCAAGGATTCTCTCTAAACTCTCTCCCTCCAGGCCTCTTGGATCGTTACTGTCTGTGGCTGGAGTCTGCAGCTTTCCCTGGCTCTGCGCTCCATCTTCCTCTGTCCCCTCTGGAGGACTTTCCCCTTCAGCTTCACTGGATCTCACAGATGTCACAGGGGGCAGGACTTCACACTCTGTGGACATGGTAAGATGCTCTCTCTCTAGCCCACACTCCTGTTTAGATGGAAAGACATTCCTGTCATCATGGACTGGAGCTGAATGAGAATCATGTATCCCTGAGTCCAGTTCCTCGCTGATGGTTTCAGAAAGTGGGAGATCTGTGGGGGATTGGATAGATGGAGGTTCATCTTCAGTTTCCTTGGCTGTTGTTTGACTAGAAGCTTCAGAAGCGGAGGAGGTGATAGCAGAGACATTTGTTCTGTCTGTCTCCCTAACAGATGCCTGGATCTCTTCTGGGATTTTATGTTCACCCTTCCCACAATCTCCACGTGAGAAAGGGGGACTCCCGGACTCCTTCTCCAGAGGGAGAGAGGCGGAAGGGGCCACAGACCTCCTGTTTCCCCCCTTCTCTGGAGCCTCTGGACTGGAAAAAGTCTCAAACGAGTGGATCTTCTGCTTGATGGACAGGTTTGCTGCAGACGAGGCCGATCTGACTCCGGAGCTTCTGTTGAAAACCACAGCAGGCCTCTGCTCTGCGGCTTTAGCTTGCTTCTTCTGGCCCTGCTCATCACGAAGTTTCCTCAGACTCTGGCGGAACCAGATAGGCTTGGGTGCCACCGGTGGCGCCATCTTTGCTCCCGGAGGAGTTTCAAATGTGTTTTCGGGAGTGTTGTCAGAAGGAGGATCTGAAGTCCCGTTTGTGCCGTTGAGCTCGGGCATGTTGTCTTTGTCAGTCATGGCGGCGGGCTTGCTGTGGATATTAGTCGGCTGTGTTCTGTCTGCCGCGTCGGGGCGGGGTTGACGGTGGATCTCGGGCAGCTCTTCAGGCGAGCTGTCTGACAGGCGAACCCAGGGATCCTCCTGAAGCTGTTCTCGGGTTTGTTGGTCAACGCGAGCCTGTCTCCTCAGGGCTCCTCTCTTCGGCTGGGAGCAGAGCACAGCGGATTGATCACCTGTCAACACAACACACAGGGAGGCAGAACAGTTTGAGAGGGGGCCCTGTGTTTCTAACCATGGATGTATAATAAGACCTGGATACAGCGTTCGAGGTGGAGCCCCATTCATTTCTGTGAGAGTTGCTTATTGGCGCATGAAACCATCATGGGGGTTGTCGCTGGGTTGCTTCCATACTTTGTGGCCAATGGAGCAGGTGCACTCCGACCGAGCCGGCTACTTCCTGTTTAGTGCTCCGCTAACTTGAATGGAGATTATATTATTTAACCGTGCCGCTCTTCTAGACTTCTGACCAAATGTTATCGAATGGATCAAATTATGATAGTGAAACGAAGCGTTATTATGGATCTAACTGCAGTTTTGGTGCGCTACGATTGGCCAGGTCTCCATGCTTGTGCGAGGTAACGGAACCCAATTTGTTCAGGTCCTATCCACTGACTAATCAGCTATCCTTACCTTACCTACTCGAGGTCAGTGCTTAACCCCAACCAATCAGGCTGCTTCGGTCTTGCCTAACTGCAGTTGGATCCATAATAACGCTGAAACAAGCCATTTCACATTCACAAATGTATCCACTGATTTACAGACGTGTCTTTTGGCATGTAAGTCTGAGGGAAAAAGTATTTTGGGCCAGAGGGAGATGTAATTCTACTGTTTGGCCGCAATGTTCAATTTGGCTTAAAGCCTGACGCACTTCCTGGGGGCCTGTTTCAAACATGTTCATGTCAAATATTGCAGATAAAGGCTTCTGAACCAAACAATACCGAATCAGACATGTTTCAGCAGTAATGCGACCCGGAATTTGAGAGAAATTGGCAACATTGCAGCTACATGCGACAATGTAAACAGATATGTTAATAGGTTTAAAAATAAAAAAACACTCCAGTAGTTCCTGCCTGGAGCAGATGACCAATCATAGAAGTAACACTTAGCCGAGAGTAGAAAATGTTGAAACCGTAGTGTTCAGAACAGATGGAAATCTGAATGTTTTAGCTCACAGGGATTTCACTGAAATACGTTTACCTCATTGTTTTGGCCACGTTTAACATGAAAATCCAACATTATGAAATTATAGATTTGACAGGAAATACGGAAAAGCATAATAGTTTCACTTTAAGCCCTGACAACCTTGTTGTAACTAAAGCAGGTGGCCATCCACGTTGCTGCAGCCCCAGTTGGACTCCATCATCTGACTGAACTCTATTCATTGACGTAAAAACCCTGCCTCAAACAGGAAATATAACTTCTGTTACTTTCCACTGAATTACTGATAACCACAGCACCGGGATCAGCTGAATCAACTGCCTGGTTAACCAGCTGGTTCTGAAGTTGCATTCAGGTGCTTGACTGTAAGATAATAATACTTGTGTCTTACCTGTGTGTAGTCTGTCGCTCGTGCAGGCTGCAGTGTCTGGATGTGTCAAATCTTCTCCAGTCCCCTCTGACTGTTCTCTTATTCGTTCTCCTTCCTGCGACACAAACAGGAAGTATTGTGTCTACAGCTTCTATCGTACCGACCACAGAGAAGTGCAATCATGCACCCTGCTTCCGCTTAGACATTCAGTCAGTCAGTAACAGGCCCAGAAGCTAACCAGCAGCAAGCCAGATGCATACAGGCAGCGTGCAAACTGGATTAGTGAGAAGAGGGAGTCCATGTATTTTTAAGGAATAGTTAATTTATTTTTTTCAAGATAATTTTTTGGGCATGTTTAGGCCTTTATTCGACAGGACAGCTGAATTCATGAAAGGGGAGGGAGGCGGATATGACATGCAGCAAAAGGCCACAGTCGAACCTGGGCCTGCTGCATCAAGGAGTAAACCTCTATATATGGGCACCTGCTCTACCAACTAAGCTATCCAGGCACCCAGAATTGTTCATTTGTTTTTCTTTTTTTATTGACATTTTGACAGGACATCAGATGTTACGGAACTTTATGACATTCCAGTCAAAATTATGTTTCTTGTCACCAATTTACTTTTTGAAGAACACAACAGACAACGACAGAGGGATTAATAATAGAAATCAAGCAATTGTTCATTTCTAACACTATATTGTAACGTTTATTCTTTTATTTTATACCGGTCTTATTGTATTTTAGCCATTTTTGATATTCTCTTTAACAAATGTTTTTAATTGTTTTTAACTGCTCTTTAATGTTTTATGTAAAGCATTTTGAATTTACCATGTTGCTGAAATGTGCTTGCTATACAAATAAAGCTGCCTTGTCTTGTCTAATGAGATTGGGGGGTCGGGTACAGGTGGGGTTTTGATAGGGACTATTTCTTCAGTAGAAAGTTAAAAACTGTAGCCATTGGGTGACCTCTAGCTCACACAGTAGAGTGTGCTGGCCTGGGTTCAACTCCAACCCACGGCTCTTTGCTGCATGTCACCCCCCCCCCCTCTCTCTCCCATTTCCTGACTCTAATAAAGAATAAAAAATATCTTTAAAAAAAAATTGTGTTCTGTGGATTGTCCAGTGTAACAATGGCACTTTTTTTCTGGAAAAGAGATGCTGCTGTAATAAAATAAAAAAAAGCTGTACCACAAACTAAATTCCATTCACCTCCATTGTCTCAGTAAAATTTAGGAGACATATCTACATATCTAAATGCAGGATACAACTAGGGTGAAGCCCTGTAATTTTGATTACATACGGGCACATGACATGCACTGCTTTCATGCTGACATGCACACAAACACAGATATGTGTCAAAGCATGCAGAATAGGCACTATTGGAATTGTAAGCACCATATTAGGCATATGCACTACTCGTTCATTTTTTTTAAGCACAGGTTGCTATGCCATTATTCGAATAATATTTGAAGATTTAATGCTCAAATGCAGCTATTATTATTAATATGTACTACACTACTCAGGCTTATGCATTGTCAATGCCACTATAAGCATGTGGTTGTTGTTACACATTCTGTCCACTAGAGGGACTTCCAACATCAGCCTGGCCTTGAAGGGGATCTACGTCACAGCGCATTGCATTTCCGACACGCCGCTCTCTGTTAACATTCCTTTTCCACCACGAGCACATGGCGACAAACACAAATCAACAGAGAACTCTGTAATTAAACATTATCTAACAAGTATATTAAAGCATCTCTGTTGTAAAGGCTAACGGTGCTCGGTTAGCACAATGACATCATGCTTTCTAGCACAGCCGAAAAGATGTGTCAAAAAATAAAGTAACAAAAGTGTTAGCCACGATGCTAACAGCATTGATAACTAAGCCAAACGGTGCTATCACTGCTATTTTAGTGATTTATAAGCAAACCTGTTTCTTGCAGATTGTCACGTTACTGAGAATACAGCTGCCACGTTAGTCGTGCTGCCAGTGGAAGAATATGGTACACGCACATAGCAGAGCTTGCAAACTGTGGCTTTTTTGTCAACAATGCGAATGTTATCAACTCACTGGAAATCCAAAATACTTCCACACCAGCAAAAGAGTGAAAGAGGAGGGGGTTCAAGTTCTGTCGATGGGTCTCCTGCATTTGCAGTTACCATGCTATCTTTTGACTGGCTGTAGCTAAGTTAGAGGAGGTTGACTCGCAGCACTTCAACACGTGTGTTTTTTTTCTGCATGGCAAGCCGACTGGACGTGACATGGGGGCGTGGCAGCATCAACGATTCCATTTTTTTATTCAAAGTTTGAGAATTGTGACTTAATTTCGGTCGATTTCGAATTAAAATCGAAATCGTGACACCCTTACAGTCAAGTAAATGTAAATGGACTGTATTTATATAGCGCTTTTCTAGTCTTAACAAGTACTCAAAGCACTTTAACATAGTATAGGAACCATTAACACACATTCATACACTGTGACTGAGGCTACCAAACAAGGTGCCACCTGCTCATCAGATAAACACTCACACACATTTAGATTCTGATGGCACATCATCGGGAGCAATTTGGGGGTCAGTGTCTTGCCCAAGGACACTTCGACATATGACTGCAGGGCCAGGGATCAAACCACCAACGTTCCGATTAAGCGGCGACTGCCGCCAAAGTAGTTTGCCTCTTATGTAACTACAATCTTATGTAACTACAGTCCTTCCTAAACGGTAACAATACCGTTGTTCTTAAGCACAGATTGTAGAAATAAGGAATTGTAAGAACCCTTGGTTAACACTTTATAATAACCATAATTTATAGATGGTTAATTGACAATTAATTAAACTTTAGTTAATTTTAATGTTAATGTTAACAAACAGTGAAATGATAAGCAATAATGTTTACTGATTATTAGTAATGCTATAATTTGGGGTATTTTAACAGTTGATAACACTTTACAATATGTAAAGTGTTATCAACTGTTAAAATACCCCAAATTATAACAACTACTTTATATTATATAAAGTAGTTGTTAATGATTACCAAATGATTTGTAAACCTTTAAGAAATTGTTTGTAAACCGTTAATAAGCATTATTTGGATGGCTATAAAGTTTCAACTAATGATTACATAACCTTGTAAATGGTTAATAAATTCTTTGGAAAGCATCTTTAAACAGTACTACTTAGACATCACCATATTACACTATTTGGATATCACCAGTAATCAAATAAATAATCATCTCTTTTATAGATCACAAAAGTGGTCTTGGGGCTAAATTAATTAATTAAAATTATGTTACTTGATAACTTATAAGTTATAAACTAATTATTTTATTTTACACTTAACTAATGATGAAATAACATCAATTATAACATTGTTAATAATTAGTAAACATTATAAATCATCATCGTCATTGTTTGTTAAGAGTTAACTATTAGTTAAATAACTATTAAATGAAAGTTTAATTAACTAACAATTTACCATTTATTAATGACAGTTATTATTAGGTATACAAGGTTCCTGTCTAGAGATAGGATTGTACCATTGAGTGTAATTGTTGAACATTTCATTTGAAAACCATGGGCAATAATCTGCTGCTATACCAGCCTCCACTTGGATGGCTTTCCACAAGACAGTATGTAAGTCATAATAAATCGTCCAAATGGCTTATTACTGATTTATAAAGCATGAACTCTTAATAAAGCCATTTGTTACAACGTATTAACCCCTAAAAGGGGTTTTAGACTAGTACCAGTAAAGCAGTTAAATACTGTATTTTAATTACAACAATCACCCTGTTCTCTGTAATGTAGCTAAGCGTAAATTCTTTCAGGAAGACTCCAATAACTTCAATAACCTCTCTCTCTTCCTAAAACTTTTCAGCTGGTTAGAGGTGTTCACTTTTCAGTAAACCAATCAGAACTGGCCACGAAATTAATGATCCAATCACAGCATGTAATCCAGCTTTAAATGTTTTCTCTCCGTTAAATCTAATCGCCAAAGACGCCGCATATTTCACTATGCTTATGTACAATAAACTTTTGCATATCTGCAAAGAAGTCCCTGATTGAAATGTCTATGACTAGGCTGACAACTTCATGTTTTAATAAATCATAAAAAGCCAAAGGAGTTGAGCATGCTTTCACCAGCAAAACACTGCAAACCACATCACTTCACATACATTCCTGAAGAGTAACCTCAGGATCTTTCGCAAGGCCTTGTACATACTGCTGAAGAACTGCAGCGGTGGAAGGAGAGGAGGATGTTACTCTTTTCAGAAGAAGCATGATTCGTACATTGAGGGAAACATGATTAATGTAATCAGTACATTGAGAAAGTAACAGTCTCTCAGAGTGGAAGTGAAAAACACAGACTGTGATGCAGATAAAGTTGACAACTTCTATGGTCTCAGACATACTTTCAACATCCTTATATGGCCACTGAATTTAGATACTGTTTGATAAACCAAATGAGTTGTCTGAGCAGCATCTCTCAGTTATGTGCAAGGTTGTTTTGGCTGCAGCTGGTGCCCTCATGTGTCTTTTTTATGTATGACACGTAGGACCACTTCTTAGTCGGCATCCTAAGGAGCTCTCCAATCCAATAGATGCATTGCACAATTTGATTGTGATGTGTATTTTCTTTTGTTTTTTCTGACACATCTTTGCACAGAAATTGCAAACTTCTAGAACACTTCTGCTATCCTGACAAAGTATATAGTTCTGGGTTGGGTTTGGGCTATTTTGTTGTGTAAAACATCAGGCTTGGTTTGCTTAATTTCAAATGTAATATTTAGTTCCTTTTTTCTGTCCCTATCTTTGCCTGATGTCTGCGTCCATGCACGTGTTGCAATCGCCACTGATCAACCGTCTGTGGCAAGAAATGTAGCAATGCACCAGCAAAAAAGGCTAGTTGCTAGTTAGCAAAAAATTTGATCAAATTACCAACTCAAAGTCATTGCCTGTGTGGCCAAAGGACAATTAAAAAAAGGCCTCCTCTCTTGTGACATAGAAGATATTGTGTATAATTATAGAACAGTAAAAGCTTTATAAAAATATATTCATCAAGAGCAAATACTAGCAAATGTGCAAAAGGTGCACCAAGTCAACAGAAGTGAACCCCTTTTACAGCTACTATAACTATATGCATTCCCTGTGTTGTTCAGTGTGGTGGAGCTACCTGGCAGCTGGTGTGTGATGATGACTCCAGTCCTCCATCTCTGACTGGGGATCCTCTGCTTGAGCCACTGGAGTCTCCATTATAACCCTCCTCACTGGTCACATCCTGAGGCCGGCAGTATCGCCGTGGAGCAGCACGCACCCTGCAGGTAGACTACACACACACACACACACACACACACACACACGGTTATAATTAAGACAGGATTATTGATTGTCTTAATGGAAGCCAGATGTCCGTTAGCTTGGTTGTTGTATCCATTAAACCTTGTGTGAAATTGGGTCGTAAATTATGAATATACTGGAACATTGTACTTTATTTAACTGCTGTATGGACACATAATTAATTATTCAAGAGAACAGATGTGGTTTGAGCAGAGAATCAGCTATCACTAAAATAAGAATACGTCCCTACATTAAAAATGCTTCTCTTCTGCCAACTGCAGTCTGCAGTGAAGTCAGAGGATGTGTAGACAGAGACAGGACCAGTGGACATTGATTTACTGTGTATAACATATGAAACTTTCTTCTACAATAACACTATCATAAATTATACTTATTTTGCTGTTTCTATATATAATTTAAAATGCAGTTTTCCTGTCATCCTTATCCTCCCCTGCTGTACCCTGTCTCTTGCCTAATGGACAATGGGATGGGGTACATCCCCCACTGACTCTGAACAGGATACATGGCTGTAGAGAATAGATGGATGGACTAAGTTTACTTCATCTCATGGACTTAATAGATGTAAGAATAAATAAATCATTCATCATTAATGCCACACCACACTAACATCCAGGAGGAAGGATGTATGTATGTATGTATGGATAAATAAATGTATCAGTGGATGGATAGTTTGATGGATAAATGGATGGATGGTTGGATGTTTGGATGAATAAATGGATAGATTGGATTGTTGGATGGATACATGGATAATTTGATGGGTGGATGGATGGATGGTTGGATGGAAGGATGGATACATGGATAAGTGAATGGATGGATGAATGGTTGGATGGATGGCTGGATGGTTGGATGGATGAATGAATGGATGGATGGTTGGATGGATGAATGAATGGATGGATGGGTGGATGGGTGGATGGGGGATGGATAAATGGATGGATGGATGGATGAATGAATGGATGGATGGATGAAGAAATGGATGGGTGCATGAATAAATGGATGGATGGATGAATAAATGGATGGATGCATGAATAAATGGATGGATGGATGGATGGATACATTGTTGGTTGGGTGGGTTGGTGGACAGATGGATGAATGGATGGCTGGATTGATAGATGGATGAATGGATGGCTGGTTTGATACACAGATTTCTGCCTATAAAAAGGAAGTTTTTTCCTCGCCACTGTTGCACCAAATGCTTGCTCTTGGGGAGGGGGGGGGGGATTGTTGGGTCTCTGTAAATTATTGTGGACTAGACCTACTCAATCTGTAAAGTGTCCTGAGATAACTCTATTGTTATTTGACACTTACATGAAATTGAATTGAAATTGAAATTGAAATTGGATGGATGGATGGTTGGATGAATAGATGGATGGATGATAGATAAATAGCTGGATGGAGGGATTGTTGGTTGGATGGATGGATGGATAAATCAGAAGATGGATGGATGGATAAATGTATGAATGAATAGATAGATGTATGAATGGATGGATGGATGGATAGTTATGGTACCTTTTCGCCCCTGAGAGCCAGATCCAGGGCCTGCTGACCGGACCACGGGACATTATAGTCTTCATCAGGATACACTGGCACCGACAGTCTGTTGTCAGACCATGTCTCTCTCATTGACTACACAACAGGAATGGGACGAGATAAGATAAGACACACTAATACACATCAAAAGAGGACATTACTTGGACTTGGATATATTTTCAATAATGAAATCCCAGAAACAAAAGTCTCCCATCTGATCCCAGAAACTGTATTTTGAACTTTGCATGAACGTTTTAACCCATCTCATACAACCTGCCGCATGTTTGCTTACCTTGGGAGTGTCCAAGCTGTGGACGCGGGCGGATGGGTTGTGGTGTGTATTGTGGAGGTTGTGTATGGTGAGGCAGTGGTTGTGCTGGTGGCTGGTGGTGTTGTC
Source organism: Zingel zingel (assembly GCA_023566125.1). Taxonomy (NCBI): domain Eukaryota; kingdom Metazoa; phylum Chordata; class Actinopteri; order Perciformes; family Percidae; genus Zingel; species Zingel zingel. The sequence goes on from CM042315.1 coordinate 34,354,230, forward strand.
GCTGCAGGAGCGCGTCATTGCCTTCTGTGCTCGTTGAACCGTCAGCTGACTAAAACTCCTCTCCAGACAGCGTTCACATCTCTGCCGGCTGTGAGAGCCTTGGTCCAGTCTGCGCAACCCTGGGGCCGAAAAACCCCCAAATCAAAACAATTCAAAAAATATATAGTAAAATGACTGTATAATAATGAAATAATGATAAAAAGATGCATTTCCTGAGGAAAATGTATGTGATTACTCTGTGCATTGATGTTGATTAATGTGATTAGTGTTGATTTGTGGATGACTTTATAATCACATGAAAACTCACTGACCTTAATGCAGTGGCTGAAATAGAGATGTAATGGGAGTGAATGGAGGCTTTAAAACACCTCTGCATTAGGTATGCATGCCATATACTGTACATGTCATCCTAATAAGATAATTCACACTTGATCAATGTGCAACAGTGAGCATTTGGAATTTAAATGGTGTTTATACTATATACTGCTGCCTAGTTTTAAATGCATGCGCCTCGATAAACTTTTAGCAGTAGTACTTTGTCTTTTGTTACACTTTTGGAGAGAGTCTAAGAAACTAACGTTGATGATGCCATCAAGGTAACATTGGATTGGTCCTGGAGAGAGATTTATAAATGTATTAAAGGACATCTTAGTTACAAACTGAGGTGTTTTAAAAGACATGGGCATTAACAAGGCATGGTCTTTTCTTTAAAAAAACATTATGGGAAGTGCAGGACCTATTTTGGAGTCACCATATCTTAGCCTCTGCTGGATCTATTTTGACCATATATAATCTGTCTATTGTGAGTCCCCCAACATTATGGAAGTGCAACCCAAAATCCAGTAAAACTTTAATAACTCAAAAAATTATTACTAATAAACGCACCAATCTACAAAGAAGCACTGTATGTACATATTAGGGCTGTCAGCGTTAACGCGTTAATTGCGATGCGACTACGGGGAAAGGACGCCTCACACGCCGGGAGACGGCCGAAAAGGAGGCCTCACACGCCGGGAGACAGCCGCGGGGGACGCGCCAAAATAATGGGATGGCGGAGGTTGGGTTTAGGAAAAACACTACAGGGAAAGGACGGCCGCTGGGGACGCGTCACAATAACGGGACGTTGTGATTAGGAAGACTACGAGAAACAAAACGCCACACACGGGACGCTGATCACTGGACGTCAGTGAGTAATCAACATTATTTAGGAGTTACTAAACACTATATTGACTCTAGTAAGGATAGGGATTTTTAGTTTTTTAGTTAGGTACTTGGAGGAATTGTGCAATATTGACAGATTCACAATTTTTTCTTTTGTTTACAGTAAGTAAATAATTACAAATCTTAAAATCAAGTTGATAAAGTAATTTTCTTTGCATTCATTTGATTCCCAATCAAGATACACTGGTAAAATTGCTTTTGATTGTTAATATGTACTTAAAAACTGTTCTGAAATGCAAAATAATAGTATTTTAATCATGTGATAAAATATGCGATTAACTATAGAAATTCAGCGATTAATCACGATTAAAAAAAATTATTGTTTGACAGCCCTAGTACATATGAATCATCTTGGTAGCATTTAAGCTGTAGGAGATACATTATCAAAAATGTTTTTTGGTGAATCTTTTAATGTGCAAAATGCAAAAAATTACATAAAATTCAGCATGTATTGATTTGTGAACTTTACATAGCATAAACTATTTTTAATCACAGTTAAGCAAAAAAGGACATGGAAGAAAGCTGCGTATGACAGCTTGAGTTTAGACAAACAACCATGACCCTGAACAGTAATGTAATATGTGACTGTAGAAAATGAATAATGAACAAATACATATTTCACCATCGATACTCCACTGGCTCTTATCCTTTCTCAGTTTGCTGTTTTCCACTGCCTGAGCGATAGCATCATTAAGCTGCTGCTCTGATACCTGAGACACACAGAGTGCAAAAGATGGGAATGTCAATAGGAATGCATAGGTCAGGATGATTAAAAGTATTGGTGTGCAGGGCAATTAACAAATATTGTTTAATGTCAAAAAATAATTCTATACGTTTCTTATTTCCAACAATTGCCACCAAAATATCAACCCAACATCCTTGAACTAGGATAGTTTGTGTATCCAAAGTCAAAATAAAAATGAAAATCATATCAGTGACCAGATTGTTGCAGTAGATGGCATGTTCCTTGATGGACACACACATTGTAGTTCATTTAAACTTGCTCATGCTGCCCAGAACACTCACTACAGAGCCAAATGTGAATTCATCTGCTGCTAAAAAAAACTTCTGTAGGAGCCAATGGCCTTGGAGCCTCAGAGTCACAGACAGGGGGTAGGGGCAACACATTCTCACTCCTAACTCGCCAAACACTGACACTTGGTCAAGACCCCATTTTTCAGCGCTCTTTTGGGTCGCATTAGAGAGTAGGAATAATCAACCTATGTGGTCGCATGCAGGGTGGGCTTTGTGAAAAAAGCAGACGGGGGGGATGTTTTTTGATCATGCACAACAAAACAAAACATGCAAGAATGAAATCCCCCTTCCAATACCATGGATATAGTGCCACTCAGCCAGCCATGGCAAAACGTATTTATTAACTTCAATATTCAATGGAAAATAATGAAATATATGAAAATAGCACAACGTGGTGTCAACATAAAACCCAGTGCCTAGACTTAACTGTCATCACCGCATGACACTCACTTTTTCTGGCTAAACTCCACCTACCATGGCCCCTGAAAGGACCGTAATCTGGCGGTGCCTTAAACTGGCTCACAGTCACCTTATTTTTTTTACCTTTATTTAACCCTAAACCTCCAGGTATGGCCACTGAACAGCTCCAGGGGGAATGGGTGTTACATAACATGCTCACGGGCATCATCATCAGCCTGTTATTGAGGCCCTACAGATTCAGTCATCATTATGTTCTGCTTAATCCTTCTCAGCTTTACAAGGAACATGTACTGAGAGGAAGTCCCAGAAACATTTTAAGGAAAACAGGTCACCAGTATCAAATAGCTAACAAACACACACACACACACACACACACACACACACACACACACACACACACACACACACACACACACACACACACACACACACACACACACACACACACACACACACACACAATCTCCATCCAACTTGTTGGAGCCAGAACACCAAGTTGAAAGCCAAAGGGAGTCTGTGGCCCGCAGCATTAACACTGAGCCAGCCCAGGCTTTGGACTGGTTAAGGTAAGTGAGGGGGAGGCATTGCATACTTTGGGGTCGTGGTGTCGACTGATGATGATGTGGACTGGACCTGGTGCACACTGGCTCAGCACTGTGTAGACGTCATTCAGCGCCATGTTGTAAACCACAGTGTCGTTGATCTCCATGATCTCATCCCCACACCTAAAGGTAGGGAGGGCAAGTTCAGGAAACGGTGATGGAAAGATAGTAAGAAAGAAAGAAAGAAAGAAAGAAAGAAAGAAAGAACACCGAGGAGAGAAACATAAGGTTGTGCCAGAGTATTAATAGTAATAACCTGAGGAACAAGGGTCTGTTAGGCAAATTATATATATATATATATATATATATATATATATATATATATATATATATATATATATATATATATATATATATATATATATATATATATATACGTATATAGGCATATATATGTAAGGGTTAATCCCCGATGAGGTGTCAAAGGGCATTAAACCGCTTATACTCTGGTCACTTACCAAAGAACTTTTTTTACAACCATTAATTTATATATTTTTATGCGTTTTGCAATCAAAATCTAAATCTTTTCCAAACAATAACTCTCTTTCCCTGGTTACACCTGAGGGTTTGACTAATACCTGGAACAATCATTCCCATCCTATAGGGTTCTTAGGCAATGCAAACGTTGTTCACTGTTCCAGTAAGTAGGACGGACCTTAGATTTGACTTGCCACGCTTAGCAACGGGAGCTATTTATAGTCCACTCAGCTCAGACAGCTATGAGCCAGAAAGCTAACGGTATGCCAGCAAGATTCAAAGTCAATAACATTTTGTACGGCTGACAAACAGTAAATGTAATTTGATATATCTATAAAAAAAAAGTCTAACTTTTATGATTTTATATACATTTTTAATTATATATATATATATATATATATATATATATATATAGACTTTTTTTCTAAATCCCTCTTATAGATAAGGAGCATTACATAACATAATATTGATTGTCACATTTGGTACTCTGGCCTTTTAACCTCACATCCTGTTACATGCGGAAGCTAACACTATCTGCTGTGTTGGCAACTGACTAAATTGTATTTCTTCACAAAAACCTAGTCAAAAATCAATGCTAAATGCCTGCTATACCTTACTGTACTGTTGTATTTTAGTACAGTAGGCATCTTTCCAACCATGTATACAGCCCTGTAGTTAGTGATCCTCACCGCAGTCTGCCGTCCATGTGTGCGACTGACCCAGGAGAGAGGGTGTGGATGTAGATCCCAGGGCAGCCGTCACCAGATGGAACACAGCACAGTCCAATACCCAGACCAACACCAGCCTCTGGGAAATCACACAAGCATATAAAGGTTTATTAGAATAGGATTTATTAAGATACTGTCTAGCATTAAATAAGGCATGGATACCCGACCCGAGCCCGATGGGTCCCGACGGTACCCGATGGGCTGGGCCGGATTCGGACAGATATTAGAAATGATGGTCGGATTTGGGTCGGGCTCGGTCACATCAGCGCGATAAGGCATTTGTTGTAAAATGGTGCTATGGCTCCTTTAAGAGAGCTCAGTGTGTGTGTAAAGTGGGCAGAAGAGAGATAGAGAAAGAGGAAGCAGACGTGTAGATGCGACCGGAGCAGAGTTGGTGGAATTAGTTTAAGTTTTGTAGCCAACACAGTGTGTGCGGTGTCCGAGATAAACCCCAGACTGAAAGCCAAGTTCATTCATCTGCTCTCCAGAAACGGAATTTTAACCCTGACGTTATATAACGTCGGCCCTGGAGGTAACCAGTCTCCCCTGGTTTTCTGATCACAGTCGGAATCGAAACAAGCAGGAAAGGTTAACACATTTAACATTTTAAATTAAACAGATTATTAACGTGAGCTTGTTGCCCCGTGTGTGCCTCATCTGTTGACATTTCTGAATGCCTTCCAGTTGCTTAATAAAAGCTTTCCACACAAACAAACATACGTGTCATTAGTATGAGAGAAAAAAACAAGATTTTAACTGTGTCGGGCTCGGGTCGGGCTCGGACATAAATATCATAATGCCTGTCGGGCTCGGCCCGGGTTCGGTCACGGCCCTGTCGGGCTCAGGTCGGGTTCGGACGGAAAAGTTCGGCCCGATCCAGGCTCTAGCATTAAAGGTGGCTTGTTTGATTTCTAAAGATTCTACACACAGAATACCTGTCAGTTTACTAGTGGAAGATAAAGATAAAGAATGTGGGTAACGGGTGAATAACCAATCACATGTCCCAGTGACATAATGTTGTTATCTATCTATCTAAGCACAACAGTGACTGCTCCTTTTTATTTTATTGTTTTTTTGGGGCATTTCCGCCTTTAATCACTAGGACAGCTATGAAAGGGGAGAGAGAGGGGTAAGACATGCAGGAAACAGCCACAAATCGGATTCAAACCTGGGCCTCTGGATCGAGGAATAAACCTCTTTATATGGACGTGCGCTCTACCAACTGAGCTACCCGGGCGCCCTGACTGCCCCCCCTTTTGAACGGCTCTGGTGTTTTCCCCCGTTAAATATCTCTGTTGACGTTTCATTATATAAAGATAAAGAGTTTTAAACGTGGAACCAAGCATTTGATTTGGCGCAAAAGAACATTTTGAAAACAGCAAAAAAGGCAAAGGTACAAGACTGTGTACAGAAACCGGTAGAAGCTCGCTCTAGCCGTTCAAGCGGGTACTTTAAACACTTTCACGGTAACAGCGAGTTAGACCAATCAGGGACGTCACTGTCACGCTTAGGATTGTGGGTAGTATTTCTCCATAAGAAATATTAACTCAGAGCTTGTTATATATATATATATATATATATATATATATATATATATATATATATATATATATATATATATAGTATATATGTACTTTGCTTGCAATATCATTTACTAAAGATTTGTTATAACTTGACTGAGCGAATCCTGAGTATTGGTTTCCTGGTCTACCAGTCAACCAACACTAAAATTGGAGTCAGATCGAATCTGGCCATTGGGGCCAGACCAGAACAGATCACATTGTTTCCTTCATGGAAACAGTCTGAACCCCTCCCCTCTGGCAATAGGGTGCAGTCGACGAGGTGCAAGACCTCACGCCATAAAAACTTCCCCTCTGCAGTCAGCCTCATTAACAAGGCCCTGGACCCCCCCTGACACTGATTAAACCAGATCCCCCACTAGACACTACACTACTTACATCCTGGACTACACACCTGCCCTCTGCACATATTATATCAGGGTTTCCCGCAGCACTTTGCAGTTAAGGTGGCCGCCATAACAACACGCGCCTGCCGCCTTAACTAGCTAAAGCTAAAGTTAAAAAAAGTTACTCAGTCTTGTTTGAGTGGCTGTAATGTACAAGTCGTATCAACATAGTCTGTAGTAAACAAGGTAACGGCGAGTTGTCAAGATACTACTACTATCACAACGGAAAGAGCATTTGCTGGCGGTGAGTGTAACTGTTGTTTATTCACATTTAAGGGGATAAATTTCCATTTTACCGTCGCGTGCGTGTGCGCATCGGAGTTTGTCAACAAATGTGTGGGCAGCTGGGGCATGCCCGGGCAGAGACGGGGATGGGTGGACTTACCGGAGCGTTGGCATATGGCAGGCAGAGAGCATTTATATGTATCTCTATTCTTTTCTCCACATCAGTGAGGCTTTGTTCTCTTGTTTCAAAAAAGTGAATACATGACGAAGTGACTGGAAATATCCATCACCTCTCGCGTATGGATTCTCAATGTCCCGGCTGTTGCCCGGTCTTTGAGACACAGCTGTTGTCTGTTTTTTTTTAATCACTACACGTGGTTCACAACACACGGTTAGTTAGCGTAGTTAACACTACACACAGTGAAATTACGTGTCCTGTTTTTATTTCACGCATGCTATCTGCTTTGAGTGAGTGAAGCTATGGGCTGAGCTCTGTTATCTCAGAGCTGTTTGTTTTGGAGAAGAGTTGTCAGGCGAAGTGGAAGACAGCATGTCACGGAGGATAATGGGAGCCATGCGAGTAACACTGTAATAGCATGTTTTTTAAATAATAAAATAATTTATATTTAGTGTTATAAGTAGGCTAATTGTTAAATATAGTACAGAGTCTGTAGTCTATCCAGCCCCCCAGTCAGATGACAACCCCAACCCTACCACCTTAAAAACAGCTATTTTGTATTTGTTTCTGTATTTATTGTTTATTTCATAAACTTAGCACAAAAAGTAAGGAAATTTGTGTTTGGTAGATTATTTCTCTGTGGTAACAATGCCTTTTGGCAATGAATCTTATAGCGTTGGAAAGCCTGTTTAGTTCCCTTTCAAATGGTGCCCCATTTGTAAGGAACATGCATTTGTGGGATGAGCAGCAGCGCTGAGTATGTGGGTTGCGCCCATGAACAATTTGCCAAATCTTCTCTGCCAATGCCAAACAGGTTATTTTGCTGTTGCTATTGACACTTGTTTTGAGCTTCTGGTACCCCCAGGTGCTGCCAATCAGGTGCCTGACTTAGAGATGAGGTTCTGCAACCAGTGGCAATCCCATATCTCCACAGTCTGGGACCAAACTCTATCTTCCAAGATGACAACGCTGGCCCCCACAGGGCGGGGTTTATCAGAGACTACCTCCAGAATGTGGGAGTGGAGAGGATGGAATGGCCTGCCAGCAGTCCTGACCTCAACCCCATTGAACACTTGTGGGATCAGCTTGGGCGTCCTGTTCGTGCCAGAGTGACCAACACAACCACGTTGGCTGACTTGCAACAAATGCTGGTTGAAGAATGGGATGCCATCCCACAGCAGTGTGTGACCAGGCTGGTGACCAGCATGAGGAGGAGGTGCTAGGCTGTTGTGTCTGTGTATGGTTCTTCCACACGCTACTGAGGCTCCTGTTTTTGAAATGAATGAATTGTTAAATTGCCAATATGTCTTGTTTCTTCAAACTTCAATCATCCAATCTACCAAACACCAAACGAGTCAATGGCAGAATAAGCAGTTTGGCATTGGCAGAGAAGATTTGGCAAATTTTTCATGGGCGCAACCCACATACTCAGCGCTGCTGCTCATCCCACAAATGCATGTTCCTTACAAACGGGGCACCATTTGAAAGGGAAATAAACAGGCTTTCCAACGGTATAAGATTTATTGCCAAAAAGCATTGTTACCAAAGAGAAATAATCAACCAAACACAAATTTCCTTACTTTTTGTGATACGTTTATATACTGTATGTTTAATATGTTTGCACCAACCACCAAGGCAAATTCCTTGTTAAGTGTTACTTGCTTGGCAATAAACCTGATTCAGATTCAGATTCTGAACTCTACTGTCCACCGTGGCTGACCTTTCTGCAAGATGATCTCCATCATGACGCGGTCTCTGGGCTTAGCACTCGGCGTGTTGTTAAGGTAGTTGTAGTCTCCCATGTCGGCGCTGGTCCGGGCCATGCCCGTGGTGGAGCTGAGGGAGCGGGACCTGCACAGCTGAGCGGCCTGCGCCGGGCCCCTCAGGGCACCCACACGCAGGCTAGTCCTCACCACCACCGTCAGCAGGCCCTTTCTGATCTGCTGCACAGAGACATTTAATATTTCAAATTAATGCTAAATGCCTGCCATACTGTTCTTGCAATGAGTTGTTTCTTCAAAGCTTGATAGTTAGCTAACAGTGTGAAGTTCTCCAAAAAACACAAGGCATAACTTTTCTTGGGATTCGACGAAGAAACTTTACTTTCCTTATTGTTTTATACTGTAAAACTGTAACAAAGAGCAAAAGACAAACAGAAATGAGATGAAACCAATACAGATACCAAAAGTATAGTGCTGAGTCATAACTAAAAGCCATGCTAACTATCAATTTAGTGATTTGACATTAGACAACCTATAAATATGCACCAAACAAGCCACTTTGAAATGTTGCTTTTCTCATGAATACAAAAGTTGGGTGACCCTCCCCCCTAGACTAAAACAAATTGGATGACCCTCCCCTCAACAAAGAATAAAAAGACATGACCCTCCTCTATTTTCTTCCGGTGGTCCATTCCATAAATGCCGAACTGTCCCTAATCTGTAAGAATTGTATTTGAATTGAATACTATTATATATTTATTTATTATTAATTATATTACTTTTAGTGTGTCTACCTAAAAAAACAAAGTCAATTTATTATTCCCGCCACTCCTGGGGAAATGTTGGGTCTCTAAAATTATACAGTTTGGTCTAGACTTGCACTATATGAAAAGTGTCTTGAGATAACTTTTGTTATGATTTGACACTTCATGGCGCTTTATTTTGATCATAAAAACCCTGCGCTGACAGGAATACTGTTAGTAGGATCATAGTCTATATCAACAACGTTTAATTTCCAGGATTGCTCCATTGCCGCTGGAAATTCTGCCAGATTACTCTCATTTAGGCCTGATGTCTGTTATCTTCCACTTTCTTTGTGTTGGTATTCTAAACTCCAGTGGATTTGTGAGGACTATGGTTAACTGCTCCTCAGATCTCTGCAGGGTAAATCCAGACAGCTAGCTAGACTATCTGTCCAATCTGAGTTTTCTGTTGCACGACTAAAACTACTTTTGAACGTACACGTTCCACCAAAACAAGTTCCTTCCAGAAGCTATTTTGCAGAGGCACCATGGCTTCGTCCAGCGCTTAGCACCGCCCAAGATGATTGTGATTGGTTTAAAGAAATGCCAATAAACCAGAACACGTTTTTCTCCCATCCCAGAATGCTGTGTGGACTAACCAGACCTTCCTCCACAGCGCTGTGGAGGAAGGTCTGGCTGTGCGAGACTAGTAGGATCATAATGTAGTTGCCATACTTTGAACTTGTGCAGGGCTTCATCATGAGTCAGTCCATGTAGTGACTCTCCATTCAGCTCCAGGATCTCATCACCTATGCAGACACAGAAACAGAAGATCTGAGAGCATTAAAGGCTGCATTTAAACTCTGTGACATATCAGCTGACACAATGTAGAACTCTGATATGGATAAGACTGATGGTAAAGAGTTTCCATCACATTTACACTCTATAAAACTTTATAACCACATCATTTAAATGTCTTAATCTTAATATGATAATATTGAGGGAAATAGTATCCATTAACACTGCATTCAAATATGGGATGATTTTAGCATGCTTGACTTCATCTGATGATAGTCAGTCCCTCCAGGATTTCGCGATGTTGTACCAAATTTGCGGTGATTGGTTGAATTCGCGTGAACTGGCGCGACTCGCAATTTTGACCAATCAACGTAACTTTTTCGCACATTTGACCAATAACCTGAAGTTTCCCGCGACTTCAACCAATCACAGCAGTCCCACGTGCACACTGAGAGCCAATGACCAATCAGGAGTGAGAACGGGTTGATAATTTCCTTGTTTTTGATATGAAGACAAGACATGTGTGTGACTCATTTACCAACAAAACGTACAGCGAAAGACCGTGCAAAACATCTCAGACCGTCCGATACATTTTAACATCAATGTAGAATTTAACAATTTAAAAGTCGCTGAAGTTGCTGCCGTTTCCATCCTGGCTGTCGGCTCTCTGCAGAGGGCGGGGCTACTGCTCCGTTCCCCTCGTGTGTGCACACACACAAACACAGACACACACAGAGACACACACACACAGAGACACACACAAACAACACACGCGGTGGATGCAGGAAAAAAAGGAGATGAGACGACACGATGACCTAAATTGAGGACAGCTACGCTCGTTACTGTAAGTGCAATGATAAGTTAAAGTCCAATAAGTACTTTATCAAACCGTATGAATGTGTCCCAGCCCAGGCCAGCATAGGAAAATAACTAACAATGTAAAGATCAACAAGCCAGTGACAGATATGTTCAAATTTGATTAATTCAATAAATTATAATTTTTTTTGTCTTAACCACCAGCCATTTTCATATTATACCAACATTTGCAGCATCCTGAGCCATTTTGGTAAGGTTACTAGGAAAACTCAGCCCAGGATAGTTTTATTCACTCCGTTTCCTTCGCAACTTTTTTGCAACTTTTTACAAAAGCTCCCACGAAATCAGGCATTTTGGGCCGCAACAAGCTAAAAAAAGGCCTCGAAATCCTGGAGGGACTGGATAGTAAATGACCTGTTACAGCAAGCAAGACTAACAGTGAAAAGAACACTATTTTTACAGTATATAGTTTTTATTAATGTCTCTGCCCAAAATGATTTACAGCAGGTAGACAGCGCTACAGAGTACACATTCTCACGGGTCACAGATTTCGGTGTAACACTGGAAAAGCCTGCGTTTTTGTATCCAGCCAGGTAAAAGGTAGCAGGAGATTTCTTTATATAGGCCTTATTGTATTTTAATTTCATTTTAGAAGTTAACTATTGTAGTTATGGCTGATACTGGGGCAGAGCCATCACTGGAAAGAAGGAAATTAAAGGAAGAACAACTAAAAGCTGAAAGGGAAAGTGAAAGACTAAGGGCAAAACCGAGTCAATCTCGGATGGGTTTTCAACAGATGGAGACAATTATGGGATTGTAAATGATTCAAAACCCACCCCGAATTGGCCCTCAGGTATGTAATAAGTCTATTCCATTCATAAAGTACCTTTAAAATGTACAATGTAATAGTAACCTACATTAAATTACGCCCCCCCTTCCATTTAGCACGAAGATTTTATTCCTTTTAGTCCGTGTTTGTGTTGGTCAACTATTTTCTTTCCCCTGTAACGTTACTTGTGTAAAGCATCCTTGTGTTTCATGAAATGCACTATATTAATCTAAGTTATTATTACGTTGGTTGCTACAACAATCTCTTAATGCTTTGGCTTGTGACACAGTGACAGTGATACCCGGTTTAGCTCACGATACATCCAAAGTAGGCTAAGTTACCATGTGTAACACTTATTAACGTATTTTAACATATTCTCTTATTGTAAATTAATGATTTTCTGTCCGAGCTAAATATTCATCACAACTATATGACCTCCCGGTAACGCTAACTCAGTAATATATATATATAGTATGTCGTAAAGAAAAGACCTTTACGACAGCAGGTGTGGTAAAAACACTTTTGTCCAAAGTGGCCGGACATCCCTTACTCAAACACTTGTCCTAAAGTGTGTGTATGAACTTCATGTGCAGTATGTTGTCCCTCACCCTCCTGCAGCCGTCCATCAGCAGCCGCTGCCCCTCCAGGGAAGATGGTCTTCACATAGATCCCCATTGGTCCATACATGCTGTCCCTCCCGCCCACTATACTGAAGCCCAGGCCCTGGGAACAGCAGCACAATTATTATTAATAGCAGTATCACTGATTAACATCAACAATAATACAATCACAACCTTTTTTGTGTTTAACATTTTTTTTCTAACATAAAAAACATACAATTCGGAACATGAACACCCCCCTTATTTGTCATCACCACTCACCCAGACATAAATCAAGAAAAGATGACACTAACTACAATATTTTGAAGTGTTTGGCAGTAGTAATAGACTAATAAAATAGTAATATAATAGACAATTAACCAAATTAACATATGTAAATGACAACACCATAAGCCCGTATGATGGGTTTATGGTGTTGTCATTTACATATCTCTCCCCAGCACAAAGCTTCTTAGGAGCCCTCCAGAAAGTTCAGATACTTTCCCCATTTTCTAGTATAAACATCCTACCTGGCAACCATTTACCTAGCCATCTCACAAGACCACTCCTGGATTGACGGCACCCCTTCATTCTTCCTTCCTCTTAACAGAATCTGTCTGGCTATCATTAAACTAGTCTGGACCCAGCTTTTTATGTGCTTATCCATACCACTTAGAATTGACCCATCTCCCAGAATAAATAATCTTGGGCTGAATGGAACCTGGGTCCCTGCAATCCGACATAGGTCATCATGTATCCCGGTCCAACATTCCTGGATCTTATCTATCATTATAATAATTAAAGGAACAGTTTTACATTTTGGCTAACACTTGTATGTATGTAATTGGTACAGAGAGGAGAAGTAAGACTGGCACTAGTTTAGTGTCAAAGTTCATTCTTGACCTGGAAAAGAGTAGTTCATGTAAAGAGCAGAAGCTGATGGAGTTTGCTCACACCCAGTGAAAAGATATTGAAGTAGTTCCGGCTGACACTGAGCAAACTCCATTTGCTGATGAAGAACTTGAAATGCAGTTGAAAGCTCTGGAAAAAGCTAACAAGTGGACCAATGACCAGTGTGTCAAGATCATTCTTCGAACTAGAATGTTATGCATTATGAGCAGCTACTATATAAACTTTAAAAAACAAAGAAAAAAAAACTAGAGGCACTATTTACACCCCATACATTTATATCATAATATCAACAAAAGTGTATTGTTGAATAGGTGTCAGAGCTGTGGGTGAGAGGATCACTGTTATTGTCAACTTAAGAAAATTAGTAATGGATGTATACTAGAGAGGCGACGTCCCTTCCCTTCTGGTGGACTGCCATGGGACCTTAATTCGGAAAAAAATACAAATGGTTACTCACACTAGCTAACTAGCCGGCCAGCTGACCACTAAATTAGTCAAATAATAACAAAAATGTATGTTTCTTTACACACTCTTGTCACGGCATAGGAAAGCACATTGCTATCGCCAGTGGAGTGACAACTTTGTTCGGCTCATTTCCTGTAACCAGTGTAGCATGAAAATACTTGACTACGTAAAAGGACGTGCCCCGTGGCCCTCTGTATTCTGCCTCTGATTAGCTTACCCTGACCAATCCCCACTCCTCACGCCTAAATCTAACTACGTCGACACGTGGCTGATTCAGTCAAACCCTGTCTTGTTATATCATAGCAGGTTGTATATCTGGTTTCACTGTTCTGATTGACGAATACATTACCGCCGCCTGCTGGTATGAAGAGTTATTTCCTCTAACATGGGCGCGGAATGTGCTAGTTGGCCGTGGCTAGTTGAAGTGGAACTTTTGGCCAAGACACAGGCAACGTGAGCAGACATGAGGCGGCGCCACAGTCTGCCTTCGCCGCCACTAGTTCTTTACCCTCTGCCTAGTGTATCAGCACCTTGAGCAGCATGAAATAAAGATATTACACTTGTTGAAGAGCAGCAGGGATAGAAGACCTGTTGTCACAGTTGCTCACAATATGATACTAGAGAAAATCTAAAGGAATAAAAGTGACAGTTTTGGTGGTGGTGTGTGGTTCCTACCTTGCCGTGGCCCTTCATCAGCACAACATTACATATGATGAAGGCTTGCACGTTGTTGCAGGAGTGTAGCAACTGGGCAGAGCTGAGAGAGCGGGAGGGACGGGGAACAGGCTGGAGAGGAGCAACATGTGACACACATTCATTATTAATTATATCATGATTGAATTATTTACTACCAGTCAGTAATAACATTTTGACCTTTGTTTTACCTAAACTAACTGTAAGAACCACAGATCGGCCTTAATGATTTACAGTTTTTCTCAATCAATTTGGTACATTTCTCCAAACTCAGGTAACAGCTCTCAAAACAGTTAACACAGTGATCTGTACACTTTGTAATTGTTCTAAACAGATAGTAAATTCTCCTTAATTTCATACAAATTACAAATCAAAAGCATAATTTTCTCAAAACACTGTGCACAAAATTCCCTAATGTTATCACAGCAGTTCATACAGCCAACCAAATCTTTAATATATCAGGAAAAACATTTGCAGCTTTTTCATTGGTCTTCACAAAGATGAAATCAGAGCCACACTTATTGACCATGTCATAAATCATGGTCTCTCACTGAGAGAAGCTGGGCAGAGAATTCAGCCCAATATAAACAGATCCACAGTGGCTTCAATTATCCGCACATTCCAGAGAGAAAACCGGTAAGTAACTATATCATTCTACTTCTACAATGAGAGTCCATGTAGTCTTGTTTGACATAGGTCTAGATTTCTACAGTAAATGTCCAGCTTGTCCAAACATTTTTCAGAATTGAAGTTAGAGAACATTCAGGTGGACGAACAAGACTTCTTTCAATTGAACAAGAGCATGCCATTGTTGACATGGTTGTCCAGAACAACACCCTCCTCCTCAAAGAAATTCAGCAAAGAATAACACAGGACAATCAACGGAAAGTACATGATCGCAACCCTTACAACCAAGTAAGTCTTCTTCAAGCGATGGAAGAGGCCTGTGGAGATATTGGGGCACAAGCATGTCAAGGATGGATACAGCATTCAAGGCGTTTTTTCCCACGATGCATGACTCCTGAAAATATTTGCTGTGATGTTGATGAAATTCTCTGGCCAGATGTAATTGAGAGGCATAATCAATAAATTAATTGATTCAATGAATGCAGTACATTTTTTATTTTATTTTTTATTTACCTATGTACTTATTTGCATAATATTTTTTTTTGTGGGGTGACAACTCATTGTTATACACCTGAACTCCACCTGAAAAAATGTATTTTCATTTATTTCTTTGTGTATCTTCAGCTGAATTTGTTATCAAATCAACAGAGAACACACTTTTAGTTTTGATGTTAATATTGAATTTAAAAAAAATGCATTACTAGAATAAAATACTGTGTTTCATTGTGCAGTGAATACTTAACTGTTTCGCCAACGTAAGAGTGTGTTTAGTTTGCTGTGTCAACTGTTTTGAGAGCTGTTACCTGAGTTTGGAGAAATGTACCAAATCGATTGAGAAAAAATGTAAAGAAATGCCAGGCTGCTGACTGTTCTCTGGTATAGATCAGACTGACTCCTGTGAGTTTCCTGCTCCAATTATGTCTGGATTCGTCTGCTGGGGGGGCCCCAATGCAAAACATATGCTGCTGGGTCCCTATTAACCCCCTGAGGTCTGAGGGCATTTTTAGACAGATGATTTTGGCTGCACTAATGGCATTAGTGGGGCTTGATGTTGTTGTCAGTTTGAACAAATGTAAGCAGTATTTTCAAAGTGCCATGACTGTGGTTCCGTGCCATGTTTGACCACTTTATCCTTTCTAATACGTTAATTTCACTGCTTACCACAAGTTAGTTAACTGTCCCCAGTCAGTTACTGGCCCCAGATTGGCTGTGGCCATTTGATTAAATACCAATTCATTTAAGAACATTCAACAATTAAGCAAAATAAAGCAGGGCCCACTTCAATGACCTGATCGTGTAATTGATTGTGCTCTAGTTGGGTCACCAGGGGTGTCAGAAATATCTGGTGGAGACCCGATGTCACACTATTGACTTCCAGCAGAGAATAAATCAGCTCCAGCTTGTCAAGTGTTTGTATTTGGCAACACTCAAATGGACCTACAGATAAAACTGGTGTCAGTTTATTAATAATACTAATAATAATAATAATAATAATATATTGAATTTATATAGCGCTTTTCACAGACGCAAAGTCACTTTAAACAGTTTATGTATTGGTTAATTGTACTTGCCTTCATTTCAATGATTACTTCAGTAATTAATGAATGGTGTGTGGCACCAGCTGTGACCTTTAATGTATTCTGTTTGTAATATCAGAAAAATCAAGTACTTGTGTAGCGGTGTGAGGAAACTCCAGCTGCTGGGACAGAGACTTCCTGTTTCCATAGAAACCACCATTCCCTTGAGGATGACTGCTATACAGCTCTGGGGTCTTCATAATGATGCTGTCCAGATCCCCGATCCAGTAAGGATGGACACCTGCTGATACACACAGTGTCATCACAATGAGTGGTTCTACCATTACATGGTAGAAGACAGACCCAGAGCCAGCATTCAGACCATCAGGGGGAAGCAAAACCCATGAAATACAGTTTAATAAATTCTGATTCTATATTTGATCATGCACAGAGGGACCAGCAAAATAGAAACATGTTTTGTGTGTTGACATTTTTGTATTATAATGCTCAAAGGAGTTTTCCTTTAATTTGTAATATCATTATATTAAATTTCTGATAAAAAAGAAAATGTGTCTGGTACAGCAGCTCACATACTATAGGCTCCCCCATCAATTGGATCAATGGTCAGCAAATTCATGACCAAAAGGGCAAAGATTATTTGTTATTGTTATTGTTATTAATATTTATAAGTTGGAACCAGTTCTCGATGCCCAGTCCTAGCGATCACTGTGTACAGCAGTGTTTTTCAACCTTTTTTGAGCCACGGCACATTTTTTACATTAAAAAAATCCCGCGGCACACCACCAACCAAAAATGTTACAAAATGACACATTGTAGCCTAATAAGATCAGAATCTGCATTTTTCCTTTTTAAAAATGTATCAATCACTGTTGCAGGCTTACATCGATGATCTCGGCCCTACTGCTTACATCCTGAATTACTGTGGCGGTAATTCTATTGTCTTAAATCAACAAGGTCATTATTGCACTATACTGCCACCTACTGACACAGAACAGTATTTCATTTCTCTGTCAGTCATCACATTGCTTTTCTTCATTCTGTGATGAAAACAAATTCTACTGACTGCGGTTGTGTGGCCAATCAAAGTGAAGTGGCTTGGATAACAATGTACAGGAGTTACTATTTTCCTAATCACTGTGAGTATCTCTCTCAGTCAAGCTAGCTGCCATACTTTGCATCATTATAAATATACACTACCAGTGACAATCTGTTCAGTTCAATCTCACACCACTGAAACTGTAAGCGCAGCGTTTCTCAAAATTAGGACCTCATTTCCCATAAGCGGTGTGGCTTCCCGCTGCTAAAAGGATATTACCCCCTGTCCTCACACCTCCCTGAAGACAATAAACATATTACAACCAATATTCCCATCCCTGCTTCTCTCATTCTATCACCTGTCATTACTATACACTCTAAAAGCTTTAGCTGTCTGTCTGAGCAGAACCGAAAATAGCCTGCTCCTCTCTGTGCAGCTTTCTACCAGCATCCGACCCACTGGCATGCAAAGTGAAAGGCAGCAGAGTTAATAGATGTAGATGATAGATGATTGGTAATTTTACTACTGCGTTAAACCTGTATGATACACACTGGTTGAATTGGAGCGTGTTCTATTGCTGCCCATCTGTCCTGGTGGGCTCTGCTCAATCTTCTCCGTGTCCCAGCAACTCTCCTCATTCACCTCTGGGATGGGTAACTGCACACACACACACACACACACACACACACACACACACACACACACACACACACACACACACACACACACACACACATACATTTTGACTTGACTTATGTCAGAGAGAAACAGTGTGAGATTACATCTTTTTTTTAACCATGACCATGTATGTAGTGCTGCCTGAGCCATTTTTTTTCCACATGAGGAAATAGAATATTATCAGTTTGCATAATCCCATTGAAATTCATATTTTTTTTAAAAGTTGATGATCCAATCATCAGAAAAGCATATGTCACCCCTGATGATGACATCATTATAAATTGAATAGTGGATGAAAATACACTTTGGTGAAAGATTAGGTTACCTTGAGGTGGTTGATGTTGGCTATAAGTTTTTCATCTGTGTATCCAGGCAACGACAGAGGGTCAGCTGGGGAAATAACGGCCGGGTGCTCTGGGTTGGTAGTCAGACTGCGTGAATGGAGAGTGTCTTCACATGTGGAAATGTCCTAAAAAACACAAAACACCAGTGAATCGAAACATTTCAACTGTTGCTCAACACGAGGCTAGCCAGTGGCGGAATGTACCTTTAAAGTTTCCTTCAACCATTTATCAGTTCACATGGTCCTATGTGTACTAATTCTGATGTACAAAACATCACACAAATCGTTACTGTCTGTGGTTCTAAACCCTGCAGTGTAAATAACTCATAACTAAGTTTATATAAGCTGTCAACCCGAAAAATTGTGGTACCGATTGTTTTCATAGCTCAACAGTGTGGTTCCGGAAGTAAAAATCCCATTCATTTTCTTCATGAGGATTTTGATTATCAGCCATAATGTCTAAACCAGAGATCTTCAACAGGGGTTCCGGGGCCCCTAGGGGGTCCTCAGAGTTACTGCAGGTGGGCCGCCAAATTATTGTTAATTTTTTGAAAGTTTTTCATTACAGAAAAATACTTTGACAGCTATAATGTGAGACAGGTGCGTCAGAGGGGGATTAGTAAATCAAAAGTTGCTAAGAAACTCCCGCATACTGCCTTACTTGTTTCTTTGCAACAGAGATCTTTAAAAAATGAAAATGTCTTAACATGAATCCAACAAGTTATTAGCAAATTAAAAAAAAATTGATGGCTGATGAGGTAAGGTCGTCAATAAGGTAGCCATCCACAGATACAGTTCATCCTAAGGATTCACTGTCCAACATAAAAACATGATTTATAAAATCATACCAACAATTATTTTAATAGCTTATTATTCTATGCACTTGTATACACTAAAAAGGTATGTGTAAAGGCGTTAGGCTGCCCGCACGTTATTGTAGGCCAAGTTTAATATGCAACTTCATTTTATACAATATGTAGTAGGGGGTCCCTGCTCCGTCTCTCTTGCAGTTAAGGGGTCCTTGGCTTAAAAAACATTGAAGACCCCTGATCTAAATCATCCAAGGTAGACTGACCACAAGCTATGAGGTTGTGAAACAAACGTTTCTGCTCATGTAGAAGCTAGAAGTCCGTATGAAATCAACCTGGTTTTTAAGAAAAACACGTTTTATTCGCGATCTTATGGAGAAATCCTACACTACCCACAATCCTAAGCGTAACAGCGATGTCTCTGATTGCTCCAAGTCGCTGTTACCATGGAAATGTTAACCGAATTCACTAATGGCTAGAACGAGCTTCTACACTGTAAGAAAATTCCAGGTAGTTTAACTTGGAAATGCAAGTTCACCTGCTGCCTTGAAAATCGAAGTTCACTCAACTTGAAGACTGCCTTTGTTTCAACTTAGAAATTAAATTTAATGAGGTTGATGTAACTACAGTGTTCTAGTTTTGTTAAAGTTGCTCTTTTAGTTGATTTAAGTTTTTATTACTTGGTTTAACTTCATATTTTATGTTAAAACAAATAATTTATTTTCTTTAATAATGCAAGAAACCTGCCTTGCCTAGTATAACAGACATACTTTCCTGCTTTATTGCAACTCACAGTTTCAAATTGAAACAACATAACCACATTTATAGCAGAGATAGCGTGGGTGTTTAGGTGCAGTCACCCCAGGGCCCTGTGCCAAATAGGGGTCCCTCTAAAGCCGCTGATCCTGCGTCGCTTGACACAAAAGGGCTGCTAGTGCAGTGACACGCTGCAGCTTCATCGCTGAAGGAAGCCTATTACTGCTCAAAGTCTACCACTGCAATCCTCCAGCTCTTCTTATCAAACAAAAATTAACTCATGGTTACAAATGTAAACCAGCACAACAATGACAATTACCAGGCAACAAACGCTACATTCTAAGCAGACACGTTTAATAAACGGAATTCATAAAGTTACATTTGTATTTCGAACAAACTGCAAACTTTTCAGCAAATTTTAACACAACTCTATTTACCGCCTTGCATCATAGGAATTGACCAGCCAATGAACCAATTGCACCTGACTGCAGTATGCAGATCGGGGTTGGGCTAAATGTGGGCGGAGCTAAACGTTTGACTTTTGAAAAGTACTTTCCATTTCAATTTGAGAAGAGTGAAATGCCAAATTCACAATTCACAAGCCGTTGACAGGTACTCCCTCCGCCGGTGGCACTAGTGCTTTCTTGTTTGCCACAACACATGTTATATTTTAGTTGAAATTTGAATAGGCTACATCACTTATCTGCGGTGTATAATTAATTTATTGTGTCCATGCTTTAACTTTGCCGTGAAAGAAGTAAGGGATAATCACCGAGAGGCCCGGCTTGTAAGCCGGGCCTCTCGGTGATTATCCCGTTTATTCAACTTCTTACTTGCCAACATAATAAAACAATTCAAATACTTTAATAATTATGCTTTTTCTTATTCGTATTGCATGCTTATTAAATGTATACTCTGTTTGAGTTCATCTCCCTCAAAAAGTAGTCCCCTTTAGAACTATGGTGAATAACGTTAGCTCAGCTGTAGCTGAAACAATAACTTTTGGCGCTTTTCCATTACATGGTACCTGCTCGACTCGCCTCAACTCTACTCGCCTTTTTTGGCTTTCCATTACGAAAAAAAGTACCTGGTACCTGCTAACAGGTACTTTTTTTAGTACCACCTCCGTCAAGGTTCCAAGCGAGCTGAGGCAAGCCGAAAAGGTGACGTGAAAGCGACAGACGGGGGTGTCCTGAACAAACCCGCTATTTTTAAATAGTTTAGCCAGCTGTGTTTTTTTTTTGCTGCCTCCAGCTTTATTTGAAACAAAATGTGTCTTCTGGCTGTGGCAACAACAACACACCTTCCACGTTCTGTGTGTGTGTCGCGTTAGGTCACTGCAGTTTACTGCGGCGCCGCTTGTTTTACAGTTCTGCGGAGACTCCAGTCAGAGCTTTCGCCGTAGCCTACGTACACACACATGCTGGCTCGACGCACACACCATTGCACAAGTATAAACATCAGGCCACTTACATAGGCTACAGAGAAAGCTCTGCGTGGAGCCTCCACAGAACTGTAAAACAAGCTCAAGTGGCCTGATGTTTATACTTGTGCGCTGGTGTGTGCATTAAGTCAGCTTAAGATGACCAGCCACGCTGAGGCGGTACTAAAATCTGCAATGGAAAACGGACGCACAGTGTGTCGAGTCGAGGCGAGTAGAGTCGAGGCGAGTCGAGCAGGTACCATGTAATGGAAAAACACCATTTGTTTCCCTGGTTACACCTGACGGTTTGACTAATAACTGGAACAATCATTCCCATCCATCAGGTTCTTATGCAACGCAAACGTTGTTCACTGCTCCAGGAAGATAGAACTGGAGCAGATAGAACCCTTCAGCTCAGCTACGAGCCAGAAAGCTAACGTTATGCTAGCAAGATCCAAAGTCAATAACATTGTGTACAGTTGGCAATCAGTAAAAATAATTTGACATTATGTTGAACAACAAGACAAGCTAGCTATCCAGCCATGTCATTGTCGCCAAAACAATATAACAACTTTTACGAAGAATTTGATCCGCGATGTGTAACGTTACTGTCGGCCGCAACCTGAAGTAGCGACCACACAAGGCTGCATCTGATCACTAACGTTAGTTTAATAACGTAGTTGCTACATTGTATCTCGCTTGTGAAACTATGTATCGACTGACCCTCCTGTAGATTTCCGACACATTTTAGAAACTTTTTTAAACAAGGTTTATTTTTAGAATGGACCTCATGTTTGAAATTTCTGTGATAGAAAAAAAATACAAGCGGCGTATTGATCTACTATTTGATGACGCTGTGCTCAGTCAGCGGGCATACTGTCGGGTTAATGCCTTCCTCCCAGCCAATCAGAATCAAGCATTCTTAAACGAAGTAGAATAAGACAGGTTATTTTAAACTTGAAAGGCAACTCTTTTTTTGTTGCAACACACACACACGCTTTTTTTTCAACTGATAACTTAACTTACATACCCAAGTTCAATCAACACATACATATCTGACAAAAAAATTAAATAGTCGACCCAATGAATAAATGCAAGTTTAACTTTCAAAAACTCATAAAGTTGAGTTCAAAATCCACAACTTGTATAAGCTTGTTCAGTTAAAAATAAGAAATAAGTGGACATAACTAAATGGGTCTGTAATGCTTTACAGTGTACCATTGAAGTGTTGCGATATTTTCCGTGGCAGTACTGTATCGACACGACGCCAGGTATCGATCGATTATTATATACGTGTTGGTCAGTCCGTCTGCTTGACAGTTTAGCAGCAATAAAATTGAAGTGAGATGAACAAATTTGTCTTTTTAGATAAAACCAGATGTTGACAAAGTTTCCTTTTGGGACATCATTTAAAATTGGGAAAAATGTAAAGTTAGAAAAGAGGTAATACATTGAAATACACACAGAATGTTGCAATATGTTTAAAATTGCAATAATGACGTATTGTGAAATAAGTATCGTGATGATATTGTATCGTGATGATATCGTATCGTGATGATATCGTATCGTGATGATATCGTATCGTGAGGCCTCTGGTGATTCCCACCCCTAATAGTTTCTTTACCTTCTTGCCTTTTTGCGGTTTACGAAATATTTTTTTTGCGCCAGGTCAAATGTTTTATGGTTCTGACTCCCCTCATAGCTTGTTGGCTTGGTTCCAGACTTAAACATCTTTATATAAGCAATTGTTGAAACGTCAATGGAACGATTACATGGGGAAAAACACTTCCAGAACCAGAGCCATTAAAAAAGTGGGCGGTCACTGTTGAGCTCTATAGTTTGAATTTATATTATAGGTAGTAGAGTACAGTATAGTGTACAGTATGGTATACATAATTACTTGGCCTGGTATAACTAGTAGCTTATTGTACGGTAGCAAACTTTGTTTTGTCTAGTTGCTTTATAACTGACAATTTGAAGTCAATTCTAATTATCTAATCCTCTGAATTTTAAATTAGTATTTGGAACCACATGTTAGGGGTCATTTTATTGCTGAAGGGAGCCATTATGGGAGGAAAAAAATCTAACAGAGACAGTATTGAAAACAATCAGCTGAGCCCAGTCATCACATATTAGACATTCTTTCCTCCTGCTCCTTTTCTCCATTTCTCCCTCCTTCTGCTGTTCAGGTTTCCACAGCCTCTAAAAAGTGACTCAAATAGACTTGGCAGCCAGACAAGGTGTTATGCTACCCAGCAGGAAAGCTCCCACAGCGACAAAAATACTAAACCTGGAAGAAATAAAACTTATATACTGCCTCTATGGCTGCTCAGGAGCAATGAAACACACCATGTTGGCTTTGGTTCTAACACCTCTGCTCCAAAATGACACATCCATACATGAGTATACACTGCTCATTCTTGTGTATGCAGGTCCTTGTGTAACGGTAATACACTCACTATATATAATTTAAGTTATTCCTTTTACAGAGGGCCCTGACTTCCTATGACTAGCTGGTGAGATTCCAGAACTGTGCTTTTCCTGCTTTGTCATTATGTCACAATGTATCAAATTCCTTGACTGTGCCTGTCTGGAATAGACCTTGTCTAGACTCTGTGTTTTCCAGAAATTCCACCATCATATAAATGTTACTGAATTATTATTCTTCTCACATTACTCTTTTTGTTGACCAAATTCTTTAAATTCCTTTGTGTGTGTTACCATTTCTGACTGAACTCTATAGAGCCTTGTGTCTGCAAGTGTGGGAAGATTGTAGAATGAGAAACATGCCACGCCCACACAGAAATAGTTGGTTGTCAGTCACTTTCAACCCATCCATAGTGTGCAGATGCTCTGTCTATCCATGTGGAGCATGTATCTGATCATTTATAATTGTATTTTGATATGTGTATCTATATATTCAAATTCAATTTAAATTCCAATGAATGAGTACTCAGGATCAAGGTTATAATTGTTAACGAAAACGAACGAAATAACGAAAACTAGGTGACTAGGTGGGAAAAAACATTGTCGTTAACTGAAATAAAAATAAAAACAAGGCATTACAAAAAAACGATAACTAACTAAAACTTTGCAAAACTAACTAAAATAAAATGAAGTGATCGAGTAAATGTCCTTAGTTTTGTCAATGTCTTTCATAGAGCAAATAACGTTACATCTTTCAGAGTTGACATTTCAGACCATAGACCTGTTTTATACAGTCTATGCCACAGACATATAGGGCCCTATTTTAACGATCTGAAACGCAAGTATCAAACGCCAAACGCAAGTAGCTTTGTGGGTGGATCTCAGGCACTGTTGCTATTATACCGGCGGGATAAATGACTCTTGCGCTCGACGCAAATCTAAAATGGGTTGGTCTGAAGTAGCTACATTACTCATAGGTGTGGTTTGGGCGTAACGTGCAATAAACCAATCAGAGCGTTATCTCACATTCCCTTTAAAAGCAGGCACACTTGTTCCATGGCAGATTGCTATTATAATGGCGGATTTGCTAGGCGCATGCTCTTAATACATCCATGGGCACACGCCAGGAGCGGATCACAGCCAAGGAGGCCGTTTGCTATTGATTTTTCTTTTTGACAAAATGTAAATAAAGAAATGTCACAAAAACATACTTTCCGATGTTTTGGGCTCACTCTCACTGAATCACGAGGTTATGAATGCATGGTGATATTTTTGCAACGTAGTCTAACATCAGACCGAGATGACCTCACTATAGACGATGGAGCTCTTCTGTCTCTCCTCTCCCGTGCTGCTGCTGCTGGGGCATTTGGGTTAAGTGGCATCAGCACATGCAGTTCAACATCACATCTCTTTAAGTCCTCTAATATTTCCTCATTTATGTCATCAACACATCCATGATTCGTGGAAATGTTGTGTAAAACAAGGTCATATTTTTCCTTGTAATTATTTATGGTTTGCAAAAATGGGAACTGCTAGGTCCGTGAGATGAGAGAAGGAAAGTGTATGCGCGGTGTGCACACGCTACATTACAGCCTGGAGCGCAAGTTCATTCCCTAATTTACCAACATGAGTCTGTTGAGGGAAAAGTCCGCTGTGCGTCGGGTGCAAAATTGGAATGATACAAACTGAATTTGAAAACAAAAAGTCAAGGGTGGCCAGATAGTAGATGGTAGAGCAGGTGCTCATGTGAGGAGGAGGTTTTACTCCTTGATGCAGCGGGCCTGGGTTCGACTCCGACCCGCGGCCCTGTGCTGCATGTCATTACCACTCTTACTCCCCGTTCATGTATTCATCTGTCCTGTCAAAAATAAAGGCCGAAAATGCCCCAAAAATAATATTTTTTCTTCTTTTGCGCTGTGTAAATGTTCCACCAAAACGAGTTCCTTTTTGAGACTATTTTGCAGAGGCACCGCCCAACGTTGCTGTGTCCGGAGATTAGCGCCACCCAAGACAATTGTGATTGGTTTAAAGAAATGCCAAAATCCCAGAATGTATTTGTGGTGTAGCCAGACCTTACTCCACAGCACTGTGGAGATAGGTCTGGCAATGGGAGACTTTACTTTTTATAATTTGGAACATTGCTCATAAAAAAACAATATTGATAAGAATAGAGCAAATGAGAGGTGTTGAACATGATGTGACCCAAAATGTAAGCAAAATTAGGTGGAGGATATGGGGTTGTAGAGGTTGCATTATGACAAAGTGAAATTCAAGATACATTTACCAACGTGTAACACATTAACAGTATGCACACAACATGAATCCATTTGCATCAACAGGTCAAAGACATATGTGCACAAAGCACTGAATCTGCTGATGAATTGTTATGGTAGTGTTTTGTTTATTGGACTGAAGACAGCAGTGTTGGGCAGTAATGCATTAGTTGTAATATATTACTGTAATATGAGTAGTGTAAGGGATTACAATGGAAATCTATGTTGCCAGATACTTTCATAATGTAAGCCTATGTGAAACTAGACAAAAAACGTAGTCCCTGTTTACACAACATCACTCACGGGTGAAAACGACAAAATATTTTATCAGATGTGCCTTTCGTTGTGTCCGACAGCGTTTTTGGGGCTTAAAAATGCAAAAAAGTGTGTCAAAAAAGATTCTGCTCCGATCTGCTCACGGTGGTTCTCGTCGTGTACGCTCACCCCATATTTCGTTACATAAATCAAAATATAGAGTGATTACTTGCCCATGGCCACTCCGCCATTGGGTATCCACAGCCTGCCTATACTTGGTCCGGATGGCTTTCAGTTTTGATGATATCTGACTTTTACAGATAGTGTATTTCTCGTGTGGAAAGGACGTCCCGCCAGATAAAGGATACTGCTGAAGAAATTCGGTCCATATGTCTATATATTTTGACTGCCAGGGCGCGAAAGTAATTTAATCATATAATGAGTAATGTTAATAATTACTTTTGATACTTACTTTTGAATAAGTAAATTAATATTATTACTTTTTTTAAAGTTATAAGTAAAGAGTAGTCTCACATTGCCAGACCTTCCTCCACAGCGTTGCAGAGGAAGGTCTGGCTAGTCCACATAGCATTCCTTGATGGGAGAAAAACATGATTTGGTTTATTGGCATTTCTTTAAACCAATCACAATTGGCTTTGGTGACGCTAAGTGCCGGACGGAGCCAAAATAGCCCCAGGAAAGAACTTGTTTTGGTGGAATGTGTACATTCAAAGGTTGTCTTAGTCGTGCAACAAAAAACTCAGATTTGACAGATAGTCTAGCTAGCTGTCAGGATTTAAATCCAGACAGCTAGCTAGACTATCTGTCAAATAACTATCTAATAATAAACTAATAAAACGATCTGTCAAGATCTAAGGAGCAGAACCATAGTCCTCATAAATCCACCGGAGTTTAGAATAGAAGGTGATGGACAGCTGGCCAAAATGAGGGAGAGGCAGAATTTCCGGGGGCATCTGAACAATCCTGGAAGTGGAACGTCTTAGATATAGACTATTTATAGAGGATTTTCATAAAGAAAATATGAAAAGAGGAACACATGTCACACTAGAGTCCATTTAATGTGTTGGCAGCTCTTACCTCACTGTAAGCCTTAATGTGAATGCTCCTCATCCCCTCCCCTGCAATCCAAGTGCTGCCGTTTACAAACTGTCCGTTAAAAGGTGCCAGCTTGTCTGGGCTCAGGAAGCTGCAGCCTCTGAAGAGAAACACAGAGACAGCTGGAAATCAAGTCCTCTAGCACAAACCTTAATGCATGACAACATATTATTAGTTAGGCTGACATGGGATTTAGAAGTCCTTCTTCATGCCATAGCTATCTAAAAGTCAAATATACAGTATTTTGTATTTCACATTTAATTTTGGAAGAACACGAAAGGTCCTTTCACTGAGATATTAAATTAAAGGTACCCTGTGAAGTTTTTCACCACTAGTAATGCTATGGAGCAAAGCTTTTACAAGTGGGTGTGTTTACAACGCTTCTTGTTTTTCCACCAATCAACAGTTGGTGCAAAGGAACACAGCAATGTCCTGCAAGAATGCAAGCTAGTAAAGATACATTTAAATAATGCGCAAAATGAAATTGATGAAAAAAATCGGCTTTAAAAGAGCTTTATGAGAAATGAATAATTGTTAGACCTCACTAATACACACATTGTTTTTTGATGGAAAACCCTAAAAGTAGGCAGTTTCTAAAATACATTCTGCTTTGAGTACTTTTACTTTTAATACTTTAAGTACATTTTCTTGATGATACTTACATACTTTTACTTAAGTAATATTTTCAATGCAGGACTTTAACTTATAACAAGAGTTTTTTTTACAGTGTGGTATTCTTAACACACCGTACTCTTAACCCTTATTTGAGTAAGGGATCTGAATACTTGACCCACTATGACCCATTTCCACCTGGTGTTAACACTGTAATCTGCATCTGGATATGTAATCTGGATAATGAAACCAGCCTTTGCTTTACACCAGATAGTTAGCCCTATTTTCCACCGGGTGAGTCTGCACTGTGTTCTTGATGCGGTGCTGCACCCGCGAGCAATCACAACCATTCAAGTCAATGCCTGATAATCCCCCCCCCCCCCCCCCCCCCCCCCCCCCCCTCTCCATCTTAATAAGCATGTGATTGTTCTGTAAAGTACAAAGTAGAGGCAATATAATATGCAAGTCAGGCAGGCAAGACGCTCCGCTTCTGAGACGCTCCGCTTCTGAGACGCTCTTGGTGTAGTATGGCGCATGGGGGACGGAACAAAACCAGAATGCAGCACAGATGTTCCCAGTGGAACATGGGAGTAATACAGGTTCTTGTTATCTCCATTCTGCTCACATTGTGAACAGATCAACTACTCCTCCAAACCATACTCCTTTAAACCATACAACTATATCAGTCGTTTATTCCTATCCTCTAATATCAATATATAATATATAATATAATCCCCCATAGGAGTGTTTCATAAACTAGTGTCCCTAGAGGTGGCAGATCATACAACCCACGGTAGAGGTTTCTGTCCTCATATCTAAACATAACGGTCGCCGTTTGGTTAGATCTAATCCTTTTAAACCTAAACCTTTTAGATGAGGTCTGGCCATTCGGATTGCAGACCATACTATGTGCATTTTCAGCTGCAATACCAGGTGAAAATTGGGTCAAACATGTCAAACACCAGCATTTCTTCATCTATATAGTATGAGTCAATGCTTTCTGTCGTAGTGATGCTTTTCTTCTGCTGCCACACTTTCTTATTTAGCCTGATAAGTGCAGCTTCACCATTTTTTTTTCAACACATTCCTGAGAAATAAAGCGCTTAGAGTTGTGATGTGTACTGTGTCTTATTACCTGTTTAGGTTCCCTCCATTCCTCCATGGCTCCACATTAGTGCCTTTGTCCTCTGTCTGGACGCTGTTATCAGCCAGTTGTGGTCCATACAGCTCCTCAGCGGGCCCTGTGGCTACACACATCCTCCAGATACTACTCTCCTACAGCGAGATACACACACACACACACACACACACACACACACACACACACACACACACACACACACAGTGAACAGGTATAAGGGAACCTCTATACTGGGAGGTAGAAAGCAAGCTTTATGAGCATGTCAACCATCTGGCTGAGTGAGGTGACAGTCAAACATTACTGCTGGGTTCTTTTTCTTTAATAGTGAATGAAATGGCCATAGTCTTTGGAGTTTCAGTTTAGGAGGCAAAGCCATGTATAAAGTAGTGTTCAGAGATTTACTTGAGTTAAAGTAACAATATACATACTGCTATATAACAATTCTACATTTATGTGTGCCATGTAAACGGGAAAAAAACGGGATAAGGCTCATAACCGCAATATTCATGTCCATTCATGTTAACACACACGATTCATGCTAGCTGCGTCCGTTTGTTTAGCTACAGCGAGTCATAAAAATGAACATTCTGATTAATAGTGGATAGGTTGTTGGTGAAATAACGTATAATTAATGAGAAAATTAGTACTGTGAACAAAGCAGAGAGCAGAACAGAGCTGTTGTATCATTAGATGCGTTAGATTGTTAGATTAGATGTCTCACAGAAAAAAAATTACGCACAGTGTGTACAGGATTATGGCTGCCGGTGTCACTGTACTGCTGGGTAGCTTAAAGGCAGGGTTGGTAATGTTGAAAAGCTAACAAGATTTAAAAGAGGCATCTTCTCGGGACTCGGTCTAATCGCTCCCCCTGCCCTCAGGGCTCCGGCTGGCAGAGTTTTCTACTGCAATCTAAAGTAGACTTGCACCAACTCTGGCAGTGATGATGCGCTTTGTGCTCAGGCTCTCACGCGGGAGGGGTAAAGTATGCACAGCGGGACAAGGAGGCATTTCATTGGCTCTTTTCAAGCGGACCGCGAGGCAGTGATTGGTGGGCGTTTTTACAGGATTACAGCAGTTTCAAATTATGAATCTTTTTCACTTCTTTTTCAGAGCCCAGAAGTTATTTATTGCTGTCGGGGTTTAAAGACAATTTCAAACAAAATATAAAAAAGTGTATATTGGAAATAGTTACCAACCCTGCCTTGAGTACTGAAGTAAAAGTAGTTTATCCTACCACTGCATTTATATTATAAAATGACTGGGGACAGTATGTGACGGGATTATTAAATGATATAATACAGACAGAATGGTTGTGTTCTTTTAATGGCTACTTAGGTATTTCCCTTACGTCAATTTCCTTAAATATGGAGCAATTACCCAGGTGAAAATGTTATCATGTGAAACAAAGAAATTCAATAACTGATGAGACAAAACAAGGCTCTATTCATTGATAAGCTTCTGTTGGACTGTAAAAGATTTAGTATCAACATAAAAGCCAAAATGCATGGCTACTGTTGACATGGTTTCTGTCTGCTAGGTGATTAGGAATGAGTGATGTTCACTGTGGCATAAATTATCCCCAGAGGGAAACACGGCTCCATTAAATGACTGAACTCAGTGAGGGTCAGGGTTGTTCAGCAGCTGTAAAGTCTTCACTATGACTGGCATGCATTCTCTGTTGATAGGTACCAGCGGTGGAAGAAGTATTCAGATCATTAACTTAGGTAAAAGTACTAATACCACACTGTAAAAATACTCTGTTACAAGTAAACGTCATGCATTGAAAATGTTACTTAAGTAAAAAAGTATAAAAGTAAAAGTACTCAATGCAGAAACATCTTCCCATTTTAGAAACTGGAAAGGATCCAAACAGTTGTGTGTTTATTTGTCTAATCATCTCAGCTGGACTTACAAACGTAGGTTGTTATATTGTTGGCCAGTTTCATTTATAATAAAACATCAGATTTTATAAACTACATGTGTTTTATGTGCAGACATCTTAATGTGTAAAGTAACTAGTAACTAAAGCTGTCAGATGAATGTAGTGGAGTAAAAAGTACAATATTTCTCTCTGAAATGTAGAGAAGAAGTAGAAAGTGGCATGAAAAGAAACGACTCAAGTAAAGTACAAGTACCTCAACATTTGTACTTAAGTACAGTACTGGAGATAATGTACTTAGTTACATTCCACCACTGAAGGTTAATATTCCCATAGGGCTATAGAGTAGCTTTTCTCAGTAACTTAGCATTTCATTCTAACAATTTAATTCTTGTTATATGTTGCACCTTTATTTATGATAACAATAATAATTATGTTTATTATTTTTTGTTGTTGCAAGCGAACCACAACACAATGTCTGGAACCCACAGCTTTGTAAGAGCCCAACGTGCAGAAAAATAATGAAATTAAATCAGAGGCTGCTTGATATGAACACAAATGTCTCATGAATTGAATTACATTAATTACTATCTAGAGACTGACTAACCAAATGTATATAACACAATGCTTTACAAATATAAACATCAATAATCAGTCTGGGGGTGCAATTGATCAGAATACAGCCTAGAAAATCTGCTTAGAAATATAGGAAATATTGGATAGAACAACACACTGTAATTCTGCTAAATAAAACATGACATTTACTATTAGTTTTATCTGTTTTCATTTTGAACAAATTGTATATCTGAATACAATACAGCTCTGTCTGTCACAATTCCAGTGCCCAGGGCCCAGTTGTTCAAATTTAATCTGGATAAGAATTCCAGAACCCAGATCTGGAAATCCCATGTTTTGCTATCCAGGATCAGGCAATCCATGTTACATGTGTGCCAGTTTTTCAAAGAAAATTGGATTGGATCACCTTTATCCAGAAAACAACTTTTCAAGATTACGAAATCCAGATTACCAGGGTTCTCAAGTAGCCTACATATCACAATGTCAGCTATTAGCTATGTAAAGAACAAAAGGTATAATAGCCAGCATGGGTCCACCTTAAGTTATTTTAATTTGAAGAGACATTGTTAATAATCATGAAAGTTAGAATAAAACAACCCACCCTGAGCCCCCCTTCTAGCCCCTTCCCTGCCCTGCAGGCGTACCTTGATGCTGAAGGACCTCCGTATGCTCCGTTTGTTCTCCCTGAGTGTGTTGGTATGATCCGCCTCAGCGCCTCCTCTTCTCTCCAAGGCTGAGTGCTGGGTTGTCCTCCAGTGTCCGTTCTCTGTATCTTTGTACCGGGTTTGATCCGTAGCGAGCCCGTCTGTCCTGCAGCCAGGGTCCCAGATCCTGCACCCATCTGACACGTCCCCAGCATGCCTCGCTTCTGGACAGTCATCATTAGTCTTAGAGTGACACAGTATCAGGGACCTGGACAGTCAGGGAAGAAGTCAGTTTCAGACATTAAATGACAAAAATGTAAAACTGGAGAATAGCAGCCATAAATTGAAGCAAGTACATGTGTTCTGATACCGATACCAATATCAGAAAAGGCTCCAATACCGCCCAGAATACTGGTATCGGTATCGACGAGTATGCGAGTCTATGCAACGATCCAATACCATATAATTTAGCTGTTATGACTGACTGTCAAACTAGATAATGAGAGAAAGTTCTATGGCATTCATTCTCTGTATGTATTTATCTATGTTTCACAAAGGGTTTAGTTTCGCTTTGCCAGACCTTCCTCCACAGCGCTGCGGAGGAGGGTCTGGCTACTCCACACAGAATTCTAGGACGGGAGAAAAAAAAACGTGCTCTGATTTATTGGCATTTCTTTAAACCAATCACAATCGTCTTGGGCGGTGCTAAGCGCCAGACGGAGCAACGGTGTCTCTGCAAAATAGCCTCAGGAAGGAACTTGTTTTGGTGGAACATGTGTATGTTTAAAGGTTGTTTTAGTCGTGCAACAGAAAACTCAGATTGGACAGATAGTCTAGCTAGCTGTCTGGATTTACCCTGCAGAGATCTGAGGAGCAGTTAACCATAGTCCTCAGAAATCCACCAGAGGTTAGAACGCCAACACAAAGAAAGCGGAAGGTGACAGACATCCGGCCAAAAAGAGCGACATCCAGCGGAATTTCCGGCGACACTGGAGCAATCTCGGAAGTGGAACATCGATATAGACTACAAAGGGTTTAACCTGAGCCAGGCCATACAACAACAGGTTAGTATACACCTGTTATAAAATAATATACAGTATATATTTTTCTTTTTCTTTTCTAAAAGCACTGGTATCGGATCTGTACTCAATATTGGCTGATACTCAAGTTCAGGTATCAGAATCGGCATCGGTAAGAAAAAAATTGGCTCAGAACATCTCTGATCATAACTGAAAACTGAAATAAAAAAGTACTCAAACTATTATCTCTGGTCATCATAAGGCAACACTAAATGAAATTACATTACAATAACTGGCCATCACTCGCATAGCTATCACCACAGCACATGAGCCTGACCAAGCCCACACACAGACACACACACACACACAGACACACACACACACACACACACACACACACACACACACACACACACACACACACACACACACACACACACACACACACACACAAACTTCCCTTCGGGGATAATACAAATCTGTCTCTTTACATGGTGAAGACTGCAAAAGGTTACATGCTATTTCTGCCAATACAAAGGTGAGTAACCTAAGTGAAGTGTCTGGAGCTTCCTGTGCAGCTCTAGTTGTAAGCATTTGAGTGATGCAGGTACCTGGAGAGCATGGCCAGCTTCTTGGAGCGGTGGCTGTGGCTGGTGGTTGGGTTGTTGTTGTTGTTGCTGCTTTTGCCCTGCTCCCTGCGTCTCCTTTCCATCCTCCGAGCAGCCGCTGTGCTGGCTTTCCTCTTCTGGTGGGAGTATCTCTGAGGCATGGCTGTCAGCGTGTGTGTGTGTGTGTGTGTGTGCACCGGGAGCTCGGGAACCACCACACTCCTCCCAGCCGGCCCAAAGCCTAATGGAGAGGGACGCTCTGGAAGGCAATTAGAAAACTCAGTTAGCACAGTCTGACTGCATCCGTGTGTGTAAGTGTTCTGAGAAACTGCTGCTGCAAATGTGGAGGCCAGTGGAGATAAAAGCGCTTTTCTTTTGTCTAATTTGAAAAAAAAAAGGCAAACTTTTTCTCAGTCCTCATGACTGCAGACCGCTGACACGAACACACACGCACACACACACACAGCATAGTCGATTAATCTGTCAATTATTTTCTGGATGAGTGGATTAGTTGTTTGGTCTCTAAAATGTTAGAAAATGGTGAAAAATGTGGATCACAGTTTCCCAAAGCCCAAGATGACATCCTCAAATGTCTTGTTTTGACCACAACTCAAAGATATTCAGATTACTGCAATCAGAAAAGTTTTACTTTTTTCAGTAAAAATTGACTCAAACGGATTAATCGATTATCAAAGTAGTTGGCAATTAATTGAATAGTTGACAACTAATTGATTATTTGATTCATCTTTGCAGCTCTAGTGAAAACAGGTAATGGTGTCCTGGTCCCATTAGTGAGTGGGAGTGAATGATGGTCTCTTACATTTGCCATGAACACTTAGTAAACAATGTGCACAGGCTCTTTAAGGAAACCCATAATGCCTTTGGTCTGATGACATCATCATCCTGCTACCTTCTCTCCCAGCCCCCTCACAGCCAGGGCCTGACTGGCAAGGAGGGTTGGAGCAGTTCTCCAGCTGCATACTGAATAATCTTTGAGTCAACTGTAATCACGTACGGTCACAATAACTATAATAATTTGTTGGCCTTAACCAATGTAACCTGTGTATGTTTACTCACTATGTGCAATTCCTATATCCACACTTTGCATCCTTTGTTTGGGAATATCCTGTATTACGCATAACTAACTTTATTATGGGGCAGTGCAATATTTTAACATGTCAGCGCCTGTGCAATATGATCCTATTTATTTTTTGCTCGTCCTAGAGCACATTGTTATCTTGTTATATATTGTTTTGTACTTAATGCCTGGTGTATGTGTGTGTATGCAGCTGTTGCCAGCACTTCTCTTTGCCCAAGACAAATTTCCTTTAGGACAATAAAGTTTATCTTATCTTATGCTGCGTGTGGATGCATCCATTGCCCTAGACCAGGGGTCTTCAACGTTTTTTAAGCCAAGGACCCCTAAACTGAAAGAGAGACAAAGCAGGGACCCCGCATATATTGTATAAAATTAATATATTAAATAAATATTAAACTGGGCCTACAATACTGTATAGGGCGACCTAAAGACTTTATACATACTTTTTTAGTGCATAGAATACTAAGCTATTAAAATATTTTTTGTTGTGATTTATAAATCATGTTTTAATGTTAAAAATACATGTGGCACAGTAAACCCTTAGGATTTACTGTATCTGTGGATGGCTACCTTACTGACTACCTTACCTATAGGCCAGTCAGCCTATCATCAATGTCTGTTTCTTTAAATACTATTGAGGAGGAGAGAGGGGGGGGCAAGGTGGAGGGTGGGGGTGTAGCATTGACCAACTGCAACTTTGCTTGTTTGAAAGCCATGATGTCTCTCTCTTTCTCATGGGCGGGCCAAATTCTCTGGGTGGGCAAAGCAGAGAAAGGGGAGGTAACCTTTCCCTTTATGACATCATAAAGGGAAGATTCCAGATCGGCCCATCTGAGCTTTCATTTTCTCAAAGGCAGAGCAGGATACTCAGGGCTCGGTTTACACCTATCACCATCTCTAGCCACTGGGGGACCATAGTAGCCTGGCTCCGCCAATTGGATTAAGGTGGCACCTAAATCATGGTTGCAGCTGTCGCTGTGGTCCTGCTATGCCCTGCTACGCCCCACTATGCCCTGCAGTGCCCTGTTATGTCCTGCTATGACCTGGACTGCTACAACTACTATTTCTAGTCATAGTTCCATTATCTTTATTGTTACTATATGTTATGGTTTCGGCATTTTGCTATGTATTTTGTTCGATTTCTGTTGCCTTTATTATTATTTCTGTACATTTTCTGTCTTTGTATATTTTTCCTGTTGTGTATTGTGGTCTGTGTATATTTAGTTGGATATTTCCCTGTTTATGTTCTGCTTCCTGTTTTATTTTGATAGTCTGTTTTCTGTCTTGTCTTGTCTAGTTTTACTTTGTTTCCCGCCTTGGTTGATTGTCCTGCCCCGCCCTAATGTGTTTCCCCTGTTGTACCACCTGTCCCTCATTTGTTCATTACCTGTTGTATTTAACCCCCATGTTCCCTTTGTCTTGTGTCAGTTCGTTTTGTATTCCCGTGCTGTCAGTTGTGTGCCTGTGTGTATCCCTCTGCGTTTTTTTTTTTCCTGCCTCTGTTCTGCTGTTTTTTTTTGTGATTATTAAAATCCTCAAGCTCACACCATCTCCTGCCTACCGCCTCTCTCTCTGCATTTTGGTCCACTACCTCACGCCACACCACAACTATATTTGCCACTGTTTATCACACCCCCAACTGGCAGCGGCAGATGCCTGCCCACAAAGAGCCTAGGTTAGTCCGAGGTTTCTCCTTAAAAGGGAGATTTTTCCTCACCCATGTTGCACTAAATGCATGCTCTTGGGGGAATTATTGGAATTGTTGGGTCTTTGTAAATAATAGAGTGTGGTCTAGACCTACTCTATCCGTAAAGTGTCTTAAGATAACTCTTGTTATGATTGATTCTATAAATAAAATTGAATTAAATTTTGCTCCAGCATATTAACAGTTGTGCATAGAAGAGTGTTATGTGCTCCTATTGTTGAATGTCAAGAAACATGATGTAGAAATTGTCAAACTAGGCAAGAAAAGCTAAACAAATCCTGACCTGCTAGTCTTTTACTCTAGATGATGAAGATGATGAAGTTTCCATTTCTGTCAGGTCTGGCCGTTATTAGGCTGATGTGTGTTGTCTGATCTCGACATTAGACCTACAGAAGCAAACTTAAGATTTTGACTTGGACAGCAGTCAGATTTAAGTCACAAAAATGAGGACTTGAGGCTTGACTTGGACTGCTGTGAGACTTGACTTACTCGGAAATATTCAAGTAAGCCGCTGAAAACTGATTTACTTCTTCTAATCTTGGTCCGTCCTCAAGGCACCACACTGCGACACCCACTATAAGAGCCACTGCTGTAGACAATGTGTTGCTTTGGTTTAATGAGTCAGTACTGGATGAAATAAATAATAATAATAATGAATAAATAAATAAAATGAAAGACAAAATATTGTCTTGGGTCCCAGGTTTGGTTCGTATGACAAATTTGGCAGTACCAATTGGCTTAAGTCAGTTTTTTTTGTTGTTGCTGATACCGATGCTAAAAAACATACTTTTAAAACAGCACCTGAACAGGACCTGAACCGATACTTTAAAAAAAGAAGAGCACAAAACGACACTCGGTGACTCGCAGACAGCAGATGTATGAAACCGGTGAAACTGAGACCATTGTGTAAAATAAATCAAAAAAATATTGCCTCTCATTGATGATTTGAAGAATTCACAAAGCCATTCTTACAATTAATATCCTACACAAACTCCTGTTTGATCGATCTGTGGTGAAAAACAGACAAAATAAAACAAGATACTATCCTAAACTCAATGAAGATATATTTGTGA
Source organism: Zingel zingel (assembly GCA_023566125.1). Classification (NCBI taxonomy): domain Eukaryota; kingdom Metazoa; phylum Chordata; class Actinopteri; order Perciformes; family Percidae; genus Zingel; species Zingel zingel. The sequence goes on from CM042315.1 coordinate 34,392,295, forward strand.
AAAAATGTTCTGTAATTATATTGGCATGTTATGGAATTTATTCTCATGAATAATAGATAAACAGGACAAATAATGTTTACACTGATGCTGTTTTCGTCGGTTTAATATGGTCATCATATACAGTATCATAGTGTTTTATACAGTGTTTATTTTTATGGCTTTAGATTGTTTTATTTTTGTTTTAAATGTTTGTTTTTATTGTAGATCTAAAACATGTTTTAACTATTGTGAAAGGTGCAATACTGTAGAACATTTTACTAATTACATGCTTCTTGCGCAGAACTATTTGTCATTTACAATTAAATAAATTCCAACACCTTTTAGCTTTTTAGAAAAAGGGTAGAAAAAGGCATGCCATGCGTAATGACGCACAATGGCTGGCTTTGCACTGTTGGGAGATGTGGCAAATGGAGACCGACAGCAAGAAGACTTGCTGGCAAACGAGGACGAGTGGCCTCAAAACCGGTTCCGACTGCCTCGAGCTGTCCTGTTGGATCTCTGTGCTGTTTTGGGCCCAGCGTTACAGAGGAGCGCTCGGAGAAACCATGCCGTGCCGGTGTCATGCTGACACATGGCTGTTAACACATTCACTACTGATACTTTTAAACATGGGCGTAAATCTGATCTAAAGGTAGGGGGGGCACAAAAAACATAACATTTCTGTAGATCTTCAATATTAACCCTAATATCAGTTCACATAACGTTAGGCTTATCGCCGTGGTAACGTTAGTTGTAGTGGGTGCATTTCTATCCAACAAGCTATTAAACAAGCTAGCTAACGTAACATTATATTACACTAACATAGCAAACTTTTTGTCATGACTAATTCATTAATTACTCAGCATCATTTCTATTTGAGAAAAGAACAACTTCATCCGATGTTTAATGTGAATAAGACAGCCTTGAACCGTTTACTTACTACATTCCTGTCACTACTGATGTGACTGTGAGTCGAGTGCAGATCCTAACGTACAGCAGGCAGTGGACCAAACCACTGTGAGGCAAAGGAGGGGGGACTCAAAATGTTTCTAAACTTAAAAAGCATTTTTGGGGGTTTGTATTGTTTTACTACTTACACAGATATTTTTTGTATACATCATTATGTCATTTACAATACACAGCATTGTTTTAATGATATTTATAGGGGGGGACAACCCTTAGATGGGGAGGGGTGCTGATCCCCCCGACCCTCCTGGGATTTACGCCCTTGCTTTTAAAGTGTTTTAAATGGTTTTATCTCAATTTAACATCTTAATTTTTTTTAAATATCCACTCTGAGACTATATTTTATAAGAAACCTAGTGAAAAGCGGTGGATGATCGTCATAAATTGAGATTTTTGGTGCATACTATCTCGGCCTGCTTTGTCTGCTGAAGCCTGAGGATTTCCTAGCAGAGAATCTCAGCACACCAAGCCACCCAAGAAGGACCAAAGCAGCAACCAAAGTAATGGCGAGGAGTTGGTGTCACTCTCACAGGTACGAGCTCTAATGAGTCAACAAGGGGATCTGTTCATGCAACTTCTGCAGCAGCAAGAAAGCAACTTCAAAACTGTTGTGGAATTACTTGTGAACAATGTGAACATTCGGATTGACAAATTGACCAGGGAGACAAAGGAGCTGAGAAGGATATTGATGATCTAACAAAGAAAAATGTAAAAATTGAGTCAGAGAGAACAATTGCTTGTGCTGAAACCAAAACAATGCAGGGGAAATTGGCAGAGATGAATTGGGTCAAACAAGAAGGAATACGTTATAATATGTTGTGGGTGGCATTCCTGAGGCCCAGAATGAAAGCTGGAAGGAGACTGAGGACAAAGTCAGGTGTGTGTGAAACTTCACCTGGACAGTAGTCAGATGGTGATTGAACGTGCACATAGGACTGGCAATCCATCCGGATATTCTGGAAAGAGACCTAGGCCTATCATAATCAAAGTCCTCAGATACAAAGATAAAATCACTGTTCTGGGAAAGGCTCTGAAAGGCACCAACATCTATGTGAATGAGAACTACACTGAAGCTGTCAGGCAAAAGCGTAAGGAACTCATTCCAGCCATGAAAGCTGCCAGAGAACGAGGTGACATAGCCTACATCCGACATGACAAGCTTATTGTCCATCCCCCTGCCCAAAAGCATAAGGATTAGAAAGGCACCAATGGCCAGGAGCTGGAGCTGGAGACTAGTTCTCTGGTTTCCTTAACTTGAGCTCATATAGACTGAACTGAACATTTTTTATGGATAGTAGGCCCATTGATGATAAGCATCTCCTTCCTGTTTCAAAGGGTCTTGTTATGGCCCATTTGAATGTCTGCAGCATCAGAAATAAGGTACATGAACTGATTCTGATTACAGAAAACACCATTCATATCTTGGCCATATTGGAGACTCATCTGGATGCTACAGTTCTTGACACAGAGATTTTCATTGATGGCTATAATATTTTTAGAAGGGGCAGGAATAAACATGGGGGTGGCATAGCATTATATATCAGAAATAACTTTCCGGCAACACTGTGCTCTGAGTTTATCTCAGATAGTTTAGAATCTTTATGGGTCAAAGTGCATCTTCCTCACCTTAAGCCGGTGCTGATCGGCTGCTGCTGTACACCTCCCGGGACTGATGTGCAATATCTATATTTATATGTTAATTGACAGAGTTACAGATGTGAATGGTGATATATATTTTACTTGGGGATATGAACATAGACTGTTTTGTGAATCAATGTCCAATGAAACAAAAGATAGTTTCATTGATCGATGCTTGTAATCTGTCTCAGATGATCTCTCAACCAACCAGAGTCTTTACTAACAGTGCTGGCCATATTTCTGCCACTTGCATAGACCATATTTACACAAATATTCCTGAATGCTGCACTAAACCAGTTTCTCAATCTGTGGGTTTTAGTGACCATAATATTATAGCAATTACCAGGAAAACTAAAATTCCTAAATAATATCGGACCATTTCTTTTGTAATTTGGGCCACGGTCCGACCTCTGAGGCTGTGGCATTAACTGCGTCTGCAACATGGATAAAACAAAATAAGTTGGTACTGAACATCTCGAAAACCAAATCAGTTATCTTGGGATCGAGTCATAAACTGTCATCTACACCAAAGATGAGTTTGGACTTGTCTGGGGAAACTATAGAACAGGTAGATAAAGTAAAATTGCTAGGCACAATAATAGATAGTCAGCTGTCATGGGCAGAACATATTGATACCATAGTGAAGAAGATTTGTTGTGGTATCTCTATGGTGAGGAAATGTCTTTCTTATGTCCCTACACATATCGTGGGACAGGTGGCTAAATCTTAAATTTTATGTCACCTGGATTATTGTGCACCTGTATGGTCATCTGCATCTAAAGGTCAACTAAAAAAATTATAACTGCCCAAAACAGAGCTGCCAGGTTAGTATTACATTGTCCCATAAGAACAAACACTATCAGTATGCACCATCGACTCTCATGGTTAATGGTAGAGAACAGGCTGGTTTTCAATACAACTACATTTTTCAGAAACACTGTCTTTTCTTCTCAAGCCGTTTTCTTTTATAACCAAATTGTTAGGTGTGATCAGGTTCATTCTCATTTGACTAGGTCAGCTGATGCTGGCCAGATTATGTTACCACGCCCATAATCAAATGCTTTAAAGAGAGTTATTTACCGTGCCATCAATCATTGAAATAATTGCCCACTGAATATAAGTAAAATGAATAGCAAAGTCTCTTTCAAGTACCCTCTGAGAATGCACTATTTAAAATTGGGAGTATGGAATGGACATATTTACTGTATGAATGTAATACTGAATGTAATACTGTAATAACTTATTCTGAATCATTGCTGATGATGTTTATAATGATGTCTACAATGTTTTACTGCGTTTAGATTATCATTGTTAAGTGATTTCCTTTTCTTTTTGTTGTGGACCCCAGGAAGACTAGCTCGTCCCACTTTGGTGACAGCTAATGGGTATCCTTTTAACAATAAACCTGTCCCACTTCAAGAGGGGTCAGCTCCGGCATCAGTCCTTTGCTTTGTTTTCCTCTGTGCGCATGATGTCGGAACGGATTAATATTAATTTGGGGCGTTTCACTGACTATTTAAGGGCAGTTTTGGGCATGACATGAAGCTGCCACATTTAGAGTCGATTGTGATTTATAAAGAGAATTCAGCGTAGGACGTGCGTGCGCATGGTTTTTGAAATCTGAATATTTCTGTGCGTACTCACATCCTATGTTTCGTCCGTGCGCCACTTCTGACGCAAATTCGCTTTTATAAATGAGGCCCCTGGGGTCTCATTTATAAAACTGTGCGTAGGATCCCCTAAAAGTGTACGTACGCCCAAAAGCCAAAAATGGCATACACCAAAAAAAATTCTGATTTATAAAACCGTGCGTATGCACAGCATCTTATCCCGTCCTGTACACACCCATTTTTAACCATAAATAGACAATGCAAAGCACCTCAATAATGCTGATCAGTATGTTAATGACCCTGGCAGTTCTTTCGTTATGACAAATCATGACGTCTGGCGGGTAGGGAAAGAGCAAAAAACTTCTCAGATGCTCGGGAATTGCTGCAAATTGAATTAAAATGTCGGCCTGTTCTCGCACAGTGTAGGTAAACCTGATCGAAAGACTACCTATATTAATAATACCGTCCAAAACGGCAGGCATAATGGCACTCGGGGACAGCTTCGACATACTACACCTATATGATAAGATTTAACAGAACTATATATTATATTCAAACAAGCCTTAGTGATAAAGTTGAAGATTATATAGAATATTTATAAAAAAACACTTTGCTGTTTGCCATTTCCCAATGGAAACAGCCGGTTGACCCCAGAGTGACGAGGACCTGTATTTGTACCGGGATGGCACGGTTACGGTGCGTTGCCCTCTCTACTGGACCCAATTCAGTACATAGATCCAAAAGCACAGCTTCAGGGAATTTAAATCGGCATTTTAGGCGGTCATCGTCATGGTCCCTGAAGCCTCTTTTTCTCCTGATTCTTCTATTGCCGTAGTCCTCCTGCAGGCCCAGCAGCGCCATCGTGCAGCATTATGCACGGGGGTCACCGCAGAATTTATATGTTTACAACAGTTTGTGATTGTTAACACCTTGACAAAATCACAGCATCAATTAGTGGTACCCCACACCCCAAGATACAATTTGAAGACGAAAATCGAATAGGCAAACACACATTTCTTCATGCAAGTTTTGTCATGAACAGTATTAAAGTTCAGACCGATAACGAGGACATAGAGTGTAACGATTTGATGATATATGCACAGTATTAAAGACAGATATTTAGTTATTTAGGCTACACTGTGTTCTGCCGTTATCTAATGCTAGGGTATTTGATGTTATCCTGTATTCCATGCAGTCGGGCCATCTCCTCCTCCTGCGCTCCATAACGGATAATGTGACAGTGAGACAGCTGCAATAAATTTTAAGAACAAATTTTATTTAAGATTTGAGTTGGATTTTACAAGGTGTTTATGGAATAATTATCCCTCAGTACAAGCGCAAATAACACTGCTGGATTTAATCTTCATGATAATGTGGATGATATGGAGTGAAAAAATGTGTGTATGCGCATCAATACTTGAAAATATTATGAGTAATCGCTATTCCCACATTTACTTTCTTCAGTCTGAGTTCAGTTCACCTCTAAATCTCAGCCAGTTGACTAGTAGAAGAGACTGGTGTTTTTGGTTGGAGCTCTTGGTGAATGAATGTCTGTATGCATGTAAAGACCTGAGAACTCATATCAGTGCAGCTATTTTTTGTTGCTCTGTGACAGCCAGTATGCTGACAAATGCCTCTCTGTGCTGTGAATATTACAGCATGCAGGTGGAATATAACAGAGCTCTTCAAACAGTCAATAGGCGACTGTATATAATGTGCTGATCACGAGGCAGCGACTAGGAGTCCCATTTTTATCTTCAACTTAAGACTGTGAAAAGACAAAAGTCTGACACCAATTGCACATTTAACGTCAAAACGAGAAAAAGACTGACTCAAACTGAGTTTTATGACCACCTTGCACCAAACGATGGAGACGACGGCAGCGCCCCAACTCTAGCAGGACTCTCAGGATTTCATTCCGATATTGGAAAATTGTCTGCGACAGTGGAATCGCTTGAAAAGTCGTTTCCCAGTCCGAGTCAGTCTTTTTTCCTGTCTTGACGTTCTGACAAAATCAAACGTGTTTGATATTATTGTAAGTTTGAAGTCTTGGTAGTAAAGTTAAATCATGTGAACATTGTCAACAACCAATGGGTGAGCTCTCTCCAGCACCAAACCGGAAGCAGCAAACGGCTAGAGCCAGTGTTGTTTATGGTTGCTATGGCTATGGCTATGGTAAGCTAAATGCTAAAGAGGGAAAATTGCCGATTTTCAACCTTCTGAAGCGCATCATCCAACGGGAGTTTTACCGGCAGACAAACCCGGACCTCTGGGTTCTGCCGCTATTCGTCTACATGTACAGAACAGAAACTCAGCAAACTTTCCCTTAAGTTACCATTTAATGCTAGCAGTAGCTAGCTAGCTTGGTTACATTTTTCATAACAAATCTAGTCCTTTAATGTGTGACCCTGCAAGATCTCCAGTCTTTACACAGTATGACAGTCTTTAACGTTAGATGGGAGATGATTGTCTTTAAGTGTGAGATGGTGTCAGACTTTAGTCTTTTCAAAGTCTGTCCAAAGTCTTCTAGTGTATGGTAGGCATAACACTAAAATAAGTAGGCCTAAGGAAATTAAAGTAGCGCAGAGATGGAGACTATGAGGCTTAAGGGCCTCCAGCATATGTATTATAATACATAACAGATATTAAAAAGTTAATTCCGGACTTTACTAAACATAGGAATGCATTAAAATGACTGTTTAACCAGTCAAATAGTTAATCATCTGAATACTAAAATAAATAAATCAGCAATATCCCCCAGGTCCCAGTGAATGAGTATGGAAGAAAGGCTTCCTTTTCTGGTGAATCAGTGGCTCTGATCCTGGAAGTGTGTTAGCAATTAAGGAGCATTAGTGTGCTTGTCGTGTTGGCCAGATAGACAGGAAACAGAGACATGGATCTCTATGCTGGAGGCCTTTAAGCCTCGTAGTCTCCATCGCTCCCTCTTCCTTCTCTTTTTATTGGCTCATACACACACTCCTGGATGGATGCCAGCACAGTGTGAACACTTAGAGCAGTAGGACGGAAATCAATCTCAGCTACTGTCTCTAAACCAACCATTCAAACATCATATTCATTCGCAGTATGAGATGAATGTGAATGCAAATGTGAATTTGGATAAAGCCAGGTCAGACAGCAACTAATCTCACATTGCCCGACCTTCCTCCACAGTGCTGCGGAGGAAGGTCTAGCTAGTCCACACAGCATTCTGGTATTGGAGAAAAACATGCTCTGATTTATTGGACAGAGCCACAGTGCCTCTGCTAAATAGCCTCGGGAAGGAACTTGTTTTGGTGGAACATGTGTACGTTCAAAAGTTGTTTTAGTCATGCAACAGAAAACTCAGATTGGACAGATAGTCTAGCTAGCTGTCTGGATTTACCCTGCAGAGATCTGAGGAGCAGTTAACCATAGTCCTCACAAATCCACCAGAGTTTAGAACGCCAACACAAAGAAAGAGGAAGGTGACAGACATCTGGCTGAAAAGGAGGGACATCCGGCGGAATTTCTGGCTGCACCGGGGCAATGCTGGAAGTCGAACGTCAAGGATATAAACTAGACAGCAATCATCTGTTCTCAGTTCTAGTCCTTGAATTTGGAGAAGAACTCTGGAGCTGGAACTGTGTACTGAATGTCTAGCACACATTTTATGTCTATATTGGAGAAGCAGACTAGAAGAACTGTATTGTAGTTTGGTAGCTACATTTAATGAGACACACTACCTAAGTACATGTTTGAGGTACTCCAAACAAAATCACAAAACGCATAGTTTCCCTTTGCTTGAGAATTACTATTTTGGGAGACTTTATACTTTTACACCAATATTTCAGTGCAATCATGTCAATCACATCAACATTGTTTCATAAATGGGGGTACTTTGGAGTACTGCAGGCGATACGTGAGATTTTTCATGCAGAATTCCTAAATTAATCACAATCTATAATTATAAATGAATTTAGTGATTGTAAACATTAAAGAATTTAAGTTTTCAGGTTTCAGTTTTCTAAGTGCCTCTTTTTAAAGCTAGGCATTTTTTTTCTTCTACCAAAAATATTCCTGAAGGGCCTATCTTCATGGGTTCCATCCAGTCCCTAGTGGGACATCCTTTGTTTTACACGAAGTAAGAGTTTCCATTTCTCAGAGTCTTAACAATAACTTCTATGTAGGCTTTGTGTTGGTTCTGTAGGTATGTATATTTAAAGTGTAGCTTCATCAGAAGCATTGGTTTCAGAAATGTGGAGATGTTGACTGCCTCCTGTGATGTCAGCAGAAGTACAGAGAGAGTCAAAGTTTCCTCAGACACACTGCCTCTATTCTGCTGATGTAATGGCACACAGCAGTAACACTGTTTAGTGTGAAAACTTGGACCAAGAGGAAAAATCGGGAAAGAGGAGAGTGAGTAGTGCAGGTCATGTTGAAAGGTTGAATAAATGTGAAAATAATGTGTTTGCATATTCGTGTGTGTGTGTGTGTGTGTGTGTGTGTGTGTGTGTGTGTGTGTGTGTGTGTGTGTGTGTGTGTGTGTGTGTGTGTGTGTAAGTGTACATGTCCTCACAGAAAGCATACTTTTTACCTGTAGCATTAGCAGGGCAGAGGCTTCAGCCTAACAGAACCCGATTGAGGGAAAGCAGAGGGCGGGACGGCTGTGCCGCTGAACAACGTGTGTGTTGTTTGGACTTTTTACTGGGGATTTTTTCCAGTCTATGAGACGGAGCAAGGCCAACAGAGGACAGCCAAGAGAGCCACCTGAAGGGACTCATGCTATTAATAATCTCCCACTGTCTACAATCCAGTGGTGGAGTGTAACTAAGTACATTTACAAATTTGAAGTACTTGTACTTTACTTGAGCCTTTTCTTCTCATGCCACTTTCTACTTCTACTCCGCTACATTTCAGAGAGAAATGTTGTACTTTTTACTCCACTACATTCATCTGACAGCTTTAGTTACTAGTTACTTTACACATTAAGATTTTTGCACACAAAACACATGTAGTTTTCTAAAATCTGATGTTTTGTTATAAATTAAACTAAACAACAATAATACGGCATAAAAGTCCAGCTGAAATGATTAGACCATTAAACACACAACTGTTTGGATCATTTCCAGTTTCTAAAATGTGGGGATTTTTCTGCATTGAGTACTTCTACTTTTAATCCTTTAAATACATGTTCCTGATGATAATTACATACTTTTACTTATGTAAAATTTTCAATGCAGGACTTTTACTTGTAACACAGTATTTTTACAGTGTGGTATTAGTACTTTTACTTAAGTAAAGGATCTGAATCTTCCACCACTGCTACAATCCCTGAGATTATTTACAGGTTTATAAGGGGACACGACTGATCTTGAATTCTTGATGCGCAGATGATCTCACACTCTCCAGGGAAGCTCGGCTACACTGGCCTCTGTTGTGTCAGTGTGGAATAACAACGGCATGCTGTGTGATCCATGTGGTCGTATCTTAGCCTGGCCCTGTGTGCTTCTGCGTGGCTGTAGAGAGGAAGCCCAGCCCATCCTCTGCTGGCCTCACTCAGCTATTTGTGCTTTAAAAGGTCGCCTTGGAATGGACATACACAATGTTATGTAATTTGTGTTTTCATAAAGGACCTCTGTGTGCAAGTGAGACACACACACACACACACACACACACACACAAACGCAGACACACGCACACACCCACACGCGCGCGCACACACACACACACACACACACACACACACACACACACGCACACACACACACAAACACTCATCCAGTCCTCAGGCCAATAAATGCACCATTTAACTTCCCTTTTCTGCAACTAATTTTGATAGTTACACAATACTCAGAGACAGATCTCAGAAACATAATTTTCTCTCTTACTTTCCTGTCATATAATCTTTATAGTCATTGATATTACCTTGGATACCAGTCTGAGAGACACACACCGTTCCAATACTGATGAACTTGTACTGATTAACCTCCCTGTTAAAAAGCCTTCAGCATTTGGAGTGTAAGTCCTACTCACCGTATCCGATCATGTTGTCCTTCAGCCAGTATCTACAGCTTCTACCGAAGATGCCAACAGGGGATTCAATGGATGGATTCCCCCCAGACAGACAGGCAGAAGTCCAGACTGAACATCAGGTCAAAAACCAGACGCATCACTCAGAGCACGGCTTCCTCACTGGGATTCATCTGGGCTAATGTGCCTGTACCTCTTCTCCTCCTTCGTCCTCCTCCTCCCTCCTTTTCCTCCCCCTCTGTCTGGAGAACACAACAGTGTGTCTCAGTAAGGCACGGCTCCCCAAAATCACTGCCCCTTTCCTGTGAGCCAGCTCCAGAGAGGGAAACACTCCGTACTTAGCTGGGCCTGACCTCACACCTACACGGCCTTTTACAAGGTTCTGTGTGTGTGTGTGTGTGTGTGTGTGTGTGTGTGTGTGTGTGTGTGTGTGTGTGTGCCCACAGTGTGTGTGTGGGTACATACTAGGATGAATACTTTCTCTGTGGCCCACTACAGTTCATACATAAACACACACTCCTCATTTGAGTGAGCGTGTGTATATGTATAAACTGTAGTGGGCCACAAAGTTGTGTGTGTGTGTGTGTGTGTGTGTGTGTGTGTGTGTGTGTGTGTGTGTGTGTGTGTGTGTGTATGTGTGCATGCGTGTGTGTGTGTGTGTGTGTGTGTGTGTGTGTGTGTGTGTATTAACTTAGTTTTCAGTCTGGATCAGTGTTGTTTGAACTGCAGCACTGGCCAGTAAATATACAGATGTGGTTGGTTTTGGTGGAGGCTGTGGATGGAGAGAACCCCTGAAGTTTGTTTTAGATGGGCTTTGGTTAGAGGTGAGGCCTTTACTGGGTTTGGTATGTAGTTTAGGACATGGAGGCGGATTAAATGTGGGCTATTTTTAAACGATTTAGGGTCACGTCAGCCACAAACACACTACAAGTGTAGGGAAGAGAGTGGTGAGACTGAAACATTGTCACCACTCTTTGAATGTGTAAATGTGCACACAAATGTATCCATGTCTTTCATGGAGCAGTGTGGCAAGCTGTAAAAAATTTGACATAAACTGATCTTGTTACCTGGTGGTGGCTAACGTGTAAGCTAGTCTATATCGGCGACGTGTCATTTCTGGGATTGCTCCGGTGCCGCTGGAAATTCTGCCTGATGTCCCTCATTTCGGCCGGATGTCTGTCACCTTCCTCTTTCTTTATGTTGGCGTTCTAACCTCTGGTGGATTTCTGAGGACTATGGTTAACTGCTCCTCAGATCTCTGCAGGGTAAATCCAGACAGCTAGCTAGACTATCTGTCCAATCTGAGTTTTCTGTTGCACAACCTAAACTACTTTTGAACACACACACGTTCCACCAAAACAAGTTCCTTCCCGAGGCTATTTTGCAGAGGTACTGTGGCTCCGTCCGTCGCATAGCGGCGCAAAAGACGACTGTGATTGGTTTAAAGAAATGCCAATAAACCAGAGCACGTTTTTCTCCCATCCCTTCTGGCGCTCCAACCCCAAATGTTTTTTCAAAAGCCCAACATCTTTTGGGGTTTTAAAAGAACTTCAACTTTGGGTAATTTCCCCTCTGACTGGACTAGGAAATCAATGGATCAAAAGTTTTACTGGGGAAATAGCAACATTCATTCTGTGAACCTTACTAATAATAGCTTTCAAGATTTGTATTTAATTTTTTTATTTAACCTTTATTTAACCAGGTAGGCCGTTGAGAACAGGTTCTCTTTTGCAATGGCGACCTGGCCAAGACAAGCGCAGGCGTGCAAGACAACAAATAGTTTCACATTCAATACAGTACAAGAACACAGAATACAATATGCTACATAAAGTGCAGAATAAGTGGGCAATTACAAATGCCGGCACGTAGTGAGATGCAAGTAAGTCGATGGATATGCAATATACGTGAACAAAGAGTCTATATCACTGCTGAAATGGTGTAAAGAGTTGATGGTGTAAAGAGTCAGTAAACAATTAGTGTAGTGGTCTAGTTAGTGAGGTAGATCAGTTATAACACAATGTATATGAGTAGACAGTCTAGATAAATGCTGAGGTGTAGTGAAGCGTCAATCTACAGTTAGTGCAAGTTGCGGTCTATTAAGTGATGTAGATCAGTAATAACACAGTAAGCAGTAATCAATCTTTATAAATCCTGAATGTAGAGAAGAGACAATATACAATTAGTGCAAATGGTGGTCTAGGTGGTGATGTATATCAGTAATAATACAATATGCAAGAATAGACAGTCTGTATGAATGCTGAGATGTAGTAAAGAGTCAGAGTACAATTAGTGCAAAGTGTTGTCTAGGGATTAGTAATGCTGGTTATGACAAATTCCTTAAAAAAAGTAACATCAGACATTTTGTGCCCCTTTTTAGGTGGCAGGAGTGAAAATGACTCATTCATGTCATTCAATATTTATTGTGTTCTGGTTTCAGAATGATGACAGTTGGAGAACAGTTAGATACAAAACAGGATGTCGGCTCTACAGGATGATTCTTTTCCAACTATCATGTTTTTCCCGGGGGTGGAAGAAGTATTCAGATCCTTTACTTAAGTAAAAGTACTAATACCACACTGTAAAAATGTAATAATTATTCTGTAAAAAGTAAAAGTCCGGCATTAAAAAATTTACATAAGTAACAGTATATAAGTATCATCAGGAAAATGTACTTTAAGTATTAAAAGTTAAAGTACTCAATGCAGTTTTTTAAACATTTTAGAAACTGGAAACGATCAATTGGTGGGTAGTTTAATTTATAATAAAGCATATTTTATAAACTATGTTTTTCTGTGCAAACATCTTAATGTGTAAAGTAACTAGTAACTAAATCTGTCCGATGAATGTATTGGAGTAAAAATGTAGCAGAGTAGAAATAGAACGTGGCATGAAAAGAAAAGACTCAAGTAAAGTACCTCAACATTTGTACTTAAGTACAGTACTGGAGTAAATGTACTTAGTACATTCCGCCACTAATAAGATGCAACTTATAGCTTTGGAGTTCTTGGAAGGCAAGTTAAAATGCCAGATCAGTCATTGACTTATTTCCCCCAGACATTTGTGAAAAGATTCTTGCAAGCATCAAAAACATTCATCTTGCAAACGGTCCTGTAAACATTCACATGGCCTGTTTATTTATCAAGGGAAAGAAACATCATGCCTCACATTTACAGCTGGCTCACCGAGCTGCACCTAGTGACCTGAGAAATATTAGTTAACTGATATCTTTAGTTTCTACTGCTGAACCAGAGCTGCTCATACATGCCTTTATCTCCTCCCACATTGACCACTGCAGCTCACTGCTCTCTGCACTCAGTATGTCTTCCCTCGATCGCAATCCATTCAAAACGCTGCTTCAAGCCTGTTTACAAGGTCATCTAGAGCAATGGTTCTCTCACTTCAGAAAATATTAGGCTCTCTAAATACCACCATTATGGCCCACATTAAAATAGACTAGCATAGGCCTACCCTATTCAGCTACGGACAGTTCACGCAGAAGGCAGGTTTATTCCTAAAATCATTATTTATTGTTGACAGCCACAGCCACACTGTACTTCCTCCATCCCGCTCTGACTCAAAATTTGAGGTAACTCGGGTCATGTCTCCTTACTGTTTTGCGTTGTTTGCTGCTAGCAAGCGCTGTGGAGACTTCACCACTGATGCTTAAAGGAGAATTCTCGCCATTTTTTACATTAATCTTGATCGCTATAGCTACACGAGTACTTTCGATAGAAAAAAACCCGACCCGAATCAGTGCAGGTTACACGGAGAAGCTGCAGCTACATGTACAAGCGTCTCCTGAGTTAAAACGGCAGTGGTCAGGGCAAGTTTTAGAGTGCCTTTGTGCCTCTTAACAGACACAAAATGCAATTAATATGTCTGTGCCACATGAACAGGGCCCTTACGTGTCAACAAGATGCGTTTTCAACTCAGACATTGTTTAAATTCACCTACCCTGGTCCCTGTCTCGATCCTGCCGGTAGCTAGCTTGCCCTGCTAGCTGATAGCCGTTAGCCGTTAGCTGCTAGCTGCCATCCAGTGAGTGTATTCAGACAGGCTTCTGTGATAATCATCCCAATAACAATCCACAGAGCAGCGGTGGTGTGGCTATGTCCTCCAGAGGGCAGGTCATGTCACATCTTGAAGTGTATTCCCCCCTAAAAAAAACAGAAACGCGGTAGTAGCTGTTAGCTGCTAGCTGCCCTCCGGTGAGCGTGTACAGCCAGATAGCCGTTAGCCGTTAGCTGCTAGCTGCCGTCCGGTGAGTGTATTCAGCCAGGCTTTTGTGATAATCATCCCAATAACAATCCACGGAGCAGCGATGGTGTTGCTATGTCCTCCAGTTACTGAAGGCTAGCTTTAGCTGCTTGGAGCAGCAAGTTCATCTGCCTGTTTCCCCTCTGTCTGTCTCGTTCTTTCCAACTCTTGTGAGGCTAGTTCTTCGTCTGTATACTCAGGTTTGAATAAATAAGGACGACCATCAAACTCAAAAGGCTCTTTCGTGTGTTGTATATTTGCTATATTCTTCATAGTTACGTTACTCCAAGCTTCTTCCCTTATAAACAACTCCGCTCTTCACTCTTCACACACTACGGTTTACCTTTTCCTGCTGCAACTGAATTCCCGGGAGACAGCGCAATGCTACAGCTAAGCTTCAGTAATGCTATTACTGTGCAAGCCACAGACATCGCTTATCCCGTTTCCATGTAGTTACATAGTCACTGATATGGTCATAACCACTACAATGCTCAATGACCTATTGTGAGGGGAAAATAATATAAACATTTTGCTGTGAAGGCATGATCTGTCCTATGCAGGACATCCACCAGACCGCCGGGCGCTCCGTGGATTTTTATTGGGATGATTATCACAGAATACTGGCTGAATACACTCACCAGACAGCAGCTAGCAGCTAACGGCTAATGGCTATCTGAATGTACACACTCACCGGATGGCAGCTAGCAGCTAACAGCTACTACCGCACTACTGTTTTTTTAGGGGGAATACACTTCAAGACGTGGCATGACCTGTCCTCTGGAGGACATAGCCACACCACCGCTGCTCTGTGGATTGTTATTGGGATGATTATCACAGAAGCCTGTCTGAATCATTAACTGTTAATATTAATGGACAGAGCATGTGTGACGTCACCCATTGGTTTGTGGAAATCAGCTATCCGTCGTCGAGTTTGCGTTTATGGGCGCAGCTATCCTGGTTGCGGATGTGACGTTTTTAGACAAGAGGGAGGAGCCATAGACTGATGGGTGGTATCTGACTGTTTTTTTTTTTTTGAGTTGGCTACGCTGCTTGCACTCTCTTCGTTACCTTACACATGTCACGTTCACTGGCAATCTGGATTTAACTGCTGCTGAAAGCTAGCATACATAATTCGAGGTAAGATATAGCTTCGCTAGGTTTTACACACACACACATATATATATATATATCTTTGTCCCATAGTTATATTACATATAAGGGCTGTTAACAATCCCGGGAGGATCGACAAGGCTCGCAGGTTTTCTTTTTCTTTTTCCACTGTGCATTACAGACAACCAACAGACTGTCACACTATGCTCACTTTAATTGTAAAGGCAGCTTTTATTTTTTTACCCAGGCATTTGGACTTGACTGAACAGAGTGCTGCACAAGTGCTTTAAGCTTTATATGTTAAGCTATATTTTTATATTGTGGTTTGTAATGTCAACCATTTCTACTGTAATTAACAATGTGTCACTAGTGATTCAACTACCTCTTTTTATTATGTAGACATGTCTTGTGACAGTTAAGTTTACCTTGACCCACAGCAGTGTTTTATGTGTGGAATGTACACTGGATTGTAAAGGTGAACTACATTATTTAATTCATCAATTTAACATAATCTTAAAAATATTGCCAGTGTTGTTTGTGGTTTATGTAGTTTTTGAAGTTAATGCCCATTTCAATGTGAAATAAAGGTCTTTCTAAATTTGTTTTTTTCTGAAGCAACTATAGGAACATACACAATATTGTAGTCATACAAGAAGACATTGGTAATTTAATAGAATTTGTAATTGATTAAAAGTGTCTATTTTGGCTTTAATCAACATAAATATGATTTCTTAAATGTTACCATACTTGAATGTTGACAAAGAAGGATCAGCAAAATGTAGTTTGTGCTTTTCTTGTGTGTCTTTATGTACTTGTCAATTTTAATCACCATGAACACACTTCACCAAAATCCTTTAAGATTCATTTATAGGTATATATTTAATTTTGACATACATAGTCAAGTGTTTAGTAGGTAATTGAAAATGCACTAGGTGCTGTTTAATCTGTGTAGGGTTATTGTAAATTCATTATAACAAAAGTATTATTACAAATTGTTGGTTGATTGTGGTAGATGAGAGGCAGCTGGAACCCAGACTCCACTTTACAATACCTTTGTAAAGACAAACATGTAGTTAAGGCATGGTGGATCACAATGAATTATATTAATATATGAGCTTGTACATGAATGTATGCTTCAGTTGAGGACATGCAGTATTAAGTAAACATACTCCTACATGTCAAATTTATCTTAGACAATGTGTATTGTACGCAACAGTTTTTTAGTGATATGTACAGTTTGGTAATAAACAGCAATTATAAATATAGATTGTAACATGTATGTGACTCATTTTAAAACAGATTAATGTGCTGACAGAAGGTCTTCAAATAGATTAGCAGACACAACTACAGTAAGTAGAAGAAAGACATCAGTCTAACAGCATCAACAACAGTGGTTAATAACTCCTGCAACAGCATGCTTGTTAGGTACATTAACAGTCTGAAATAATGTATTTAGAATTTTTTGAGAAAAGAATATTGAACCTGGTGCTTTATACAAAACATTTGGCTTCAGAACTGAAGATTTTTCAAGATAGAACACTTATGTAACTTTACAATAATGTATATATTTTGTCATGTGTGACATTTTATCGCAAAAACGAATATTCTGGCCCACTGCCCCGTCCGTCGACGCGCTCCAGAGGTACATATATTTCAGTATATTCAAGTAAAGCAGTCTCCGCTTGTCCGTGCGAATGCGCCACACAAAACTCAGATGTGAGGCGATACTTTCTAAACCACACGCGGTCCCAAAATGATTATAATCCCGTGCGAATAGGGTTTATATGAATTTGCACTATAACGTTAGATATATCCGGCTTTGACTTTAAGCTAACATTACCATTATATGCGCATCGATTAGCAATAATATCACATATGGTTAAAAACAGATCACCGGTGGCGAGACCATTGTGCATAGCTACTGTATACGTTAACTGTAACGTTAAATATATGTATATTTTAATCCGTTTATACAGTCTGGGCTGGATAACGTTATTAGTTAGCCCACTAGCTTGGTTAAGAAGGTGCAATCTAGCTAGCTAACTGATATTAATATAGCCACGCCCTAAAACACCCCCTGCTTTATCGCCGATTTTAAAATCAACGAGACCATCATTCAAAAAATGAACATTATTTTGTGTTGCAGAAGACTTACAACTAGCGATTGAGAATATAAACTCGTAATTGAAATGTTTACTGAGGTAATAAATCAAGTGAGAAGTGGGTCATTTCGCCATAGACTTCTATAGAAACTGACCTCCTTTTTGCAACCGCACGTGTCGCCCCCTGCTGGAATTCATAGCTAGAATGCAGGTTTAAGGCACTTCCGCATTTGCCGCATTTTGCCGAACCGGATGCGCTGTCCACTAATAATATACATTCTATGGTCTGAATACACTCACCGGACGGCAGGTAGTAGCTAACGGCTATCAGCTAGCAGGGCAAGCTAGCTACCGGCAGGATCGAGACAGGGACCAGGGTAGGTGAATTTAAACAATGTCTGAGTTGAAAACGCATCTTGTTGACACGTAAGGGCCCTGTTCATGTGGCACAGAAATATTAATTGCATTCTGTGTCTGTTAAGAGGCACAAAGGCACTCTAAAACTTGCCCTGACCGCTGTCATTTTAGCTCAGTGGACGCTTGTATTACGTAGCTGTAGCTTCTCCATGTTACCTGCACTGATTCTGGTCGGGGTTTTTTCTATCGAAAGTACTCGCGTAGCTATAGCGATCAAGATTAACGTAAAAATTGGCCAGAATTCTCCTTTAAATAGCGACTAGCACTACGCTCGCCCATATATAGTTTCAACAGCTCGAAATATTCTCTTCCTCATCCACATTCTCTTCCTAGTAGTTAAAGTTTGGAGAAACAATGAAGTGTTTTTGAACCATTCATTTTATGTCTGCTTACTATCTTGCCATCACATCTAATAATGGATGTATGCGCAACACATGTAACATAATTTTTCATACAAATATCTGTGTCCTTTTGCTAAATGAGTCAGATATGCTCTGTGGGGTGTGTGCCATGTATTTTGTTCTGCCTCCCTCTGGTGGCTCACATGTGTCATTGTAGTTGGACTGCTCAACTACAACAATGAATTCAGTATGGATGAAATATTTACAGGTGTTCATGTAGCCTACGGAGTGTAGCTATTTTTGTAAACTAATTATGAAATATTAGCAACACTACTATTAGCTTACTACACATCTACTGATACCAATACCCTGTATGAGTGAAGGACATGAGGACCCAAGAGTACTGTGTATGAACATTAAAGATCAGGTAACACATTCAAGATATTATTAAACTTCCTATTGAATTCAACGCAAGATCTGGAACAAACTTGGACACAATGAAAGAGAAATCCACTTTTGTTTGCCACTTCTACCTGGGTTAAAATGCAGTCTGGCATGTAATCTTCTGTGATTAACTTTATTGTAAAGTTTGATGTGTAAAGCATGTGCCTTGTAAATGTTAAACTGTGTACTATGATGTAAGAGTAGATGTATCTTGTTTCTTTCTATGCTGGAAGTCTCAGTTGAGAAATGAACTCAGAAACACTGATCTAATAGCACACAGGAGACAGGCTCTGCTTCTGTACTGTACTGTGTGTAAGGAAATGGACCACACCTCAGAGGGAAAAGAGGGTAAAAAACATCTTCAGTAAACAGCCTGAGAGCAGGAAACACTCTCTCTGTTCTCTCTGGCCCCGACCTGACAGTGTTTGACTCCATCTCTGTGCTGAGCCGGCCGACACTGAAGGGCTGGGCACAGTTTGGCCTATATTTAAACAGTAGTCCACTCCCCTCCTACTCGATAAACTCAGATAGAACACAGTAGACTTACTTTGTACATCTGTCCAAGGGTCAGTTGTGTTTATTTCTGCAACCTGTTCTCACTACCAACTCGTAAAATACGCTTGGTTAGTGGCTCTCAGCATTGGATACCGATGCAAAAATCACCCTTTAGCGCCTGTATGGGACGCACCGGGCGGAGCAGCAGTTTGACCATGGCACTGTAAGATGAAGTAATATTAGTAGCGTCAACGCTATGAAAGACTGAAAATCTGCATAATGAGGTTGGTTGGGGTTGTGGATGGGTGAAACAGCACTTTCACCCAGGAGACCGGGGTTTGTGTCCCGCTCTTATCCCATGTGTCACTGAAACGTACATTTTGTAACCGCACCCATGATCTTTTCCTAAGCCTAACTGTCCTGCTCCTGTGCCGCATGTCAGATAAACGTACGCCTTGACCCAGAGCGTCAAAAAGTAACGCCAAGAGTCCCGACCAGGCACGTCTAAATATGACACCAAAGGGTTAGACGCGAGTCCCTGTCAAAAGTAACACCAAGTGTCCCGACCATTAACAGTCTATGGTCCTGACCAAGCACAAATTAGTTGAAAGCCCCACTGCGTCTGACTGAGACGCTAAACAAGACTTTTTGTGTCAGTAACAAACGCCAAAGGCACCTGACCAAGCGTCGTTTTTTGACGCGGCTGGAGCGAGACTGCGTTGCATTCTACCATTCTGTCGCTACTTCCAGTCACATTCCCACTTACCTTGAACAGCAGCAGGATTCTCGCGAGAATCGCGGGACAATATATCACATGAAAATCCATCTTGTTAGGCTGTCTAACTAATCTAACTAATGCGTGTGTGTGTGTGTGTGTGTGTGTGTGTGTGTGAACAGCGGTGAACTGAACCAATCAGCGTCTGGTGAGGAGCTAATGGCATGGTTTAAGCGTGTGTGTGTTGAACACTCGCAGCTCATCAAAAACCGATGCTTGGTCAGGTGCCTTTGGCACAAAAAGTCTGCTTTAAGCCTCTCAGTCAGACGCAGGGGTCATTCAACTAATTCCAGTACAATCCCATCCACAGTGATATTTGACGCTCTGGGTACCCCTTTGGCGTCCTTTTTCAACGTGCAACACCCCCCAACATAGGGCGGGACCCCTTAGTGTCACTTTTTGACGCTCTGGGTTGGGACCCTCGGCTTCATTTTGTGCAGAATACTTAAAATGTACGTTTAATTGACACGCGGGACAAAAACGGGACAGTTAGGGTTATGAAAAGATCGTGGGTGGGGTTACAAAATGTGCGTTAAACACACGGGACATGGACACTAGGTAAAAGTGTGTTGTTTGACCCATCCACCACCCCACCCTGCGTCCTTACGCTGGCTTTCCACAGGCAGCTTTTTTCAACTGCTACTCCGCTGTATCGGTCACACACAGCGGATTCCAAACAGAACTGTGTCATCACAACATGATGCCAACGGTGTACACGTTTTGCAGACAATTTGTCTCAGTCCCAGTCAGTCTTTTTCCCGTCTTGATGTTCAGACAAAATCAAACGTGTTTGATATTATCGTAAGTTTTAAGTCTTGGTAGTGAAGTTAAATCTTGTGAACATTGCCAACAACTAATGGGTGAGCTCCCCCATGTGTGGGGTGAAAGGATTATCAAATCAGTACATGCTGGTTTTCTTGGAAACAATTCTTGAGTAAAGTACTCTTTTGGTTGTGTACTTTTCATGACCACTGCACTTCATCCTATAGTAGCAGAATTTGTTATAAATAGAGGTTATCAGCAAATAAGGGTTTTAGTTGAATGTGCAATTATTTAGTTGAACATTTGGTTTAACATTTTTTATTCCTCTTTTTTTATTACATATTATAACTTTAGCTTTTGTGATACATTTTCTGTGTTTGACTGCTCAATGTTCCATTTTTATTAAAAGAAAAACACTTATTGCTGGCAATTCATATCTATGTTCTCATCCTTGCATAAGAATATAGAGCAGTTTGGTTGGTGTCTCATGTTATAATGCTCCATGACATGTTTTATGTGAATATTGAACTCAAGCTAAACTAATCCAATTGTAATCGCAATATCTGGCAGAAAAATTGCAATTCGATCCAAATCGTTCAGCCCTAATCAGTACATAAAGTTAGTGGAACTCTGAGTTGAAATAGGTGGCACAGTAGCTCAGTGGTTAGCACTGCTTCCTTGTAGCAAGTCAACTGAGTGCTGGGTTTGATCCACTGTCTGGGAATGGCCTTTTTTTGTGATGTTTGCATGATGTTCACATGGGTTTCCGCCAGGTTTCCTCACACAGCAAAGACACGTAGGCACTGGCATTACAACCAGAGTTGGTCCCCGAGCGCCAGACTATGGCTGCCCACTGCTCCTAATTAGTTAGGATGGGTTAAATGCAAAGCATACCTTTCACGTGTGAGTAAATGTGGCAAATAAAAAATATTATATTATTAAAAAAATATTAAAGTTTTATGTTTTGATTTGATGTTTAATTGAAATATTGTCTGCAAATGTTAGCATCCTAACACACTAAACTAAGATGGTGAACATGGTCATTGCCATTGATCATTGTGAGCATGTTAGCATGCTGCTGCACCGCACTTGGGTCTGGGTTCAGTATGTTTTTGGGTCAGGCCCGGTAGAGGTTACCAGAGGCGCATCCCCTATCCACGCTGCGGCGGCGCCCACACATCATCACCGTCAGCCCTCGGACGGAGCTGTGGGGAGCACGTCGACTCAGGGACGGAGGTCTCCTGTCGGGCAGCGGTACAAACTAGGTTGGCCATGAAAGGTGGCATCCACAGCCCCCCGCGATCACATATCCATCTTCACAAAAAAAAAAAAGAAAAGGCGCACAGAAAACAAAAACCTTGAAAAAAATTATATACGACCCCGCCAAATTACAGACATGTCGATTCGCACGGGACTGATATATTATTCCAGGACCTCGGTGTTCAGTGAAATATGGTAGGTCATTTTCTGGGCAATTTTTACTTGACAAATTATACACATGGTCGATTTGTACGGGATTAAGATCACAGATAACCTCCGTAATAATTAAAAACCACTAGAGGTCACTAGGGTTGGATACCGAAACCCGGTGCTAATATGTGCCTAAACAACCGGTATCTACCGGACCGAATAGCAACGCTGATTTCGTTGCCTCATTTCGGTGCCACTTAAATGCCGGCGCTGCTCTTTGATGCTCCGAAACGGACGTTAGAGGCAACAGAAACATTGCTGCATGCGACGCTAGTTATCACTTACCTTACACTTGACCGCAGGTAACGTTAGCCTACCATTAGCTAGTAGCTGCATTAAACATGGTTGAAATGCAGACATCTGACGTTAAACGGTGTAAAGTGTGACTGTATTATACTGTAGAGGATTCCAACACCTGGACGTTAACAGTCTGCAGCTGCCGTTGTCGAAAAAACAACGCCGACGGTGCATTCACTTGAAAAGTATCAGTTCAAGTACTGTTTAGGCACCGGCACCATTTTAAAATTATCGTTTTAGCACCGGTATTATAAAAAACCCAAACAATACCCAACCCTAGAGGTCATCAGGTAATACTAATCCCGTGGGCTTAAGTATAGCTGCTAGCAGAGCTGTGGATCTTTAGCAGCAAGCAGGGAAAGCGGTAAGAGCTGCTATCTTGTTCCCACACCCTAATGGCATGGATATCAGCCACGCTCCCCCTGGCCTTAAGACAAGAGGATGTCAGGATAAAAAACAGAAACAGGAAATGTGAACAGTGCTTACATCACACACACTCTCCCCCAGTACAGAGTGATGAAGTCAGAGCGGTAACTGCAGAGGTTGACCAAGGGGGTAAGCTTTGCTTCAGAGCTCGAATCTCCTATGGCGCCATTTTGATGCTACAAAGCGATCATCCGACGTTAGCATTCCATTGACTGCCATTCATTTTGACGTCACTTTGACAGCGAATAACTTTACATCTGAAGCGTTAAAAGACTTTTTGTCCATTGTTTATTTCTAAAGAAACACGACAATGTATAAAAGGCTCCATTACCTTGTATCTCACGTTATGGCTCCGTAGCAGACGTTTTTGTAAAAATAGGCTAACGATTGTGTCATAACCACGCGACTTACTGTCTCATAGTAGAGGAATTACCGTATAGTACAGGAGAAGCTCACAGGCAGTTTGGACTTCCATTAGCTGTTTAAGTTTAATTACTAATGTTAACTATCATTTTAGTGATCAATAATTAGCCTGTGCCTATGTTATCTCCTTACATATACCCACGCTCTCCGTCTCTGCAAGATTGGGAATGATTAAGATTTCTCTTGGCACAGCTACCAGAAGACTTACAACTTTCAGACAGGTTGCTCACGTCACATTTACGTCGTCTCTCTCAGTTGGAGGCTGCGCAGTAACGCTCAGCGCTCACCGGAAAACTGCTTCACTGGTCTCCGTCCAGAGCAATGGGATCTGTTGGTCCATTCTTATATACTGTCTATGAGGTTGACTGTGTAGATGTGTGTGTGTGTGTGTGTGTGTGTGTGTGTGTGTGTGTGTGTGTGTGTGTGTGTGTGTGTGTGTGTGTGTGTGTGAGGACAATAGGGAGCAGGGCGGGGCAGCGACAGGATATTAAGTGTGCATTGTGAGTGGCTCTGTGTAACAATGTGTACACCTTCTGCTCATCATGAGGAATCTCTCCAACTACTTCCACTTGAATCCAAAAAAAGATCCCGGAACAATTGCGGTTCAGAGGTCAGTGTGTGGGTGTGAACG
Organism: Zingel zingel; assembly: GCA_023566125.1. Lineage (NCBI taxonomy): Eukaryota > Metazoa > Chordata > Actinopteri > Perciformes > Percidae > Zingel > Zingel zingel. The sequence continues at coordinate 34,416,447 of CM042315.1, forward strand.
CGTCCGGCCGAACCATTTCTTCCAAAAGAGAAAGAGAGGGTCGCAACAAGGCTAAGGTGAAGTCAGTCCTGTAGAGCAACGGGAGCCAAAGAAGGGCAGGGCCTGGAATTAAAAAGGGACTTGACAGACAGCCAAGTTTCCACATTCTGTGGCTGGATGTGAACCCAGGGTGTTTTCAGTAAAACAGAGCAGATGTCAAGGCTGGGGAACAACTGTTTAGTTCCATCACCTGCAATAACAGCAGAGGATTACCTCCCATCACCGTTCACAAGCAGCTCTGCTGGGAGCTGCCATCTGAATGCCTCCACTCAATGCATTATGGGACAGATGTTCAGTTTAGTTTGGTTTATATGTTTCGCAGAACATGAAAAACTAATTACTGTACATGTAAAAATACATATGTGAAGGTGTGGTAGAAACCTGTAACGGCTTATATAAAAACCACAACTAAAGGACATGCACAAATGTAGAGGCACAAAATAAAAAAATAGGTTACATTTTAAGTGTTAGTGTGCAAAAAATTCATACAAATGAGAAACAGAAATAATTGGCATATTTGTAGTAATAACAACAGTTTCCAAGAGTTATCTTTTTTTCCCAGAATCACACAGTTTAGACAGCAGGGCACTTTTAAGTCTATTTGTATACATAGAAGGTGACATAGACTCAGCCTGTTAAGCCTCTCAACACATCTGCCTATATGTTAAAGACCTCCTACAGACATGTTTTAGGACAAATTAAAATACTCAATCATCTTCTCTGCTTCTCTTCATAGTCATTCGAGTCATCTACCAACCCTTATGGAGCTGGCTCAGGTTTGCCTTGGACCAGCTCTTAGTTATGCTGCTATAGGTCTAGACTGCCAGTGGACTTCCTTTGACACACTGATCTCCTCTCTCTTTCCATCTGAGTACATTCATGTCCCAGAAATGCTTGTTACTAACTTATACCTTACTAAATCCTGGTTGCAGCTGCCACCGTGGTCCTGCTCGACGCCCTGTGGTGCCCTACTACACCCTGCTATGCCCTACTATGCCCCGCAACGCCCTGCTACGCCCCCCAACACCCTGCTACCCCCTGCTATGCCCCACAAGGCCCTGAACTGCTACAACTATTACTCTGCTTTGAAGAATAATTTGTGTCAGGTATGGTTTATCCACAGAAAAAGTTCAGTCCAAGTTGTTAAAAGTAGTTAACCCTTAGAGAACGAACCCCCTGCCTGCAGGTGGGGATGGTCGCCTTGCACACAAAGCCCATATGAAGTCATGTCCAGCAGCAAATCTGACTCGCTCCTTGTTGCACACACTTTCTGATAGATGTAGCAGGAGAAAAAGAAAGAGGGTGGTCTTTTCTCACACTTTGGGGTCTCTAGGCACAGGGACACATGTTGAAAAGCCAAAAAAGTGTATTTCACATACTATGTCACCTTTAAGTATTAATATTTCACATTTTTCTACCATAACTCATATTTGTCTTTAATTCATGACTTTATCCAACTGTATGTTTGTTTTAATCTATCATAGTAATTAGGGATGCACAATATATTTGCAATCATATCAGTATCAGCAGCCTAAACACAAACAATAGCAGCAGCAGCAGCAGCCCACACATTAGCCAGTGTGCAGTGAAGAGAGAGAGAAAAGAGAGAGAGGGAGGTGTGTGTGTCGGTGAGTATAAAGTTGGCTGTAATTTTATAGCTGTGAACGTAGCAGTGCAGTGTGTGTACAGTTTATCTGTCGGTGAATAAATGCTACAACTCCTCAAGACCTAAGGGACCGTTCGGTATTTATGGAATGGACCACCGGAGGAAAATAGGGGAGGGTCATGTCTTTTTATTCTGTGCTGAGGGGAGGGTCATCCAACATGTTTCAGTCCAGAAGGGGGGGGTCACCCAACTTTTGTATTCATGAAACAGCAACATTTCAAAGTGGCTTGTTTGGTGCATATTTTTCCATGTAGCTCTCAGTCTCGGCCCTCCTTCACTACCAGATGGGTCTGACCGCATAAGTGGAGTTTGCTGGGGGGCAGGAGGAGCTGCCCCGTGGTGGCTGAAACGGGTAATTTCGTTGTTTAAAAAAATGAGTGGAATAATTCAATATGAATTACGTCTGGCATGATCAATCATAACACAAAACAACTAAATGGTGGTAGGTAATACATCTGATTTCATATACTGCTTTAGTAAAAAAAAATATTTCCTGGCTGACAATGGGAGCAGCAGGATGCAAAAAACAAAAGTTACTGTTGCACTAGTCTGGACATCTTATCGTGCCAAGGTTGCAATAAAGGTTTCCTAAATGCCACATTTGATGTCAGCTTACTAATTGATTGCGGGTTTTGTGTAGATTTTATAAGTTTATTCCACTTTGTTTAAACGGTGAAGAAGCCTAGTGACCAGCTAGTGACGAGCAACCAGTTTGTGTGTTGAATGTTAGGCTACCCAGAGTGCCTTGCTGACTGGTCTCGATATTTTATTGTTTTATTTCATGTGAATACTAGTTTACTAGAGGAGTAACTTAGTATTTGAAGTAATGCAGTAATGCATGAAGTGTGCATTTAGTTTCCATGCTTATTGTGTTTCCACAACAATGTTAGTGAGTAATGCCGCGTTCTATTTACCTCGGAACTCGGAAGCCGCAACTGGGAATGACGTCATACCCGAGTTGAATTGGATTTTCATTGTTTTCATTAGCTCTAGCCCGGTTAGCTATTGTTAGCAACCAGTTGATAACAACGCATTACGCCGTTTTTTGTGCATGCAAACAACGTAACATGTCCACAGATAGAAGTTGGACATGCCTGTGTGAACGACTGATTTAGTAAGACACAAATAAGACAGAAGTGCTTATAACTTTATGTTACTGCAACTTTCACAACTGTTGATACAGGGGGCAGCCATGTTCGATTTTGAACTCGCGCTACTGAGAGGTTCTACGAGTTCCGAGCTCGTAAATACGAGGTCAAGGGGCGTGTTTACGACTTTGACCTCGTAAAAAACGAGTTCCGTGGTAAATAGAACGCGGCATAAATCTACTGAAATGGCCACTACACCATAACAGAGGAGTGTGATGCGTCAGATGAGAATGCCGAGGTTTAGGGACATATGTCATGGCTGTAAAAAAAAAACAATGGGAATCTGTATGTCTTTGCTAAGTGCAAACCAGTACGGAAGGTATCGATACATTGCTGGGGGAGGGTCATTCCTTTTTCGCAAGTCGTTTTGGAGGGTCATAGAGTTTTTTTTACTGGAGAGCTGAGGGTCATGTCTTTTTTGGCTAAAGCTCGCAAAACTCCTCCGGTGGCCCCTTAAATAAATAACGAACAGTCCCTTAGCTAAGTTCCTGTGTCTTGTTCGCTAGCTGCTGCTGGTTAAAGAAAGTGAAGGGGTTAGCCACGGATCTAGCTAACAGCAACAGCTCAGGCTCACTAACTTAAGGTGGGCTGGCTCCTCCAAGTTAACTTCAAGAGAGTTATCTCTCCATGTTGCCATACTGAATTGTGCTGTGTTTCTACTTAAAGCTGTTATGTTCGACCACTATAATGTAGCCTCCGTCCCCAATGATGTCCTAGAGCTGCCTATGGTTTAGGCCATGCTGTGAAATAAATATAATGCAAAGAAATAAAACAATTTAGAGACTTTACTTTTGTTGTCCGGCGCAAAATGTTTTGGGGGCCAGGTGTGTCGGGGGGGATTGGGGGGGACTTGAACAGTATATCTAAAATCTTGGCTACGGCCCTGCTGCCATCCTGTAATAGTCATAAAAGGTCTGAACTCTAATACTGTCCATAAAATGGGCCAACTTGCTTGGATCATGAAGATTTTGTGACTAAATATGGTGTCACACAAACCAAAATATCTCTACAGGGGTCAAAGGTCATTTATCGCTCAGCTCAGAGCATTTTTGGAAAGAAAATACATATTTTGTATAAAAACAGTAGTTTTACCTGACATTCTGTCTTAGTAACCCTCCCCTGTGTCAGCGCAGTAGCCCTGTCATTTAAGCGGCCAAACACTTCAATAATGCAGCCTGGATCGGTTTGCTCCTCTCAGGTTACTACAATACACCTGGAAACCTAATATGCTAGCCTGCCTGGCAAACGGGAACGGCAGCCACCTTGTAAAGTGCCAAACTGAAAAATAAAAAAATTAAACCCACATTGAAATACCTGAACATTGGTACAGTTAAACAGAATATCCCAGAATAGTTTATCTATCCAAAACTGCTCCCACCAAATACAGCTGGCAGCCAGAGCAGGACAGCATGTCTGTGTGTGTGTGTGTGTGTGTGTGTGTGTGTACATTTAGACACTCAATATTAAAACATTTCATAACATATACAGAAAAGAAATTAAAAAAAATAAAATAAAATACATGCAACATTATCTGCCAACAAAACTAAATAACAAAAGCAAAAAATTACAAATTAAATTAAATGAAAACAATAACAAACCAAGCAAATAAAGAAATATCTTGAAAACGAAGTTATATATTACTATATATTACATTGCTAACATTTAGGTTGCTTACATTGACAAAGACACACAATCAGAAACCTTGTGTGTGTGTGTGTGTGTGTGTGTGTGTGTGTGTGTGTGTGTGTGTGTGTGTGTGTGTGTGTGTGTGTGTGTGTGTGTGTGAAAGATGGGTGTCGTCAGCCCTGCAGGGATGACAGCTCCCCCGGGGGAAAAGAATAGGCAAGTGTTTCCCTCCTGCAGCAGGAAATGGGCGAAACCTTGCCCGAAATTAGGACTGCAGCATTTTGTTGTGTGAAGGAAGCCACTCCTGATAGCACAGGCTATAGGTTTCCTGTTGTGGGCCAACAGTTTGGGCTTTACCTAGTGCTGTCAGAGAGGCTGAAAAATGCTGGGTCAAGAAGCACTAAAAGGTTTCATGTTTGTATCAGGCCACAAAAAGGCTGATACACTGAATTTACAAGCTTTAATTCACTGTCATATAGTCACATGTAGGGTCACATGCACTGTAATACACTAACTGCATGTAGGAGGGAGTATTTGTCAATTTCAGTTGAAACGCCAGTTTTGGTCTGCTGATTATAAGTTGTGTGAGAAAAACACCACTTTCATTTAGTTGTTTAAGTAAATCAATCAATTTGTGACAGGAGGCAGTGTTGTAGTCAAGTCACCAACTGTTGAGTCTGAGTCAAGTCTCGAGTCCCCAGTGATCGAATCCGGATCCGAGTCCCCAAAGAAGAGTCCCAGTCGAGTCACCATTGGCTGAGTTTGAGTCAGACTCATGTCACGAGTCCAGAGAATAGCGACTTGAATCAGAACTGAGTCCAGGACTCGAGTCACAAGTCCAGAGAATAGCGACTTGAGTCAGACACGAGTCCAGGACTCAAGTCAGAGTCCAGGACTCAAGTACTCCATTACTCCCTATTACACATATAAGTAGTCCCAAACTTCATCCAACTTCCGAGTCCTTTTTCATGAATGCTCGAGTCCGATTTCATAAATCCTTGAGTCCAAGTCCAAGTCATCAGCTCGTAAGTCCAAGTCAAGTCACGAGTCCAGAGACTCTAGTACTCCATCACTGACAGAAGGATTGTTTGCAGTTTCCTATCAGTTCAGACTGATTTAGTATTCATATGATGTTTTTTTTAAATTCCAAATGATGCCAGAGGGGTGCTCAGGACTCATTATTCCGATTATTCTGACATCACATGAATGCAGCACAAAGGGTCACATATGAATATTCTGATAGTGTTTTACTATAGATGTGTTCTTTTTGTCTCACCATATTTTAGTAACGTCTTCAAACTTAACTGTTCCTCTGAGATATTATGGTGCACAGATATTTGACTTTACAAATAAATAAATAGATTTAACTCACGATGTCCAATGTATCCTGGCTGTCATTTGATTAGGGCAATGTATTGCTTTGCTCTCCTGTCTTTTTTTTCCCTTGTCTGTTGGTAATTTTCAGTTATATAATTACTGACTGTAAAGGCACTGCTCTGTTTATTTTGGTGCCCTTATTCTTCCTTTCCTTCAATTATTCCTTATTTTATTTGTATGTATATGTACTTTTTTATTCTTAGGCCCATAGTGTAAGCCTACCATTTCTTGATCTCTCCTGTCAGGCCTTTGCTGCCTGAATAAGTTCATCAGAGCTCATCGACCACAAGTGGTGAATTATCCATTTTGAGCTGACAGTCACACTCAAAGTCGAGCCATTTCTGTTAAAAAAAAAACAGCCAGGATGCCGAACTTGGCAATAGTTATATAGTCATATCAGGGTTATTTGTACTGTAAAAAAAAAAAGAAAAAAGGATTCAGCTCAGATCCAACTTCAAATGCAACATGGAGGACATCCCTCCATAATACATTTCATTAAAAGAGGATTTGGATTCTGAGATATAAGCACAACCCAGATCTCATGACGGCTTTACTCCAGAAGACAGTGTGACCGGCTGAAGTGAATAAAAAAGGATGCTGCTCCAAGTAATGATTTAGGAGGGCAAGACTAGTGTTGCCTTCACATAATGTAGGATGTGAGGTAGCCATGGGAAAGATTCCCATTTTATGACATGCAAGTGTTCACGTCACAAGACAACTTAAAAGGTAACTTCGTTTTTTTACAACCTGGACCCTATTTTCTTATGTTTTTGTGTCTTAGTGACTGATGGGAACAACAATCTTTGTAATTGGTCCAGTATTAAGCAAGACCGCAGCAGTCGACAAGCTGCAATGTAATGTTAATGGGCAATTGCGCACCATCAATTTCCGTCCACTAAAAGTGCTGTTCTGTTCTATCTGTAAAGTGTCTTGAGATAACTCTTGGTATGATTTGACACTATAAATAAAATGTAATTGTTTTTACCACTGACAGGCTCAGATTAATATTCTAAGTGTCTGACAACATTATGGAAAGGATCTCTACAGAGATAGACCTTTTTGTTAAAGAGTAAGATCCTTTTTGTTTTCCTGTGATACTTCACTGTTCCATTTCCCCCTCCTCTGCAGGCAAATGCGTAGGTTTTGTTTCAACATGGGGGGGTGGGGGGGGTGAGCTATTATAACCCGGGGGTCCTCACCAAAAACTTTATGAGCCTCAAACACTTAACTTCCTGTGTCTGAAATCTTTGTAAAACATACATTTACTGGTAAGAAGTAGGGCTGGATCCGAATATCCAACTGTACAGATATTCGTTCGTTGGGTAGGTATTCAAATTTCAATTTTCTCTGAGTAACTTCCTGTCAATGTGTCACATGGGCACGAGTCTATATTCACAACGTTTCATTTTCATTTTTCGTTTCAAATTCCGCCGGATGTCCCTCTTTTCAGCCGGATGTCCGTTACCTTCCTCTTTCTTTGTGTTGGAATTCTAAACTCGGGTGGATTTCTGAGGACTATGGTTAACAGCTCCTCAGATCTCTGCAGGGTAAATCCAGACAGCTAGCTAGACTATCTGTCCAATCTGAGTTTTCTGTTGTACGACTAAAACAACTTTTGAACGTACACATGTTCCACCAAAACAAGTTCCTTCCCGAGGCTATTTTGCAGAGGCATCGTGGCTCCGTCCGGGGCTTTGCGCCGCCCAAGACAATAGTGATTGGTTTAAAGAAATGCCAATAAACCAGAGCACGTTTTACTCCCAGTCCGGAATGCTGTGTGGACTAGCAGCGCTGCAGTACTGTGGAGAAATGTCTGGCAATGCGAGACTACGTGGGCCCCGCCACTCCCGCGCCTCGTTAGGAGACTAGCAGCAGGTCCTATGTGTATTAATTCCAATGGGAGAAGTGAACATAAACACAGATTATGACTGATTCTTTCATCCCATAGTCAACAAAGTAAATATTGGATCCCTTTTTCACAAGCCACATATCTCCAGAACATTCTGACGAACACATTAGGAGAAAATTAACTTTGTTTGAGACCTGTTTCTGTCTCCGGAACAAACGCTTGTGAGATCTCGCAACAGATAAGCTAACATCTTCTAACGTTTGTGAACGCCCAACGCTCTAATCTCCGTGATACTAAATATGTCTTTTCTAACGTTAGCAAAAGAAAATATTAATACATTTTACAAATATAACTTTTCATCCATCCACAAGACGTTCACTACACTTTCAAATGAGGCCACGCCCCTTTAGGAGACAGGAAGTGTGGACCAGTTCATACCATTGGCGCTGCTTGAAATGCGCTATCTTTAGTATAAAGGATCTTTGACTACGCTTATGTCTGCAGGGGGTCAAAGGTCAGGCTCAGCTACAGAGTGACTGGTTGGAGCTGGTCTGGATTCAGTGTGTTGCTAAGCAGCACTTGAGCTAGGTGTCTGCTGACACAGGAGCATGAACCCAGGTCTAAAACACATAACCACCAGAATGTGTAGAGTTGACCAGGCCAGGAACGAATGATTGCTTTTTATTATCTAACAACCTCTACTGGTTTTGGTTTTGTTTCTTTAATCAGTTGATTCTTAGTCTCAGAAAATAGTCAAATAAAATGCCTGTCGGTATTTCCCACACTGTAAGAAAAAAATCCGTAGAAAAATGGATAATGTCCTGGAAATTTACCAGTACCTTTTCCATTAAATTCACGGACATTTCTGCCAATCCAAATATGGAAAATTATGTAGATTTACAGTATATCCTCTAGGGCTGCAACAACGAATCGATAAAATCGATAAAATTAGATTATTAAAAAAGTTTTTTTTCTAAAAAAGTCGCGGAGATAAAAAAAAAAAAAGAGCAGAGCGGGGGTAGAGGAAATACGGAGAGAGACCGGAGAGACCCGTAACGTTGTTCTGAAACACATGGCGGAGGCAGAGAAATCAGTACAACCTAAGCATAGACAGTATATAAGAATGGACCAACAGATCCCATTTTTCTGGACGGAGACCAATGAAGGCCCTAAGAAGCAGTTTTCCGGTGAGCGCTGAGCGTTACTGCGCAGCCTCCAACTGAGAGAGACGACGTAAATGTGACGTGAGCAACCTGTCTGAAAGTTGTAAGTCTTCTGGTAGCTGTGCCAAGAGGAATCTCAATCATTCCCAATCTAGCAAAGACGGAGAGCGTAGGTATATGTAAGGAGATAGCATAGGCACAGGCTAATTATTGCTAACTAAAATGCTAGTTAACATTAGTAATTAAACTTAAACAGCTAATGTAAGTCAAAACTGCCTGTGAGCTTCTCCTGTACTATACGGTAATTCCTCTACTATGAGACAGTAAGTCGCGTGGTTATGACACAATCGTTAGCCTATTTTTACAAAAACGTCTGCTATGGAGCCATAACGTGAGGTACAAGGTAATGGAGCCTTTTATACATTGTGGTGTTTCTTTAGAAATAAACAATGGACAAATAGAGTCTTTAAACGCTTCAGATGTAAAGTTATTCGCTGTCAAAGTGACGTCAAAATGGAATGCTAACGTCGGGTGATCGCTTTGTAGCATCAAAATGGTGCCATAGGAGATTCGCGGTCCAAGGGGAAGCTTACCCCCTGGGATCTAAGTCATCCAAGTGGGAGCATTTCACACTAAATAAATCAAAAACGTGTTAATTGCAAGATAAGCAAAAGCGACATGGCATGGCACAGGCACACCACGGTGATGATTCAGCACCTAAAACGTAAACATGTTGGAGTCCTTGATGAGGAGGAAGGGAGTTCAACAGCAGGGTAAAGTCACTACACAATCCTACTTTGGTTCCGTTTTGAAGTGAAGAACGTAACGTATCTCCAGTAGCTCTTCTGGTGCTGGTGTGGTGTTTACTCATTATCTAGCTTGACGAGCATGACAAGCTGGCGTTAGCTCGTTAATAACAGTAGTAAAGCAGGGGTGGTATAACTTGCAAGACTAAAGACACGTTTTTATTCACTCGCCTTTTTTGGCCCATTAATTTTTTAATCTATTGTCATGTATATATTCTGTGCTTTGTCCCATATCAGTTATTGTTGACAAATATATTTCTGTGTGTTGTACTTTTTAAATTCATTTTAAAGTTCTTTTATAGCACTTGGTCATCTTAAGCTGTGTTTAAATGTGGTGTACAAATGATTTTAACTTACACTTACTACAATGATGGTAATAATTTAATGAATAAGCTTCAAGTGAACGTGTGTGTGTGTGTGGTCTGTATCTGCTCTTTGGGTTACTTACCTTTACACAACTATTAACTAAAACAACAAGTATGTATGTAAGTATGTATTGAGTTGATGTATATTAATGCTTTTTTGTTTTTTTATCCGATTCATCGATTAATCAAAAAAATAATCAACAGATTAATTGATTATTAAAATAATCGTTAGTTGCAGCCCTAATATCCTCTGTACCTTTAACAGACATTCCTGTTAATCCAAAAATCAAAACACAGAAAAACACCTGTGAAATTCATTACAGAAAATTCCTTCATATTAACACAGTATATTAGTCCGTATTGGGGTTTTTTTTAATTATTTTTTGGGGCTTTTATTGCCTTTATTAAGACAGGAAAGTGGGAGAGAGAGGGGAATGGCATGCAGCAAAGGGCCGTAGGCCAGAACTAAACCAGCAGCCGCTGCGACAAGGACTGAGCCTCTGTACATGGGGCGCACGCTCTATCAGATGAGCTCACCAGGCGCCCCTCAACGAACTTTTTTTAACAGTGCCGAGTCCAAGGTGACGTCTTCAAATGCCTGCTTTTGTCCGATCAACAGTGAAATATTTCAATTAACAAAGATATAAAACAGAGTGACATAGTAAATCTTAACATTTGAGAAGCTGAAACCGACAAATGTTAAGCATTTTGTTCGACAATTCATCGATTATCCAAATTGTTGCTTTGTCAGACCTTCCTCCACAGCATTCTGGGATATGAGAAAAACGTGCTCTGGTTTATTGGCATTTCTTTAAACCAATCACAATCGCTAAGCTCTGCAAAATAGCCTTTAGGAAGGAACTTGTTTTGGTGGAACATGTGTACGTTCAAAAGTTGTTTTAGTGCAACAGAAAACTCAGATTGGACAGATAGTCTAGCTAGCTGTCTGGATTTACCCTGCAGAGGTCTGAGAAGCCGTTAACCATAGTCCTCAGAAATCCACCGGAGTTTAGAATTCCAACACAAAGAAAGAGGAAGGCGAAAAGACATGCATCCGGCGGAATTTCCTGCGGCACGAAGTTCCAAAGTGGAACGTCGTAACTAGACCACACTGAGTCTGACTTAATGTCCCGCCCACAACACTATCTGACTGTCTTTTACTTGGTATACAAAGTAAAAGACAACGTTTTGTGTTGGAGTCTGTAACATTCCAAAGGCTTCATTTTGACTTAAAGATTTTTTATTTTCACGGTATGCATATCAGTTCCAAATATCGGTTATCGATTTCACTAATCGGTATCGGCCTTGAAAAACCAGTATCTGTCGATCCCTATTTCAGAAGAAAGCATTACACTTTTTACTCCACAGCCTTTGTCTCACAACTGTAGTTACTAGTTACTTTGAGGATTTTACACACAAAACATATAATAAACTTTCAAATGTGAAGTGTTGTTAAACTTCCCAGCAAAATCTAAAGTTGTATAAATGAGCTCCACCTCGACCTGCGAAATGATGCTTACTTATTATTATAACAATCTAACACTCCCAGGAACACACTTCCCTGCATGAGTACTTCAACTTTACTTTAAGTTTTACTGTTAATACTTCTGTGCTTTTCTGTACTTGTAATGGAGTATTTTTTAGAGTGCTGCTTTTACTTAAGTACATAATCTAATTATACATGATCTGATAATTTGCAGGGTTATCCCTACCATTATAACCCTTAGGTGCAGCACCCATGCCATTTTGGGGACAATAAGCTAAATGAAGGTCAAATCAATGTACACATCAAAACAGATTCTTCTCAGATCTAATGGTTGTAGTCGGGTTAAAGAAGTCCTTATTTTGAAAGTTCTGTCTTGAAGCTTTTTTGAGTGTTATTCATGTATTAACTGCTCTAGCTTTTCCAATGTTTAAGACACAGTTATGGTAACAATTATGGTACAAAATGATGTAAAATTGCATACTTTTTAAAGGGTAACTACCGTTTTTTTCAACCTGGACCCTATTTTCCTATATTTTTGTGTCTAAGTAACTGATGGGAACAACAATCTTTGACATTGGTCCAGTAACGCTACAAGCTACAAGAAGAAACAAGCTACAATGTAAGTTAATAGGGCAATTGTCCAGCTTGTATTTACCTTCACAAAAGTTCTCGTGTTGCCACTGACAGGCTCAGATTAATATTCTAAGTGTCTGACAACATTATGGAAAAGATTGCATCAGAGATAGACCTTTAAAACCTCTTTGAGACCTTTCTGTTTAACCACAAACAGCTCTGAAGTCGCTAGCGCTAAACCCACCAGACTCCATTTAAAAAAGCAATACTTTTAGCGTGTATAGAGCCAACATATTTTCACATGTAAATTGGTAAACTATGTGTTTATTTCAACAAAACAGAGTTGTGATGGTTGAAAAAGTGGAAAAACGACCCAAAATGGCTTTTCATAGTTTAATTTTGTTTCTTTCAATTTTGAATGAAGTGTATTTTACGATGCTAAAATTACTATTTATTTACATAGAGTCTGGTGGGTTTAGCAAGTGAAATTTCACGGATGTTTTTATGTTTAAAAAAAGGCTCTTACTCTTTAACAGAAAGGTTAACCTCGTTAGAAATCCTTTCCATAATGTTGTCAGACACTTCGAATATTAATCTGAGCCTGTCAGTGGCAAAACGAGCACTTTTGTGAAGGTAAATACAAGCTGAACAATTGCCCTATTAACTTACATTGTAGCTTGTTTCGCCGCTGCCAACTGCAGCGATCTCGCTTAATACTGGACCAATGTCAAAGATTGTTGTTTCCATCAGTCACTTAGACACAAAAACATAGGAAAGTAGGGTCCAGGTTGAAAAAAACAGTAGTTACCCTTTAATTGAAAACCATAACATTTTCTTGAGGAGTTTACCCCTAAACTCCCTGCTAAATATGCACACCTAAGTCTTCCACAAACCTTAGGAAACACTGAATATGTTAGATGTAACAGACTTTTGGTTCTGGAGCCACTACTGCTACTATTGTTATAAAAATTAACAAAACAACTGACTTAATACGTATGTCCTATTGGCACTTCTGGGGTTTGTTCACCCAAACCACAAACATGGCCATATTTACTCTCTTCCCTCCAGTGGGATCAAGCCATGTTTGGTTGTATTTGTTCAAGTTTTAAGATATCTATCTCTGAGATTTCTACCTCCACACCAATAAAGTGGGGGTGAATCAACAGCTCCTTTATTTATCCAGGTAAGTCAGTTGAGAATTAATTATCATTTGCAACGACGACCTGTCACATTCACACAGTTACACATTCATACCTGGAAGCTGCCCAGTACAACCACAGTCTGATCTGCTGGCCACTGAGCAGCTCCACTGGAGCGGTTGGGGTTAAAGGCCTTGCTCAATGACACCTCAGTGGTGGTAATGAGAGAGGGACAAGCGCTGCTATTTCACTTTCCCCACCCAGATTTTTTCCTGTCGGTCTGGGAATTGAACCAGCGACCTCCTGGTCACATGCATACCATTAGGCCACCACTGCCACTGCCTAGTTTTCATTAGAACTAGTTGTCATGGAAGAAATATAAATCTGCTGACCAGGCAGTTTCTGGAGAGTACAGAGCCCCCCCAAATCCTCATAAATGATTTTAGATAACAACTTGTGCTCCTAAGATTTAAAAAAATAAATAAAATAACGTTCCAGAATTAAGAGGCTGTGTATTAAAGACATGTTGCTGTCTAACTGTTGGTAGCACTTTCTTCTAAGGCACCCGTATAAAGGGTTTATGAGTTGTAAATACATCATTTATTCATGCTTTATTACATCAGTTAGACGAACAGACTTTGTACAGGGTGCCTTATTAGAAAGTGGGTTTTTCAAATGTCTTTGTATTGCTATGAATACTACAAGCAAAGTTTATACTTCCATTATGTTGGGATGGAAGAACTCAGATTATTCCAAACCTGGACAAATAAAATGTAACTATCAGCGTGGACATATACTATTAGAATATGCTTTTTTTATTTTGTTGTTAACTATTAAATGAATTGCCAAATATTTTGATAACTGATTAATCGGTTTGTATTCAAATTCTCTGTCAGCTCGTTAAATGTGAATACTTTCTAGTTTCTTCTCTCCTCTGTGACAGTAAACTGAATATATTTGGGTTGTGGACAAAACAAGGCATTTGAGGACATCATCTTGGGCTTTGGGAAACACTGATCCACATTTTTTCACCATTTTATAAACTAAACAACTAATCCATTAATCCAGAAAATAATCGACGATGAAAATAACCGTTAGATGAAGCCCTAGAAAAGAGCCTTTGAAAATCATGAATCAAGAGAAATGTGAAAAAGTCTAAACTATAATCTGGCATATTCCCAGTTACCAGCCACGGTTATATTAGTATTTTTTGTGTGTGTAACACAGTCAAATCAACCCCCCCCCACAACTTTAGAGTGATCAGTGTAACAAACTATATGCTCTTAACTTGACACGTTCATTTAAAATGCCCCGAACAACATAATCCAAAAGTCTTTTCATGGAACAAAAGAATTCACAGGATGTTGAAAAAGAAAAATCACACAAACTGCAGTGCCACCAAGGTGCAGATTGAGAATAATATTATGTCAAAAAGTTGTAATCGTTTGAGACAAGAACACGCAGACGGAATTACATCTGCTGAACTGACTCTGTGCTAAGTTTGTAACGTTAGATGCCTTTTCTTGGGGTCTTTTGATGACTATAGCCAAGCAAACATCACCTCAACATTTAGTCGACGGCTTTGGGAAACACTGATCCACAATTTTAGAGAGCCAACAACTAATCCATTAATCCAGAAAATAATCCACAGATTAATCGACAATGAAAATAACCGTTAGATAAAGCCCTAGAATAGAGCCTTTTAAAAACAAGTTGTCTTTGCGAGGCACATTAACCCAACAACAGCATATCAGAAACAACATTTTAATAGTTGAAATAAATACTCCATTACATGCATGATCAAAACACTTTTAAAATACTATGGGAAGTCTGGTAAATAGTGTAAAACCTATGGCACACACACAGCAGCTTTTTACCAATTTAGAATTCACACGTTGAGAAAAAAAAAAAAAAAAGCATCGAGACACTCAGAACACTCTTTTTCCAATCTCACAAAGCACATGTAATCGAGTAGGTCAGCCAACCGTAGGTTCACACAGCGAGGCTACATCCATCATCAAGGCTATTGTTTTCACCGGAGCTGAAAACTGAGGTAAACGTTCCAGGTTTGAAGGCTGCCGTCTGCTGGTGAGAGCGGCTGAACCCGCAGCGGGGCCCGGCGCGCTCAGGCGGTCCGTTTTGAAACAAAAGGTTTGAGCCACATCCAGCGCGACGCAAAACCCTGCAGCGTGTTGAAACGCTCATCTGCATTTTAAAAACACACTTCAACCACATTAAAACAGACCCATAGACAGCCTTTTTCTGATGTTACTCTGATTAGGGCTGGGTATCGGTCAGAAATTGGCACCAATCACAAGTCAAATGCTGGTAAAAATATGCAAGAGGCTGGTAGATTGGCTTCACTCACCAGCCAAAAATAAACAAAAGATAATGTATTAAGTGGCTGGTAAAAATTTAAACATTCGCTAGCCATTTGACTAGTGGACGGAGAATGGAGAATTTTGAACCCTGCCGGTCCCTGAATGTATACCAATTTTATTAAAATCCATTTTAACAAAAAATAAATTACAGAACAATTTTATTTATTTTTTTAGCTCCTACCACGTGAGCCTCGTTTCTGTGCGTAACAACATACAAGTTTTTCCTGCGTGTCTCTACGACGTGTAACGTTTGACAGCCAAACTTGATCTGATATTGGTCATCCTGATTGGGTCACTGACGCTGAGATTTACTCCTTAGGAATTGAAATTTGGTATTGAAGCATTTTCCGTTACTCAATACTAAAGGTGGCAAATCAGTCTGTGCCTAAAAAGTAGTGAATTCGGTACCCAGCCCTAACTCTGACTCTAAACCTGATGAACAGGGAAAACCCAAGTGAGTCTCTTTGGTACGTCAGAATAGGACAGAGGGCACTGCGGCCCCTTCCTAAACTAATTCACAGAATGAGAGTTGACTGGCGGCAGAGTCCTGGGAGAGGAGCGTTCTCTGAGTGCCTGAGTGAGCAGAGTGCAGCCGTCCGACACGGCGCACGCCGAGTTTCGCAGACGCTCGCGGTAGTCTGCCATTTTGGAGCTGCTCTCGGGATGCTGTGCCACGTCCCGGAGGCCCTGAGTGAGGAGGACACAGGCAGACACCACACTCATGGCCCCCCCTAACACTGCAGTCTGTACCCCCTTCCCTTCGGCCGAGATGCTCGCCGCTCGGCCCAGGAACTGTGGCTCCGTGGCGAACCCGACCAGCGCGCTGACAGCCTGGACCAGCGCGGTGCTGAACAGCACGCAGCGGCTCCGCGTCAGCTCGCTGGGCTGCGTCTTCACCTCCTTGACGCACGCCAGGAAGGCCGTGCCGCTCGTGCTCATGCTCTTCACGCTCAGCTTGAACTGCTCCTTGGCGAAGCGGTCGCGGGAGCGCTCGCTGGCGAGCGACGAGATGTCCGTCAGGTTCTTGAGGCTGGTGGAGATGTTCTGCGAGAGCTCGAGGAGGAGCTGCGGGGTGAGGTCTGGCAGCGGCGTGACCCGCAGCACGCCGCAGCTCTGGTCCACCTCGTGCCGGCAGCGGGTCACCTTGTAGCGGTCCACCAGGCCCGGCAGGCAGGGCTGGGCGCCGGGCGTTTCCACGGCCGCCAGGTAGGCGGCGTGGGCCGAGCACTCAGTCAGAGACACCACCAGGTCAGCCATCTCCAGGAGACGGTCGCCCACCTCCGTGAAGCGGCCCATGTTGAGCTGGCTCTGTATGTCGTGGGTGAGGATGGACAGCTCCTTGGTCCGGGCGATGACCGTGTCGCGGCACTGGTCGAAGGTGTCCGCCACCGCCAAGCCCTCAGACGTCATGACGGGCCGCGTCTCGCTGCACAGCAGCAGCAGGTCAGCCACCAGCTGCATCTTGCCCTTACACGTGTCACAGATGGAGGAGAGACGCTTCCGCTGCTGCACACTGACACAGGGCGCGCTGCTTGATCCCTCGCTGGCCGATTTGCCCGAGCCACCACTAGCCATAATAAGGAGGGGGGGGGATAGGGGGGTGAGGGTCAAACTGCTCTTCTGGAGGAGTTCGGTTATTTATAGTTTTCTGCTGCGGTACACTGCATTGTCCTGTTTAAGACATTTCCGAGATAAGCCTCACCTCCCTGTTTTTTTTTTTTTTTTTACAAACTTTTAAAATAACAACTGGCCAAACAGTCTTCCTTAAATTCCTTCAGAGTATAAGTAACCCACTGTACACTGTATGCTGACACACAGGACATGTATTCTCAATGTAAACATGTTGAAAGAGCATAACTCAATAACTGCATCTACGTATGTTTGAATAACATCCCCATTATTAATTCATGTGTCGTATACACTATAATACAAGTCTAAACTATGATCTGGCATATTCCCAGTTACCTGCCACAGTTATTAGTAAAAAAAAAAAAAAATGAAATAAAAAAAACCCACGAAGTCAGAGTGATCAGTGTAATAAGCTATATGCTTTTATCTTAACATTAATTTAAAATGCCCTGAATAACATAATCCAAAAGTAAATATTGTCATTGTAGTCCCAGGTTTTTTCATGGAACAAAAGAATTCACAGGATGTTGAAAAAGAAAAAAAGAAATCACACACAAACTGCAGTGCCACCAAGGTGCCTTCTAAAAAGGCAAAGTGCAGATTGAGAATAATATTATGTCAAAAAGCTCCTTAATCGTTTGAGACAAGAACACGTTCCCAATTGGAATTACATCTGCTGAACTGACTCTGTGCTAGGTTTGTAACGTTAGATGCCTTTTCTTGGGGTCTTTTGATGACTATAGCCAAGCAAATATCACCTCAACATTTAGTCGATGGCTTCAATGTCTTTTTTGTGTGACTACAATCAATAGGATATCATTTTGTGTCCACTCGCATCAGAGCAAGTAGCCTGAAACAGCACCGAGATCTTGTCCGACTTGTTCCCACTGAGTGTGACCGGCCTGGCGGACTCATGCTGGATACACACGGGGCACCTGGGCAGCTCTTCTGGACAGCGGGAAGACTTGTGTTTCCCTCCAGCACCATCATTCCATGAATTTTCCCAAGTAAACTCCACCACGAGGGCGACTTTCCAACAAGACAACCCCCTCAATCCACTTTCAATCTCTTCTTTTTCAAACAGAGCCCTGGGTTAGACGCTAGCAGTTGCTCCGGTCGCTTCGACTCCATATGCATCGTCCGTGTGTCCGCCCTCCACCTCCTCCTCCTCCTCCTCCGCGTCTTAACTCGGGACCAGAGATTGTGTACTCCCGCATATCTTCTGTGGGGACTCGTTTTTTATATCCATACCAGTCGGTGGTCTTTGAACATTTAACTCACTTGTCTTCGGAGGTTCCACGGTCACGAAACTGTAAACGTAGCTGGAAGAAGTTGCAGTTATTCCCAGAGACTCAAAGTCGTGCTGCGCGCTCCCGCTACAGTACTATGAGGAAGCAGGGAGGGTGTGGTCGCGGCTGAGCGGCTGCTGAACTGAGCAAAGTTGTAGCAACAGAACAGCACAAGTAGCCTCTTCGCTTGAAATTAACTTCCCACCCTGTCTGTGAACTGGTTGTTGTCTCACGTTAACGACGTCGCGAGGGAAGATTGTAGTTGCACGGTAGCCATTGAACCCCAAATAATTTTTGCGACTGCTTTTACTTTCAGGACTGGCTGTTAATCTGCCATGAGACCATGTTACGTCAAGCCGCTCGCCTAGTAGGCTAAAATAACACCGGAAGCTTGTGAATTCAAAATAAAAGCAGAGTTTTTTCCCCCAATGTATCAGCTTGCAGCCAGGGCCGGAGCTACCGGAGATAGGTCCCTGAGGCCATATCCTCGATATTCTTTCTGGAACTTTGGGGGTTTTAGGAACCTGAATAAGAGTTTTTATACTACACTTAAAAGATGATGGAGCATGTATGGAAATAAAGCGTAATAGAAGTTGCATACATTGGAAACAGTATTTTTAGTGCTCTGTCTTAGTATAAATGCTGCATACAGTAGCACCTTGGCTTTAATATCAACACAAAGCACTGGTACAACAACTATCTTCTCTACTTAACCAGGATTTAAAGAGCTGCTATCACTAATTGACTGATGTTAACATTACTGTAGCTAGCTAGCTAGCCTAGCAAAAACATCAGCATTAACAGTTATTAACATGTAAAACTGTTAACATTATAACATGTGAAAGTGTACTGTAATTCAGTGCTGCAACAAATACTACATCATGCCTTTAAAAGCAACATACGAACAAATAATGAACATTCACGTAACTCCCAGCTTATTTAGTGACAGTACACAGCCAGAGTCACCTGAGCAGCAGATATGCTAAGATGCAGTAGTGTAAAGGTCAAGGCTGTAGCTAGAACGCAGAATGAAGTTTAATGTATTTGGGCATTCCTCAAGTTGAATGGATTTGACTGACAGCACTTTGAAAAGTAAACAGACAGTTGCACTGAATTAAAGACAGAAAAATTAGTGGGTCCGATATCATTGGTCCCAAAAAGTGTGTGGGTCTCGTCCCACCCACATACAATGGTTCTGACGCATTATAATGGATCCCACGCAACTTATAGCAAGTCCCGCCCTATACGAAGCAGCCCGATTGGTTGGGGTTAGGCATTGACCTTGAGTAGTTAAGGTTAGGATAGCCGACTGGTCAGGGGATAGGACTGAACAAGTCGGGTTCCATTACCTTGCGTAAGCATGAACGCCTGGCCAATGGGTTGGCCAGGCGTTCGGTGGTTCGGACGCCCATGTGTTACATCATTGTAAACCAGATCTCTTTGGGTTTCAGGGGGTGCCTGGGTCCCTCACCTCGTAGAGCGTGCGCCCCATGTTCAGAGGTTCAGTCCTCACCGCAGCGGCCGTGGGTTAAATTCTGACCTGCAGCCTTTTGCATGTCATGCTCCCTCTCTCTCCCCTTTCATGTCTAAGCTGCTCAAATAAAGGCCTAAAATGAAGGGAAAAAATGAAAAAATCTCTTTGGGTTTCAGACCATTGATCTGCAGAATGAAATGGAGCAGGCTGAAAAGCAGACTTTGTTCACTGCCCTCTCTGAAAGTGTTATTTACTGACCATCTTGTCTGTCTGATATATAATTATAGATAATAAAGCAAATGTTTGAATCATTTTGTTCAAAAAAATTGACATAATTTTCTTCCAAAACAAACAACAAACAATTTCCGACTAAGACTATGTTTTGGACATCCGTAATGATAAAACCCAGATATGTTACTTGGTAACAAACCCTCTTTTTTTCTTGGTAGGAGGTTGGGATGAACACACTGAGTGAATGTGAGTGTTGGGACTGTTGGTGGGATTTGCAGCTGCACAGCCAGGGCACAGTGCCATTGGGTGGAGTCAGCCAGAGAGGAAACAGCTCTACACTTTCTGTCAGCTAGGCTGATCTCTGAGCTGCAAAAGCCCCTGAACTCTGCTGGCCTTCACACCAGTGGTGGAAGAAGTATTTAGATCCTTTACTTAAGTAAAAGTACTAATACTACACTCTAAAAATACGATGTTACAAGTAAAAGTCATGCATTAAAAATGTTACTTAGGTAAAACTGTAAAAAGTATGTAAGTATCATCAGGAACATGAACTTAAAGTATTAAAAGTAAAGTAAAATCCTCCCATTTTAGAAACTGGAAACGATCCAAACAGTTTGGAAACAGTGTTTAATGGTCTAATCATCTCAGCTGGACTTGTAGGTCGTTATATTGTTGGCTAGTTTCATTTATAATAAAACATCAGATTTTATAAACTACATGTGCTTTGTGTGCCGAAATCCTAATGTGTAAAGTAACTAGTAACTAAAGCTGTCAGATGAATGTAGTGGAGTAAAAAGTACAATATTTCTCTCTGAAATGTAGCGGAGTAGAAGTAGAAAGTGGCATGAAAAGAAAATACTCAAATAAGTACAATACTACTCATCTTTCTGCAGTGTTATTCCAGACAGCTATCTATCTGTCCAATCTGAGTTTTCTGTTGCAAGACTATTTTACACCGTCCAAGACGATTGTGATTGGTTTAAAGTAATGCCAATAAACCAGTGCACGTTTTTCTCCCATCCCGACTAGCCAGACCCTCCTCTGCTCTGCAGCATGTGGATGGTCTTGGCAAAGCGAGACTAGTAAAGCTCTGAATTTAGTGTTTATGAAACTTCTTTGACGCTTTTTTGATGCTTTGACACTTTGCTGATTTATTAACGCTTCTCAGCACTTTTTTCAACACTTTCAACACTTTTTTTAGGGATTTTGAGTCTCGCTAATCTGGTCAATAATTTACGAAATTTGGTGTTGTATATAGCTCACTACATTAGTTGTCGGAGCACAGATAAATGTTCCATAATGGAATTATAAATGTAAATAAACAGAAATATAACTTCTCTATTCTATGGAGAATTTCTGTTCAAATATACAGTCATACAACAGATGTTGATACACAGATATTTCTGAGAGTGTACAAAGAACAATTTCATTGTGCTTCAGGTTTGTTTTGCCCCATTTCCACTGCATGGTACGGTACGGCACGGCTCTACTGAACTCGATTCGCTCTTTTTTGGTGTTTCATTAGCAAAAGTTGTGGATAGTACAGGCAGTGGTGTAGTATTTTAGCGGGTATACTGTACTATATAAATATATGGACCAGAATGGATATATCAAAGTGGAGGGCCTGGTTGTCCTCACCCAGGGAAATTGTGTGCGTCAAAGACTTCATTTCCTGCATTCTGATACACTTTAATGCACCAATTTACGGTGAAAATACCTTTATTTAGCCTATGTGAAGGAAAACACAGATGACAATTCAAAATATATCAAAAATATAATGGAAAGTATGTTGTTACAAGTCATTGTGCATTTTTTAGTGGGTATATGGAAATCCTGGAGCTTTCTTAGGGGGTATACTGTGTATTCCTGCGTGTCACGTAGACTACACCACTGAGTAAAGGGTTTTTCCTGACTCAGAATGGGCTTTGGGTGGCGACTACGTACTGCAGTAAGCATGATCAGTCAACGTTCAGTAAAGAAAAAAATGAGTCTGTTACCTTATTTAACAGAAAGATATGCATTTTCCTGTTATTTCTGACAATTTGGTAAACAAAATATTATGCTTAATTATGCTTAAGCAAATTAAACTCCAATTAACAAAACTTGTTAAAAAAAATAATATTTATATTTAAATACTACCGCTAAAATCACAGGGAGAGTCCGGTACAGCCCGACTTCGGAGATAAAACTGAGATTGGTGCTCATATTCAAGTTTATGTTCTGCTTGTTCAACACTTGTTTGGTAAATTGCTATTTAACACATTTGGACAGGATTTAAATTGCTATTTTTATTCTCAATTCTTGTCATTTTGGTGTGGTGTTTTTCTTTTGGCGCTGGCTAAAACCTCTTTGGGGGGTGCAAAAAATTCCTCTCTGCAGGAAAAAACCCTGTAGCACCCTGAGTTACTTTCTTTTGGCACCACCCGGTCGAGGTTCCTGAGCCGATACATTACATTTTGACTAATACAAATTTAATTACAGATATCCACAAAGATTTATTTCATATATCTGCAACTATAGAATCATGACTAGAAACAATGCAATGGCAAATATTCCACAAATGTATTGTGGATATCTGTTTTACATTTTTGAATAACTTGAATTAAAATGATGACAATTGGATTGTAGATATTTTAAATTGTAGTTCTTCCTACTAACAATTCAATTGCAGATAATATCTAGAATGTCGATTCTGGACATTGTGGATATCTGAAATTGAAAGCCCAATACACATGAATAGCAATGTCCTAGGAAGAATGACATTGTAGATATTTGAAATCACAATTGTGGATAGGAAGAATGTCATTGTGGATATCTGAAATGTTCTGTTTGACTAGGAATAATTAAATTACAGATATTTGCAATAACTATCCAGTCTAGCTATTACATGTTAAAACGGCCACTAATACTTTTTAAGGATTTGACGATATCTTACATTTAGTTGTTTACTAGTAGCCTAGTACAATCAAAGTTGAAATAAAATGTATGCTGGTAAGAATGTTATTGTGGATATATTTAACATAATGTTGACTAGGAGAAATGCTAAAATGGATATCTAAAATGTTATTACAGACATAGCAGTGTAGTTCGATTCAATGTTAAAACGGCTTGCCATAGACGAGAAGAAGAAGAAGAAGAAGAAGAAGAAGAAGAAGAAGAAGAATACATATTTTATTAATCCCCCAAGGGGTAAATAACATTTCTTTTTTGTTTACACTCTGTTGTTACACACATTACACGCAGGCCTGAACTACACACATATGCCAAGGACCTACACTTTTGAGGGTTTAACAATAAATATAACCACCTTGTGTTGTCCTTCGGGTCACCGGGACCCAAAGGACAACACAAGGGCTAACTATATGTTTTTGCATTGGCCTGGCGTGGGGGGGGACCCCGAAGCTCAATGCCAGGCCAATACAAAACGTCAAATAAACCGGACGGGTCCCGGTGACCCGAAGGACAACACAAGGGTTAAGACAACATTTTTAATAATACTGGCTTTATTTTGAAATTCCTTTCTATGGTGTGCGTGCCTCCGGTCGGCTTTATATCTCTGACACGCCCCACCCGTCTTGTGACCGGCAGACTCCAGAGCCAATGAGAACACACCATCTGTAAAAATGGCTTCTGACTTCAGGTGGAAATGTGTGTTGCTTCTTCTGTGCACATATTTGCTTTGTATATTAGCGACTGATAGCCAAAATAAGCCCAAGAAAAAGAAGGATATCCGAGACTACAATGACGCAGATATGGCACGGCTCCTGGAACAATGGGAGGTAACAGAGTCAGTCGTCAGTCATTAGCTAGCAACTAGCCTAGCCGTTAGCTAGGCATGTATCGTTGCGTTAGTATGCATCATCAGGAAAATGCAACTCCTTAGTATCTAACGTTAACGTTACTGTAACTCAAAGCATTAGCCCAATGTTTGTATTAGTTGCTAACCTGGGAGAGATGAGTCCAGAAATGAGTGTAGTACTGTAGTACTTGAGATTAATCTATCAGTAAAGTGTGCAGGATTTATAGATGGATGATATGTAACGTTATGGTTTGCCGCACATAACTTGTTTAGCTCGGTGGAAAGTGTCTTTTTTTTTTTTTTTCGACAATGGCCTGGCTGGTGTCAGTCACAGAAAAATGGCAGCATTAATGTAGACCCCAAAAGTTTCTGTGGTAATAGAATCAATGAAGGAATCGGGAATTTAAGAAAGCTATAACACAGATTCCACAGCGCCCTTCATTAACTCATTAGCTTAAAGCTAACTGGAGATTTGAAAATATGACTATAACCCACCGAGTCGCCCATAATGCCCAGTGTATTACAGGCCTGCCCCCTACTAGGCCTGTAATACACTGGGGGAACCCTGAAACGTAGCCTACATAAAGAGAATTAAAGAACAGTGCATTTTAAACTGTGAAGATATGATTTATAATGTCATTTGTATGTACACTTCAGGGCTCAACTGGCATAATAAACATATC
Organism: Zingel zingel; assembly: GCA_023566125.1. Classification (NCBI taxonomy): domain Eukaryota; kingdom Metazoa; phylum Chordata; class Actinopteri; order Perciformes; family Percidae; genus Zingel; species Zingel zingel. The sequence goes on from CM042315.1 coordinate 34,441,170, forward strand.
GCAAAAGACACTCAGTATTTCTTTGTGTAAGTTGTAAGAAAATTGAAAACTGCAAAATTCTTTGTGTGAAATCAGTGTTTCCTCTAGGATTTTTTTTTAGCAGTGGGGGCAGGTCTTTCCAAACTGGGTGAAATGTAAAAAAAAAAAAAAAAAAAAAGTGCCTTTGTTTTTAAATTTCCCAAGCAGTTTGTTGTATTTTACCAGAATACTGAAAGCAGCAGAACAGAGTACACTATCTGTTTATCGCAAGTGATATTCAACGTTATCGCATATCCCTTATTTTCATCATATAGTGCGGACCTAGTACAGTTGCTGTTTTACTGGTAAAGGTTTTTTTTACCTTTTTATATGACTAACTGTTAAGCTCTTAATGGTTAGCTGTGAACTGTGTAACCAGTTGTAAAAAGAAAACTGTAAAAAGAAAACAAAATGTAACTAAAATTTTCAAATATACAGTATGTAATTTCATAGTTTTTGTCCAAAGAAGGTAAAGTCCGCACAACAGCTTAATGCTGCGGAATACTGAAGAATACTTTACCGTATTTGAACATTCACTTTATTGTCCTGCACCAGCAACTACATGGATGTGCACAACGTCGTCTTTTTTTTTTTCAAACTAATTTCTTAGTTTTTGCGCCAATGTATTTGTAAGAATCATAACCTCGGGGGACTCCCTGTGTGTGTTCCACAGGAGGACGATGAGATTGAGGAAGGGGACCTCCCAGAGCACAAGAGGTCTCCCCCTCCCATCGACTTCGCCAAGGTGGACCCCTCCAAGCCCGAAGAGCTGCTCAAGATGTCCAAGAAGGGCAAGACTCTGATGGTTTTTGCTACCGTGTCGGGGGATCCCACGGAGAAAGAGACAGAGGAGATCACAGGCCTGTGGCAGGGCAGCCTCTTCAACGCCAACTACGATATCCAGAGGTAGGTAGGTAGGTAGGTAGGTAGACCTATATAAACGTAGCACAAAAAGTAAGGAAATTTGTGATTGGTAGATTATTTCTCTGTGGTAACAATGCTTTTTGGCAATACATCTTATACCGTTTTGAAAGCCTGTTTAGTTCCTTTTCAAATGGTGCCCCATTTGTAAGGAACATGCATTTGTGGGATGAGCAGCAGCACTAAGTATGTGGGTTCCACCCATGAAAAATTTGCCAAATCTTCTCTGCCAATGCCAAACAGGTTATTCTGCCATTGACTCGTTTGGTGGATTGGATGTTTGAAGAAACAAGACATATTGGCAATTTCACAATGTATTCATTTCACAAACGGGAGCCTCAGTAGCGTGTGGAAGAACCATACACAGCCACAACAGCCTGGCACCTCCTCCTCATGCTGGTCACCAGCCTGGTCACACACTGCTGTGGGATGGCATCCCATTCTTCAACCAGCATTTGTCGCAAGTCAGCCAACGTGGTTGTGTTGGTCACTCTGGCACGAACAGCACGCCCAAGCTGATCCCACAAGTGTTCAATGGGGTTGAGGTCAGGACCGCTGGCAGGCCATTCCATCCTCTCCACTCCCATATTCTGGAGGTAATCTCTGATAAACCCCGCCCTGTGGGGGCCAACGTTGTCATCTTAGAGGATAGTTTGGTCCCAGACTGTGGAGATATGGGATTGCCACTGGTTGCAGAATCTCATCTCTAAATCAGGCACCTGATTGGCAGCACCTGGGGGTACCAGAAGCTCAAAACAAGTGCAACAGCAAAAACACCTGTTTGGCATTGGCAGAGAAGATTTGGCAAATTTTGAATGGGCGCAACCCACATACTCAGCGCTGCTGCTCATCCCACAAATGCATGTTCCTTACAAATGGGGAACCATTTCAACTAAACAGGCTTTCCAACGCTATAAGATTCATTGCCAAAAAGCATTGTTACCACAGAGAAATAATCTACCAAACACAAATTTCCTTACTTTTTGTGCTTAGTTTAGGTAGGTAGATATAATGGGCAATGTAGATATTGCATTAAAGATCAGCCACTTCTTTCTACAACAGTCAAGAACCCTTTTGCAATTATGTAAGCACATAATGTAATCGGAAAACTGCTGCCCTGATTAAAAAAACAATGCAACTGATCTCAGCTGGTATTCTGTCTGGAATGGAGTGGAATGGTGTCCCCAAACATGACTGGTAGTGTAGGTAGGTAGACAGAGGCTTCAAATCCTCTCTAAATGTGCTTTTAATAGCAATTTACCAAACAACTGTTGAACAAGCAGAAAATAAACTTGAATATAATAAACTCAGTTTTTTAAATAATTATTTTTATTTTAATTTTATTTCATTATTTGTATTTTTTTTTAACAAGTCTTGTTAATTGGGGTTTCATTTACTCAAGCATAAGACATTTTTGTTTATCAAATTGTCAGAAATAACAGGAAAATGCATCGATTTCTGTCAAATAAGATTGACACGCGGACCGATCATGCTTACTGCCTTACGTACTACCCTCCTAGATTTACTTCCTATCAACTTGGTCTGCAATAAATTATTGACGTTTCTGTCAACAGAGCTGCAAAAATTAATGGATTGGTTGTCAGCTATTAAATGAATCCCTAACTACTTTTGCTCGATGGTGTTTTAAGCCCCCAACGTCGACTTCAAGGCAGCGCTGCGACCGTCGAATTCAAGGCACCTAACCATTGCCTAATCCTACTGCCTTCCAGGTGGCGCTGCCTTGAAGTCGACGTTGGGGGGCTTAACACACCAAACACCACTATTTTTTGACAATCAATTAATCAAGAAATTTACAAAAACAAAAACTCTGTCAGCTTGTTAATATGTTGTAGTTTCTTCTCTCCTCTGTGACCGTAAACTTAATATCTTTGAGTTGTGGACAAACAAGACTTTTGCCGACGTCATCTTGGTCCACATTTTACATTTTAGAGACCAAACAACTAATCCTTTCATCCAGAACATAATCCACACATGAATGGACAATGGGAATAATCGTTAAGCTGCAGCCCTATCTGTCAGTTGGACTAGCCAATTAAACAATTAGGAATGTAACCCCTGCTATTAACTATTAGAAATCAACTTGGTACGAAGGCTGACGAAGCTTTAGGGCTTGTGACTGTGTGTGCCGTAGACAGATGTGAAGCTTCGGAGCAGTGAGCACAGTGCCACCTGGTGGTTTGCAGACGGGATAGCTGCAAGCTGTTACAGACTGGACACTACTTCATGTTGGAGACTCAAGCCCAATGATCAGCGGTGGAAGAAGTATTCAGATCCTTTTACTTAAGTAAAAGTACATATACCATACTGTAAAAACACTGTAAAAGTCCTGCATTGAAAATGTTACTTAAGTAAAAGTCATTAAGGATCATCAGGGAAGTGTACTTGAAGGATTAAAAGTAAAGTAAAATCCTCACATTTTAGAAACTGGGATGGCTAGTTTCATTTATATTAAAACATCAGATTTTATAAACGTGTTTTGTGTGCAGAAATCCTAATGTGTAAAGTAACTAGTAACTAAAGCTGTAAGATGAATGTAGTGGAGTAAAAAGTACATTATTTCTCTGAAACGTAGCAGAGTAGAAGTAGAAAGTGGCATGAAAAGGAAAGACTCAAGTAAAGTACAAGTACCTCAACATTTGTACTTATGTACAGTACTGGAGTAAGTGTTCTAAGTTACGTTCCGCCAATGATGTGTAAGAGGGCTACATTTTTATGTTCAAGGTCCGTACTAGCTTTTCTCTGGATATTCTTTCAACTTCATCTCAAGGGTTATAGTGGATGGAGTTTGCTTAGTTGTCTGCAGTGCTGTTTTTGTACTTATATTATACTTACCTTAACTAGTACCAAACTAGGGCTGCAGCTTAACGATTATTTTCATTAATGTGTGGACTATTTCCTGGATGAATGGATTAGTTGTTGTGGATCAGTGTTTCCCAAAGCCAAAGATGACGTCCTCAAATGTCAAAGATGTTCAGTTTACTGTCACAGAGGAGAGAAGACATTAGGAAATACAGTATTTCCTAATGGTATATGCTTATATTTAAGAAGCTGGAATCAGAGACTTCTTTTCCATTAAAAATGACTCTAACCTTTTAATTAATTATCAAAATAGTCTGTGATTAACTTAATAATTGACAACTAATCGATGAATCTTTGCAGCTCTAGTTTACCTCATCGTATTTCACATTTATTCTCTTCTTATTCCAACATCGCGTGTCACTTGAACATCAAATGAAGCTTATTTTATTAATCTATAGGGCTGGGTATCGTTTGAAAATGTTTGATACGATACCAATATGTGATTTAGATACCGGTTCCTAAGCGCTACTTTTTTTCTATACAAATTTTATAAAACAAAAAGAAATGAAACATTACTCATTAAGGCACAAATCTTTTTATTTATGTTTCAGCTCCTACTACGTGAGTCCCGTCTCTGTGTAACGTAGAGTTTTTCCTAGACAGCCAATCGTCCGCATTATTAGAAGAAGCATGCTGCGTGCTGATTGGCTCACTGACACTGATGAGATTTACTCCTTAGGTATTGAAATTGGGTATTGAATGACGAGGCATTTTTCGATACTCTGTACTTTAGAGGTGTTTCTAAAAAGTATTGAATTAGGTACCCTGCCCTAGTAATCTAGCTGTTTATAAAGTCACTAAAAACAACAAAGTTAGGGCCGCACAATATGAGGGAAATATGCAATAACATTGTTGAATATTGCGAAAACAATATTACTTGCGATAAATACACAGATATTAATGTGTAGGCCTACTCAGTTATGCTGCTTTCAGTATTCTGCAAATACAACAAATTGCTTGTTGAATTTAAAACAAATGAAATGAAATCTTTTCCGTCATTATATTGAACAAATTGAACATTGAATTGAATTTAAAAGGCATCACTTAAAAAATGAAATGACATTTTAATGTGCAGTTTTCTACCAATTTATTTTCTTTCAACTAAAGTCTTGCACAATATGGCGCAGCCTTTCGCGATGTGTTTATCGCGGCAGTTGATATTGCGATGACAATTAAAAAAAATAAAAAAGATATGTTTTGCAGCCCTAAACGGAGGCTGTGTGAAGCGTAGCTGGTCTGATGCGCCCTGTCCCCCCGCAGGTTCGTGGTGGGCTCCAACAGGGCCATCTTCATGCTGCGGGACGGCAGTCTGGCCTGGGAGGTCAAAGACTTCCTGGTGAGCCAGCAGCGCTGCGCCGATGTCACCGTGGAGGGACAGGTGTTCCCCGGGACGGCTGCCAAGAAGCAGGACGACACCAAGCACAAGCAACAGAGTGAAGGCAACGCCAAGAAGAAGAGCAAGAGGAAGACGGAGAGCAAGAAGCCGGACCTGGAGGGGAACAGTGCCGGCCATCTGAAACACGAGCTGTGACGGAGGAACATTCCCAGGGCTCTTTACCTCTGGCCTTGGTGGGGGGTGGGGGGTGGGGTTATTCTGACCACCAAACTGTGGCGAGGGGCTGCAGGAACATGTGAAGACGTAGAGCTTCAGAGTCACTGATATGAGTGAAGTAATAAGTCCTGCTTAGGGTTGGTGGATTGTTTAAAGCTTTTCGATACCATTACCAATCCCAATACTGTGACTTCGATACCGATTCCTAAACGATACTTTTTTCGATTACAAAACAAAAAGAAATGACAAAATTACCGCACAAATCTTTTCATGTATTTTCCAGCAACTACTACATGAGCCCCATCTGTGTGTAACATAGAGTTTTTCCTGCCTGCCTCTACGTAACGCTAGACAGCCAATCACAGACATTATTAGATCTTGGTAGCAGCAAGCATGCTGCATGCCTATTGGCTCATTGACGCTGATGAGATTTACTCTGGAGGTATTGAATTTGGGTATTGAATGCTGAGAATTTTTTTTTGATACTCAATACTTTAGAGGCTATTCAGTCGATGCCTAAAAAAAAGTATTGAATTCTGTACCCAGCCCTAGCCCTACATGAACTGCTCAGCTGCTCAGAGGCTTGTTGTCTTTTTCTCCACCTCTCTCTCACTGGAACGTAGGGCCGCTCAATGATGGAAAAAAAAAAACATAATTATCACCATTATTTTTGGTCAATATCGAAATCACAATTATTTAACATGATAACTTCATTGACTTTTGGAAAGATGATTGTTATTGAATTTGGAAACAGTTAAGGGAAATTTCACAGTTGGTGTTTTCACTGTTCATTTGTTTAATACGTTTCTCATTTGAACTTTTTATTTTTCATTTAGAACACAGGACAAACTAATGGTTTACTTGAAAAAACGTAAAGTGTGTTTTTTTGCAACCGTCAGGAGACAAAATCGTAATCGCAATTTTTAAATTTGAGTACACTACAGTTTTGAAGTCATCATTTTGTCACGGGGTGGTAGCGAGCTCTTGTCAAGTAAAATCCGTGCTGTCTAATCTCTTTAGTTCTGTTTTTGTTAAGATTATCACCAAATGAAATGTAACTGGTACAGACATTGAGTCATTCATCAAACCTTTAGAGTCCTGGTATGTTCAGGTCCTTGTTCACATGCAGCAGCACTTCCAGATTTGATACAAAAGTAGCACCCACATTTTCTGTTTGATTTTTCACTGAATATGAAAATAAATCTTTTTTTTTAATACAATCATATGAGATGTCTATCATTGCTTAGGGTTGAATCACATATGGTACTCCAGTGTGAGGAGTTTGCACTTCTTATCCTGCTGGTTTTAAATTAGAATGGTTGGTTGTTTTTCAACCTGGACCCCTTGTCTTTGTATCTGATGGGAACAACAGTCTTTGAAATTGGTACAGTATTAAGCAAGACAGCGGCAAAACAAGCTGCAATGTAACGTTAATGGGCAAATGTTCATCTTAAATTTTCGTCCACTTAAAGCTGACGTGCTCGGATTATTATTCTAAGTGTCTGACAACATTATGGAAATAATCCCTACAGAGATAGACCTTTTAGTTAAATACATGCTACGAGTACTGTTTATTTAAATGGAGTCTAGTGAGTTTGGTGATGGTGATTTGTTAAACAAAAAGGATCTTACTCTTTAACAAAAAGGTCTATCTCTGTAAGGATCCTTTCCATAATATTGTCAGACACTTGGAATAATAATCTGAGCCTGTCAGTGGCAAAGACAGAACTTTAAGAGGACAGATATCGATAATGCACATTTGCCCTATAACACTGCATTGCAAGTCTGTTTGCGGCTGCCGTTTACAGCGTTCTGTACTGTAGTGGCTGACAACATGCAGATGTAATTGGACAATACGGACTAAATCAATTATATGGTCTGGATGCCTGTCTAGTTTGGGTCTGGGCTCTTAGCTACAACTAAAGGAAATCTTTAAGATTGCCGTGAGCACGGTGCTTTCCTACGCTGTGACAAGAGTGTGTTAATGTAAAAAAATTACATTTTTAACAGGTCAACCGGACGAAAAAGCCAGTTGTACATTGGCAGAGTGCCACCTACTGTACCAGAGGTGGAGTTACTCCCGTCATTCTTCCCATTCTTCCCTGCTCATGTATATGGGGAGAACTGGCATAAGCCAGTTAATCACTCAACCAGTTACTGCTGTCATGTACACGCACTGAGTGTGTCTGTCAGCGTCTGGTTTTTCGTTTGTCCTTTTCCTGTTTCAACATGACAAAGCCATGTCCATAAGGAAATAGTTCTTCCAGTTTGATGTGGAGGAACTTGTCTAGCCTACAGACAGGTTCCAACATCTGGTGAAAAGCCTGAAAACTGAAGAGTGGAGGCTGTCAGAGCAGCACAGTGATGCCCATGGTGTCCAAATCACACGTATCGGATATGAGTCAAATGTCTGGGTGACCACATCCCTTTGCTCATGTAGTATATTTAAATGAGAGTGGAATGCAGATAAAGCTGGGAACTACTGACTTGTTTTTGACAATTTCTTCGTTTCTGTCGCTTTTTTTTTTAAATACATGCATACATGTCCCAGGACCTCCCTAGATAGTTGGAGATCTCAACCCCCCCTCCCCCCCCCCATGTTGAACACAAAGTTATGCCCTTGCTCAAACATCAGCATAATATTCAGTATCTGTTTGTCCCAGCAGGGACAAACAGATGTGCGGACACAGTTACATTCAGACAAACTGGTCATCATCATTTATTTCTGTACAAAAGTCCTCAAAGAAATTAAAAGTCATGGAGCTTACTTTACAAGTCCAAGCCACATATACAACACATCCATTTGGTGTACAGTTAAAACAGTCCAACTATACCGAGAGTCATATGCATGTACAGATGATACAAATCTTTTAAAATGGAGCAATAATGGTCTCTGACATACAGTATACAGTACATACCGGACAGTAATACAATACAACTCAAAAGATGGCCCTTGTACATTTGGATAAACTGTGTCTGTACAATAAATTAGTATAAAATATATCTCTTAGCAATCTGTGGATTTTTTAAAAACACAAACATACAAAACACTAAATTACTGCTACAACCTCCGAAAAAAAGACCAGCTATTTCGCCGAGGGGAATCCTTTTTCTCGCCAGATTGAAAAGAAGATTTCCTTTAATTATTATTTCTGAAATGGGGGAAATTGCACATTTAAAAAGTCCCTGATTTAACATTCAATGGCCAATTTACTTTTAATTTTATATTCTTATGGGCTTCTTGCTGGTTCACTCCAAAAAACACAGGCGGATGGATATCACAAACACTGATATGAAAAAAAAAACATGGGAGGAAAACATCACAATATCAAGTGAGCGAATGCTCGGTACAGAGCGGGTTTACAACCACTGGTCTGGATGCAAAACAAGGAATGTTTCTCTTTCTGTTTCTTCTTCTTTTTCTTCTTCTCTGTTCTCGTTTTAAACAGTTCAGTCAAACAAAGCAGGCATATAACCAAGAAACCACTTGACATCTACATGTGTTACATACCACAGAGACCTGCATGGAAAAGACGCTCGGTGATGCAGCACGCACATTATACATGCGTTTGATTAGCTCACTCACACGGTCTTAGTATTTGCACCCTCTGTTCATATACAGGCATTGCTTTTGCAGTATAATTCACCTAGCAACCATCGGCTGACGATCCATTGGAGAATTGGCGGGTAGTTATACAAATATCAAACAACCAGGCTGGAAAAAGAAACTCTTGTTAAACGATCAACGTAAAAGTGAATACCCCCAGTCTCCTACCAACCTCAGTCATACACAACTCTTTGTAATCAGTCCCTCCAGGATTTCGCGGCCTTTTTTTGAGATTGTTGCAGCCCAAAATGCCTGATTTTGCGGGAACTTTTTTAAAAAATTGCGATAAAAGTTGCGATGTCTTTTGGATGTTTGTTGCAATGAAGTTGCGAGAGACAGTGAAAATTGAAAAAAAAGTTGCGTTTTTTTTTTTTTTGTATAGTTCTTTAAAAATTCAAAGGAAACTTGTTTCGGGGAGAATAAAACTATCCTGGGCTGAGTTTTCCTAGTAACCTTACCAAAAAGTCTCAGGATGCTGCAAATGTTGGTATAATATGAAAATGGCTGGTGGATTTAAGACAAAAAATAATTTATTGAATGAATCAAATGTGAACATATGTGTCAGTGGCTTGTTGATCTTTACATTGTTAGTTAATTTCCTATCCTGGCCTGGGACACATTCAGATTGATAAAGCACTTATTGGACTTTAACTTATTATTGCACGTACAATAACGAGTGTATTTAGGTCATTGTGTCGTCTCATCTCCGGTTTTTCCTGCATCCACCGTGTGTGATTGTGTGTGTGTACGCGTCAGTAGCGGGGGGGGACTGTATGAGCAGCAGCCCCGCCCCCGCCCACTGCAGACAGCCGACAGGATTGAAACAGCAGCCGCTGACTTTAGAGTGAAAAAACGTTACAGCGTACATTGATGTTAAAATTTCTACAGGTTGGCAGGACGGTCTGAAATGTTTTGCACGGTCTTTCGCTGTAAATGTGAGATGTTTGAGTCTCGTCTTCATATCGGAAACAAGCTCTCTCTCACTCCCGCTTGGTCAGTGGCACTCAGACGTAAAGTCTGGCGCGTGGGAAACTCAAATTTGCGGAAAAGTTGCGGTGATTGGTCAAAATTGCGAGTCGCACCAAAGTCATGGTGATTGGTTGAATTTGCGTGAATTGACGCGATCGCAACATCGCGAAATCCTGGAGGAACTGGTAATAGCATTTATGTTTCTTGCTAATAGTTCAAACTAACTCTTGTGGATTTGCCCATTTGGTATAGTTTGTTTAGACAGCTATCAGAGGAACTTTGGTCCAAGCCAAACTAAACTGTTTGGAAAGGTGAGTCTCAGTGAACCAGGACTCTCAAAGACACAAAAGTGACTCAGATGACTAAGAAGTTGTTCGTAGCGTTTATGTGTCTCTTCGTAGCCGCTCTCCATCTCTTTGTTTTCATTTAGCATTTCTTTGTAGCTGTTTTGCAGCTCCCTGACCCCTTTGGGATCCTGGGCTTGGTATGCCTGTTCAGTTACCCGACCATGATCACAATCTTCCCCTTATTAACAAAATCGTTTTGTACCTAATCCCAATGTAGTTGCCAAGCACGTATACTGAAAGACTATCCAACTGAAAACCACTGGCACAGAATATTTTGCACATTTGTTAATTACAACTTAATCTGGGTGACACCATGTCTTCTGTTGTAAAAAAATACTTGTGTATAATTGTCTTTTGTAGGAGGTAAATTAGAGTAATTCAAAATTCTTTGTGATCCTCTGAGTAGATTTGTAACATACTTCGCTATTGGTTAGATAATCTTCCCAAGTTCGGGGAACCAAGCAAGAGGGTCTCAGTGTCTGAACCCTGGCTGTACATAAACTTTAACCAATAGCTTATACGTTGCTTTATACTGGATACAGCCTTCCATATTCCTCACTTAAAAGTTGAGTGAAAAGTATCTAAAACTCCCTACCAAAACCACAACCACTTCAACCAGTGATTTGCCAGATGTGTGAAGCGGTGTGAGACTCTTTTTCACGCAGTTCCGTTTGAGTGACAAACAAGTTCAAGACAAGGAATGTCGCTGAGGAGAAACTGACCCAAAAGTGTATAGCTCAACCTTAACAACATGATCAAACAGCTTTTTCTAACATTGTCATCCAAAAGTCACACCAATGGATATCCATGTTTCTGCTGTAGATGTCAGAGTGCTGGGGGTAAACCAATAGCGAAGTCCGTTACAGGACAGACCATGTACAAAATATTGAAAGTTTAACTGTCTTCAGCCCTGGTTTCTCTGCCAAAGCTTTAATCAGTGTACCTTGAGCAGACTGATCTTATGAAATTGCGTCTGTATGCCAATTCGTATGCCATTTTTGGCACGTTATCAAGACGCATACTTGCTTTTTAGCGTGCTTATCAATGCCGCTTGGCCTCCATTGACTTACATTACCTTGCGATTGCGTGTGAATTTACGCCATAGCGAGTAGTATGAAAGGGTGAAAATCCGCATAGGGATGTTGGCTGGGGTGGCGGATGGGTCAAACAGGACTTTCACCTAGGAGACCGGGGATCGTGTCCCGCGTGTCACGTTTCCCTCATGCCCCTCTTGTCACATTTCCTAAACCCAACCCCGTTCTTCTTTTCCTAAACCAAACCGGTTCTTCTTTTCATAAATCCAACCCGTCCGCTGTATACGGCGCTCAAAATGCGTACAGATAACAAGCCACTTGGCTTTAGAAAGTGGCGTGTATGTTTACGTGAAGTCATGTTGCCTTGAGAGTAGTCAGTTGATGTTTTTGGCATGGTCAGAGAACTAACAAGCCTATTGATAATCAACAGGCCAATGTTAATGTTCACATGAAACAAAGTTAATATCCATATTAGCTGGTGCACAAAACGGATGTTTTCATGGATGGTTACTATGGCTAACATTATGTAAACATACCAATGATTGTTAGTGACACAATGACAGTGACTGTTTCAGTCAGAAACACAACCAATATCGATCATGTCTATTAATGTCTGTGGAGGCAGCCACATATCTGCAAACACCATTGGCTGTTCTGAGCCACTGTTGCCTCCAATATGGCCGCCAGAGGATGTGTTGTCACCTTAAGGCCATATTCACACTAGACCAGGGGCTCCGGCAAAAACAAAAGTCCTCCCATTCTTCTGAATGGGGGTAGTGGGCTAAAGCTTGATTTATGGTTCTGCGGAGGCTCCATGCAGAGCTTTCACCGTAGCCTACGTAAGTGGCCTGGGATCTCATTTATAAATGTGGCGTACGCACAAAACGGGGCTGAAAATGTGCGTACGCCACTTCCCATGCAAAGGTTGTGATTTATAAAAAAACAAACTTGACGGGAGGGCACAGATGGTGAGGTGGTGAACTGAAGTCAGACTGCAGAAAGTACTTGTGGGAATAACAATTACTCGTAATATTTTCAAGTATTAATACTTTTTCACTCCATATCAGCCACGTTACCATGAAGATTAAATTCAGCAGTGTAATTTGTGCATGTACTGAGTGATAATTGTTCCATAAACACTTTAAAAATCCAACTCAAATCTTGAATAAAAATTCGTTATTAATGTTTAATTGGCGCTGTCTCACCGTCACATTGTCCGCTACGGAGTGCAGGAGGAGGAGATGGCCTGACTCCATGGATTACAGGATAGCATCAAATACCTTACCTTTAGATAACTGCAGAACAGTGTAAATAACTAAATATCTGTCTTTAATACTGTGTGTGCATATATCATCAAATGTAAAAGTCTGGAAATATAGCCGTTAAGCTCTCGCGCAATCGTTACCCTTAATGTCCTCGTTATCGGTCCGAACTTTAATACTGTTCATAACAACACCTGCATGAAGAAAAGTGTGTTTGCCTATTAGACTTTCGTCTTCAAATTGTATCTCGGGGTTGCGGATACGACTGGTTGATGCTGTGATTTTGGCAAAGTGTTAACAATCACAATATGTTGTAAACATATAAATTCTGCGGTGAACCCGTGCGTAATGCTGCATAATTGCGCTGCTGGACCTGCAGGAGGACTACGGCAGTAAAAGAATTAGGAGAAGAAGAGGCTTCAGGGACCATGACGATGACTGGCTAATATGCGGATTTAAATTCCCTGAAGCTGAGCTCTTGGATCTATGTACTGAATTGGGTCCAATAGAGAGGGCATCGCGGCGGAACCGTGCCACCCCGGTCAAAATACAGGTCCTCGCCACTCTGGGGGCAACCGGCCGTTTCCGTAGGGAAATGGCAAACAGCTAAGTGTTTTATATAAATATTATATATAATCTTCAACTTTATCACTAAGGCTTGTTTGGATATAATATATAGCTCTGTTAAATCTTATCATATAGGTCTGGTATATCGAAACTGTCCCCGAGTGCCGTAATCCCTGCCGTTTTGGACGTCTGAGAAGTTTTTTTTCATGACTTGGCATGATTCGGCATAACGAAAGAACAACTGCCAGGGTCATTAACATACAGATCAGCATTCATGAGGTGCTTTGCATTTCCTATTTATGGTTAAAAATGGGTGTGTACAGGACGGGATAAGAGGCTGATTCACGTACGCACTCTGGGTAATCTGTGATTTATACACTTTTAGTAAGGATCCTACGCACAGTTTTATAAATGAGACCCCTTGTATTTATACTTGTGTGTTGGTGTCTGCGTCGAGCGGGCATGTGTGTGTGGGGAGTGGGTGATAGCAAGGGAGAAAGTGAGAGAATGACGGCGATTAGTGTCGGAGCAAGTAGTGTCTCTAGAGTCATAGTGATAGAAACAAAATGTCTTCCTGGAGAGCCAGGAAATGAGTCGGGGGGGGGGGGGGGGGGGGGGGGGGATATGCAACGCTACCAAGCCACGGCCGAGTGACGTGTAGTTACATTTTTCGAGAGGTGCACGTCAGGCTACGGGTATGGTCCGGCGTAGGTTCGTGTCTCCACGTACCGACGTACGTAGCAACGGCGTAGATTTTACACAGAAGTATAAATCACGCTTAAGGCAGAGCAGAAAAAAAATTCAACTTTTGGAGAAACGCAACCTGACGTCATGCTGCGGCGGCCAATCACGTAACCAGCAATCAGTCGAAAACAATAATGGTAAATATATAGTCTACTTGTAAAAAACACAAAGGGATGTCACAGAAATTGTCATTAAAGGGACAGTTCACCCCAAAATCAAAAATACACATTTATCCTTATACCTGTAGTGCTATTTATCAGTCTAGAGCAGGGCTCTTCTACGTTTTTTAAGCCAAGGACCCCTTATCTGAGAGAGAGACGGAGCAGGGACCCCCTACTACATATGTTGTATAAAATGGAGTTTAATATTAAACTGGGCCTACAATAACGTGTATGGCGGCCTAAAGCCTATATACATGCTGTACCTTTTTAGTGTACAGAATACTAAGCTATTAAATAATTGTTGCCATGATTTTATAAATGTTTTAATGTTAAACATACATGTATCTGTGGATCTTAGTGACTACCTTACCTTATCATTAATGTGTTTTTTTCACAAATTGGCTGATTTATATTTGCTAATAAATGTTGGATTCATGTTAAGACATTTTCATTTATTTTTTTTTACTTTCAAAAAATTTATAATACTTTGGTGGCCCCCCCTGCAGTGACTCTGAGGACCACCTAGGGGTCCCGGACCCCCTGTTGAAGACCAGAGAAGATCAGAGGATCTAGACTGAGTATCACTACGGGTAAGAGAAGAATATGTATTGAACTGAAGTGACACTCCCACACCGGTGCAGGGTAGCCGGACTACCTGATCTAATCTGAACGCAGCCTTAAGACCTCTACTGATGGGATTACCTACACATAGAGAGTTCATTGTGGGCAGTGATGGCTCTGGGAGAGGGTCTTCCCTTTTTTTCCAACACACAAAATCCCATAATTCGTTCTCACTGCCAAACCTAGAGAAAACTCCTCTGATCCTGGACAATGGCTTGGAGCAGCTGACTCTGCAGTGCTGGCAGTATGCATGTGTACATGTGTGTCATTGCATTTTTTGTCGGGGTGGGGTGGGGCAGGGGGTAATGTGTGTCAGTATCTCAGGGGCTACATAGTCTCTTGGCTGTCCTCCCCACTCTGCCTGCCTGCCTGCCTGTCTGCCTGCCTGCCTTCCTGCCTCTCTCTCATAGCTTCATCTTGTGGACCACAGGGACAGGCAGGACCTGGTGGATCTTGGCCCGGTCGGTGTCCACCTCCAGATGGATCCAGTCAGGGTGAAAGGAGCCCTTGAAGCCCACAAATGCCAGCTTATCTGCAGGGAGACCACATCACATTAACGTTATTGAAATAATCAGAGCACCAGGGGGTTTTTCAGCCTCACATTCACTTCTGAACAGCCCATTCTGAACAGGAGCCTCCTGTTCTAGTCAGTGGAAGCAAGGGACTGTGATTCTTAATAATTGTATGACATCAAGTAAACTCATAAGGCTGGTTAATGTAAGAATGTTGCTGCTTTTCCAGTAGTTTTCCAATTTAAACTTTTGTTAACATTTGTGACTCATGTCAACTCAAATCAACTTTATTTATACAACACATAGTCAAACACAAATGCTCTTAAAGGAACACGTCGACTTATTGGGACTTTAGCTTATTCACCGTAACCCCAGAGTTAGATAAGTCCATACATACCCTTCGGTTATACGGTTAGAAGATGACTCTGTCTCATGTGACGTTATTTGTACACGCTGTGACTATACAAATCACAACATGTAAATAGGAACATGTTGGTGTTATTTTGTCACTTATTCGGAGCATTAGGCTAGTTGGAACCAATTACCTTCAGGATCCATGCTAGGCTAAGCTACCGGTGGAGCCGTCTGACAGAGTTACAACACGCACGGAGATGAGAAGGGTATGTATGGACTTATCTAACTCTGGGGGTTACGGTGAATAAGCTAAAGTCCCAATAAGTCGGCGTGTTCCTTTAACATTATGTGCTTTACATAAAAAAGACAATTACAGTAAAACAAGTGCAAAAAAAATCAGTGAAGAGTATACAAATGCTTAGATATCCAAGACACACAACACACGCACGCACACACACGCACATGCACCAAGAGATTAGCCATAGACTTTTTTTGTCTTTTCTTTTTGATCTTCCTATGTAATTTATATTTACATATCACCCTAATGTCTAATCGTTGATCAGAGAAATGTAGTTGCAACCTGATTGTTGTGTGTTGCTTATGTTGTTTTCCATTCTATCACTTTTGGTTGTGCCATTTTTGTTAGATGTGTACATTTTTGATAGATATGTTTTTCGTTCTGTCCAGATGGCAGTATTTGGACATTCTTGTCACACTGTGACCTGGGTAAAATGCAACCAATGAAGCAACAGCCCCATCCAGTACATTTCTGTTGAAAATGCAGTGTTTTGTCCAATGCATTCCAAGAACAGTATACCCACTGTGAGCACATTGATCTCAGCAGACCTAGAGTTAGTTACCTTTCAATTTGATGCTTTTGTCGGCTCCAAGTCTTTCCAGGACTTTAGTCCAGGATCCTCTGGTAACCAGACGGCCCTTAGACGTAATGAGGACGATGGAACTACAGACAGAGTGAAAGACAGCGCATCATTTTAGTATTCACATGTAGCTGAAAGTAGCTGCATTTGTCTCTTAAGCTGTGTGTTATACTGGAGCCTGAGACTCTAGCATTTGGCTCAGTGTATTAACACTTTGTGGCAATTCAATTCAGTTCTTTTGGAGGCCCACACATCCAAAAACCCCCAAAAAGGAAAAAAGTTGTGACAACATGATGGTAAATCACAATTAAGTATCTTAAACAGATTGGTAGAGCAAGCTGTTGAAGGATTTTTAGTAGGGCTGTCAAAATGAGCGCATAATAACGAGTTAACTCAAATTCGTTTTAACGCCACTCATTTCCATTCTGTGATTCAGGCCGCTCCGTAATTTGGGAAATCAGAAAGCGATACAGCTGTAACGTTGTGGGCGTCTAGAAGAAACAAAGCTCCTTGAGTAAAAATGGATAAAGAAAATGGCAGGTTAATTTCCAAAGCCCTTCCAGATGGTTCTCTCCACAAGACTAAAGTTATGTCCCCCACACTTACAACACCTCTGAGTTGATTTGAATGCACCGTAAGTAGGCGAAAATATCCTGTTTAAAGAACATTTAGAACGGATACAAAAATGTGTGATTCATTTGCGAGCAACCGCAAGTTAACTATAGACAATCATGCAATTAATTATGAGTTAATATTTGAATCTATTGACAGCCCTAGTTTTTAGTGTAGTTGGACAGGAAATGAGCAGCGTTTACCCGTCTCTCAGTCCACTGACGTAGTTGTCGATCTGTGCAGGGATGCCCTGTAAGATGGAGTTCCTGAAGCCTTTGTTCTCCACCACCTTCCCATCATGCCCATCGATCACTGTCAGCTGCACCCCGTCTTCTGGTTGGTACAACTTCCTGCCGTTCACCTGTCACAACACAGCCGGCCAATCACACTACAGTTCTGGGATCTGTATAATGCCGACACTGAACACTGTAATACTGTCACTAATTCAGCAGCACTGACATCAAATAACACAAGCCATATATAACATGTCAGAAAAAACTCTAAATAAATCACTTTATATAGCACTTTTAAGACAAAATGGGGTTCGATTTGCTTTATCAAAATAGAAGAATAAGGCAGTATTCCTCAAAGTCAATTCAATTGTACTCATAGTGTCAAATCATAACCTCTAAAAGAGTGGTCCACTGGTGGTCCACGACTAAATTTAGTCATTTAAAAGTAAAAACTGTGTTTCTCAAACTCTCTGTGAACAATTCCAAAGCCCAAATAGAGAGTAGCATAGATGTGGTGTTTTCAATATTAAATAAACTGGTATGTAAATTCAAACTAATATTATTTGATTTGGCTGTTTTTTCTGTGTTGTCGGACTTAAGCTATGAAGCTGACCGTTTTGCGACACTGCCTCCAATTTATGTTACAATTGATCACCATCACCTTTGGAGAAAATGCGGAGGAATAAAATACATGGTCGCTGCATTCTCAGCATAAGCAGCAACATTCTTCCAAATGAGATGGCAACAGAGACAATGAGGGAGTCAGCTATTTGTAAAAACTGTCATTTAGTTTGGCTGTGATTTGCAATAGTCTGTTAAAGTAGGAGGCCTGTTGTTTTGGGGGATATTTTGACAGGTGGTCTGTGAGTTTTTTTTATTGGGTAAGTGGTCTTTGGTCTGGTCTGGACTTCATACATGTGAAACATGTTTGTGCAGATGCTAGGCTGATCTCTGGAGATCCTTTCCACAGTCTTTATATAGTAGCATGAACCATGAGCCCTGGTCAAACTCAGCCAACAGCCGGGCTCCTCGTGTTTAGGAATTCTGTAATGGACATATCCCCTGCATCCCCCCTTGAAATCTGTGCCTACGGTATCACGTGACTGCGGTGGCAGTTTTAATCACATACGACACAGACGGGGGTGAGTGACAGCAAATGTTCTGTTACCGCCTCTCCAAATTAATCCTTGTCATGATTGATGTCAGACCTGCCCTATTGGTCATGTATCATGATGTAGCAGCTATCTTAGCCCAAACAGGGGGCTGGAGTTGAGATATATGCACCTGCTGGACAAAGCCATGATCAGGGATGGAGCCACATGTTGTAAACATTCGGAGCCATGTTTTTTCTTTAATTTTGTGGAAGCATTTTTCAGTCAAAGGTGAAACAACACAGATATGATGGGTTATAG
Source organism: Zingel zingel (assembly GCA_023566125.1). Classification (NCBI taxonomy): domain Eukaryota; kingdom Metazoa; phylum Chordata; class Actinopteri; order Perciformes; family Percidae; genus Zingel; species Zingel zingel. The sequence goes on from CM042315.1 coordinate 34,459,854, forward strand.
TGGGACCTGCCATGCCTGCCCCATTAACTTCAATAGAACGGACACCAAAGTCTGGCACCAATACAAAACCCTAATGACGTATAGTCTATATCCACGACATTCCACTTCCAGGATTGCTCCGTTGCCGCCGAAAATTCTGCCAGATTTTCGTCTTTACGGCCGGATGTCCGTTACCTTCCTCTTTTTATCGTTTTAGCGTTCTAACCTCCGGTGGATTTCTGAGCACTATGGTTAACTGCTCCTCAGATCTCTGCAGGGTAAATCCAGACAGCTAGCTAGACTATCTGTCCAATCTGAGTTTTCTGTTGCACGACTAAAACTTTTGAACGTACACATGTTCCACCAAAACAAGTTCCTTCCTGAGCCTATTTTGCAGAGGCACCATGGCTCCATCCGGAGCTTATTGCCGCCCAAGACGATTGTGATTGGTTTAAAGAAATGCCAATAAACCAGAGCACATTTTACTTCCATCCCAGAATGCTGTGTGGACTAGCCAGACCTTCCTCCGCAGTGCTGACACTAAATGACGTATAACTGTACAACTCATCGGTGTAGAAGTGAAACCTGTATTGTGTCTCTGAATGATACTTTCTCAATACTGTATGTTATAATAATTTCTGTTCAGTAACCCACAACCAGTGGTCTAAGTCTAAGCTGTTGACCACAGTGACAGTAAATGTACACCTTGTATTCCCCTGTATGTATGCTACACAGATACCTCAGTGAAGGCAAAGTCCTCCTTGATGTGGAAGAACCGAGTGTTGTAGGACTCCAGTCTGACCTCCAGGAAGTGTTCTGCTGAGTGCTAAGAGGAAACAAGCAAATAAACACACATGGAATGAATACACAATATTTGGCTTTGCACAGAAGTCATTTAAAGTCAGTTTTCACTCACCACAATCACAGAGCTAAACAAATGACATTAAAGAATCACAGCTGCAAAATGTCACTTTGACATAAAAAAGATATATTTCTAATGACTGCTGTGGGTAAATTAATTTCAGCAGCAGTAAAAGTTAACAGAATAGAGCCAAGAAAGAGGCGGAGAGTCGACAAAGAGTGTGAATAAGGATAGAACAAATGGGGCATTCATTTGATGGAATATTTTTCTTAGAAATAAGGTACATGCCTACAAAGTTTAAAACATGAGTGCATGTATGTATACAAGCTGTGTTAGAGATATTAAAAACACACCTTGTGAAAATATACAAACCTAGTAAATGTATTCAGTATGAACATATCTGAAAATTATCTTCAACTGTAATGCATGTATTAAGGGCCGTCCACACCAAGACCGATGACTAAAACGATAACTATGGAATATATAGTTTTTAAAAAATGGTTCTTAATCCAGTGTATGATGGAGTCCACACCACAACCGTAATGACAACGACAGTGGCGAACAATATCGTTGGGATCACTTTCAGTCAGAGCGATTGAACGATAGAAACACTAACAGTATTCAGTTTTCCTTGGATTGGGGTGGCACCTAAATCATGGTTGCAGCTGCCGCTGTGGTCCTGCTCAGCGCCCTACTACGCCCTGCTAGGCCACACTATGCTCTGAAATGCTATAACTATTATTTCTAGTCATAGTTCCATTATCTTTAATAATATATCATTGCCACTGTTCATCATACCAACTGCTACAATTATTATGAATCATATTTCTCTATATCTCTATATCTGTATCACTGTCTCTGTGTCCCAACCGGCACTGGCAGATGCCCACCCACCAAGAGCCTGATTTCTGCCTAAAAGGAAGTTTTTCCTTGCCATTGTTGCACTAAATGCTTGCTCTTGGGGGGAATTATTGGAATTGTTGAGTATTTGTAAATTATAGAGTGTGGTCTAGATGTACTCTTCTGTAAAGTGTCTTGAGGTAACTTTTGTTATGATTTGATACTATAAATAAAATTGAATTGAATTGAATTGACAGCCAATCAAAATCCATCGGAATTTAAAACATGGCATGGCAGACAACACTGCATACAAAAGGTGTGTTTGTTCCACACATGTAGTCAATGGCATGTAGTTTAAGTAAGTAGTACGTAAAGTCATTTGTTCAAGCAGCAATTACGACCTATATTTACAGTTCTAGTGGTGGACCTCTAGTATCCGTAGTATGAACGATGGGAGCAAAACAGTAAGTAAGGTGAGGAAGTATAAGAGGGACAAATTTCCGTGCAAGTGGGCATTCACACCAAGAAATGTGATAGAGAGATTTTCCGCAGGGTTGTGCGGTGGAGTGTCAAAGAAACGGCCCATTTGTGTAACGTCCTGTTGTGTTCTAACCATCCCCCCCAACAAAGCACAAGTAGACTTTATATTTCACAATTACTTTTTTTAGTTAGAGAGAGATAGTACAGAGACAAGCAAGACATAGCGAGTGCTTTGTTGTTGCAGGAAACATTCAGCTATTACACAAACTCCTGTGCAGTTCAGTGCTTGTGTTTAGTTTTTTACCCTCATAGTGTTTTAAAACTTTCTTGTGGAAGCGATAGAGGCAGTGATGTTTCCTGTTTCCTGTACGGGACTCTCACACGTCTCAAACCATAGCTCGAAACACACTGACAAGTCTGATCTCCGGTTACATGACTGGCCACCGCAGCATGACGTGGGGTTGTGTTTCTCCAAAAGTTGAGTCGGTCTCAAACTTTTCGTTTTTTTGAGTGTCCCCCCTAAACGCACCACCCCCATTCAAAATTAACGGGAAAACCTGCGTTTTTGCTTCTGTGTTTTTTGGACCATCGGACGGGCGACACAGGCAGTATGAACACAGCCTAAGGTGGCAGGTTGGGGGGGGGTGTTCAAACAAACAAACACAGGACCTTCACCCAGGAGACCGGAACAAACAGAGCTTCGTCAACTCTGTGTCACATGCATAACCGGAAGTGACTATACTTTAGGGCTGGGACGATTTGTCAACATAGTCAATGTAATCAATTACGTAAATGCGTCACACATAGAAATCTATAAATAACTGGCTGCCTCCAGCAACAGAGCAAGTATGGATTCCTCGCAAGTTCAACAACACATTGAGAAAAAGGCTTGCACACGGTCTAAAGTGTGGGAGTATTTTACTCTTAATGCCAACAACAACGTGGTAGTCTGTAGACTATGTAAAATGCATCCCTGAGTCAGGATAACAGCAGCAACACACCGTAAGTTCTGCTCACCTTTTTGTCCCTTTCCCTCCCAAGTAGAGTTTAGATTCTCTGCCTGAGCCCCTGCCCGAACTTGACCCACGGGCCGGGTCGGGCCCATATGTCCCGCCACTATCCTCAGGCTGGGCCCTTCATCAAGTATTTGTGACATCATGTGTTAATCATTACTAATTGGGTGGGGAGAAAGGTATGCCTCTGCAGCTTCTCCTGTAACTCTGGGTATATGTCCTGCACTGACTTGAGTGTGAGGTAAACTGTGCTAAAATTGTGTCTCCCCCATCTGTAGCACCGTCTTCGATAATTGCGCAACCAGGCCAGATTGTTTCAGATATCTCATGGGTCCTTCATATGATACATTTTTTATTCTTTTTATATTTTTGAACATACAATATACAGAACAAACAAATACAATCGAACAAGAACCAAAACCCTCTCCCACCCCCACCCTCTGCGGTCTCGAGGAAAACAAAACAAACCAATATACAAAAAAACAGAAATCACACCTTGCCTAGTCGCTCGCCTCTAATTCTTGTGGTGTTGAGGTCATTAGAACTAATACTTGTGCTGCTGCGTTTTTACATAGATCTATAGTCGACTTGGCTTTGTTAATCCTTGCTGTAGAGAGCTCAAGCATAACTATGTCCAACCACTGTTTTATACAAAACGAGTGGGGAGTGGGAGGGGGGAGCCAGCATTGAGCTATCATTTTCTTGGTTGCTGTTGAGCCGGCTAGCCAAATTTTCTTCTTTCTCCCAGGCAGGTGTAATTTAGAGTCATCATTAAGTAGCAAAACAATCAGTCAGTAGGAATTCGGCATCCTATCATCCTATCAGATATTATTGATGTTGTTTTATTCCAAAACTCATGCACCAGTTCACACTCCCAGACCATGTGCAGGAAAGTTCCAGTTTGTTCAGGTTGACAGAACATGCAATAGGGAGTAGGAATAACTTTAGAGACGTATCTCTTCTGAGGAGTCCAGTATGTCCTATGGCATATGTTGAAGTGGATATACTGTTGATTTGGGTTCTTGGAACAGTGGGAAATGTCCCAAACTGTCTCCCAATTAAAAAGTTCCCCTCAGGGCTCAGCTTTCGCTCCCATTTCTTTACTATTGGGAGTTCTCCTACGGATACTTGCATCAGTTTAGCATAAATCTTGGATACGAATCCTCTCACAGGAGAATCAACAAGCCATTTAATGATTGGGTGTGCCTCAAGACTGTTTCCCCACGGTACTCCATAACATTTTAGGGCTGAACTTAAGCGAAGATAAAGGAAGAAGGATGTCCTATGGACCTCATAGATCTCAGGTCTTCAAAACGTAACATACCTTCCTCATTGACTAGCTGGTCTAAAGTATAAATACCTCTGTCACTTCACTGGTTACAAGTAAAGGGTTTGTTACCAGACATTAGGTATGCATTGTGCCATATTGGAGTATTCAAATGCCACGTATTGGTGTATCGTAAAGTTGGTCAGTGTGTTGGTGATAATAGGACCATAGGCAACTTTTTTGGGCACACACTTGCAAAAGCAAGGTCTTGCAGTCTTAGACTTCCAGTGAGGTTTTGCTCTATTTCTCTCCATGGGACTGTAGATGAGGGGTCCATCCACACTCTGAGGGCCCATATCTGAAAGGCTCTGTGATACACTTTAAGGTTAGGGAGGGCCAGGCCTACATGCCACATTCTAGATCTTTCTCCTAACACATCAAAATGGAATGTGGTTATCAGTGCATTGTGATCAGACAGGATTGCTGGTTCTATTGCTATTGTGTGGAACATTGCCTTAAGTTCACTGGAGCACAAGAAATTATTAATGCGGGAGTGGGTGAGGTGACGTGTGGAAAAGAAGGTGTAATCCTTGCTAGTAGGATTGTGCATCTTCCATATATCTGTAAGATGATGGGATTCCACAACTCCTCTAAACATGTCTGATGTGTGTCTTTGGGCTTTCGTTTGGTTGACCCCTGATCTATCCTGATTTAAATCTAGTACCACGTTCATGTCTCTCCCTATAATTAGTGAATAGTCATTGAGAGATGAGAGTTACTCTCAGATGCCTGGGATGCCTTTAGCATGCAGCTTACACTGCACTCCTATAAATCCCTGGCGCTGCTGGATGGTGAAAGCGCTGTAGTCATGCTTAAAGCGCAGCGTTGCATTGGAATTACGAATTGGGCCTTACTACTGTACTTGTCTCGCCCCCTGGATAATTGCTTGACGGTCCTGGTATCTCAGACAACTGAGAATCAGCGTGCGCGTCGTTGCACCCTTGCCGTAGATTCTGTTCGCCCTGTCAATTTCGATGGTAGCCCTGTTCCGTAAGGAGGGGATCCATTTTGGCAACTGATTTTGCAGAAATCCAACTGGGTCATCTTTTTCGCTGCCCTCTTTCAGTCCAATAATGTGCACGTTGTTTCTTCTCGATCTGTCCTCCAGTTCGGCTAACTTCAACTCAAATTTCTTCTGGTCATCAATGCAGGCTTTCATCGTGTTTCTCATCTGTCTGTTGTCTCTTTGCGCCTCGTCTAGTTGTTGTACTAGGTCTCTTACTATAGTTCCCTGCCTCTCCAGCTCTGTCCTGATGTGTTGTAGCGAGGTGTCAATTTCTGCTAACGCTTCCTTCACTGCAATGTGGACCGCTGATTCAAGCCCACTTTGTTGTTTTTCCACGACCTTGGTCATAACCTCCTCCATGCGTAAGTCCGCGTTAGCTTCAGAATCCTTTCTAGCTGTTGCCATGTTGGCAGAGTTGGCAGAATTCTGTCCTCGGGAAAACGGCAGGGAGACCTGTTTTTTTTTCGCTCCTGCAGGCATTCCACTAAGTCACCGTGGTAACAAATGAAATGGTTGACATCGAATAAAAAAGAACAGACCTGATTTTTTATGAAAATGCGGAAGTGGGCGAGGAGCCTCATCTTCGAGCAGCCATGCCATTGTCGGTCACGTGATATCCCACCTTTATAACGTCAGTTATAATGGCCCACGTATTAAAAAATTGTCGTGCCGGGCACAAGGTGCACTGTAGACGGGTATGACTTAACATTAAGCATCATCAAATGCTGTCAGTCAGCAGAGTTATTTTTTTGGTTTACCATCATCATGAGTGACCCAATCGATTACAGACTGTTATATTAGACACTCTGCAACTTGCCTTATGTTGGATTTATTTGATACATCTGATGTCATATGTTGCTAAAATTGCACTTTTTTTACTGTAAGATTAAAGGGACAAGAGCTTATTCATTATTTTACCTACTACTGTTAAAAAAAGCAAATACAGGCTACTCTTTTTGCACTTGCTGTTTACTTTAAGTTTTTATTTTTGTATTCCTCCTGAAAGTGACTTTATTTTGTTGTTTGATTGACATCTGGCTTCAGGTTGCACTACAAATTCATTTTACTTGAACAGTGCAGTGTTAAACAATTTTAATAAATAGAGACTTGAACCTTATTGAAATTTGTTTTGTGTAAATTGTTAATAATTGAGCAGTGGGAAAATAATCGCTAATTGAAAAATTGTTAGATTAATCAAAAAATGAATCGTTAGTCGACTGATCGAAAAAATAATGGCTAGATTAATCGTTTAAAAAATAATCGTTTGGGACAGCCCTACTATACTTACACTGCAACAGCTATGAAGAGAATAATGCCTGATTTGAACATTTTTTTTAAATACATGTAATGCCCTTCCCCACCGGCCTTACATTAGGGATCTTTCTGGGCATGGGTACATCCACCACAGGCATCTCAGAGTGCCGGGGGTAGGCCTGGGCCATGCAGTCGCTGGGGGGGCTGCCTTTAGGGATGACGGCTGTGATCTTCACCCTCTCACAGCCCTTGGCAGAGCAGAAGGCAAACTGTTCCCTGTCATTATGGGCCTTCACCTTCAGGAAGAGCAGCCTGCAACACACAGTACATATTAGACACCATACACACATACACATTCAGTACTTTGAACCTGCTCACATTTTAGTTCAACTGCCTAAGTGCATGGCATTCACCAAAGACAAAGAAAATGGAGGCCTTATCATATAATTATAACTTCTCTCAAAATTATGACTTGCTATCTAATTACAAGCAAATATCTCATAATTAGATGAAAACTATGTCATAATTATGAGATTGTTTCGTTATTCTGCAATGATGATCTCCTGATGAGAAAGTGTCAAGCTGGTGATCAGTCATCAGTCAAGACGCAGACATGATGGCCCTGATTGTGGTGGCACCTCCTGCAGATTGTGGTTGCGGCTGTTGCCATGGTCCTGCTCGACGCCCTGCTACACCCTGCACTGCTACTATTATTATTATTATTATTATTATTATTATTATTATTATTAGTCATAGTTTTATAATGTTAACTGTTACTGTAATTGCAACTGTTCATGTCATTCCATTATAACCATTGCTGTAATTTTTATGAGTCATATTTCTGCATTTATTGTAGTAGTAAGTATTATTCTCTCTCTCTCTCTCTCTCTCTCTCTCTCTCTCTCTCTCTCTCTCTCTCTCTCTCGGAATTGTTGGGTCTCTGTATCTTATAGTGTGGTCTAGACTCTGGTCTTACTCTAAATATGTAAAGAGTCCTGAGATAACTTCTTTTGTGATTTGACACTATAAATAAAATGTGGAAGCGCAGTGTCTGAAATATGAAATTGTTTGGATGAGCGGTTCTGGTTTCAGGTTTCTCCTTAAAAGGTAGTTTTTCTCACCACTGTCGCACTAAATACTTGCTCTTGGGGGAATTACTGGAATTGTTGGGTCTTTGTAAATTACAGAGTGTGGTCTAGACCTACTCTATCTATAAAGTGTCTTGAGATAACTCTTGTTATGATTTGATACTATGAATAAAATTGAATTGAATTGAGTCAATCATCTCAAAGTCAACCTGTCCCTTCAGGAGCAGTTGAACCAGTACGGGATGCTTCATGGATACAAAGTCATGCATCTAAAATGCAGCCAAGTTATAATCTATTTAAATACTTTAGTAACAGCTATCAAAATAAAGCGTTCACTAAAGTAACATTTGCAGTAGCAGTATAGCTGAAGTTCTTATTTATTGACTAAATAGAATGGGTCACAGAATACGGTGTATTACCTGTTGTCGTAGTTGTGAGATGTCACAACTCTATCTTTGCTCCCTCTATCATATATTTCATTTTGATCTCTCCTTTGCTCTTTATATTTTATATTTGAGTGTGTGTGTTTGTGTGTGTATGTGTGCGTGCGTTTGTGTGTATGTGAGTGTCTGTGTGAGTATGTGTGTGTGTTTGTGTGTGAGTGTCTGTGTGTGTGTGTGTGTGTGTGTGTGCTTGCATGCGTGCTTATTTGTGTGTGTGCATGTGTCTGTGTGTGTGTGTGCATGCGTGTGTGCATGCGCGCGTGCATGTGTGTGTGTGTGTGTGCTTGTGTGCGTGTCTGACCCGGTGTCTTCCTCCCAGAAGTAGTATCCTCTGGCCAGGTGTGAGTGCTGGATCTTGTCCCTCTGCGAGGTCCGGGTGAAGACACCGGTTTTGCGGGTCTGCTTGGTCAGGCGGTTGTGGATGTCAGAGATGACAGTGAAAGTGGTGCCTTGTGGGTAGCAGAGGCCCACGTTGATCCAGTCATTCCTGAAACACAACAAACAGAGCAATGTAGATACCTTAATCTCACAGCAGACCCTGTTCTCACATCCACAGTAACAACACACACAGGATTCTTTTCTACCTTTATCTAATCAGGTGAATATCACAGGAACTGTGAATAGAGCTGAACAAATGAGTTCATTAATAGATAAGACAGAAAACTAACTGTTAACAATTTTGATAAATACTAATATACTAATACTTTTGATAAAAAAAAAATAGAAAACATACTCTAGCTTTAGCTTCTCCCTGTGAGGACTTGCTCCTTTAAAAAAAAAAAATCTGTGATGGGCATGTTTCCACTAGTTTGACATTTTATAGACCAAAAGAATAAGCAAGTAGTAGTAAAAAATAACTGCTCAAGTAATTGATTATAAAAATATGAAGCCCACAATTATGTTCCAAAATAAGCTGAATCCGGATCAAACAGAACCATTCAAAATTATTAAAATTCAAATCTACTATATAAACTGCCCCAGAGTCAACAAATCATTAACAAGACAGGGAATTTAAAAGACCATCATGTATTTCGCTCAACAGCTTTTTACTGCTACAAGCTCCTTCATCAAAGCTTCAAATGAGTAGCAGGAAACTACATTTTAATATATCATACTATACAAGGCAGGGAATAATGGCCCATCAAAACACACAAAGCAGATGTTGTTGTCTTAAATCATGTAATAAAAACAAGTCATATTTCAGCTCTTTCTGCAGAGAAACAGCATCACTTGCAGTACTCCTCTGTGAACTGTAGATGGGGCCGTTGGTGTATTTTTATTTAACCTTTATACAGGTAATGTCAATGAGACACAGGGTCTCATTCTCAAGAGAGACCTGTTTGGAAGAATACACAACATCAGTTACAGACAGACAAACAGATTACAATAGTATATACAATATTTACCAAATAGTAAATACAATATTTAAACGAAAGTGCCAAGTAGACTTAACCCACTAATGTCTGAGGGCACTTTTAGATATGTTCCTGAATTCTCCTTTTTAGGGTTTTTGCATTAACCTGATCCCCATGTGTTTCATATGAAAATGTTCAGAACAAAATCAGCTTTCTGTATAGTAACGCCCAAAATTGTTCCAGAGCAATGTATAAAGAGATAATTTAGCCCTAAAGCAGAAATATTTCTCAAATATCTTGTGAAAACCAACCTACACTCCATTGTGTTGGTGCTTGAAATGAGTTTACAAAAGTCTTGGGTTCACAAAAGTAGCGTAATATATGAATAACATAGGAAATGAATGTCTAAAATGAAATGTTGTAATGTAGCTTTTTGAGTAGGAGTGTTGTCAAACATCGCTTGGACTTGCCGGTGCGTCTTTTGTCCTCAGAGGGTTAACCCTCCTGTTGTTCTTGAGCAAATTTGACCCGTTTTCAAAAGTTTCTATTTCAGAATATTGGTTTCTTTGAACCAAATAGCCCCAAAATAACATGGATGGTTCCATACAGCGCTCTTTGCAAGTAAAATTAATGATCACTACTTTCAATTTTGAGTGTTTTCTTCAAATTTATAGTATCTGTCATCTTGATAACAAGTGCATGTTTGACGGGAAGACAAGGGTTGAACACTAAAATACTAAAAACAAGAACAAGATTCCAAAGATGTTTTTTCCAGTGCCCTTAAAAGGAATTTAAAACCCCCTAGTGGGAACAAGTTGGAAAGCTTTAGATCCTGCTGCAGTTTATTCCAGGTTAAGGGGGCAGAAAAAAAGAAAGCCTGTTTGCCAAGCTCTGTACTTTCTTCTCTGCTTCTCTTCATAGTCGTCAGATTCATCTACCAACCCTTATAGAGCTGGCTCAGGTTTGCCTTGGAACAGCTCTTAGTTGTGCTGTTTTAGACTGCCGGGGGACTTCCTATGACACACTGAGCTCTTCTCTCATCTCTTTCCATCTGTGTGCACTCATGTCCCAGAAATGCTTATTACTAACTTAGCTCTGGGGAGCTTATTCCCCAGAGTCCATGTGTTTTCTCGCTTCACGGTTTTCCTTTGATTAGTGTGGCACCTAAATCATGGTTACAGCTGTAGCCGTGGTCCTGCTCAGCGCCCTGCTACACCCTGCTACGCTTTGCTTAGCCCTGTAAGGCCCTGCAGTGCCCTGCTACACCCTGCTACGCCCTGCAGTGTCCTGCTACACTCTGCTACACCCTCCAGTACCCTGCTACAACCTGTAACGCCCTGCAGTGCCCTGCTACGCCATGAACTACTACAACTACTATTTCTAGTCATAGTTCCAATATCTTTATTGGGACTATAATTGCCACTGTTCATCATACCCCCAACCGGCACCGTCAGACAACCACCCACCAAGAGCCTGGGTCGAGTTTTTCCTCGCCACTGTCGCACTCAATGCTTGCTCTTGGGGGAATTACTGGAACTGTTGGGTCTTTGTAAATGATAATGTGGTCTAGACCTACTCTATCTGTAAAGTGTCTTGAGATAACTCTTGGTATGATTTGATACTATAAATGAAATTGAATTGAATTGTATGAACTGATGGGACGTTGAAGGTAATGAATGCCTGGGAGCGTAGGCTGGGACTGCAGTGCTTGTGTGTGACATGTAACTGGATAAATATGTTGGCAGCAACCTAAGCATGGATTTGTAGATTAAGTTATACTAGTGCAAAAGTCTATGTATGGATAATGATGACCAATTGAGCAGTGCAGTTGAGTTGAGAGTACAGAGTGCACAGTACACCATACAGTGTATGCACCAAACATCCTGTTTGGGCTCTAAACTGAACTCAGGCCATGGGGAAAAGCTTACATGCTTGAAATGACAGCCAGGGTTTATGCAGTTTAAATAGCTGAAGGCTACACTGTAACCACCGTCTGAAGGGAGCAGCGGTGGAAGAAATAATCAGATCCTTAAGTAAAAGTACCAATACCACACTGTAAAAATACTCTGTTACAAGTAAAAGTCCTGCAAGTAAAATGTTACTTGAGTAAAATTATCAAGTAAGTATCATCAGGAAAGTGTACTTAAAGTAATAAAAGTGAACATATATATATATATATATATATATATATATATATATATATATATATATATATATATATATATATATATAAAAAAAATCTTCATCCCCACTGCCATCACCACACTGAACAGCCATACACATAGACAACATCCAGCAGCTCCATTCAGGCTTCTTTTTGGCACTATTTGTGCATTTTGTTTATACGGTTAACATTTTTACACGGTTTCTATATGTATCTTTATGTTCTTATATGTATTTTATGTCATTTGAGCCTGCCCTGTCAAAGACAAATTTCTGTAACTCCTGACAGACACTGCAGTTTTTCTTTTCTTTCTTAAAAGTATTCAATGCAGAAAAATCCTCACATTTTAGAAACTGGAAATTATCCAAACAGTTCTGTATTAAATGGTCTAATCATTTCAGCTGGACTCTGAAATATAGCAAAGTAGAAGTAGAAAGTGGCATGAAAAGAAAAGACTCAAGTAAAGTAGAACTACCTCAACATTTGTACTCAAGTACTGTACTTGAGTAAATGTACTTAGTTACATTCCACCACTGGAAGGGAGGAACACAAAGTGAGACTCTCCCCATTTCTGTGGTGTATCTTAGTCAATAGCAGGAGTGAAGGAATGATCACTTCACTCACCATGATGTTTGGGAGCTGCCCTGTCATTTACAGAGTGTGGAGTAGAGCCCTGCACGGGCCAAAAACTCCAGCCCTAACACGACCCCAGCCCGACAACGCCTGCAATTTTTTCAGCCCGAACCCAACCCGACCCGAGACAAACATCAATCACTTTTAAGCTCTCTCTGACACGCGCGCTCTTTGATGCGCTCTGTCTGACGTGCGCTCTCTGATGCGCGCTGTCTCTGCTACACACGCAAACACACACACGTCACACGCTACTAAGAGGTAAACTTTTATTATAGGCCTGAAACATCATGACCAAACATATTGGACAAACTGTCCATTACACAGAAGCATAAACATGAAGGGAGAATATAGTGCTACGGGATCAAACCGCAAAAATAAGTAAATAAACGGCCTACCTTTGCTTTTCAGTAACTGAACTGAAGAACAATGTTCAAAACAATGTCCAAAAATAACTCTTCGCCAACAGGCTAATGTTAAATAAAATTAATAAAATAAATAAAAATCCGTTGAACTGTGTGTCAGTGTCACCTGTTTAATGCACGTGAGTGACGCGCATGCGTGTTGCATTTGTGTTACTTTCTTAGGCGATGTATAATATTTATAATATAATCAATATAACAATATTTCATACACACTTTGTGACGTGTGCTCTGCTGCACGAATATTATGGGCACAATGAGGAGAGAAGCTAAAATAAGCCAGAGTCCGACCCGAGCCCGATCTGTAAAAAGAAAAAAACGGCCCCGGGCTCTAGTGTGGAGGGATCAGTGTGTTAACCCTGTCAGCCAACATCCACTGTCATCATTCACAACATGTTTTGTTGTTTAACCGTAACGTCACTGTGTCCCTGCTCAGGTGTCGGTATGACTTTACATTCAAAGTGGAAATTTGGGAGCTTTTACTGCATCATTTGGAGTTGGTGAAGCACGTCTTCTAGTGTGAAGAACAGAAATACGGTCCTGGATGTGTTTCCGAGACCGAAATGAACACATTTTCAGCCCTGAAAATCCAGCAGTGCCCAGTGAGTGTTTACAGTGGGGAGATAGGGGGGTCCGAGTATGGCCAAGGGTAGCACATCGCTAATTCACCGGTGTTAGCTACCTGTTGCATTACTCTTGTAAAATCAGCGCTAAAGTAAATAGTTAAAACGATATACCGTTAGAAAGCTAAGAAGTTATATTTTAGTTTGACATCCTTAAATACCTCATATTATGCTCATTTTCAGGTTCATAATTGTATTTAGAGGTTATACCAGAATATCTTTACGTGGTTTAATTTTCCAAAAACACCATATTTTTGTCATATTGCACATTGCTGCAGCTCCTCTTCTCACCCTGTGTGTTGAGCTCTCTGTTTTAGATATCTCACTTCTGTTCCATCTTTGTTGGGAGTCATATACAGTGCCTTGCGAAAGTATTCGGTCCCCTTGAACTTTTCGACCTTTTGCCACATTTCAGGCTTCAAACATAAAGATATAAAACTGTAATTTTTTGTGAAGAATCAACAACAAGTGGGACACAATCATAAAGTGGAACGAAATTCATTGGATATTTCAAACTGTTTTAACAGATAAAAAACTGAAAAATTGGGTGTGCAAAATTATTCACCCCCTTAAGTTAATACTTTGTAGCGCCACCTTTTGCTGCGATTACAGCTGTAAGTCGCTTGGGGTATGTCTCTATCAGTTTTGCACATCGAGAGACTGAAATTTTTGCCCATTCCTCCTTGCAAAACAGCTGGAGCTCAGTGAGGTTGGATGGAGAGCGTTTGTGAACAGCAGTTTTCAGTTCTTTCCACAGATTCTCGATTGGATTCAGGTCTGGACTTTGACTTGGCCATTCTAACACCTGGATATGTTTATTTGTGAACCATTCCATTGTAGATTTTGCTTTATGTTTTGGATCATTGTCTTGTTGGAAGACAAATCTCCGTCCCAGTCTCAGGTCTTTTGCAGACTCCATCAGGTTTTCTTCCAGAATGGTCCTGTATTTGGCTCCATCCATCTTCCCATCAATTTTAACCATCTTCCCTGTCTCTGCTGAAGAAAAGCAGGCCCAAACCATGATGCTGCCACCACCATGTTTGACAGTGGGGATGGTGTGTTCAGGGTGATGAGCTGTGTTGCTTTTACGCCAAACATAACGTTTTGCATTGTTGCCAAAAAGTTTGATTTTGGTTTCATCTGACCAGAGCACCTTCTTCCACATGTTTGGTGTGTCTCCCAGGTGGCTTGTGGCAAACGTTAAACAACACTTTTTATGGATATCTTTAAGAAATGGCTTTCTTCTTGCCACTCTTCCATAAAGGCCAGATTTGTGCAGTATACGACTGATTGTTGTCCTATGGACAGAGTCTCCCACCTCAGCTGTAGATCTCTGCAGTTCATCCAGAGTGATCATGGGCCTCTTGGCTGCATCTCTGATCAGTCTTCTCCTTGTATGAGCTGAAAGTTTAGAGGGACGGCCGGGTCTTTGTAGATTTGCAGTGGTCTGATACTCCTTCCATTTCAATATTATCGCGTGCACAGTGCTCCTTGGGATGTTTAAAGCTTGGGAAATCTTTTTGTATCCAAATCCGGCTTTAAACTTCTCCACAACAGTATCTCGGACCTGCCTGGTGTGTTCCTTGTTCTTCGTGATGCTCTCTGCTCTTTAAACGGACCTCTGAGACTATCACAGAGCAGGTGCATTTATACGGAGACTTGATTACACACAGGTGGATTCTATTTTTCATCATTAGTCATTTAGGTCAACATTGGATCATTCAGAGATCCTCACTGAACTTCTGGAGAGAGTTTGCTGCACTGAAAGTAAAGGGGCTGAATAATTTTGCACGCCCAATTTTTCAGTTTTTTTATCTGTTAAAAAAGTTTGAAATATCCAATAAATTTCGTTCCACTTCATGATTGTGTCCCACTTGTTGTTGATTCTTCACAAAAAAATACAGTTTTATATATTTATGTTTGAAGCCTGAAATGTGGCAAAAGGTCGAAAAGTTCAAGGGGGCCGAATACTTTCGCAAGGCACTGTATGTGCAGTACCAAGGTAAGGACTACTAGCCAGTCAGAAGCAGAGTAGGGCTGGGCCTGACAAGCAAGCTAGTGTGATCCAAAACAAACCAGCTTCAGCCGGTAACCATGGCTACAGCTCATCTGTGTTCGAACCCAAATCTGATCCCTAAACACAGGCAGAACAACCCGAACCAGCTTTACAACCTCGACTGGAGCAAGATGTTTCAGACTGGTAAGTTATTAAATGTTATATTAATTTTTCATACACTGTCTCCTGGACATGTTGATACAACTATCCGGACTCTTCGGCCTCCGCTCTAACTAGCGTCGTTTGAGGGCTCGCCACACTAGCAGCTAGGTGAGCATTATAACGTGTGTTACAATGTGACGCTAAATGATGCGCGTTTGTCTCTGAAGTAAAGGCTGGACTACAATAGAGCTGTTTGGAGCAGTTTGTGAACAGTGTTTCCTGTTGGAGATGGTAACTACTTTGAGGTGGACTTTGGCCTTTTTCACTTTGTAAACCTATAACATGCACAAAAAAGATATATAACACAATGAAGGAAAGGGAAAAAGTAAAATAGCATAACATGAGCATTTTCAATTAACTGAAAACAAAACAAGATGTTTATATTCGTATTTGAACAGATAATGTGATAGAAGGTTAGCCAAAAAAGTGTGTGGACACAGTTCCGTTAATGTCGTCCCTCTGCCTTTCTAAATTCTTTCTATATCTGGATGGCAGTTCAACCTTCAACACTTCCTGAAGGGTTAGGTCATCAGGATGGATACAACATTCTGAAAACCAGCTGTCCACATTGCACAGTGATTGGCCAGGTGTGTGGAGGTGTGAGCGAAAGCATGGTTTGAACTTCTCTTTCAAACGTTGCTCCACCTTCAGGTGTGGCCTTTCAGAACAGGTATAAAGACTTGTGTATTTAAAAGATGTTGGACACTGTACAAACCTGAGCATGTGAGCTGAGCTACTGGTGAGCGACAAATGGATTGTTGTTGAGTGTCGCCTTCTCTCAACCCCTCAAATGTCGCTCCGGTCAGTGTTGAAATGTAACTAAGTACATTTACTCCAGTACTGTACTTAAGTACAAATGTTGAGGTACTTGTACTTTACTTGAGTCTTTTCTTTTCATGTCACTTTCTACTTCTACTCTGCTACATTTCAGAGAGAAATATTGTACTTTTTACTACACTACATTCATCTGACAGCTTTAGTAACTAGTTACTTTACACATTAAAGGTCACATGGCATGAAAATTTCACTTTATGAGGTTTTTTTTAACATTTATATGAGTTCCCCCAGCCTGCCTATGGTCGCCCAGTGGCTAGAAATGGTGATAGGTGTAAACCGAGCCCTGGGTATCCTGCTCTGCCTTTGAGAAAATTAAAGCTCAAATGAGCCAATCTGGAATCTTCCCTTTATGACATCATAAGGGGAAAGGTTACCTCCCCTTTCTCTGCTTTGCCCACCCAGAGAGAGAGAGAGAGACATCGTGGCTTGCAAACGAGCGAAGCATGGCAGTTGGTCAAGGCCACACCCCCACCCTCCACCTTGCCCCCCCTCTCTCCTCCTCAATAGCATTTAAAGCTACAGACACAGAAATGGCACGTCCTAAGGAAAGCTCATTGTGGGACTGGCTCTAGTGGCTGTAATTCTGCACCAAGGCTGAATTTCGGGAAAGAGACTTCAGATACAGTATTAGGGGACCACTAAGGCCTATATAAAAGAGACTTCAGATACAGTATTAGGGGACCACTAAGGCCTATATAAAAGAGACTTCAGATACAGTATTAGGGGACCACTAAGGCCTATATAAAAGAGACTTCAGATACAGTATTAGGGGACCACTAAGGCCTATATAAAAGAGACTTCAGATACAGTATTAGGGGACCACTAAGGCCTATATAAAAGAGACTTCAGATACAGTATTAGGGGACTTCAGATACAGTATTAGGGGACCACTAAGGTCTATATAAAAGAGACTTCAGATACAGTATTAGGGGACCACTAAGGTCTATATAAAAGAGACTTCAGATACAGTATTAGAGGACCACTAAGGCCTATATAAAAGCATCCAAAAAACAGCATGTCATAGGACATTGCACACAAAACACAGTTTATAAAATCTGATGTTTTATTATAAATGAAACTGGCCAACAATATAACGACCTACAAGTCCAGCTGAAATGATTAGACCATTAAACACACAACTGTTTGGATCCTTTCCAGTTTCTAAAATGGGAGGATTTTTCTTTACTTTAAGTACATTTCCCGGATGATACTTACAGACTTTTACCAAAGTAACATTTTCAATGCAGGACTTATACTTGTAACAGATTATTTTTGCAGTTAGGTATTAGTACTTTTACTTAAGTAAAAGATCTGAATACTTCTTCCACCACTGGCTCCTCTACTGGATGTTAATTTAGTCCATGAATGATTCTCACCTCTTTAAAACAACCCATACCACAGTACCTGCAGTAAACATGCGTTCTGTGTGTAGGTGGTGTGTGGCTCTTGTGTGCACTGACTTGTTGAAGTTGATGAGCCAGATGGTGACCTCGGCCGGCGCCGCCTGGTCCCAGTGGACGGTGTAGCCTTTGGCCAGTGTGATCACCGGCTGGAACTGTTGGTAGTGCTTCTTCTTCCCCAGGGCGCCCTCCAGTGTCAGGGGCCGGTCCGGGTACTCGTCCTTCACTATGTGCATGTTCAGGTTGGCAGGGTTACGGGTCTGGATGTAGATCTGAAGAAAACCCACCACAGAGTTAGAAGGCTGATTCAAATATTTGGACAAAAAAAAAGTCTTATCCAATATCAATAATTTCTTCTCAAGGATAACTCCCGTTTTTTTTCAACCTGGACCCTATTTTCCTATGTTTTTGTCTTTGACATTGGTCCAGTATTAAGCAAGACCGCTGCAGTCGGCAGTCAGCGAAACAAGCTACTTTGTACAATGTAAGGCAATTGTGCAGCTTGTATTTACCTTCACAAAAGAGCTCATTTTGCCGCTGACAGACTCAGATTATTATTCTAAGTGTCTGACAACATTGTGGAATGGATTTCTAAGGAGGTTGACTTTTCTGTTAAAAAGTTTTTTTTTAACATAAAACATCTGTGAAATAGCATTCGCTAAAGCCACCAGACTCCATGTAAATAAACACTCATTTTAGCATCATTAAATACACTTCATTCAAAGTCGACAGAAACAAAATAAAACTATGAAAAGCCGTTTTGGGTTGTCTTTCTACTTTTACAACCATCACAACTCTAGTTTTGGTTGAAATAAACACATAGTTTACCGATTTATATATGAAAATATGTTGGCTCTACATACATTAAAAGTATTGTTTTATTAAATGGAGTCTGGTGGGATAATCGCTAGCGATCTTAGTGCTGTTTCTGGTTAAACAAAAATGTCTTAAAGAGGTTTTAAAAAAGGCCTATATTCATATGGATCCTTTCCATAATGTTGTCAGACAATAATAATCTGAGCCTGTCAGCAGCAAAAACAGAACTTTTAGTGGACAAAAATTGATGATGCACATTAGCCCCATAGCGTTACATCGCAGCCCGGTCTGTGGCTACTGCTCACAACCTTTTCGCTGAATACTAGACCAATTTCAAAGATTGTTGTTCCCATCAGTCACTTACACACAAAAACATAGGAAAATAGGGTCCAGGTTGAAAAAAAAAACTGGACTCCATTGGCATGGACCAAGCACAATGGATGTTCAACATCCATGGTATAGGTGTTTCTGCTAATTCATTAATTTAGCTGTTCAGACTTGGACATCATTTTGATCAACACTCCTGATCTAAATGGGAGTCCCCCAACTTTTAACCCTTTTTCCTGCACTGCTCCCGATTGGTAATTTGTCCAGCTAATCTCACGATTCCATAGTGATATAACTCAAATGGGTGTTTCACAGTCTCTGTGATATGTCCAGACTGTAGCATATGTCGTTTTCAAAGTTCAGCAAAAGTGTGCAATTGCTCGCAAATATGCATCAGGGAGAACCAAGACTACACCAGTACATTTTTTTGTACATTTTGGATTGCTATGGATTTAAGGCTCATTAAAAGTCAGTAAGTAAGTGTACATCATTGTATTTATTATATTAATTTGTGGTGTATGGTAAAATGGGGGAAGATATGTTGCAAGTAAGCCATTCCAACAGATACCCCAGAAAATCTCTCTTTTTCACAGCCCAATGTTGGCAGGTATGAAACATTTTAAAGAGGAAATAACTCAAACGTCTATTTTTACTAATGAACTGTTGAATTCATGAGCAATACAACACCCTTATCCAGTTCAAATCACTCAGTGTTTTCACGTCTACACTGTTCCCTGGTCTGGTACGAGCAGGAGTTTATTGTGGCAGATGACTTCCAGATTTACCCTAACACTAATCCCTAACCCTAATCTCTAACCCTAACACTAATACCTAACCCTAAACCAGCTCCGTCTTCTACTTGTGCTACTGTTATGCTACCTTTATGTAAGATTATCCCCTAATCTATTCTAGTTGCTGTACAACTACAGTATCTATCTATATACTGGACACAGAGATACAATTGAGATAATACTCTGGTTAAAAAAACATGCACATTTCACAAAACACATTCAATACATTGACTGTTAAAAAAAAACATTTGTGAAAAATTGCATAAACAATAGATAATCTTTTGTGTAGTTTTTTGTTCAGGGTTTCTTTTAGCATTGATACTGTTACATACCGATACAATTCTATGATTACACACACACTACAATACTTCCAGGGCATGATTTCACACAGAACAGGTATTATTATGAAAATGCATGTAATCAGCCAATACCAAAGATGGTGTAACAGGATTTAGATAAGTGTAGGTCTGTAACAATGATTACATAATTGTCTAATTGTCAATTTTTTTACATAATCGCAGTGTCTTTGTTTAACCGCAATTAATTGCTAACATTACCTAATATAAGGTCCTAAGGTGTATGACTGGTAATTGTTGATGCTGTTGAAATATGCCAAATTGTAATTATATAAGTGATTATTGGTCAGACTATATATTTTTATTAGGGCTGTCAATCGATTAAAGAATTTAATCTAATTAATTACATACTCTGTGATTAATTAATCAAAATTAATCGCATACATAATTAATGGGGCCTGAACCGATACTTTTTAAGAAAGTAAAAATATAAAAAGAAAAAAAAAGGGTACTAAACAACAGTTGGTGACATTAAAGAATTTTTGCTAAGGCCATATGGTCAAAATTAAATGATTTAATAATAATGTATAACAATAACAATAACTTATTTCACTAGTAAATTGCTGTTGAACGACAAAAACAACCACCAGGTGGGAAAAGAACATTTACAATAACTTCAAATGCACCACGATGCTGTAGTTTACCAGTTTCATTGAACGCACCGTCTGTGTTTTTTTTTTTTTTGTTGAATCCGCTACAGTAAAACACAGACAAACTTTACACCGTTTAGCGTTAGCTGTCAGCATTTTAACCGTGTTTAATCCAGCTACCAGGTAGCGGTAGGCTAACGTTAGCTGCTGTCGAGAATAGTGTTAACTAGCTAGCAGTAGACTAACGTTAGCTGCTGTTGAGTATAGTGTTAACTAGCTAGCAGTAGGCTAACGTTTTCTGCTGTCTAGTTTAGTGTTAACTAGCTAGCAGTAGACTAACGTTAGCTGCTGTCGAGTATAGTGTTAACTAGCTAGCGGTAGGCTAACGTTAGCTGCTGTCGAGTATAGTGTTAACTAGTTAGCAGTAGGCTAACGTTAGCTGCTGTCGTGTATAGTGTTAACTAGCGTCATGTGCAGCGGTGTTTGTGTTGCCTGTATCGTCTGTTTCAGAGCATCAGCGAGAAGTGCAGACATATCAGTGGCACCAGATTTCGGTAGCCAGGGTTGGCAGGAAGAAGATTTTTACTAAGTAAATGTTCCAATTAATGATCCAGGCAGCACATTCTGGTCTCCTGCCTTCATTTTACAGTCCAGTGGTAGCTAGAACGGCTCCGGGTCAAACGTCAAGTTATTTTTTCTCAGATTAATTAATCGAAATTAACGCGTTAAAGAAAATAACGCAGATTAATCCATTATCCGTTATTTTGACAGCCCTAATTTTTATTATTATTTCATTGTTAGTTGTTGGCACTTGACCCAATACATGTTCATAGCAACAAAAATGACAAGGGGGGGGGGGGTACAGTTAGAAAAATGTTTTAATAAAATAGGCGATAATAAAGAGGCGTGGTTTACTTCATAGGCTGTGTGTTTGTGTTATTACATTTTCTGGGTCACATATATGTTATATATAACCAAAAGATGTATCCTGGAAATTATTCAAAACTTTAATTTGTTTTAAAAAGTAATACATAAATATTTTAAAATTTGACTGAAAGAGACAATTATATAAATTGCAATTATTTCTGAGACAATTAATTTTACAGCAACATTTGGAATTGTTACAGCTCTAGCTGAGTGTTTTTGATGATGGATGTGTGAGCCACCTGTGCATAGCGGCCGCTGCAGATGGCGGCCTTCCAGTCGGGTACGTCGATGCAGTCGGGGTGCCGGAGCAGCCAGTTGTCCTCTTTGACCAGGAAGGCTCCGGGATACTCGCTGATCGAGCCGTCAATGTCGTGGAAGATGGTCGTCTTGTCCCCGTCCATCTGCATCTTATTAAACCAGGGCCCCGGCTCCCCAAAGAACACCCGAGACGTGATCTACAGTAGAGAGAGGGAGTCAGCTGTTCAGAGTGGCTATTTTACTCCATGATCATATCTCAAACTCTCAAGCTTCCAAATGTACTGGACTTCTCCACTTTTTTCTCTCATCGAGGTGGAGAGGCCTCTGAAACAAAGCGCTGGGTATCGTTAAAAATATTCGATACAGGTACCAATACCGTGACATCCATACCGGTTCCTAAACGATACTTTTTTCAATACCAATTTTATAACCCATACACAGGACATTTTATGATTACTTTCATTGCATTTTGGGTGTTTTATTCAATTTTATAGCATTTGAAAAAAAAGGATAAAATGGTTTCAAAACAGTATCCTGACTAGACACATACCAGTCTTTGATTCACTCAACATCCATTGATCTTAACTATTAGTCAAAATAATTCATCATTTCTGCTTTGTTTGAACAAAACAAAATATGTATAATGTATAAAAAAGTATTGAGTTTGGTACCGAAACAACATTAAACATTGTTAAATTTTCCCTAAACAGTTGTCTAAATCTGTTTACTGTAAATGGGACATCTGGTGGTGAGGCTTACCAAATTTCTTAATTGCTAAAACCAAATTTCAGCAATTTACATTCAAATTTAATTATTTGTCAAATATGTACAAAACAAGACTTTTGAACCACGTCAATGGGAACTATGGTATGCATGAGAACTTATTTTACACAGAAAGTTTTTTTTTTAAACCAATTCAATTATAAATATGTTTCACACTTATACAATAAGTGTAAGTTTGATTATTTTCAGGTCTGTTTTTCCAGTGACTTTCTCCAGTCCGTTTCCAGAGTTTTTGTCATCATCTTCTACTTTTTCAAAAGTTTTTCACTTTTCAAAGTGTCCTCCTTCCCATGAATGAAAATGCACCAAACGTCGCCCAGTGGTCCAAAAAGGAGCTGACTAAATAGTGGAATCAATTTTCTAACGGTGGCGCTATAGCAACAGTCTGGATTTTAAAATGTTTAAATGTTGGGAAAAAGCGTTAAATGAATATTTTCAGGTTTAACCCACTAACAATGAAATCACACAGAAAACAAACACGATGCACACACCCGTTTCATGGGTTGGGCTTTCCCCTCAGCTTCTTGGGTGTTCTCTCCCACCTAATCAATAAATTGGACTTGTGTGTGTATGTGACGTAAAGGGAGCAGGCAGTGGACCAAACCACTATGAGGCAAGGTTTCTAAACTTAAAATGCATTTTTTGTATTGTTTTCTACTTACACAATTATTTGAAGCATATATCATTATATTTACAATACACAGCGTGGTTTGTAATCATATTTTTAAGGGGGGGGACAACCCTCAGATGGGGTAGGTCTTCCCCCCCCGATTTCCGACTATGGGAACTGGGAAATTCGTCAAAGTACAGAAGCTAAAGATGCTTAAACTTCCGCAACATCTGTGTTCCACCAATGTGTCCGGTTTCATCAGTGCAGATGTTTTGTGAATTTCACACAGAAGCCGACTCACAGGTACGTGGTCAAAGATTATGTTGGTGACGTTGTTGTTGGGGCAGCTCTGCCACGAGTTGTTGAGTCTGAAGCCAAAGGCACTGGTGTGCCGTCCATCCAACGCTGTGTATTTCCGGAATGTACAGTTCTGCATGTTGATGGGCCCATCATAGATCTGCATGCCTCGGATAGGAAAATCACTGCAGATATACACACACACACACACACACACACACACACACACACACACACACACACACACACACACAACCCATCAGCAATTTGGATGTTGATGTTGATATGTGCAGTGTACAGTTAGTAGATGTTTCATGCTTTAACACCAAGGTTCAAGTCCCATCTTATACTATTATTTACCTGAACATTGCACAGCCACACAGACAGAGATTCCATGCTTTATAGTTAGATACAATATTGATTAGAACAACTTTAAAGGGTAATTTCGGAATGTTTCAACCTGGACTAAGTGTCTTAAGAGACTAATGTGAAGTGTGTGTGTGTATAGAGCCAGCATATTTCCTAAGAAGAAATCTTTGTCACACACAATCATACATCATACACAAACCAGAGGAAACCTACGCAAACACGGTGCAAACTCCACACAGAAATGCGGGGATCAAACTCTGCAGTGCCTACTTGCTGTGAGGCAGCAGTGCTAACCACTGAGCCACCTCGTCATCCTTGCTTGATACTTGACCAATTTCAGAATTTGTTGTTCCCATCGGTCACATAAAAACATAGGAAAATAGGGTCCAGGTTGAAAAATACCGAAGTTACCCTTCAACTAGTTTAACCATACTTCAGATAACCATGCCTAAACTCCAATTGACGAAGGCAGTGTCCATCTTTCACATATGTACAATGTGACCATTCTGCCTGGCATGTACAAGGTTAGACATACACACAGTAGAGGTGTGACGAGATCTCGTCCCACGAGATTAAAATGTGACGAGGCTTCTCTTCGAGCTATAAATTGTCTCGCGATATTGGTCGCAAGTGCAGAGCAGCAGCCAGTCTGACCTGGTTGGTCTTAAAATACATCTGGCTTTGATGAGTCTGGCTTGGACCTCTAAATCAGCATAGAAGATCCCCCGCCCGTTCGCCAAAGTTGATTATGAGTTCACTTTTGCAGTGGAGTTGCAGTTGCAAAAAGATGCTGGTAAAACACAGTGTTAGAACTTTAGAGGATATGGCCGCTTTCTCTAGCAGTTTCAAGGAAGGATCCTTCAACGGCTGAATTTCGACGATGCTACATCATCGAAGTCTGTCGAAGGACTGTTCCAATGTCGAGGACCCTACGAATTCCATTTGACTGAGTCCATTGACTGAGAAAGCAAAACCTAACTTTACTTTTAATGATATTAAACAAAGATACATGTTCTCCTCTCGTCTTAAAATATTCATAAATCAATAAAAGAGCAGTGTTTCCCACACATAGACTAATGTGTGGCGGTGCGCCGCACTATCAACACCGGCCACCGCATATTGCGTTTTCTTTATTAATTTTTTTTTTTAAACGGTATTTAAAACACGTTCAGCTGCAACAACTTTCCTTTCCCTGCTCTCCTCCGTCTCTCTGTCACTTGTGTCTCGCTCACATACACACACACTAAGGCATGGATACCCGACCCGGTCACATCAGCGCGATAAGGCATTTGTTGTAAAATGGTGCTATGGCTCCTTTAAGAGAGCTCAGTGTGTGTGCAAAGTGGGCAGAAGAGAGATAGAGAAAGAGGAAGCAGACGTGTAGATGCGACCGGAGCAGAGTTGGTGGAATAAGTTTACGTTTTGTACACAGTGTGTGCGGTGTCTGAGATAAACTCCAGACTGAAAGCCAAGTTCATTCATCTGCTCTCCAGAAACGGGATTTTAACCCTGACGTTATATAACTTCAGCCTTGGAGGTAACGAGTCTCCCCTGGTTTTCTGATCACGGTCGGAATCGAAACAAGCAGGAAAGGTTAACACATTTAACATTTTAAATTAAACAGATTATTAACGTGAGCTTGTTCCCCCGTGTGAGCTGATGACCTCATCTGTTGACATTTCTGAATGTCTTCCTATAGTTGCTTAATAAAAGCTAATGTGTCATTAGTATGAGAAAAAAATTAGATTTTAACTGTGTCTGGCTCGGACATAAATATCTTAATGCCTGTCGGGCTCGGGCCGGGTTCGGTCACGGCTCTGTCGGGCTCGGGCCGGGTTCGGACAGAAAAATTCGGCCCGATCAGACCTCTAACACACACACACACACACACACACACACACACACACACACACACACACACACACACACACACACACACACACACACACACACACACACACACACACACAGCTCCTCCCACTGTGCGGTGTTTGGTGTTTTTAGCCCCCAACGTTGCCTTCCAGACAGCGCGGCAATAGTTATGTTTACGGTTAAGGTGAGGGTTAGCTAGCTGCCTGGAAGGCGACATTGGAGGTTTAAAACACCATCGAGCCCACGTGCACACAGCGTCTGTCTCCATAAAGGAGAGAAGACAGCTGGTGAAATTCACAAGTTCACGAAAGGTTGGTATCTATCTCGTGCACCTTTACACAATCACACATTAAAAAGTGCTATGAAATATTTTATATTCTGAATACAATGTTGTCAGTGTGTTAAATGTTGGAGTCCCGACCCGACTCTTAGCAAACAAACGATTGCGCCTGCTTTAGAATTTAGAAAAGTGAACTGGTCGCAAGTTTGCGGTAAAATGCAGTTGGGTTGTCGGGGTCAAAACACTATATGTAGCAGCTGTGAATCAAAGAAACGTAATGTTATCTCATTTTTTACTCTTACACTGAATGTTTGCTGCTTCAATCCAGATGAGTATTGAAAAGTATCCCCCCCCCCCCCCCTCCCCCCTTAAATAGTGTTAAAATCTCGTCTCGTTGGTGAACACAATCTTGTGTCTAATCTCATCTCGTGCGCTGTGTGTCTGGTCACACCCCTACCGGTTAGTGGTGGTACAGTAAAAACAAAAGGAACAGTTCACAACTCTGGTGTTTTTGGACTGGGTAAAGGAGTGTGTGTACAGCTGACTCGCTGCCATGGTTTCTAAGCAGTGGCCTTCATCAAATGCTCAGCACTCACTGCACAGTCGTGCCCAAGTTCAGCTGGTTGCATCAAAGCAGCGTAGTTGAGCAGAGTTGTCTTTTTTTCCCACACAGTAAAGGAATATGTGATAATACTGCAGTTGAGACATTCCCTCTGTGTTCTGCCAACTGGGCCGGGGCTGGACAGATTTCTAGCATACCATGTCTGGCTCTCACACATACCAGTCTTTATTAAAGTGCTACTCCACCTCAAATCTATCTTTGGGGTATTAAACACTTTGGCTTGAAAAGTGGCTGCCAAATGTCCTCACTTGGCTACTTGATGAAAAACAGCAGCTGTGGTCGGTGTAAGTTCATGTCAGTTCTAAAGGATCGACAGTGGTAAGACGTTTTCATGGCAGAGAAATGTCCTGTCCTACCATTCCTTCTCCTCCGCTGTCCATCGTTACAGTAGATGCTCAGTATGTTCCAATTTTACCAACAGTTTACATAGAGCATGACTAAGGCTGGGTACCCAATTCCATAGTAAGCTGGTTTTGAGGCTTATGTACATGTACATGATTCTGTCACTAACCAGGTCAATGACCATCTGCAGTAGGGCTAAACGATTTGGGAAAAAAATTGAATTGCGATTTTTCTGCCAGATATTGCGATTTTGATTTGATTTACAATTATAAAAAAAAAGTATAGCTAAAGTTCAATATTTACTGTATAACAGATAAAACAAGCATTATAACATGAGACACCATCAAAACTGCTCTATATTCTTATGCAAGGATGAGAACATAGATATGAATCACCAGCAATGAGTGTTTTTCTTTTAATAAGCATGGGACATTAAACAGTCAAACACAGAAAATGTATCACAAAAGCTAAAGTTATGATAAAAAAAAAAATTCCAATAAAAAGTATCACTACTTTCCTGTAAACTGAAATTTCTGATACGCCTCAGTTCAACAGCAGCATCTACATATTGCCCCTTCTACCATTATGTTAAAGACCTCATATTATGCTCATTTTCAGGTTCATAATTGTATTTAGAGGTTATACCAGAATATCTTTACGTGGTTTAATTTTCCAAAAACACCATATTTTTGTCATATTGCACATTGCTGCAGCTCCTCTTTTCACCCTGTGTGTTGAGCTATCTGTTTTAGATACAGAGTGAGGCATCTCACTTCTGTTCCATCTTTGTTGGGAGTCACACATACGCAGTATGATCCAAAACAAACCAGCTTCAGCTGGTAACCATGGCTACAGCTCAGCCATGTTCAAACCCAAATCTGATCCCGAAACAGGCAGAACAACCTGAACCAGCTTTGCAACCTCGACTGGAGTAAGACGTTTCAGACTGGTAAGTTATTTAAATGTTAACAAATTAATCTTTCATACGTAATGTTTGAATTCTGCACTGTCTCCTGGACATGTTGATACAACTATCCGGACTCTTCGGCCTCCGCTCTAACTAGCGTCGTTTGAGGGCTCGCCACACTAGCAGCTAGGTGAGCATTATAACGTGTGTTAAAAAAGTGATGCTAAATGACGCGCGTTTGTCTCTGAAGTAAAGGCTGGACTACAATAGAGCTGTTTGGAGCAGTTTGTGAACAGTGTTTTCTGTTGGAGATGGTAACTACCTTTGGGGTGGACTTTGGGCTTTTTCACTTTGTAAACCTATAACGTGCACAAAAAAAGATATATAACACAATATAGGAAAGGGAAAAAGCCAAAAAGCATAATATGAGCACTTTAAATGAAGTCATAAAAATAAATGGAAATTATCCCAGCATTTATCTTATAAAAACAGTAAATATAATAATAAAAAGAGGAATAAAAAATGTTAAACCAAATGTTACACCAAACATTCAACTAAATATTCACGATTAGCTAATCGCATTCTTTCAAATCGCGATTTCGATCTGCAAAGATTCATCGTGCAGCCCTAATCTGCAGTTGTGTCTTTGACTCCACATCCTGAGTAAACAGTTACTGTCACAGTTTGCTGGTGAAAATGTTACAAGCGGTTGAGATAAAAAATGAATCGATGAAATTTTGAAGTGGCCTCGGGCGTAATCTACTTTAGATTTCACTTGTTTGACTTCAGACGTCACTACGTCTTCTTAGTTTATTTGTTTGAAAAGATTTTTTTCCATTCAGTTATTTTGATGTGGGATTTGTTTTAGAACTCTAATAACATATTTTTTATTAAATTTTTCTTATTTACAGGTTTTTTTTCCCCCATTGCTAAACAACAGTGGTCACAACTGAAGCCACATGTGCAAAACTCTAACTACAGTCTGCATTACCAACAGTCACCTGAGCTAAACGGTTCACATCTCCTGCAAAACTGAACTCAACAACACAACTATTCACACGTCTCAAAACAGACTCAGTGCAGCCAAACACTCAGAACAATCCTCACCGAGATAACACACACACCGTCACTCAGAACACACTGAGAGTAAAAACACTAGCATCAAACACCAATACAGAAATTAAATTAACACTTTTGATCTTTACAGTTTGAATAATTTAAGTGACTTTACACCACTCAATATTTTCTTTAAAGAAGAGTGAATTTTTTATTTCATTATAAAATCAGCAGTTTGCTCCAATAGATATATTTGTATTTGTCTGTAGTAATTTATGTAATTACTTGGCAAAAAAATACAAACTAAAGGTACATAATAGTAACAAAGCATTGTGGGGCTTATCCTGCCTCTCACCAGCATCAGGGAACAAGTTTTCATCATCACAATGGATGTCCTCTCTTGCCATGCACCTGCATCATCTATAAATACAAATACATGTGGTGTTTCTATTGCTTCCACCTCCATTACTTTCTGAAAAAAAGAGTAAAAGAAGTGTTTTTCACGTGTTTTGTAGCTGTGTATGTAGCCTCAGACATCTTACCTGGACATGTTGGTATCTTTGCTCTTTCACCTGTTCACTGTTTCTCTCAAACGGTACAATATAGAACTGCTTCATTCTTATTTGGTGTTTATTTAAAAAAAAAAAGGCTTTCTAAGCTTTCCCTATATACAGTATATATACAGTATGTGTTCACTAACAAGTCTAAAACAAGACCCCTGCTTAGGCTTTCAGCTGAAATTACAATCAGTAGTGTTTGAAATGCACCGGGCTGAAATCCATTCTGTTTTGAATGTGTGGTTAACAGTTTTGATAGAAGTGTGTTAGCATTTGAACAAAGTGCTGTAGATTCACGTTGTGGTTAAAGCGTACATTCATGTCCCAGAACTGCTTGTTACTAACTTTGCTCTGGGGAGCTTATTCCCTGGAGTACTTATAGTTTTGTCGCCTCGCAGTTTTCCTTTGATTAGGGTGCCACCTAAATCATGGTTGCAGCTGGTACCATGGTCCTGCTCAGCGCCCTGCTACACCCTGCTACCAGGCGCGGAGCTGTGGGGGGCCTGGACGGGCCTGGGCCCGTCCACATTGACAGCTGGCCCGCCCAATCAGAAATTCACAACAAACAAATACTACTCTGTATAGTTAAACATGAATATTAGTACTGTATGTGGTGTATTTTATCTATAACATGTTAAAAACAGTAACATTATAAGTAAGCCTGATAACTATTTAAAAAGTTAAGTGTGTTGGTGTTTTCATTGGTCAATGTAACATCAATGTAGCACTATAGCAATCTGGCACGAACAACGGTAACGGTATCTTGATTTTGCTTTAGTATGGCTAAACAAGTTGCACTCACTCATTTTTGCTGAGGCTCAGCACACAGAAAGTGGACATAGTACTGGGAGTGAATGTCTGCAGCTGGGTGTGTGTAAACTCTCACTGTGTGCAGGGTGAAGGCTGTGTTTCTCCCCGCAGGTCAGAGGCAGAAGCTCTGGCAGCTTTCTGTCGGTTTAAACCAGTCCAGAAGAAGACGCACAAACGGAGGCGAATTTATGTTTTCCTAGGAGGGCAAAGCCATGTCCCGCCCTACCCTGCCTCTGATAGGCTTACTCTGGTATTATCACCCTACATTAACCAATTTCCTCCCTCATGCCTAAACCTAAGCAATCCAACAAACGAAGGCAGTGGGTATCAGCCAATCAGAAGTGGATAAGGGCGGGATATTCCTTCGCCATCCTAGAAACGCAAATTCGCCAATATCAGAGCACTTTACGGTCCTCTTCTGCTCAAATGCGTCCAATGTTCAACAGAAAGAAACACATTTCTACAGGGACAAGAAAACAATACATGAGATCAAATCATGTTTTGGTTAAGGTCAAAACTATGACCTATTATGTTGAAAATAGTAGATAGTTTGTTGATATGTTGGCTTATTTAGCCTAGTCTAACTAGTGGACTAACTATGAGATAGTTAATCATAATTGGAAGTTGAATGAGCAGTATATTGAACAACGACAATGATAATCCATCTATAATGAATTCCCTTTTTCTCCTTTAAGCCCTGTTAAAAATGTTTCATCAGGCAACTCAAGACTGCTGCTCTAGTATAATTTCCTGGATTCGAGAACTATGTGGATGATTCGGGACAACTGCCTAGATTCAGGCCCACCTCGACTTAATCCAGGCCCACCCATCTGTCACGTTCTGCATCCGCCACTGCCTGCTACGCCCCGCAACGATCCCGCTACGCCCTGCTATGCCCTGCTACGCTCTAACCTGCTACAACTATTATTTCTAGTGATGGTTCCACTGTCTTTATTGGCACTAAAACTGCCACTGTTCATCATTCCAACTGCTATAATTATTATGAATCATATTTCTCTATATCTGTATATCTGTATCAGTGTCTGTGTCCAAACCAGCAGTGACAGATGCAGCCCACAAAGAGCCTGGGTCTGTCTGAGGTTTCTGCCTAAAAGGAATTTTTTTCCTCACCACTGTCGCACCAAATGCTTGCTCTTCGGAAATTGTTGGGTCTTTGTAAATCATAGAGTGTGGTCTAGACCTACTCTATCTGTAAAATGCATTGAGATAACTCTTGTTATGATTTGATACTATAAATTAAATTGAATTGAATTGAAGTAAAGCCATGAGATAAGTGTGTAGAGTTTTGAAAACTGTGTTCAAGCAATGAAAAACAAACTTGAGTTTTATCCAAATGAACTGCTGCTGTATAGACTGTGGTTAGAGTTTTGCACATTTGACTCCAGCTGTGCCACCTGTCGTTTAGTAATCGAAAACACTGTAAGATAAAATACAATTTCAGTTGCACTTTTGATAAGAGGACACATCTGTTGTTAAATAAAGGAATATTTTTCAATCATTTATCTGCCATTTGTAGTAAAGTGCTTTAAGTGGTTGTATATAAATGCAGTCCATTTACTATTTGTCTTCTCCATTGGATCACGGTTAATGAAAGATGAGAGCAGCAAAACAATGCATCCTTTGCATTACCAGCGTCAGTTCTTTTTTTCCATTTCAGTGTGTCGTCATTACATCATTTATCATATTATGGGCGTGGCTTTCATTTGATGAGAGGAGAGTCTTTGAGCTGTCAAACCAAAACAACATACTAAAACAGGCCATAATTGTCACTTACATGCCGCGTGGCAGGGTCCTGCCAGTGAGGTCAGAACCCCCAGGGCCCCAGATCCTGTTGTCAGGGAGAGGCATCCCGTGATTTTCACTTTCACCCACAAAGAGCGAGTTCTTCACCTGCTGACGCGAGCCGTCATCATCTGGAAACGTGCCTCCACTGCACACACACAGACGGGGAGAGATTCAAGATCAAGATTAACTTTATTGTCCCACAAGGTGGGACAATTTGTCTTGGGTACTTAACTTATGCTGCAGCCATAAAAAAAAACACAAACAACATGTACAGCATGATACAATACCATACAACAAACCATAATATGACCCTAATGGTGTGTAAAACATAACATGGTGTCACGCAGTGCATATAGTTAAACGTTACTCCAAAAATAAATAATAAAAAGTAATAAATATTGCAGCGATCACAAGTGCAACAATAACAGTGCAAAAGCATCAACCTGTTCTGGCTGTTATCTGCAGCTAGAGAGTTGAGCGTTATTTATAGTTCTGCGGAGGCTCCACGCAGAACTTTCACTGTAGCCTACGTAAGTGGCCTGAAGTTTATACTTGTGCGTTGGTGTGTGCGTCAATCTCTTCAAGAGAATAGCAGGGTCGGCATGTGTGTGTGTGGTAGAGCGAGTGAGAGAGTGACGGGAATTAGCTTTGGATTTAGAGTCATAGTGAGAGAAACAAAGTGTCTCCCATGTGCTTTCTGACTATGGTGGGAAATCTGTAGCAGGAGAAGTTAACCCTCTCCTTGATTTCATGTTGTTTATGGAGAGGGAGAACCAGGACACGAGTCGGGGGAAATGCAACGCTACCAAGCCACGGGCAAGCGTTGTGCGTCGCTGCGACGTGTAGTTAAATTTTTTGAGAGGTGCACGTCAGGCTATGGCGTAGGATCGGCCTCTCCACGTACCTACATACGTAGCCACGGCATGGATTTAATGCAGAAGCATGAATCACGCTTAAAAGTGTGTCCGTGACAGTCTCATCCACTCCTATAACGGAGCTAATCGTTGCTAACAGAGCCTTCAGTTCTCCGTGCCTGTATACATTAACTGCATCTATGGACTCGAGCACGAATAAAACCCTAATCTTATTAAATTGGCTGGACGAGTTTTAAATTACAATTTAGAGTTGTTTGAATGACAGAAATCTGCTCAGATAAGATCCTAATGAGTGCAACAGGACATGTAACAGTAGGATCCCCAAAACACAGATAACACACTTCAACAAATGAACAATGCTCTAACAAACAAGATGAACAAGAAGTGACTTTAGATAGCCCTAGTCTTATGTGATTCAACAGGAGTTAGGAGGAAATAGTGTTGAGATTACAGTTTTTCCTCAAATGCTAAAACACATTTCACAAACGTTTCCTCCATGTTCCCCAATGTCTAAACACAACACCCTTTTCTAAAGCTACATAAACACAACCACACCTTCTCACTTCAAAACTCAAACTTTCACACCAAAAGAGCAGCTCGAAGCTTTCAAAAATGTAAACACTATACACATCATTACACACTACAGCAAAACAATTGAAAACACAATGCTCAATTTGTGAGAAGGTTCTTTGTTTCATAACTGCCAATGCATATTTTTAGAAACTGTACAGTAATGGATCTTCTTAGATCTCTGCAGAGGATTAGGCATTTAGATTTGTGAGTTTCATATGAAGAGTATAAATCTATAGTAAATTCTGCATGTACACTACTGTAAACACAACTCAATGCAAAAACAGAATCTATTGCACACAACAGTACTCCTGAAAACATGATCAGGGTGTGAAGTTTTTTTATTTACTTTATTCACACCACAATCACTGTGTGGCATCATGTCGCTGAGCTGCATCGGGCCACATCACCTCATCCACATCGCAGGCTATATTGTCTCTTGCCAGGCACCGCGGGAAAAACGCCCTGGAATGGCGAATCCATCCTTGGAAGGCCTCCACTGGGATGCCAACACAGGCCATCTCCATTGCTCTTAGGAGGTTCTCTCTAGTGTATGGTTGTCTGTCATAAACCTTCCATCTCCACAATGAGAAGAACTCCTCTATAGGGTTCAGGAAAGGGGAGTAGGGTGGCAGACAGATGTTTAAAAAGTGGTTACTGTTGGTGGTGAACCAACAGTAACCACCTGATTTGTTTGTTCTGTGGAAGCGTACATTGTCCCAAATGATCACATAAATGTGATGTGCGGGCCCAGCATGGTGTTGTTGGCGGTCCAGGAGGATGTCTTTTAGCTCCTCTAGGAAGGTGAGGAGACGTTGGGTGTTGTAAGACCCAAGGACAGCATACCGGTGGCAATGGTCAATGACTGTTGCTCGCATCTCGTCCGTGATGATGGTGCAAGGTTGTCTTGCTCTCCCTCCTGGACCTTATCCTCTCCCTTGTTGGCCTCCTCCTCTCCCTTGTTGGCCTGCTCCTCTTCCTCGTTGGCCTGCTCCTCTTCCTCCTCTGATTTGAACTCCTCTTCCTCGTTGGCCTGCTCCTCTTCTTCCATAGCCAGCTCTTCTCCCTCCTCTGACTCAAATGCCTCTGCCTCTGCCTCTGCCTCTGCCTCTGCCTCTGCCTTCATCCATTGTGTTTGTTTGGACTCTTCAGCAAACTGTGCACTCTGAACTTGCCTTTATACACATGGTCACAGCATTAGCAACAGGTGTCTTCAATTTTGAGTCGTTGTGTGTAATGAATGACACCAGGTGTGTTCATTGTGTTCGAATATTGCTGACTGTGGCAAGCATTTTGCATCACATGAGCTTTCATTTGAGAATATGAGAATATTCTTTTGTAACTTGTGTTTTAGCAAAGAAAAATGTGTTAAGATTTATGAGAACGGAGGATTGTGTTTTGTGAATTGTGTCTTCATGTGAAATGTGTTTATGATATTGGAAAATGATGGCTAAATTTAGTAAATGTGTTTAGACAACTGGTCATTTGGTTTAGAGGATTGGCTTTTGTGTTTTAGCATTTGAGAAAAACTGTAATAACAACATGTCACTTTCTGTGACGCTTGCAGATTTGTATTCTCAGAAGTTTAATAAATGCTGCTAAGTGCACTAAACTTTATTTTTTCATTGAAAAGTTTATTTGACAAAGTTTATTTTCTTCTTACCTGTTTTGTTTATTTAATATATTTTTCATACATTATTTATACAATATACAGAATATTTTTACATTATACATTTTTAATTGAAGTACACGTGTAGATTGGTGAAGTGTTCAATAAATGTTTTTGTTGAGAAATTCTGTGTATATTAGTGTTACATTATATCTTTCAAATAGAGTTTAAAAACAAGCACATATCGGCCAAATATCGGCCAAAATAAATCGTCAGCATTTATCGGCCGTCGGCTGACCCTGATTTCTAAAGATCGGCATCGGCCAGAGGAAACTCATATCGGTCGACCTCTAGTCCCTACACCGTGGTGGAAAGTCTAGGGCCTGTCAACTACCGAGTCCAGCAATCAGGCCATTGACATCCGGTCCAGACATACCACATCAACTTACTCAAACAATGGATTGAGCCTGTTCCTCTGCTGACGGCCTGCGCTCAGGCTGACCAACCCACTGTGGTGAGGGGCTTAGTCTTGCCCAACTGCAGGAGCTCCAAGAGCTGATCGACCAACACCGTGATGTTTTTTCCTCCAACCCAGGCAGGATGAGATTTGCACTTCCTCTTGGGACCCTTGTTCAGCAACGGCCCTACCGAATCCCTGAAGTCAGACGTCAAGTGGATGACGAAGTCCATCACCTTGGGGTGATTGACTCATCTCTCAGCCCCTGGTCCAATCCCATAGTGCTGGTTCCATAGCCAGATGGCTCCTGGAGACTCCGCAATGATTTCCGCCGACTGAACAAAGTTTCAAGCTTTGACAGCTACCCCCTTCCCCATGTCGACGAGCTGGTGGAACGGTTAGGCTGAGCAAGGTTCATATCTACTCTGGATTTGACCAAGGGTTATTGGCAAGTACCCTTGAGCCCGGAGGCAAAACAGAAGACTGCTTTTAGGACCCCTAGTGGTCACTGGCAGTACAGAGTACTCCCATTTGGTGTCCATGGAGTTCCGGCCACCTTCCAGAGGATGATGGACCAGATCCTGGCACCACACAGAGACTACACAGCTGCTTACTTGGATGATGTGGTTATCCATGCAGAGGACTGGTCCGAACTCAACACCAGGCTCAGGAAGGTTCTTGCTGCCCTCCGCCAAGCGGGCCTAACTGCCAATCCCTCCAAGTGCCACCTTGGTCTCACTGAAGCCCGCTAGCTGGGATATTTCATAGGCCGAGGTCTATTCAAGCCGCAAGAAGCAAAGGTAACTGCGGTACAGGAATTTCCCCGTCCCACCTCCAAACGCCAGGTACGAGCATTTTTGGGGTTGGTGGGGTATTATCGGTGCTTTATCCCTTCCTTCTCCTCTACAGCTGCTGTCCTCTCAGATCTGAGTCCTGCTGAGGAAGCTGCGTTTGTCCGACTTAAGGAAGCCCTAACACCTGTCCTCTGGGACCCAGACTTCTCTAAGCCTTTCCAGCTCTGCACAGATACATCTGACGTCGGCCTGGGGCCAGTGATGTCACAGGAGCATGAGGGGGGAGAACACCCAGTCCTTTACCTATCTCGCAAGCTGAACACAGCCGAAAAGAAATATGCAGCTGTGGAAAGAGAGGCCCTTGCTGTCAAGTGGGCAATCTTAGAACTGCGTTATTATGTTTTTGGCCGGAAGTTCACCCTGGTGACGGATCGCGCTCCCCTCAAATGGATGGCCCATGCAAAGGGCACCAATGCTCGTGTTCCTGGCTCTCCAAGACTTTCATTTCACGGTCGAGCATTGTCCAGGCACGGCCAATGGCAACGGGGGAGGGCCAAATGGCCCCTGAATTGTTGCCATGCCAGGTACATGCCTTCAAAGGTCTCCCATTGTGTGTGTCAAAACAAGCACATGGCCAAGAAGCCAGCCTACAACATTGCACGGCTGGCAACCACTAATCACCGCCTCCAGCTGCCTCTCATTTGCCCTCATCAGGCCTGGACAAAAGGAGCTACGCCGACCAAGGCAAGTGAGTCTGTGTTTGCCACTCAAGCTAACCACTGCTCTGTTTCCTGCACCCAGAAAGCCCGTAAACTGAAGACTGGAGCCGAACGACCCATCAATCTTCACTGGAACTTGAGGTCTCCTGTCCCCTCCTTGCACAACTTCACCGGTGAGCCCCTCTACTGCAACTCACCTACCCAGCTGAATTCCCCAAGACCTTAACCCAACCCTGCACACCAACCATGCCATGAGGGAGATACACCGCTGCACTCCTTACTTTGCTGTACAAAGAAAAAGAAAGCACCCACCTTAGTGGATTTTCACTGCAGTGTGTGTGTGTGTGTGTGTGTGTGTGTGTGTGTGTGTGTGTGTGTGTGTGTGTGTGTGTGTGTGTGTGTGTGTGTGTGTGTGTGTGTGTGTCATAATTCAGTGATGTGAATAATTACACCACATGAGTAAAGACAGCCTGCCTTTCTGTTTTCACAGTTCCAGATAGAGAGGTAACTATACTGAGACTAAAAAGCAGTGTTGATGCATTAACAGAGGCTGAGGTGCTATCAAGCCACAAAAGCCATTAGAGTTATGGTTGTGTTGTCAGACTTTATAGAGGCCAAAGATAAAAATAAATACAGACATGCTACACATAAGGAAGACAAAGTAATCCATTCTGTCAGTGGATACGCAGCACATCAACACCTGTTTAATTCATTTCTGTATCGTGTGTGTGTTTTGTGTTCCTTTCATTCTAACACGTTAAGTGTACTCTGACACATACACTATTATTGTGTATGCGTTAACCTGGGTAAGCCCAGGTTACACGTCTGCACATGCTCCATAGTAGAGGGCTGCATTGGGATTGGGTCCCACTGGGTCCCGTGGGACCCAACACAAATCTCGCGGGAGCGGGCGGTTTTAACTTTGCTGCGGGCGGGAGCAGGTGGCTAAAAAAAAACACTACGGGATCAGGATGTAGCCTGGAATCCCCCCACACCAGCAGAAACCATAGATATACATATCTACTGACTGAGTATATACTGTATAGCCCATCTATGAGCAGACACCAGCGTGTTTGAGCC
The DNA here is from genome assembly GCA_023566125.1 of Zingel zingel. Lineage (NCBI taxonomy): Eukaryota > Metazoa > Chordata > Actinopteri > Perciformes > Percidae > Zingel > Zingel zingel. The sequence continues at coordinate 34,498,275 of CM042315.1, forward strand.
TCCCAGGATGGGGGAGCTCCGAGCCAAGGCTCCGTCCACCGTCCGCCCGCTCCCTCATCCTCTGCTCCTTCCTCCCCTTCTAACAGCAGCAAGCACCTGCCTTCTTTGCCTGCATCTTCTCCTTATTAAACTATATAATTATGTGTTTTCTCATGCGGGATGGGAGAAGACACAACATCAATGCATCTCTATGATTGTGCGGGCAAAAATTCTCAGAGTTTTGCGGGAGTGGACATACACATTGCGGGAGCGGGCGGGAGTGTAACACACATGTTGCAGGTGCGGGCGGTGATGGTCAGAAATTCGCCGGGAGCGGGTGGGAGCAGGATGAAGAAAACAGTCCCGCGCAGGGCTCTACTCCATAGGTTCTAACTGCCCCAGCCCACTCAGCTGCCATGGTTTTTGACCCGGAAATACGTAGAAGAGAGCAGTAGGAAGCAACAGCGCCAAAAAGAACAGAAACAACACGAGCTATGGCAAGTTAGAAATTTACAGTGTCCGCCATGTTCGCCCCGCTTTCCTAGTTGTTGTGATTTTGCAACACATTCTCACTTCCATCGTGTAAAATATGGACGCTTAGGCATGTGCCTAGTTATTAAAGGGCTTGTTGTTGGTAAAAGTCTCCTTTAATTTAATACTTTTTAGGCCCCGACTGTATTGCCTCCGAAGTACAGAGTATCGAAAAAGGCCTCGTCATTCAATACCCAATTTCAATACCTAAGGAGTAAATCTGATCAGCGTCAGTGAGCCAATCAGCACGCAGCATTCTTTTACCAAAATCTAAATTGTTTGTGATTGGTTGTCTAACGTGACACATCGTAGAGACACGCAGGAAAAACTCTACGTTACATAGAGACGGCTCACGTAGTAGGAGCTGAAAAATAAACAAAAAGATTTGTGCCATAATGTTTTAATTTTGTTGTGTTTTATAAAATTTGTATCGAAGTAAATATTGTTTAGGAACCAGTATTGGTATCGGCACCTGTATCAAACATTTTTGAACGATACCCAGCCCTACTCCCATTACTTCCCATTCCTCCCCGTGGAGAACTGGCATAACCCAGGGTAAGACCATACCCTGGTTACTGCTGTGCATGGAAACGCTGATTAAACAGACTAAAGAAGGCAGTTCATAACCATGTCTGAAGTTCGGTACCTGCAGATGGACATCAGGTCAGATACCTGTCACCTGTTCATGACCTGAAGCCAAAAGTCCTAGAGACAAGATGATTGACACGGCAAAAGATTATTATTGTAGGGGCAGAAAGTTCCACATTAGGATGTCCCTAAATTAAAAGTAGTAAAACTGATATCAAATTAAAAAAAAATTGTGATAATCAAGTAGATTACAGTATAAATGATAAATCACACGCTGTATATTGCTCCAGTGGTAGTTCTATATTCTTTCCTCAGCAGTTGCTGAACATGAAAATGAGAAAGCTGAAAGCTGAAACCATTTTGAATAATGAGCACACTACATTACAGTATTTTTCAGTGTTCCTTTGTGTGTTGCAGTGTCGGGCGGAACATTAGTCCATCTACCAATAAGTTACACTGCAATTTAGCTGAAGCTAAATCTATTAAGCTATTAGTTAGATAGCTTCAGCTAGATGCCCTATATACATTAGATCTTCTCCCTATGCAACAGTTATCTGTATTGTGTTCAATAAATGTGTTTTTTAGAAGTTTGGCTGAACCAACACGTCAAATGCAAAGTGAGGTAGAACAGCAGCCTCGATTGGCTCCTGTGTGTCTGCATTGCCAGTTATTTACTGTATGTACTTTGTGTACTTACTACTTAGTATTCCCCGCTGCTATTCATATTATACTCAGCAATGCAGGATTAAACCTCAAACACTATTCAGCCAGTCCTCCCTCAAGCAGGAGGGTTTTTCAGTTCTCTTGTTTCTCCGTTATCTCTGATTCCACAGTTTGAACAGTGGCTGGAAAAAGAGCAGCTGCAGGCTACCGCTAAGCTAACTTTACCCTGTGTCTTTAGCTGCAGGCTATCGCTAAGCTAACGCTACCCTGTGTCTTTAGCTGAATGCTACAAGGCGGTAAGCTGTTACCCTGTGTCTTTAGCTGCATGCTACAAGTCGGTAAGCTAATGTTATCCTGTGTCTTTAGCTGCATGTTACCAGACTCTAATCTATGCTGTGTCTGTTTGTTTTTTTTCTTTGACTAATTTCGATCAATTTCCGAAACACCCCTATTACTGGCACACAGCCCCCCCGACACTCAATGGCCTGCCTTACGCCATCATTTTGCCAAAGCTCTGTTCACCCTGTACACACTGAAACACCAAGATTTATACACTTTGGAGACAGAAACACTTTTTTGATGGAGGGTTTAAACGGAGAGAGAAAAATATATAGACATATTTGGTGTAGACGTACTGTATGCACCCGTAGGCACCCTACTTTGTAAAGTCAGTTGGAAACTTCTCACCAATTCCCACCTCTGTGACCATCGCACCACTAAATTACTTTTCACACGGCATCAAAGCGCTCCATTTCCCAATGCATCCTAAACAGACTCCTTATAAGGTGTTTTCCAATTACTCTTATAGACCCAGAGAGAGAGAGAGAGAGAGAGAGAGAGAGAGAGAGAGAGAGAGAGAGAGAGAGAGAGGGAAAGAGGGACCTCCCATTATTTCTATCCATCCTAGAAATATGAAAAGTGTGTGTGTGTGTTTGGGGGGGGGGGTCTTACCTTGCCAGAGTGAGGCCAATGCCATTATCAGCAAATCTAAACAAGAAAGAGAGAATATAAGAATATTATCACTGTGAGCACAGCAGAAGTCCAAAATCTCCAGGGAACACACACCCACCCACCCACCCACACACACACACACACACACACAATCTGAAAGGGATAGGGATGAATTTCCCACTTTTATCAAATGTGATAAAAACAACCTGTGCTACCTAAAACTTATAATGAGGGTTTCCAATAACTTTCAGTTGCACTGAAAGTTGACAAACTTCACTCAGATGCAATTATATTCACTCACTTATTTATTTATAGTTGTTTTTTCCCCGATTGCCAACAAGCATCAGGCAATAATAAAACCACTTTTTCAAAACTCTTCATACAGTCTGCATTATCACCTTGCATCTTGGCCAAACAGTTCATCTCACCTCCAAAACTCAGAATAATAACTTTGCACTTTGACTGTAATAAAGTATATGGAATAAGAATGAATCCAAAATTTGCTTCAATATATTTTATGTTTTCCATATCTGAGCATATAGTCCAGATATGTGATTTATTTGTGAAAAATAATAAACTAAAAACTAATTTCTGAAATTCCAGAGCTCCAATACAGGTGAAACTCGGATAATTAGAATATCGTGCAAAAGTTCATTTATATCAGTAATTCAACTTAAAAGGTGAAACTAATATATTATGTAGACTCATTACATGCAAAGCAAGATATTTCAAGCATTTATTTGTTATAATTTTGATGATTATGGCTTACAGCTTATGAAAACTCCAAATTCAAAATCTCTATATTAATATTGTGAAAAGGTTCAATATTGTAGGCTCAAAGTGTCATACTCTAATGAGCTAATTAATCCAAAACACCAGCAAAGGGATCCTGAGCCTTAAAATGGTCTCTCAGTCTGGTGACCTGACCCCAAATTCAAAATCTCAGAAAATTAGAACATTACATGAAATCATGAAAAAAGGATTTTAAATACAGAAATGCTGGCCCTCTGAAAAATATAATCATGCATATGTACTCAGTACTTGGTTTGGGCCCCTTTTGCATGAATTACTGCCTCAATGCGGCGTGGCATGGATGCTATCAGCCTGTGGCACTGCTGAGGTGTTATGGAAGACCAGGATGCTTCAGTAGCGCCCTTCAGCTCTTCTGCATTGTTTGGTCTCATGTCTCTCATCTTTCTCTTGGCAATGCCCCATAGATTCTCTATGGGGTTCAGGTCAGGTGAGTTAGCTGGCCAATCAAAGTCATCACAATAATCCCATGGTCATTGAACCAGGTTTTTGGTACTTTTGGCAGTGTGGGCAGGTGCCAAGTCCTGCTGGAAAATGAAGTCAGCATCTCCATGAAGCTTGTCTGCTGAAGTAAGCATTAAGTGCTCTAAAATGTCCTAGTAGACGGCTGCGTTGACTCTGGACTTAATAAAGCACAGTGGACCAACACCAGCAGATGACATGACTCCCCAAATCAACACAGACTGTGGAAATTCACACTGGACTTCAAGCATCTTGGATTGTGTGCCTCTCCATTCTTCCTCCAGACTCTGGGACCTTGGTTTCCAAAAGAAATCAGAAAAGAGGACTTTGGACAACTGAGCAACAGAACAGTTATTTTTTTCTTTACTCCAAGTAAGACGCTTCTGACGTTGTTTGTTGTTCAGGAGCGGCTTGACAAGCCCATCTCCAGGATCCATCTGTGTGTGGTGGCTCTTGATGCAGTAACTCCAGCCTCAGTCCACTCCTTGTGACGCTCCCCCACACTTTTGAATGGCCTTTTCCTGACTATCCTCTCCAGGCTGCGGTCATCCCTGCTGCTTGTGCACCTTTTTCTTCCATACTTTTCCCTTCCACTTAACTTTCTATTAATGTGCTTTGATAAAGCATTTTGAGAAATGCACAACTGTCAGGTCACCAGACTGAGAGACCATTTTAAGGCTCAGGATCCCTTTGCTGGTGTTTTGGATTAATTAGCTCATTAGAGTATGACACTTAGAGCCTACAATATTGAACCTTTTCACAATATTCAAATTTTCTGAGATTTTGAATTTGGAGTTTTCATAAGCTGTACGCCATAATCATCAAAACTATAACAAATAAAGGCTTGAAATATCTCGCTTTGCATGTAATGAGTCTATATAATATATTAGTTTCACCTTTTAAGTTCAATTACTGAAATAAATGAACTTTTGCACGATTTTCTAATTATCCGAGTTTCACCTGTAATAATTACAAAAAAACATCACCAACATGTAGGCTGAAGTATAACGACTCGTGGGGCCCTATTTTAACGATGGTCTTAACGAAGGTCCGTGCGCCAGGCGCATGGTTCAAAAGGGTTGTACTTAGTGTCTAAATTAATCATAGGTGTGTTTTGGGCAGCCCAGTCTCATGGCAGTTCATGAGATGGTTACGTTATTGAATCTATTGATTCGTGAATAGGACACGATTATGTAGGTTTTTTTCATGTGGTGATTACAAATTTTAATTTAATGTATTTAAATGTTAAGTGATCACAGCACGCCAATGGTAGGGAGTAGTATGAAAAGCAGAAAATCCGCATAGGGAGGTTGGTCGGTTGGTTATTCTCTTCCTAACCACAACCGTCCCGTTGTTGTTGGTGTGTCCTGCGTGTCATGGATCCTTTCCCAGTTTTTCTTTTCCTAACCTCAGCCGTCCCGTTGTTGTGGCATTTCATGTCCCTGTTGTTGCGTCCCCCAGAGCAATGGCAGTTTGTGAAATGGTAACGTTCGAAAATTGTGACCTGTACATGAAATAAACGAGAAAATCGTGACCTGTACACGAATCAATAAATAAAAATAACATGACTATTTACGAACTGGCATGAGACCGGTTGGTTTTGGGCGTAACTTGCAGTGAACCAATCAGAGTGTCATCTCCCATTCCCTTTAAAAGCCAGGCGCCTTTGGACCTTGGCACATCCGCTATTATGATGGCTCATTTGCTAAGCAGGAAGGAGAGATTTTCATGAGAAGAAACTGATCTGCTCGTGTATGAAGTGAAAGCGCGCAAGCAGATCATATCGTATACTATTCACATTGTAATATTTTTAATCTTTTGCATGTTTATGTGCTGCAGTGTGTGTAACAAGCATAGTGTGCGCTGTGCATGAGCCTACGCACATTTTACTAATGCGCTGTTAAAATAACAATGAAATTCTGCCTTATTGACTTTAAACCAGGTTTTTGTTGGTCAATGGCGCGATCACTTTCCACTGCCTCAAGATAGCAATACACCAAGAATGCACCTGAACACACCTCCCTATGAGACCAGAATGCCCATGGGCGCAGGTGCATTTGCTATTTAAACGATGTGGGCACTGGACGGGAAACTGACAACCGCGTCAAGCTTAAACTAGCAAAGACACTTTGCCGGGTACAAGATAGGGCCCTACTGTTCAGCATTGTGAGGGCTCCTCCCTCTCTGCTGCACTTGGCCACAAGTTTAAATGAACATCACATCTCATGTCTTTCAGTTGAAATCAGCTTTTTGGAACGATTATTACTTCATTTTATTGTAAAGATTCTGCTAGATTTTTTTTATGTTTTCAATATGGTTACGGCAGAAATGCCAAACTCTTCCATCATTATGTTTCGAATGTGTTTTTACAGTAACAAAAGTGAAAAACAATGTTAGCACTTAAACAATGTGCTGCAGATATATCGTCCTTTGCAGGTGGTGGAGTGAATGACAAAAGAGTTCATGGATTTTGGAAAATGTGGTCACTGAATGCATTTTGTGTGAAAGCAATGATTATCCACAGTTTGGTCCACATAGACTTCTGTTTGGCTGACTATGTGAAGAGTTTTAAGAAAGTAACATCAGTTTTGACCAATGCATGTTAGAAATCGAAACAAAAACTGTATTTGTAACCAATTCAGAAATGGTTACAAAGATGTTGTTCCCATCAGTCACTTAGACACAAAAACATAGGAAAAAAGGGTCCAGGTTGAAAAATACGAAAGTTACCCTTTAAAGCTATAGTGCGTAGTTTCTGTCTCCCCAATGAGGAATTCTATGACAACAAAACTGTCGGCACGTCCACATGATACAAGCCTTACTCAATCGCGCACCACCCCCGCCCCTCCTCCACACAATTACTAGTAGTCAAGGAGGACACGGAGGATTAAAAAAACATGATGGACTCTTCAGAAGAGGTAATTATCTTCATTTGAGTTTCTACGCGCGAAAGTTGCTGGACGTCACAATCTTCTGAACATAACCATACTAAGAAATCCAGAGAGAGTTGTGTGGCACTGATAGTCTTAATTAGCTTTGTAGCAACTCGTTTGGCAATGGCTTGAATGTAACGGACGTTCATTAATATCAAAAATGTACGCACTAAAGCTTTAACTATAATTTAACCATACTTTAGATAACCATGCCTGGATGATTAAGTAAACTCCAACTGAGAAAGGCAGTATCCATTTTGCACATATGTACAATGTGACCTTTCTGCCATTTTTTAGGTCAGTGGTGGTGCAGTAAAAACAAAAGGAGAAAGACTAACTACCACAGTTCACACTCTGGTGTTTTTGGACTGGGTAAAGGAGTGTGCGTACTGCTGACTCGCTGCCATGGTTTCTGATCAGTGGCCTTCATCAAATGCTCAGCACTGCACAGCATGAGAGCACTTGTGCCAATGGTGTGCCCAAGTGGCCAAAAAACTGTAATATCACTATATCATTGCATGCATGGGGTACTCACTGGCAGTCGTCCAGCCAGACATCCCCTCCTCTCAGCCAGGCCCCATGGTCCTGGTTCTTATAGGCCACAAAATGGTGGATCAGAGCTGGGACTCTGGGTTTGAAGGGGTCAGCATCCTGGTGGGGGCCATACCTAAACAATTCAACACCACAGACATGCAGAGTGGAGAAAGACAGGGTTTAGTTCATGATTTAATGGTATTAAATGTATTGTATACCTCTGTATGTGCAGTATATGCAGGGCTGCAGCCTACGGCGTAGTTACAAAATCTCTTACAGTATTTCAACTTTTGTATGATATTTGTATGTCTAGAGAGAGGTCTACTCTATAGTTATAATCCTTCAGATTTCAGTGCTGGTTGATTTGATGGTTACTGTTGGTTTTAATAATACAGGTCCCAGAGTTCAAGTTTAAAACGATACATGTAACCGCAAAAACTTGATCAACAGCTGCTCTACAGCAGAAGAGGACTCACTGGTGTTTCTGTTCACAGAACCAAGCTAACTGGGCTGAGAGGACTCATCCAGTCACATTGTTATAGTGATGACAGTCAACATCCAACACTATTAATCTTTAGTATTTGTATATGTGTAAACCAATAAACTAAACCAAGAGCTCTCCAAATTTCATTGTATGTGACCATGTACAATGACAATAAAGGCTATCTATCTATCTATCTATCTATCTATCTATCTATCTATCTATCTATCTATCTATCTATCTATCTATCTGTTTACTCTGAGCAGGACAGAATAACAGCGCAGTCAGGATCTCTTTCCATTACCAGTTGTTTGTGAGCTTTCTTCAGGCGAGGCACTCTGTGAGAAAGCTTCCTTGCAGGGATTTTTCACACTTCGAAGAGCATCCCTGAACTGAATAAGGAGTGGTGTGTGTATGTAGGGTGTATTCATATTGAAGCGATGAGGTCAGGATGACACATTGGTCCGATCACACTCACCACATGGGACCAACTGTTACACAGACTTGCTGTTCTACTTTTCTACGTCTTTTATACCAAACACCAACATTTGCCAGTTACAGAACATCAACAGGAAACATGAGCATTACAGAGTGCACATCCATCATGCCGAAGTATACTGGGTGTGATGGGACTTCAGCTTGTCATGCAGGGTGTTTGTGACTGGGGTAAGGAGGGGGGGGGGGGGGTCTGACCTGGCTCCAATCAGAGACAAGAAGGGTCTCTTGTCCTTGTCATTTGCCTGGGTGGTCTTTACTCCGTTATCAAGGATCATTCCAGCCTGGAACAGAGAGAAGAGAAACTGCGTGGTCAAACGGTAGAAGACAACAAACACTGCATAAAGTAATGTTGAAGTAAGTTGTCTATGTGATAGACACACACAGGTTGATTAATTAAAGCTTTACTGCGTAACTTTATTTATATTAATGAACGTCTGTTACATTCAAGCCATTGCCAAATTAGTTGCTACCAAGCTAATTAAGACTCTCAGCTCCACACAACTCTCTCTGTATTTCTCAGTATTACTATGTTCATATTGTGTGGTCCAGAGACTTTCACGTGCAGAAACTAGAATGAAGATAATTACCTCTTCTGAAGGGTTCATCATTTATTTAATCCTCTGTGTCCTCCTTTGATACAAGCAACTGTGTGGAGGGGGAGGGGGGGAGGGGCATGTGTGCAATTACGTTTAGGCTTGTATCAAGTGGATGCAACAGCAGTGGTGTTGTCATTACTTAGAATTCCTCATGGGGGCGACAGAAACTACGCACTATAGCTTTAAGGACTTGCGGGGACGTTTAGACACAAGTCAGACTGTGTTGGTTCATGTCTTCTATTGGGCAAAATATTGTCTTCATTTGAAATAATTATGAATGTAATATTCACTCTTCCAACTCCAGCTGCACTCTAGTTATTATCAGTTCTATTCAATAACTGACCTTTCAGTTGAGCTCAAACAATTATTTTAGTGTAATTTCCTCCCTTCAGGCAACGAGTACGTAGTGAAGCATGTTTATTGGCTTCTTCCCCCAATAAATCAGGTTGAGTAGCGAAGGACATGAACTTTTCTTTTGCGGTCCTTTCTAGACACATGTTGAACAGCCCCGCATCGGGTCTTAATTAGCAGTAGAGCAGCGAGATTAAATTAGCTGCAGCTGCTCTCATTTATATCATCAGTCTTATCTGCTGCTAACTGCTGTGGTCCAGACAGTAGCTGTGTTTGAAACCGTTCCCTATGACGGACATAGTGCACTATATAGTGTGTTCGCCATTTTGTAGTGGTGTTCCAATTCTCCGCGGTTAATTTTATTCACTATATAGTCCACCATAAAATACCCACAATGCACAGCTAATTTGAGCGTACATAAGATCAAAGATTCTCTATACTAAAGCATTTCAGGCAGCGCCAATTATATGAACTGGTACACACTTCCTGTCTCCTAAAGGGGCATGGCCTCGTTTGAAAGTGTACTGAACGTCGTGTGGATGGATGAAAATTTACATTTGTATAATCTATTAATATTTTCTTTTGCCAACGTTAGATATATACAGAGCTAAAAGACATATTTAGCACACGGATATTAGTTTTGTTTGGGCATTCACGGACGTCAGTTGACATTAGCTTATGTGTGTTGCCAGATCTTGTGAGTTTGTTCCTGAGACAGAAACAGGTCTCAAACAAAGTTAATTTTCTTCTGATGTGTCCATCTGAAAAAATGCCATGTTAATGTCAGAATGTTCTGGAGATACTGTATGTGGCTTGTGAAGAATGGGTCCAATATTTACTTTGGTGACTATAAGGCAAAAGACTTGGTCATAATCTGTGTTTACGTTCACTTCTTCAGTTGGAATCAACACACTCAGGACCTGCTGCCAGTCTCCTAAAGAGGCGTGGCTGTAGCAGAGCCCACGTGACACAGAGACAAGAAACTAATCTGAGTTGGGGCGTCTCGGTTCTAAACCGTCTCTGATAGGATGTACCCTACGTTTTACTCCCGTATACCACAATGCAACGCTGTCGTGTTTCCCTGGAGGAGAAGAAGAAGCAGAAGCACCTGTTGAAACTGAGGAAAAGTGGAGCAGGCTTTCGTTTCTAAACAGTGGAAATTTAACATGCAGCATATATAATATTCAACCTTTTCCTCTCCTTCTGAGTGCTCGCTTTGTTTCAGGGACATAGAACTCTTTTGATTGGGTTTGTTTACATGATGCTGGGCGCGCCCACCTTCGTCACACAAATAACATACTGATGCTACGATGTTTAAAATTTCAGTGTAGTGTCCGAAATCTCGTTAGGTCATTCCCTATATACGTAGTTCATTATTTAATAAACGCCATGTAGGGAATAGTGAGTGAGTGAATGAGGGAACGGTTTCCAACACTGCTAGAGTCTGTAGTAGATTTAACATGTCCATTTCTTTTTCTAACTAATTAATTAAGTTAACTAATTATTATGGTTTAATGACTTACAGAACCTTTTAGCTTAGGTTGTACTGATTTTAGGGATATGAAGCAGTTGGAGATATTACAAGAAATTACATCACAATAAGCAAAACCACCAATGTAGGCATAGGTTGGAAGACTATTTCTATTAAAGCGTTCAAAGGGTTAATTTTGAGGCAACTTGGATACATTACGGACTTTAAATCAAGGATAAAATGCACCAAATCAATTCTGTCTCAAATCTCACTTAGTGGAGCTTTCCCTATAACCCGACTGGAAACTTTCAATGCAACTTGCATCTAAGCACAAAAGCTAACAAACAGGCTAGCTCTAGTTGTTTCAGAGCTCATAAAGCGCTATACTCTCTATCTCCTGACAAAAATTACAAATTTTCTAAATGATAAAAAACCCTATCCTCAGCCAGTTTGCAAAAACAAAGAGAAGCAGTGTGTTGCTGCTGTGAATGGCCAGCCTACAGCCTGACACAACCTCTCCTCTCTCTGAACATCCTGGGGTGGCAGCCTGACATGAGTTATTTTCCCATTAGGATGATCCAAATTAAAAGTGAAAAAGGAAAAGAAAGAGTGAGATGGTAGGGGAAAGAACTCACTGTTGGGCGCGGAGAGAAAGCAGGGCGATAACAATAACACTTCCTCTCCAGCAGTGCCTCATAAATCTCTCTCTGCTCGAGTGCTGCTGTGCTGTGCTCCGTGCCTCAGGCGCCCTGTCCTCTCCATCCCATCCTCTCCTCTGGCTCGCTTTCTTCTCTTTCTCTTGTCTTTGCTCGATTTTGTTATTCTCACCCTTCACCTATTGCTTGTCCTATTTCTTACTTAACATGTCACATCCCAAACTCTTTTTGTCTCTTCTTGGCTCTTAGTGATGTTGTGCTTTTACAGTAGTACAGCTGTAAAAATTCCCCCGATAATGGTCTCACATTGCCAGACCTTCCTCCTCAGTACTGCAGAGGAGGGTCTGGCTAGTCCACACAGCATTCTGGGATGGGAGAAATCTGGTTTATTGGCATTTCTTTAAACCAATCAAAACCGTCTTGGACGGCGCTAAAAACTCAGATTGGACAGATAGTCTAGCTAGCTGTCTGGATTTACCCTGCAGAGATCTGAGGAGCAGTTAACCATAGTCCTCAGAAATCCACCAGAGTTTAGACACACAAAGAAACACAAAGAAAGAGGAAGGTAGGCCGAAACGAGGGACATCCGGCGGAATTTCCGGCGGCACCGGACCATCCCGGTAATGAAACATTGTCGATATAGCCCTTCCAGATGGTTCTCTCCACAAGACTAAAGTTATCTGCATGTACTGTCGATGTGAACTGAGTTACTGAGTTTAGGTTAGCAGCGAGTGCTGGGGGCTAAGTTACAGCAGCTAACATAAATGATCAAGTCTCCCTGGTGTGGAGCCTCGCCTCCAACACGGCAAATAAACTACAGTTTTTATCATTATACACATATATCTCTAAAGGAGGCAGGACCTATCACTGAGGGAGAAACCATTACTAACTGCTAAGCTAACCGAACTGAATAGCGTGTAAACAACTGTGGGATTAGTGAAAAAGTCGCTGAAAGATGGAGATCGGTATGAGTGCTTGAGTGAGCTAGTATAGGTTAAAATGCAAAGCAGATAATCAGGTGTTGCAATGAAGAATCCGACAAAATAAACTGTGTCAAGCTACCGAAGCAAGACGCTATCAGCTTACTGCAGCACAGCAGCCAATCAGGAGGCAGGACAGCCAAGTCAGTGTAGCCAGTTTCATTGATTATAGTGGAAGCTGCTCCGTGTGCATTATATGTTATGTTTAATTAGGTGTTGAATGTAGCCGGCCTGTCAGACTGGCGATCTCGAGTAACCACGATTGGATGATTTGAAAATATGAGCAAATGCCCAAGCCCAGCAGCCAAGCATGTATAAAAAGACACCGCAGGGGCCCCCATTCTGTATGCAAGTGTGGCGCTGAGCAGTTTCCTGGTGAGAGTATGTTCATTTTCTGATGTAACATCTGACCTGAGCTGGACCTTGAACACAAATGTCACAGTGATAAAGGCCCAGAAGCAGCTGTACTTCATCAGGCTGCTCAGGAAAGCAGGACTGAGTCGTCGCCCTCTCACCCAGGCCTATAAAGGACCTGAGAGAGCATTCTCACTACAGGCATCACTGTCTGGTATGGGAACACCTACGACGTTCCATGCTCATTTAGGCCGGATATCTGTTCTGTTGGGCTTCCTTTGTGTTGGCATTCTAACCTCTGGTGGATTTCTGAGGACTATGGTTAACTGCTCCTCAGATCTCTGCAGGGTAAATCCAGACAGCTAGCTAGACTATCTGTCCAAAGATACACACATTATAACTAGGAAAAAACTTTGAGCGTCAAACACTTAATTTCCTTTATTCTGGGGATTTTTTATGCAACAATTTGTGTAGCACAAGTAGACACAGTTCCTGTTTTCCATCAGATGGTTTATAAATCTCAACATTTCTGAGTGCACTTGAAGGCAGCTTCAAGTGAGCGAGGTTTCGATGGTATGGTCCACTGTAGGGGTGTCTGAAATCGTTAGTATAGGCATATAAAAATATATTCACAGGTAAGAAGAATATATAAATATTCGTGTTTTGAGCCCCTGAATGGTTATTTTCCCCTCTTTTGCGGTGTGGGTTCTTATATATTTTTTGAGGAGGACAAATCTACATCTTCTAAATATTAGTGGGGGGAGGGGGGGGGGGGGGGGGGTATATCCTGCATCCAGGGTTCAAAATTAACTTTTTCGTCCACCAGCCAAATGGATAGTGAATGTTCATATTTAACCAGCCACTCAACAGATTACCATTGTTTTTTGGCTGGTGAGTGAAACAAATCTACCAGCCACTTGCATATTTTACCAGCATTTGGCTGGTAGATAGTGCTAATTTCCCATTTGAAATCCACACCTATGTCTGTATGACAATGGTATTTTAAAGTGTATTTGTTGGTAATGCTTTTGCCGAGTACATGGTTCAGTGTTCGTAAAATGCAATTGTAGTTTGAACACTTTTATATTGGCACATCTGCCTAGTCGTAATAGTGCGTTCCATTTGTATTCGGAAGTTGGATTTTCCGAGGTCAAAGTTGGAGACATGCCCCCTGACCTCGGATTTCCGAGTTTGGAACTCAGACAACCCCCAAGTAACCTGAACTAAAAATCCAAGATGGCTGCTCCATGCTTCAACAGTAGTGAAAGCTGTAGTAAAGTAAGTTTATTAGCACTCTTATTTGTGTCTCACTAAATCAGTCGTACACACAGTCCTGTCCAACTTCTATTTGTGGACATGTTGCTACGCTGTTTGTATGCACACAAAAAAACAGCGTAATGTGTTGTTATAAACTGGCACTGCTAACGATGGCTAACAATGAAAATCCGATTTGTAAATGCAGCGCATTCAACTCGGGTGTGACGTCATTCCTAGCTTCGGCTTCCGAGTTCCCGAGGTAAAAGGAACGCACTATAAAGGTGCAGGCTAATCCCAGAGCCTTTGCCCCCCCCCCCCCCGCCCCTCCTCCCAGCACAGTCTGTCCTCTGACTCACCCTGTAGTTGGAATGGGCTCTGTTGTTGGTGAACTGGCCCATAGGTGTGTGTTCAGTGTGTCCGGGGGAGTACAGCCCCTCTGAGGGGCCCGTGGGCACATGGTGAAAGATGAACCAGAAACCTGTCTCCTGAGGGATCACACACAAACATACATAGGCTGTCAACACTTAGGTTTTTATCAGTTATTATAAATGTAGAACAGCAAAGAACCCACTCTAGAGAGATTTTTGTACACTCCCACACACATATAGTATTGAATATATGACAAGTAATAAAATAGGAATGTAACAATAGTCACTTGATTGATTAATTGATCTGCAAATGTTTTTTGAATTTTGAGGAGGTGTTCGGTTAAAAGGTTGTATGGTTGTTTATTGAAAAACAATAGATTAAAAACACTTTGATAAGGGTATGGACATTTAAAAAACGTCCAGACCCGAAAAGCATTTAGCTTCTTCCTACTCCACACGTGTCAAACGTGCAGCCCGCAGATTTTGATCCGGCCCGCATATCACTTTAGGTTCACAATAGATTTTGGCCCACCTAGTTGTGCGCCAAACCAATAACATGGGAAAGTGTTTTTCAAACTGCAGTTACGTGACTCAAAGCAGAACTTTGCCGACTGTGAGAAGCAGAGACTTTTCATATTCAGGCGGTGAAACAGGTTGTTGTAAAAAATGTGATCATTGTTTTGCTTGATTTGCTAAATTCTATAATGGCTAAGGAACTTTTTTGCTGACTTTTGTAGGGCTTTATGTTGACAAAAATGTGAGTGACCAAAAAGTGACCAAAAATGTCTGAGAAAGCCATAATAAAGTCACAAAAAAAAAAATGACGAAAAAGCTAGAAAGCTGTCAAAAAAAAGCGACATGCAGTAATACAGTCAAAGATATTTTACAAAGAGATTTTAACAAAAGCATGTCAATAAACTATACATGTTTGTGGCCCTGGATGTGATGTGAAATACTTTGTGTCTTGGATTTTAAGTTTTTTGTTTAGTTTTTTTTAAATGTTGTTCGAAATAAAACTATTCATTCACTCACACACACACACGCATGCACGCGCACGCACACACATGCACACACACACACACCACTACATCCTCGGTTTTGCCACTCTGCATGTCAGCCTGTCTGTTTTCAGTTGTTCTTCGCAGCTATGCAAATGAGAAAAGTTATTACATTGGCGAGGAAAAATGAGACTCCATTCCGCCTGACGTATCCTTGTAAGATCCCAGAAGTACCATTATAATTGGCACTCTATCTTAGGGAACGTGAGGCAGAGCCTGCGTTTGTTCTCAAGTTAATAGGAGTACACAGCCATTAATCTGACCTGGCAATGCGATAATGAGACAGACCTCCACCTGGAGAGACATGGGGGGAGGAGGAGGGGAAGTGAGAATCTCACCTCTGAGCCCGCAGCAGCACAGTTGATGAGGTTGTTATTGGGGTTGGCGATCCAGAAAGTTGAAGTGGCGCTGCATAGATGGAGAATGTTGGGGAAGGAAAAAGAGAAAAGAAGTTTGGTTATTGGATTTTACACAAATAATTTGAACCAGTAATGTAGTGGAAAATAAAGAAAAGGGTGAACACTGCCCCTGAAAACACAGAAACTGAGGGAGAGAAAATTACTTGTAAGTTTTTCACTGACAACCATGCTGTTTGGTACACAAATGGACCATGTATCATGTTTGTTCTTGATATCAAATCTAAACGGTTTTCATTTCATTGCTTTTCCTTATTACTGGTACCTTACTTTTTGTATGAATTCAGTCCAGTAAGGTGCAATCAAGTAAATGAATGACATTTTTAAATAGTATATATCATTTTATTTAGATACACTGATGTTAGTTGTAGATCAAAATCTAAAAGGAAAAGTAAATGAAATTATAATTTTTCAAGATGTTATTTCCTTTTCCAACGCACACTAATATTTTTCAGTACACACACAAAACAATTCATGTCCTGCGTCTTTAACGTTGTAGCACAAATCAACACTTTATAGCACAGCAAAATTGAACTACTTCAATTTCTTGCCTATTCATTTCAAATGTATTGATTGGTCAAGAGAAAGCTTTTGAGTGTCCATACAATACACAATGGTTATAGATAATAAATTCCTGTATGTATGCGGGATTACAGTCTGTAGTGACAGCTACTGTACAGCCCTAAGGGCCAGCAAAAAGGAGATCTGGGTGCTGGTAAGACGGAGGGAAGTTTAACATACAGTAGTTCATTTACACATACTACCAACATTATTTTGATACAAAGTTGGTTGAAAAACGGCAAATTATCCCCTTATTAAGGATATACGTAGGGTTGGGCATTGTTTTGATTTTATACAATTCTGATTCCAATCCGATTCTTCCTTTCGATTCTGGTTCTTATTGATTCTGGATTCCGATTGTTTGATGGGTGGAGTTGAAACGGGTCACATGCTTATTTCACAGATAATAGGATCATTTTATTTTGTTACAATCGTGATTTAAAGTTTTACCTGTTTTTTTCATCCACACTTTAGAGCGCTGCATACTGCGCTCCGTGGCTGCAACACAACAAGCACCAGGCCGCTACAGAAACCACAACTTGCGCATGTTAAATTTGGATCTGGTGATCGAATTCAAAACCAAATTTTCCAAACGATTCCACTGGAATCGTAATTATTAAAACGATTCCAAGTTGGAACCGGTTCTCAATGCCCAGTCCTGGATATACGCTACTCTACCCATCAGCCCCTGCAGCAGCTCAGTTTGGAGGAGAAAGGAATTAGCTCTGGTGTAATCAAGGTCTGAGCCAGCCCTAATCAAAGTTCAGTCCCTCAGGCTGTGTCTCATCTGTTTTCTGTCAGACAGGATGAGAGGGAGGACCTTCTAACACAGACAGAGAAGAAGAGAGCGACACATTTGTCTCTTTTAGAGGAGCCATGTTTGTTTGATCGGTTGACGGTAATGGTGTATAGATGATTGCTGCAATAGAAAAGCCTGTTGTCAGACTGAAGGTGATGATTTTACCCATAGACTGTAAAAAATAATGGACGAAGCTTCTGGTTCTGAAAAGTGAAGCCAATGTGGAAGTGCCTTAAACCTGCAATCTATCTAATGTCCAGCAGGGGGTGACTCCACAAGTTCCAAAAAGAAGTCTGTTTCAATAGAAGTGTACAAGAAAATGAGCCTACTTGACACTTCATTTATTACCTTAGTAAACATTTCCATAATCAGTTTATGGCTGCAATGTTAGTTTCAAGTCTTCTTCAATACAGCATTTAGTAAATGATGGTTCCATGTATTTAGAGATGCTTTAGGACCTGTCAATCAGGACAGAGGCTTAACAATGCTAACCATGCTAACACTGTGGACATTAAAACAGACCTCAACTTGTTTTTAGGTGTTGTCCGTGTTTTCATCTTAAACTTTGACCCTCTCACTGTGTGTTTTCACTTCATCAAAGTTTATTGGAACATTTTAGTCGCCTAAAAATGTCTTGTTCAGCGTTCTGCCAACCAAGCTAGCTAGTGTTAGCGTTAGCTGATAACTTAAGGGAAAATCTGCCGATTATCTGTACTGCCGTATATGCAGATGAACAATTTAGCGTTTAGCTTAGCACAGCACCATTGCAACTATAAACAACACTGGCTTGGCTTGTCAAAGTGTCGTTGGTCAATACACTGAACTCTGAATTGCTCCCGATGCTGTGCCGTCGGTGTGTGAATTGAAGTCGCTTTGGATAAAAACGTCAGCTAAATAAAATGTAGTGTAATCTAATATCCGAAAGCAGTATCCTTACTAGGGGTCGACCAATAGTGTTTAACGGTTTTCCGATTAACATTTTAAAATGTTACAAACTCCAACACAAACGTTTGTATAAATGCTTTTAGCAATTATTTAATAAAACTGAAACTTTAAACATAATACACTGTCAAAAAAATGAATAAATAAAAAAAAAAATAGCTTATTGTTTTTTTTTAAACATGCGAACAGTTTGCTTGCAAGTGTTGCAGACTGCTTATATTGCTGTAGCGGAGCCAAAGTAGCACACTTTTTAATATATTTACTTTATCTGTTAACAGTAAAATAAAACTCTGATACAGATAATCAGCAAATTGCTAAATATCGGCCCCGATAATCAGCCAGGCTGATAATTGATTGATCCTTATGTCATGATGTCATCATGGCAGCCTGTGCTTCTTCTTGTTCTCTGTGTTTTTGTTTGTTTTCCCCTCATGTTCCTCCCTCCTGTGCTGACTGTGAGCTGTGGGCGTGGCTTAGCTGGCAGGTGGCGCCAGGTGGAGCTCATTCCCTAATCAACCTCCTGCAGTATTTAAGGCTGGCTCTGTGATCTACTTGTTGCTAGATTGTACAGTCTACTAGTTTGGTATAGTGGTACTCTTGGTTCCTAGTGTTTTCTGTGTTCCTTGTGTAGCCAAAGCGTTTTTCTGTGTGGATCTCTTGTTGCAGCCTGCCTTGCTCACTCGTGCTCCTGCCTGCCTGCCTGCTTGCACCTCCCTCTCTCTCTGTAAGGATTGGATTCAAACTCAAATTGTTTGTTGGACTCTGGAGGAGGCCCTACCACATGGTCATCGCCACCACTTCACTGGGCACGCTCTGGAGAGCAAACTGCACCACCACTTACCACTAGATTCCCTCAACACAACTCCCCTTTTGCTGATCTATCTATCTATCTATCTATCTATCTATCTATCTATCTAATCATTGTGTGTTTTCATCTGCTTTTGGGTTCAACCTCCTGTGCCGTTCCGTAACACCTTAATCCTTACCACAGACCTGATCTTAAACAAGACTAGGTAGAAACCTGTATATATTGCTGCTCCGTGTATGGTCAGTATGCGAAATAGTTACAGGGATAGTCAGTGGGAGTGTTTATAATGTGAATTCCTGGATATGTTCATCTGCAACTTTCTGGTTCCAGTATTTGTTCTCTCAGTGTACATTAGATGCATTTAACATGACATGGTTGGTCAATGTCAATCATTTATCTCCACCAACAAGGTTATGTTTTCAGCTTGGTTTGTCCGTTTGTTTGTCTGTCAGCAGGATTACTGAAAAACTACTGGCACGATTTTTATGAAATTTGGTGGAAGGGTGCAGCATGGGGCGAGGAAGAACCCATTGCATTTTGGAGTAGATCCAAATCACGGGGCAAATAGACTAATTATTTTTCACTTTTGTTAACATTGTGAGATAGGGCATTTGTGCTGCATTCATGTAGTGTCAGAATATTTAGGAAAAATGAGTTCCTGGGAAAATTAACACTGCATTAACATTGCAACGCATTCTCATGAAGGGGTCCGTATGATATCGTACGAAAATGTATGCGCACCAAAACGTATGATATCCTAGGAAATTAGGAGACCGCCAACTGGTCAAGTGACGCCAGCTGGCTACGAGCTCCATGACGCAGAGTGGCAATTGGTGGTTGTTTAAGCCGCTACAGAGCTTTGCGAGATGGGCTACAGACCTCCGTCACAGCTCGGTTGTATCAGTAGCAGCGTAAAATGGGTGACTTTGAGCAGGGTATAGAGCACCGCGAGTTGCCACTCGTTTTGGCGGAGATTACGGTTCAATTTAGTCCACAAAATATGAGCATTTTTCTGCAACGAAAGTTAAGATTAGGCACCAAAATACGGAAGAGTATTACATTCACCATAGAAAAAAAAATGTAGACACCTTATCTCTTAATTACGAGATCCTGATCTCGTAATTTTGAGAAAAGATCTCATAATTACGAGAAAATAATTTTGAGATCATTTTAAACACCTGGAATGTGGCATATCTAGCTAGTTGTCAGTAGGCCACGGCTCAGTGATCAACTGTATCACCGAGAGGTAACATTAAATTCAGTTGGGTTAAGTTAGCGTGATAATTCTTATGTAACTTTATAGACAGTATTAGTTAATGGACAAATCTGTTCAACTGATCCTGCAGAAACACTACAATGTCCAACAGATCAGAAAGGGCTTTCCGCCGGAAGAACTGCAAAGTCCTGAGGTGCCTGTGCAAAGTCGACAAACTGATAACAATCCCATCTGTAGTACTTAAAGACATTAGCATCTCCCAATGTCTCAAACCCAAACCAAAATAAAAATAGATTAAACTAAACAGGTGAGACGTGTGTTGTAATGAATCAACTGTAATACCTAGTGTGACCAACGGAGGGTGTCTAGGTATATGACCATGGTGTATGTTGGTATTAAGGGAGATGAAGAAGAGTAGCTACAAACTAGGTTTTGATGATGATTTTGGTTCGTACATTAAAGTTTTGAGCAAGCTCATTGTGGATTAAAAACCATGTCTCATCTTAAAGACACAAACATCACATGATGTAGGCCTATTTGCTTCCATGGTGTCAGCTAGCCTAAAAGCTTCACACAAGAAAGTTGTTTTCAGTTGTTGTGAAAATGCATTCATCTCATATCATAACATCTCATAACATACAATATGAGATATTTCTCGTAATTACGAGCTCTTTTCTCAAAATTACGAGATCAGGATCTCGTAATTACGAGATAAGGTGTCTACATTTTTTTATCTATGGTGAATGTAATACACTTCCATACCAAAACCACTAGTTAAGATTAGGAAAAAAGATTGTGGTTTGGATTAAAACACTCCTAAGGAACGTGTATTACCTGGGTGAAAGTCTCTAGTTTCTCCCGGGAAGCAAACTCCACTCCCTGGCTTGAAAGTCCTGTGTTTTAACGCACAGCCATCCTCCATGACCACCGCCCTACACGGCCAGCTTAGTTCTTACACTGCAGCCGTCAATGTGGTGCAAACAGCATTAAAAAAAAGTGGAATGCTTACGAATTACAGTGCTTAACTTTGCATAGCTTTTTGAACGAATGGTTCATGAGAACAGGCTGAACATTTTGAGAGGGGCATGCCTTGGTGGAGGTCTGCGCTCTCCAAGTCCCCTTCTAGTTGAGGACTGCTTTGATTTAATAAATTAAACAATATAATTGTGCTGTTTTTTTCAACCCTGTTTTCCCATGTTTTTGTGTCTAAGTGACTGATGGGAACAACAATCTTTGAAATTGGTCTGGTATTTAAAGGGATATTTCACCATTGGAAAGATGAATATATCTTTAAATTGACTCACTTATGTAGTACAAATGTGAATTTTTTTTTAGAAATTGGTGGCTTCTAGGCTGCGAAAAGCCAGAAAATGTGCTTTTGGCTGAAAGATGAAAAGATGAAAGACAGCAAAACCCGAATGCAGTTGTTTCGCTGCTTTAGCGTCTACTCCCAGAGCCACGCCAACCGTTTTCAGACAGACAGTGAGACGGTCAACTCAACTGAAGTGTGTTTTATTGTCATTTCAACCATATGCACAAAACATTTCACCGTGGCTCAAGTGGTTACACAATTAAAAAATATAAAAACGACATTATATTAAAACGACATACCAAACAGGCTATATTTAGTGCACACACATGCTCCGTAAAGTTCAGCTAACACATAGCTACTAGCATTAACGCTTGGTGGGCTGTAATCACCGAATATAAACACAGCCGTAAATTTGCGTGGAATGTAGAATGGTCAGCATTTAACAATCACAAACTCCACCAGCAGTTAGCAGTGAGTTGGATACAAGCACCCCATTTCTGCACCAGGCAGTCCGTGTTAACACAGCCCACCTCGACTAGTCTTACCCGGCGACAGAGCAGCCGGCCTGGTAGCTGGATAGTCCGGTACACTGTTTTTCAGCAATGTTTTCACAACAACAAAAACACAGCAGTCTCTGAACTAGCGTTGGGAGTTTGGTTGAAGTTGGATGTAGTCCAGTTTGTTGTCTAATGAGGGGACATTTGCAAGCAGGATGGATGGGACAGATGGTTGGCTAGTGTTAGCTTTCCACCGGCACACTCGTTCAACGTTCCCCGCTGATGATGTCCCTTTACCGGCCAGAGGCATCGAGCAACATGGAGTATTCCGTCTGTAATAAAGTGTCCTGCATATTCTCCGATCTGTACCAATGTATCCTGGTGGTTGTTCTAAAATTTCCTTCGGGATGAATAAATCTATCTATCTATCTATCTAAAAGTTTTCTGCTGAGAAGCCAGTAGCAAAGATTCAAGATGGCTGACGCTCGTTTTGCTTCGGCAATCCTCGGGTATAGATGATGGGCGGGTTGAAAACATGCGGAAGTAGCTCCTACTATTGGCTGTAGTCCATTGCCTCTGGACAAAATATCTTCCGATGACGCAAAAATCGTCGTTTTATGTCATCGGAAGATTTTTTTCCAGACCCACAATACAGACAATACCTGGTCTCAGGGGGACATGAGGGAGGGCAGCACGGTCATTCAAAAATACTACCGTGTTTCTGCTGATACAAAGCTTAATGCTAAATAGGTGAAGTATCCCTTTAACAAGATCTCTGCAGTCGGCAGCGGCAAAACAAGCTACAATGTAAGTTAATAAGGCAGTTGTCCAGCTTGAATTTACCTTCACAAAAGTGCCACTGACAGGCTCAGATTAATATTCTAAGTGTTTGCAGCCCAATCTGTGGCTACCAGTTACATCGTTCTCCCTTAATACTGGACCAATGTCAAAGATTGTTGTTCCTATCAGTCACTTACACATAAAAACATAGGAAAATATCCAGGTTGAAAAAAAAATGGTAGTTACCCTTTAAGGAGCTATGCTACCCTTATGCATCAAATTGTGTCAACACCCTACAAATATAGGGCAGAAACACCACATCTGAAAAACATATACAGGAAAATATTCATTTTTACAGGGGCACCAAATATTGCCATATTTGCTGAGCTCTACAGCTATTTGGTCA
This sequence comes from Zingel zingel, assembly GCA_023566125.1. NCBI lineage: Eukaryota > Metazoa > Chordata > Actinopteri > Perciformes > Percidae > Zingel > Zingel zingel. The sequence goes on from CM042315.1 coordinate 34,521,533, forward strand.
TGCAGCAAGCTGTTCTTATTTTTTTGGGCTTTTGCACCTTCAATTTTTGACAGGACAGCTAGATGAGAAAGGGGGAAGACATGCAGGAAATTGTCACAGGTCTGATTTGAACCCTGGACCTCTGCATTGAGGCGTAAACCTCCCAGTATATGTGCACCTGCTCTACCACTAAGCCAACATGCGACAAACAGTTCTGAAGAAGAATACTGGCAGCTTAATTAAATAGTATTCCTGGGAAAGAGCACACTGCCTTGATTTTTGTGATTTTGTGATAAATGTTTATATTCCGAAATGCTTTATATTATCTACCTCGTGCAAACTAAGCACACTTGCACACTGAGCGTGAGTAATAAATTCCATTCTCCTCTAATAAAGTTTGGTGAAAAGATATCTCAGACATACTGTATATATCAAAACCTGGACAACTAAAACCACTAAAGGGAAAATGTTTTTTGTGTAATTTGGGTGACCCTGAGAATAGGGCACAAACACACACCAGACACTAAACATGACAGTGATCAGTTTAGTTCCCCTATAGCTGTCAGTGCGCTTTATTTTCCCCCCAAACCTGCATGTTTCATCCTCAGATGTTGAAATGACCCAGACGTTTCCAGACAAAAGCTGCAGCCTCAAATTACACAATGTTGTGACTGCTGGCTATTAGAGAGGATCCAGGCCTGGATGCTCACATGCAGAAGCTCAGTCTAGTATAGGGGTGCACAATAAGCCACATACCTAGAGTTCACAACTGAACCTTGTTATGATGACCTTACACCGAACAACTTTTCAAGTGATTCCACTGTCGCAGACTAACTTCCAATATCAGAATGAAATCATGAGAGTCTTGCTAGAGTCGTGGTGCTCCCGTCGTCTCCATCATTTGGTGTAATGTGGTCATAAAACTCAGTCCCAGTCAGTCTTTTCCCCGTCTTGACGTTCAGACAAAATCAAACGTGTTTGATATTATCGTATGATAGACGATTGAAGTCTTGGTAGTGAAGTTAAATCATGTGAACATTGTCAACAACCAATGGGTTGTTGACAACGAATCTAACGAATCTAGTCGTAGTCTTGCAATGTGTGACCCTGCAAAATCTCCAGTCTTTACATATTATGACAGTCTTTAACGTTAGATGTGAGATGATTGTCTTTAGATGTGAGATGGTGTCAGACTGTAGTCTGTTCAAAGTCTTCTAGTGTATGGTAGGCATTAGCCATCTTTAAAGTGTGTATACAGAGTGTGGACACTGACACTCAGTTTGTCTGTATGTATGTCATTCACACCGCACTTTGTCAAACGCCCTGATGAGAGAGAGAGATAACGATGTGTTGTCACACAGAGGATGAGCGATGCGTGTTCAGAATAAGTTATGGAGTTGAAAGTTATCTTCCCTTAAATCATATAGATGTCCATACATTGTGTGCTGGGTTGAATTAATATTAGTGATGCACCGATAGACCGGCCGGTGACCGGAATTGGCCGGTTTTCACATGCTCGGCCATGAACGGCGACCGGCAGGTCAGTCTGACATATGCCGGTCAATGCTCCAATTAACTGACAACATAAGTTATACCAGTTACAGTTCTCAAGGACGCACGCACACACAGACACCACAGCACAGTCTCTTCTTCCTTTCTCTCAACTTCTCCGCCGTGTGTGGCGCGTACCCGCTCGCGGTGTGAAGCACGTGTCGGCACTATTCTCGCACATGTAGGGAACCTGGTGAATTAACCTGCAACATGTCAGCTGTTTGGGAATTCTTCAGCGTGTGTGCAGAAGATAAGAAGTTTGCAATATGCAACACCTGCAAGGAAAGAGTAGGGCGTGGAGGGACCACACCAAAAACCAAAATCACATTTTTTTTAGTTGGATATTGGATGTGAAAAGAAGGAAATGGTTCTAACATTGACCTTTAGATGTGTGTGAATTCCCCACACCAGGAGTCATTTATATAATTCTATTTTATAGTGATCCATTATCTGTTCAAAAATGTTTCTATGTTCTGTGCAAAATGTTCTATTAAAGAAAAGATAGAAAATAAATATTTGTGTGTACTGTAAAGTGGTTACAAACCTGATGGTGTGAAAGCTCATCCGAACTCGGTGCGGATCAAACAACCGACTCTGGTCCGCTTGAAAACAGAGGTCTCGGTTCACTTCCAAGTGAACTAGAGTTCTTTTCACTTTAGGTGAGAATGCGATGCAACCCAAATACAGGAAGTGAACCAAAAACAAAGTATTTACTAGCCTGTAGTTACAACCTTGCACAGAATTTACGGACTTTTATATGATGATAACTTTCAGATCTATACCTTATTGTGACCACACATCGCTGGTCGTCTTTGTGACATCATCAGTTTGTGTGACATTATCATCTCTCTCTCTCTCTCTCTCTCTCTCTCTCTCTCTCTCTCTCCTTCACTCGCTATCTGTCAGCTGATCATATTGTTCGCTTTCTTCTAAAATATTAGAAACACTAAAGCAGAACCAGAAAACCCAAGACGTTATAAATGTGTTGTTGCTCCATTATTTCTGAGACCAGAAGTGTCGGCGAGTTTCCGATATTCGGTCCAATAAACAAGCGACCGTATTGATTGCGTGACATTTGTTTACAGTCTTGGTTCCTTTGACAAAGTGTGGTGTGAAAGCAAACCCAACCAAATGAAAAATGCAACAATGTTGCAGCTTCACCCCCGAATCGCACCGAGTCCACCGAACTATAGGTGTGAAAGCGTCCTGACTTTAGTGCACTTGGAAGATAACCAAGACCTCTGTTTTCAAGCAGACCAGAGTTTGGTTGTTTGATCTGCACCAGTGTTCAAATGAGCTTTCACACTGCCCCAAACCAACCGGACTATCAGACCAAACGCTCCAGGGTTCGATTAAAACAGAACCAAACTGCTCAGGATTGAAAGCAACCTAAGTGTGTCAATTACTGTTGGATTTATTTTTTAACTTACATTCGTATAGGACCTTTTCTTACAGCACAGACATTTCTCCTACATTTTTTTTTTTTCAGAAATGTGCAAATTCGTGCCTTTCATACATGCATCAGGCAAAATAATAAAATCATTATAGTTCCATTTTCAGGTATGTCAGAAAAAGCAGCTTAGGGTAATGAATATGAATAGAAATGGCAGACATGCAATTTAGCTCCACAGCAGATTAGCACATGGCAGCACTACACCTTAAACCTCTCCTTTCTCCAACCCTGCTCTCTTTCTTTGCTTTTGTCTAGGTCTTTGTTCCTCTCTGCCTTTCTCCTAAACCCTTCCAAACTGTTGTTGCAGGTTCACCCACTTGTAATAACGGGATGGTATATTCTTTATATTTTAACGTAACAGCCAGAATTTTACTGAATGTCACATAAAGATAGAAATTCTGTTTTCATGCAGAGCAGAATCAAGTATAACATAACTATGAAGGTATTTGTGCTGCAAAAATACGAGAGCTTGTAGACCACAGCCTGTGCGACTGGTGCGATTTGTGAAAAAATTATCATGCATAACAAAACCAAACATGCAATTAAATCCCACTTCCATGCCAAAACACTCATTTATGAACTTCAATTCAGACCAAACACTTTACGCAAAGTGCAGCTGACGCTGATGGGAATGAATCATTATTTTTGCAGGTATTTGGTATTGGACAAACTGAAATTTGATGATTGCACCAGATAAAAAGAGGATCAAAGTGATTACAATGAATCCTCTGGGGACCATAGATGTCTGTACCAAATTTCAAAACAGCCAATAGTTGTCAAGATGTTTTCATAAAAAACATCAACCTTATGGTCATGCTAGAGGAAAAGTCATGGGATCACCAAAGTACAAAATTCCATAGCAATCCATCCACAAAACCGGAATGCAGACGGAACTCAGCACAGACACGCCTCGTGGAGAATCGGGGTAAGTTACATACTTCTCTATCACTGTCTGTATCATAGCCAAACGTTTCAATTAGTGCTGTCAAATGATTAAAATATTTAATAGCAATTAATCGTACATTTTTATCTATTCTAAATGTCCCTTGATTTCTTTTTGTCCCATTATTTTTCTCATTTTAATGCTCTTATTAACATGGAAAAGTGGATCGGCTTGCTTTGTGGAAATGTGCTTCTGTCTGAAGTCATCCATTGTCACCTGGCTTTGACGAGGGGGCGGAGAATTGGCATCAGCTGTGTGCTTGGCCATCAATTGGTATTTCAGACTGAACGTGCGATGATAGCTCAGTTCACAACGACAAAACACACAGATCACTTTGGTCTTGTCAATGGAACCATTTGGCAACGTTTTAAAAGTAAACTTTCCTTTCAGAATCTTAATGGCATCCATTTCGGCATCTCACGCTCGCCATCCACTCAAAACGTAACGTGAGCCTACTACTCTTTGGCCAGCTCGCAAGCCCAAACAAGTGTGTGCGGCATGCATGTTGTTTAGTTTCCGGTCTAGCTAAATCCGGTGTGGTGTTGTAGTTTTTCTAACGTTACTAGTTACTAGTTGTTGCAACAGCATATGAAAAAAACTACAAAGTTTGCTAGGCCAAAAAGAACGTTAATCTTGCGATAGAAAAATGTATGCCGTTAAAATGTGGTAGTTCCTTTTCACGTTCTTCTTCTCCTAACCACAACCTTTCCCCGTCTTTCTTTTCCTAACCACAACCGTCCCATTGTTGTAGCGCGTCCTGTTGTTGTCGGCGTTGTTGTCGCCGGCGTGCAGCGTTTAATTTCCCCTTGTTGGATCCCCCAGAGACCGCGGATCGTGTCACGGCGGCCGTTGTTGTCACCGTCTACCGCGTGTGGCGTCCCCATTGTTGCATCCCCCAGAGCAGCCCTGTGTCATGGCAGTTGTCGCCGGCATGCAGCGTTTAATGTGTGGACTAGCTAGACCCTCCTCCGCAGCGCTGTGGAGGAAGGTCACAAAACACTGCTTAAAGATGAATAGCATTGTGATGGTAGCCTCAACTTAAAAAGCAAAGCAAATGTTTGTTGAAATGAGGTTGATGTATGAGAGCTGGTTTGCTGGGCCTTGTAAAACAACAACTTGCGTGTGTGTGTGTGTGTGTGTGTGTGTGTGTGTGTGTGTGTGTGTGTTTGACTATGTGTGAAAGGAAACAACATGTCCACTGAGGGAATAAATGCTTAAAAACAACTTACTGTCATGTCCTATTGTTTTGTCTGAAGGAAATGACTTGGATGGATAATTTCTTTTGTCAAATGCAACACACGCAGGCACGCAGTCACACACACACACACACACACACACACACACACACACACACACACACACACACACACACACACACACACAAACACACACACACACACACACACTCACATGTGTTAAATAAGCGAAACACTCAGGCCGAGCACATTTATCAGGCACAGATTAAATGACAGTTTCTTCCTCCTCATGCAGCCCACATGCCTCCTGTTCCTGCATATTTTTGACTGAACTGTATTGTTTTAAATTCAACACATACACATCTCAACAATTGATGGGGGAAGAGACATAAGGAGCCCGAGGGAGTGCACAAAGATGACTGGAAATTAATCATCACAAATCTTATAGGGGTCGGTGGGGGTGAAGGGGGGGGACACTGTTAGTGCAATCATATTTGATTCAATAAGAATTTTTAAACCTCAGTAATAACTACACTGGGATGTGGAAAGCATTACAGAATACAATGAAAAAGTACTCATTAGGAGTACAGGGCATTGTGTTTTACCCGGCTGTTATAATTGGATAAATTAGGAGAGGACAGACGAAAGGAGAAGAAAAAAAAGAAAGAAAAGTGGAGGGTTAGAAACAGCATATCCTTCCAGTATGTTGGAGAGCAGGTGGATGACTCCATATCAGTGGGAGCCAGTGCCATTATGCATCCCTAAACTTGGCCGTTATGCTCTGCCGCTGAAGGCAGAGGCAGTGTGGCGAGATAAAAAAAAAAGAAAAAAGAAGAGTCATGTGACCTGGATTAAACCACTTTATATTCTGAGCTGCATCTTTATGCTTCAAATATAATGGGTCTCTAACAGCGCGGGGGGGGTTACAGGCTGCCTCTGCTGACAGACACATAGCTACAGTCCTTTTAGTACAAAATTCCCACTTTGGGTCCTATATTTGTGCTTTTGCAATGGCCAGCGCAAGCAGCGCTCCGACAGTTTTGTATTTTCCCGACGTTGAAATTCTGTGTGGTATTTTAATGCCCATGTGGAAGGAGAGGTGTGAACAGGTGGAAGGCTCATTCAAGCCTCTGGCTGCAGGGTTCACGCCTTGCTGCTCTGCATCATCCAGATATGAAAAAAATTCAACTTCATTCAGCCCCTTTGCATGCACTGCTGCACATACATGAACACAAACAGCAGGTGGACTTGGAGACACCCACACAGTCTGTGCGCCTAAGACCTACAGCTTTGCACTTATCTCTCCACTGCAGTTCAACAAAGAAACACCGTCCTGGGAAACACATATGACACCTGTGTGACACCAGGCAAGTGTTATCCTGCACTAAGGAGCCATCCACACGGAGTCGCTTTTTGATGCAAACGCACATGTTTAGCATTGTTTGGGCCGACCGTCCAAATGAGTTCTGTAAACGCACTGCCCGAAAACGCAGTGCGAAAAAATTCGAAAACGGCTCTCTTTTGGCTTCGTTTGGACGGCAAATACGAATACGTCCGTATCGATGATGTCATCGCCACACCCCTCGACCTCTTACCCGCAGTCCCGCACTAGTGCACGGCCACACACGACTGCGGTGAAGCTAAGCGAGCATATCCCATCTCCATGGTCAAACCAGCTCACTTCATTTAAATACTTTGTCTCTGCTCCCTGACACTTCCCTGGATTGTACACAAGATACAGTGAGGAAAATAAGTATTTGAACACCCTGCTATTTTGCAAGTTCTCCCACTTGGAAATCATGGAGGGGTCTGAAATTGTCATCGTAGGTGCATGTCCACTGTGAGAGACATAATCTAAAAACAAAAATCCAGAAATCACAATGTATGATTTTTTAACCATTTATTTGTATGATACAGCTGCAAATAAGTATTTGAACACCTGAGAAAATCAATGTTAATATTTGGTACAGTAGCCTTTGTTTGCAATTACAGAGGTTAAACGTTTCCTGTAGTTTTTCACCAGGTTTGCACACACTGCAGGAGGGAGTTTGGCCCACTCCTCCACACAGATCTTCTCTAGATCAGTCAGGTTTCTGGGCTGTCGCTGAGAAACACGGAGTTTGAGCTCCCTCCAAAGATTCTCTATTGGGTTTAGGTCTGGAGACTGGCTAGGCCACGCCAGAACCTTGATATGCTTCTTACAGAGCCATTCCTTGGTTATCCTGGCTGTGTGCTTCGGGTCATTGTCATGTTGGAAGACCCAGCCTCGACCCATCTTCAATGCTCTAACTGAGGGAAGGAGGTTGTTCCCCAAAATCTCGCAATACATGGCCCCGGTCATCCTCTCCTTAATACAGTGCAGTCGCCCTGTCCCATGTGCAGAAAAACACCCCCAAAGCATGATGCTACTACCCCCATGCTTCACAGTAGGGATGGTGTTCTTGGGAGGGTACTCATCATTCTTCTTCCTCCAAACACGGTTAGCGGAATTATGACCAAAAAGTTCTGTTTTGGTCTCATCTGACCACATGACTTTCCCCCATGACTCCTCTGGATCATCCAAATGGTCATTGGCAAACTTAAGACGGGCCTTGACATGTGCTGGTTTAAGCAGGGGAACCTTCCGTGCCATGCATGATTTCAAACCATGACGTCTTAGTGTATTACCAACAGTAACCTTGGAAACGGTGGTCCCAGCTCTTTTCAGGTCATTGACCAGCTCCTCCCGTGTAGTCCTGGGCTGATTTCTCACCTTTCTTAGGATCATTGAGACCCCACGAGGTGAGATCTTGCATGGAGCCCCAGTCCGAGGGAGATTGACAGTTATGTTTAGCTTCTTCCATTTTCTAATGATTGCTCCAACAGTGGACCTTTTTTCACCAAGCTGCTTGGCAATTTCCCCGTAGCCCTTTCCAGCTTTGTGGAGGTGTACAATTTTGTCTCTAGTGTCTTTGGACAGCTCTTTGGTCTTAGCCATGTTAGTAGTTGGATTCTTACTGATTGGATGGGGTGGACAGGTGTCTTTATGCAGCCAACGACCTCAAACGGGTGCATCTAATTTAGGATAATAAATGGAGTGGAGGTGGACATTTTAAAGGCAGACTAACAGGTCTTTGAGGGTCAGAATTCTAGCTGATAGACAGGTGTTGAAATACTTATTTGCAGCTGTATCATACAAATAAATAGTTAAAAAATCATACATTGTGATTTCTGGATTTTTGTTTTTAGATTATGTCTCTCACAGTGGACATGCACCTACGATGACAATTTCAGACCCCTCCATGATTTCCAAGTGGGAGAACTTGCAAAATAGCAGGGTGTTCAAATACTTATTTTCCTCACTGTATATTGCTAATATTATGTAGCTAATGTTAAACATCGCTAAAGTAGCTGACCGGTACAGCAGTGACGTAGCTACCGTTAACGTTAGCTGCTATTGTTAGCTGTTTATAAAGTGGAAGTAGACAACTTATCAATTAGCTAGCTAATCTGTCTGCTTATCAACTCCTTGAACGGATTATAGTAACTTTTACCACGGCTTATTGTAAAAAGGCTACTGCAAGAAAAATGTGTAGATTATCAAAAAGACATTGGCTCATTGATGTTTGTTTGACTGCCGATGTTAGCTAGCAGCGTTAGCGCGCTAACGTTAGCTCTGCTAGCTAGCGTGCTGCACTCATGTCCAATGGCAGACAGAATTGCAAAATAAAAAGCAATCCAACAGCATATTATATAATGTAAACAGCGGCGGTCTTTATAAAAATGAGCAGTGGTGAAAGTTATTATAGTCCTTGGATGTATTAAGAGAACGCTAGTCTAGCTAGTCATGTTATGATGGCAAGTGGAAGTGAGAATGCTCTTCTTCTCCGTTTTTCGGTGAATTTCTGTAGCATAAACAGCGCCACCTATAGGCCTGGAATATGAAGTAGCGTGTTGAGTCTTTTACAAATGGATCCGTTTGGACGCAACTATTTTTGAAACAAATCCAGGGAAGGCGGGTAAAAAAAAGATTGTTTTGGTACGTGTGGACGTGGCCTTAGTCTATATCCACGACCTTCCACTTCCAGGATTGCTCCGTTGCTGCCGGAAATTCCACCGTATGTCCTTTAACCTCCAACAGCTCATTTTAATGGAGGATGGTTTTAACAAGCCAGCCAGCCAGGAAACCTGAGGGGTGAGTCAGCTGAACTTAATGTGTGTGCAAACTGAAGACTACAAAACCACCTATAGAGGATGGCTTTTTATCAACTTTTGGGCAGCTTTTTATCCTCTTTTAATAACTTGGAGAATGTGTGGACCCAGGGGGTACCCACATTTCTTTCGGGCAACGGCCTAAGCACCCACAAGGTCTCCGAAACTGTGAGTTTTAAGTTTTTTTAACCTCACTGTAACCTTTTACTCCACAGCTTTAAGGAGCCTACCTTTCTTTTACTTTTCTCTTAACTTTCTTAATCCCCCTCTCTTTTTATTCCTCTGTATTTTCTGTTACTGAAGGTTTATTAGGCCTATGTGAACAGGCTTTTTATTATCTGGTCGGCCATTTTACACGTTCTGTGGAGGTGTTTTTGTAGGCTGGGACTGTCCTGCAGTTTTGTGGCAACTATGCTAATAACATTACAAAACAGGTTCACACCGCTGGCGTTGGCCCCAGCCTCCAAACATTACAGTCCACCATAATTACCTCCACACCAAAAACATATTTCAAACTTCTACAGGCCATCCACCACTCAATAAAACACTACACATAGGCACCTTCCCACAGGGAAAGATGAGACAAATTAATAGGCTTACATCTTTCATCAAACCCACTTCACCTATCAATAATACATTAGAACTGGTTAAACTCAACACAGACACATGGATGCACAATAACATGAACATACTTAGGGATCATTACGACACAGTCATTGCCACACAACTGCAGGACCTTCCACCATTCACACAGGCATCTTTTAATAAAGCTATTCAGTGGGGGAGAGCGAGATACAGGAGGAAACTTTGATTGGTTTGCATCAGACAAGCCATGACAAACAAACACCACATTTATTATTGCTTCACCATTCCATCAAATGGAAATATTCTAGAAGTCGTGTGCATCATTATCAAGTCCAGCCTGATTTATTTAGGATCTTTGGGAATGTTGGGCTCTCAACCCGGCAGATGCATGAAGTTCAGAGTTCTTTATTGTCTCTCAAGGAGAAATTTGATTAGCAGTTGGAGGTACAAAAAACAACATTTCTAAAAGTCTCCCTGAGAAGGCCAAAAGTGGCACTAATTAAAACTGTGCATTCAAGAGTTATGCAAGTTAACAGCTTTAATTTCACAAGGAACAAAAGAAAATTTGTACCCAATTGTTGCTCTATGGAGCTTATATCTCGGCCCAGAGTGAAGAGGAATGAATTCCTTCAAGAGTGGGTAGTCAGAGCTTGACAAGCTTGACTGTGCCTTCTACAAAACTTGTCTGTCAAAGATCTTTGTCAGAGAGAGCTGCTGTATGCCTATTATTTTGCTGGCCTCTGTATCAATTTTGGACGGATGTCCTTTGTTTTGTATTGTAACGTTCCCATAGAATGAAATCAAATTGAAGGTTGCTCAGTACAGTTTATGTGTGTGTGTCTTACCTGCAGTCTTGCCGTGGGTTGGCCACGTATCCTGGATAGGCTCCGTCAGTGATGTCACGGCACATTTTGCTGTCTCTGTCTGAAGGCAGCAGGGTCCCGGCTCTCACCATCAGGCCCAGACAGTGGTCGAACGTGTTCCTCTCTTCTGGACCATCCTCCGTGAAGTAACAGTGACCCAGTGTGTCATAGCCCACCACATCCTTTACCTGGGAGGGAGTAGTCACGTTGCATTTTACTGATAACAAGCTGACGGTACGTCACATTAGTGAAAAGCTTCGGTCACAGAGTTGACTGGATAAATAATGGCCAGCAAAGAGCGCCATTGGCTGTGAAACTATCAACTTTCCAAAGCCTAATTCCTCATTTTTGCACCACTTTCTGTTAAATGCACCATTATTTAACGGGGGGAGAGACGATGGCGTGAGTGTCAGTGTTGCCAAAGGTCTCCGTTGGCGGCCGTTGAGACTGCAACACAACCCTGCAGATTCCAAACCAAAACGGGAGGCCCCCTACAAACATTCTCTCCGAGAGCATTTGCTGAAAAACAAAATGATGCTTCAGAATGTTTGGCTCCATAGAGTCCTTGCTTGGCTTGCATGAACCTCTCCCCTCTGGCAAGAGGCTGCACTCCATCAGGACCAAAACCTCAAAAACACCACTTCCCCTCTACAGTCAGCCTCATTAACACGTTGCATTAATGCACATCCTGGACTGTTATCCCTGACCACTGCACATATCTTATTCTGAACCTACTGCTGATCTGAACTGTTGGCGTACAACACATTAAATGATAGTAAACATGTTCTGCAAAGCTCCCAGTAATCCACCAATATACTTCAGTAGTATTTTTAACATTTTATGTACTTTATATTTATATATTTTCAGCTGAGCAGGCCTCGATGGAGAATACTTTTTTGTAGAGACTCATGGCTGTATCATCTCATCATGCATTATGTCACCCCACCTCCCACCCCACCCCAACAGAACCTTTGCCCTTTGTTTCATAATCCAGACGCGTCATCCATCTTTATATACAGTCTGAGTGCAAGATATAGTACAGCACATAACCCCCCCATAAAACCACAACTTGTAGTGTTTACAATTTGGATTTTGTATCTATTAAACAAACAAGATATAATGTATGATTTAGTGAGCGTCACTGGTGCTGATAGATGGATTCAATCACATTCAGACAGAGCCAGGCCAGCTGTTTCCTCCTGCTTCCAATCTTTGTGCTAAGCTAACTGGCTGCAGGCTGTAGCTTCATATTTACTGTGCAGACATGAGAGTGGTATCCAACTCTCAGCAAGAAAACAAATAATCGTGTTTCCCCTAAAGATGTTCTGATACCGATACCAGTATCTGAAAAGCCTCTGATACCACCTAAAATACTGGTATCGGAAATTACTGGAGTTTATGCACTGATGCCATACCACTTAATTGTGCCCCGAAGAAAATCTTCTTTAAAGTTTTTCATTTATGTTTTTTTTTTCCGTTATGGAATAACAATATAATAATATAATAAATGATTATACTGTCAAATTGCATAATAAAAGAAAGTTATATGGCGGTCATTGTTTGTGTTTTTTGTTCATGTTTCACAAAGAGTTTAACCCAAGCCAGCAAAGAAATAAATCATATCACATACATACAGGGATAGTAATATACAGCAGTTAAAACATAATAAAATATATGACACACTGGTATCGGATTGGTACTCGGTATCAGCCGAGACGCATGTTCAGGTACCGGAGTATCAGTTTCCCCAAATGGAAAACATTTTCTTTAAAGCTACACAGTTGCTAGTAGCTAAGGAGGACATGGAGGATTAAAAAAACATGATGGACTCTTCGGAAGAGGTCATTATCTTCACTCTAGGTTCTGCGAGCGAGAGTCACCGGACGACACAATCTTCTGAACATAGCCATACTGAGAACTACAGAGAGAGTTGTGTGGAACTGATAGTCTTAATTAGCTTTGTAGCAACTCATTTGGCTTTGGTTTTGGCTTTGGCTTGAATGTAACGACAATGATTAATGTAATGACAATTATTAATATAAAAAGTTACGCACTAAAGCTTTAACTACAGATCACTCTTACAAATACATCAAGTAGAAATAGAATTAAAAAAACGAAACTCTAGTAGGTATTGTATATAAACTGACCAGCAGTCCGTTGGAGCTGTGGATGGTTACGCAGCGGGAGAAGGAGTGGTGGATGGAAAGGCCGCTGACAGCGGTGGGGGGATCGTAGCCTCCCCTCGCATCCACGTCTCCGTTCATATGGAAGTGGACCGGATAGTGTCCCATGGTCTGTTGGCCCATGTGCTGCAGCTCCAGCCCAGATATATGAACAGCCCTGAAGCCCCGCTCCACCTGAGAGAGACAGCAGACATTTAACACACCATCACTCAAACATAACACAGGACGGGAAGCATTGGCCCCAGCATATCAAAAAGCAAATAGGGCGTTTGAAATGCAATGATATAATGGCCTTTTCAGGCATTTTGGAATTTAGATTAGATAGACTTTATTGATCCCAAATTGGGAAATTTCATTGCTACTGCAGCCAGATATCAGACACATAGCACACATACAGAATATACAAGACATGATAAACAGGATAGACTACAAGAACTTTTCAAAAACAAAGACAAACAACACAAAGGAAAGAATGTACAAACACATATACAAGTGGCAAATAAAAATATTTTAAAAAATCATCAAATTAAAAGAAGAGAAAGAGGGATGAAGGCAAAATGAGTAATACTGAAAAGGAAGGAGTGGCAAAAATAAGAAGCGTAAGAGCAAGGGTGAACGGAGAGAAAGAGAGAGAGCAGACAAATGCAAGGAGCAAGGAGGAAAAGAGGGAGGGAGCAAGAGAAAGAAATATTTTGGGAGGAAGACTGAAAGGAAGAACAGAAGTACTGAAAAAAAAGAGTGATGACAGGGGGAGGATGGTGGGGAGGGATAAAACAAAAGACGTGAAGGAGGGAGGATGACAAAGATAGAATGAAGATGAAGAAAGGAAACAAGAAAAGAATGGAAAGATACAGTATGAGGATGTAGAGAGGAAGGGAGCATGAAGGGAAAGAGGTATTGAGGAGAAAGGAAAGAATGAGAGTGGGAGGGAGGATGAAAGGAGGGAGGAAAAGAAAGGTGTAAGAGGGGAGGGCTGTAAAAATAAGACGAGGGAGGTTAGAGTCCACAGGTGTAGAAAGTCAGGAAGGAAGGATGGAAAAATGTGATGCAGAGATTAAGAAAGCAGGACGATAAAAAAGTTTTTTAAAAAAAGACATTTTATTCAAGTAAAATTTTACTTAAATAAAAAGTAAAAAAGTAAAAAAAAAAACATCCACTCTGAGAAAACGTTACTGCATTCAATTTTTGAAAAAGGGGGGGGTTTATGGGCCGGGCGGCGCCAGCGGGAATAAACTACTGCACATATTCCATATATATTGCCTGGCCATTCATCACGTCCCTCTCTCTCTCTCTCTCTCTCTCAGATAGAAAGAGACAGGATTGGGTAAACTGTGGTAATTGTAGCCTATATGTGGCTGTGTGTGTGTGTGTGTGTGTGTGTGTGTGTGTGTGTGTGTGTAATGTAATGTGTGTAAATACACTCGCATATAGCGCAAGAAATAGAGGAGAAATAATTTTTTTAATTTGATACTAATTGATTTTGTATTAATATACTGTACTGTTGTTTCTTTACTGACGCACACACACACACACACACACACACACACACACACACACACACACGTCTATGATTTATTTATATATTTTAGTTTACTCAATGAATTGTATATATGTATTTTTTCTTATCTTATTATTGAATTGTTTTATCATTGATGCTTTGGCAGCATTGTTTCACGACATTCATGCCAATAAAGCATTTTGAATTGAAATGAAAAAGGATATAACAAAGATGAAGAAATGAAAAGAAAGAATAGAGGAAAAAGGGATGAATTAGAGAGAGAAAGTATGTGTAAGAGGTAGTTAACATGACAGGGGAGTGGATCTGGAGAATGCTGTATAACAGACAGTAGAGAGCAGAGTGACTCTGTGCCGCAGCGCAGCACACTGCTGCTGGTTCCACTGGAAACTGCAGCTGAAAGATTACAGCGCTTGAGAAAAAGCTACAAGCCCCTGCTGTCAAGCATTCAAACAACAGAAGCAGAAACAAAGGCTGCTCCTTTCAGCTCGTGACCAGCTGATATCAGTGGAGATACAAGCTTTTAACAGAACAGTAATAACACAACTGTCAAGAGGGAAGTATGCTCTGAGGCGCTCATTCTGACAGTGTGTGTGTGTGTGTGTGTGTGTGTGTGTGTGTGTGTGTGTGTGTTGCTCCTATGTGCTGTACACACACCCATGCATGAGAAATATGTGACATGTAATTTATAATAGGATATGATAGCTTGCCCTGGGGAAGAAGGGATCTGTCTCTCTCTCTCTCTCTCTCTCTCTCTCCCTCTATCTCTCTCCCTCCCTCCCTCTCCCCCTCTCTCCCTCACTCCCTCTCCCCCTCTGTGTTCTTCTGTCCTTTCCTGTCTCTCTGTGTCTCTCTCCACTGTGAAGTTTCCTCCTGTTGACAGCCCGTCAGGCTGAGATATCCAGCATGTGTTTTGTTGAGCATCTGTACCTGCTCTGCTCTGATTTCACTTTTAACTGTACATCAAAGCATAATTGTCATCGGCCCAATGTGGAAACTTGTGTGAATGTGAATGGCCAGGTGGGGCTTTGCACATCCAGGGGCCGTACAATCCTTTCATCTTGTATACAACAAATATTTTAGTGTTGGCTTTGTTTTTTTCCCATTATGTACTCTGAATATGGAAAGTTAATGTATTCACTGATGAGAAGAAGAATAAGTATTTAAATTAGGCAGTGCCATATTGTGTGTTGAAAGAATGAAATCACCTTATAAAATAAAAACAGAAATGTGTTTTTGAACACTAACTACTACGCTAACTAGGTTAGGGCAAGACTTATGACCTTTGACCTTTGGGTTATAATTGTCATACACTAAAAGAACAGTGATGAGGCAAATTATTCTGGACTGTAGAGGGTTTGGGTGGTTCGAAAGCAACTAGTTTTTTGCTGTTGTAATTAACAAGTGTCTTTCTAAATAACAACGGCCAATAATTCTAATCCCACTCAAATAAAAATGATCTAAACCAAGCTGAAGCCTTAACCCTCCTGTTGTCTTCGGGTAAAATTGGACCCATTTTCAAAAATAAGAAGTTTCTATATCTGAATTTTGGGATTCTGTCAACCAAATTGTCAAAACAAATAACATGGATGGTTCCATACAACGCTCTCCACAAGTAAAATATATAATCAGTTGACTACTTTAAATGAATTTGGGTGTTTTATTAAATTTTATAGCATTTGAAAAAAATAAAAATAAAAAAAAAGGAAAAAAAGCGTGGAAAGAATCGACAAAGACATCGGATAAAGTGACAAAAATGTCGGGCAAAGTGACAAAAATATCAAGAAGTGTCAAGAAAAAAGCGGGAAAGCTTCAAAAACATTGGGGAAAAGTGAAAAAAGTTTAAATTTTAAATTTTGACCCAGAAAAACAAAAAGTTGCATGGTCGACAGGAAATCAACACAAGGTGTTAATGTTGTTGAAAGGTGTTAACTGGCACGCGATATGTAACAATCTAACATCTAATGTATCAACAATCCACACAACTAACTTTATAGCAGGCTGGTATAAACTGGTTCATATGTCAATCACCTGTTCGTCTGCCTTGTGAAAAGGCGTAATATATGGGGGGGGTGCTGTTTTTCAGAGTTTTAGTCGCTTTTCTTGATGATTTTTTTGACATTTTTTTAGATGTTTTTGTCACTTTATTTAATACACAATTTCACCCCCCCCTCCCCCCCAATGTTGAACTCAAAGCTACGCCCTTGGCTCTGTAAATGACAAGGTTAGGACAACGGTGTACCTTCAAATGTCCGCCAAAAGTGTCAAAGTCGAAGAATTTGCAGGCCTCGTTGCCATAGCAGCCAGGCTCCATCTCTCCACGGAGCAGGATGTTACGGCTCAGCAGGCCTACCTCCGCCCTCATGTCCACCCCGTCCACTTCCTCCCCCATGTGGGTAAACTGGGCCTTACCTACACACACACACACACACACACACAAACATTTAAATATTACAACAAATTCAACATAGACAACTGCTGTGTGGATCTGCTGACAGTGCTGTTAGAAGATTCACTGTTTTTACCAAACAGCCCATTCAACAGAGCTGAGCACAGTGTAAACAGATGTCCATCCTCACCAGAGACTGACAGAAGTACTTTTTGCTGTGTGTGGCTGAACAGATGTTTCAGATAATTGCAATGGAGGACATTACAGTGAAACTCAGTCTTAGTTTGTAGCACCATTTTTCCTATTTTAAAGGAGAATGGGCAGGCAACACTTATAATTATGGTGAACAGAAAATGGTACTCATATACACATTGACGCAACACACCACGCACACGCACACACACACGCACACACACACGCACACATGCACGCTGTAACTCCACTACTTTGTGTTGCTGACATTGTGTTTGTTTCAATGTGTTAGAATATCTTCATATTTTATTACAATTTCAAACTGATTCATGTAGAGCTGTGTGTGTGTGTGTGTGTGTGTGTGTGTGTGTGTGTGTGTGTGTGTGTAATAGAGAGAGAAAGAGGAGTTCACCCTGAGTTGACCAAAGTTAGAAACCCAACAACTCCTTCCAGCCAACCCACAGTCCAATCTGCAGGACCATCCCACTAGTCTCACTTTGCCAGACCTTCCTGCACAGCGCTGCAGAGGAGGGTCTGGCTAGTCCACACAGCATTCCTGGATGCGTGCTTTGGTTTATTTCTTTAACCCAATCACAATCGTCATGGGTGGCGTTAAGCTCCGCACAGAGCTGCTGTAAAATAGTTGTGACAGATAGTCTAGCTAGCTGTCTGTGTCATGTTCAGCTCCGCTCTGCTCTTATTTTATGTTTTGTTTGTTTTCTGGCCTTCCTGTTTTATTTTGATATCCTCTGTTTATATACATTCCTGGTCACTTGTCTTTCTGTCTTTGTCTACTTTCCCGCCTCTGTGATTACCCTCCCATCCCTTATGTGTCTCACCTGTGTGTAATCATCATCACCTGTTCCCCTAGTATAAATACTCACCACATTCACTTACCTGTGCCAGATTGTTGACTAACCTCGTGTGACTCACTCTCCAGCGTTTTTTCCTAGTTTGTATTTCCCAGTGTTTTCTAGACCTTCTGCCTGTTTCCTGACTACGTTGTTGCCTGCCGATTTTGTACTGTTGCCTGATTGTTCTTGGAACAATAAACTGCACTTACCTGTTTTTCCTTGAGTCCTGAGTTGTGCATTTGAGTCCACCTATTGTACCCTGACATTACAATCTGGCCAAGATGGACTCAGCCGACTCCAGTATGGATCCAGTGGAGACTATGTTGGAGGAACTTTGTGATCTTCTTTTCGACTTGGTGGAGCTAAAGGACATGTGGAAAGAAGCTAGCAGTGAGTACCAAAAGGAGAGATTTTTGCTGGAAGCTCGAGAGAAGATATCGGAGAAACCTTGGTTAAAGGACTCAATTCCTCATTGGGCAATACGCTTTATTTCAACTCCTACTCCTCTAACTGCTAATAGGTTTAATTCATTTAAGCCTGTTTCTCGGCCTGCTAGCATTACGGCTACAGGTTCTTTTTTTGTCATTCAGCCTGCCCCTTTGCCTACATTTCCTAGTCGCATCATTTCTCAACCTGGAGGAGAGCCAGAGACTTTTGTGACTTTATTCCAATATGCTGCTATGTGTGCGAGACGGACTGAGGAGGCCAAAGCAGTCAGCCTTCAAGCTGGAAAAGAAGGACTCAGTATGCTGTCTAGCAATTCTTCTGAAATCCTGTCTGTTGGTCCTACTTCTACCTGTTCAGCAGGCACCCCCAACAACAAGCAGTCCTTTGAGGGGACCCGCCTGGCTAGATTCCCTGGAACTCGTGGAGGCCATAGACGGAGTAAGGGTCAACATGGCTCCAGATGCCATGTCCAGCGTCAACCTCTCTCCAGTCCTGAGTTCACACTTTCCAGCAGTCCCAAGCTCGTGGTGTGCAACAGCCTCGAGCGGACTCGTCTGGATATATTTTCTTGGAACCGTGGAGGCCACAAGAGAGGACGCGGTCAATATGGGTCACGACGCCATTCCCCGCTTCAACCTCTCTTCAGCTCAGAGCCTGAGCTGTGCAGCGGACCTGAGCCCATGCTACCCAGTGGACCTGAGCCGGTGCTGTGCAGCGGACCAGGGTCTTCGGTTTTGTACAGCCGACCAGAGTCCTCGGTGTTGTGCAGCGAGCCGGAGCCCGTGCTGTCCAGCGGCCCCGAGCCCGTGCTGTCCAGCGGCCCCGAGCCCGTGCTGTCCAGCGGCCTCAAGCCCGTGCTGTTCAGCACTTCACAGTTGACCAGTGTTACCAGTGTTCCCGAGCTGACGTGCAGCTCTCCTGACCCTGGGCTGGCGTGCAGCTCTCCTGACCCTGGGCTGGCTTGCAGCTCTCCTGACCCTGGGCTGGTGTGCAGCCTTCCAGAACCGCCGCTGACGTGCAGTCTTCCAGAACCGCCGCTGACGTGCAGTCTTCCAGAACCGCCGCTGACATACAGCCTTACAGAACCGCCGCTGACGTGCAGCCTTACAGAACCGCCGCTGACGTGCAGCCTTACAGAACCGCCGCTGACGTGCAGCCGTCCAGAGTCTCAGACGACAACTCTTCTAGAGTCTCTCAGTCGTCCAGAATCTACGCCGACGACTGACCTCCCAGAGTCTGTGCTGACCGTTCTCCCAGAGTCTGCGCTCACCAGTCTTCTGAAGCCTCAGCTGACCAGTCTCCCAGTGCCTACATTGTTCAGGACCCCAGAGACTTTGCCTTTATCCAGTTCCCTTGAGACCTTGCCAGTCTCCAGTGCCCAAGAGACTTCCCCAGGGACTGCCCCAGAGGCTTTGCCGGTCTTCGGCGCTTCAGAGACTGTGCCGGTTCCTAGAACTAAAGAGACTGTGCTATTCTCTGTTGTCCCAGAGACTGTGCCGTTGCCCGACACCTCAGAGACTGTGCCGTTGCCCGACACCTCAGAGACTGTGCCGTTGCCCGACACCTCAGAGACTGTGCCGTTGCCCGACACCTCAGAGACTGTGCCGTTGCCCGACACCCCAGAGACTGTGCCGTTGCCCGACACCCCAGAGACTGTGCCGTTGCCCGACACCCCAGAGACTGTGCCGTTGCCCGACACCCCAGAGACTGTGCCGTTGCCCGACACCCCAGAGACTGTGCCGTTGCCCGACACCCCAGAGACTGTGCCGTTGCCCGACACCCCAGAGACTGTGCCATTGTTCAGCGCTCCAGAGACTTTGCCGGTCTCTGGCGTCCCAGAGACTGTACCCTTGTTTGCTGCCACAGAGATTCCTGCTCCCCGTGTGTTGTCGGTGGTCCGGCCGACTCCTGCTCCCCGTGTTTTGTTGGTGGTCCGGCCGACTTCTGCTCTAGTTCCCCTGTCGGCGGATTTGCCGACTCCTGACCCTGTTGCCTTGTTGACGGACCCGTCGCCTGTCTCCAGCCCAGCTGACCCGTCGCCTGTCTTCAGCCCAGCTGACCCGTCGCCTGTCTTCAGCCCAGCTGACCCGTCGCCTGTCTTCAGCCCAGCTGCCCCTTCACCTGCTCGCCGCCAGCCTACAGAAGGGATTCGCCTTCGCCGTCGGTCTTCAGAAGGAATTTGCCTTTGCAGACTGCCTCCAGAAGGAATTTGCCTTTGCAGACTGCCTCCAGAAGGGATTCGCCTTTGCAGACTGCCTCCAGAAGGGATTCGCCTTCGCCGTCGATCTTCAGAGGGGATTCGCCCTCGCGCCGGCCTCCAGAGGGGTTTCGCCTTCGCGGACGGCCGTCTGAGGGATATCACCCTCGCCACCGGCCGTCTGAGGGGTATCGCCTTTGCCGCCGGCCTCCAGAGAGATATCGCCTTCGCGGATGGCCTCCAGAGGGGCTCTACCTTCGCCGACCCGTTTGGCCGCCTGAGAGACTTCGCCTTTGCCGCCGGCCGCCGGAAGGATTCTGCTTTCGCCGCCGGCCGCCTGAAGAATTCTGCATTCGCCGACGGTCGCCAGAGGGGTATCTCCTTCGCCGCTGGTCGCCAGAGGGGTATCTCCTTCGCCGCTGGTCGCCAGAGGGATATCGCCTTCGCCGCCGGTCGCCAGAGGGATATCGCCTTCGCCGCCGGTCGCCAGAGGGGTATCGCCTTCTCCGCCGGTCGCCAGAGGGGTATCGCCTTCGCCACCGGCCGCCAGAAGGATTCCGCCTTCGCTACCGGTCCTCATAGGGGTTTCACCTTTGCCGCCGGCCTTTAGAAGGGTTTTGCCTTCGCCGCCGATCTGCTCGGCCACCTGAGGGACGCCATCTTCGCTGACCTGCTCAGCCTCCAGAGAGACGCCGCCTTCACCGATCTGCTCGGTCTTCAGAAGGGATTCGCCTTCGCTGCCGGTCTTCAGAGGGGTTTCCGCCTTTGTTGCTGTTCACATTGTTTTCCCCTTTGCCCCATGGGGTGACTTGTGTTTGTCCCTCCTCCGGCCTCCCTCCGCCCGCCCTGGGCTGTTTTGCCCAGTTCTGTGGTCGTTTTTGTTTGGTTTTTTTTTTAGGGCCGTCTGGAAGCCGTCCCTTGGGGGAGGGGTACTGTCATGTTCAGCTCCGCTCTTATTTTATGTTTTGTTTGTTTTCTGGACTTCCTGTTTTATTTTGATATCCTGTTTATATACATTCCTGGTCACTTGTCTTCCTGTCTTTGTCTACTTTCCCGCCTCTGTGATTACCCTCCCATCTCTTATGTGTCTCACCTGTGTGTCATCATCACCTGTTCCCCTAGTATAAATACTCACCACATTCACTTACCTGTGCCAGATTGTTGACTTACCTCGTGTGACTCACTCTCCAGCGTTTTTTCCTAGTTTGTATTTCCCAGTGTTTTCTAGACCTTATGCCTGTTTCCTGACTACGTTGTTGCCTGCCGATTTTGTACTGTTGCCTGATTGTTCTTGGAACAATAAACTGCACTTACCTGTTTTTCCTTGAGTCCTGAGTTGTGCATTTGAGTCTGCCTATTGTACCCTGACAGTCTGGATTTACCCTGCAGAGATCTGAGGAGCAGTTAACCATAGTCCTCAGAAATCCACCGAATTTAAATGAAACTACATGTATCAGGCAGAATTTCCTGCGGCACCGGAGTAATCCCGGAGGTGGAACGTCAAGGATGTAGACTAAGATCCCACAAACCTGCTCTGTAAAATACTGCAGATATAGACATCACTAAACACTTCTAGTGGCTCACAAGAGCTGTGATGCTTCATTTGTGATCTGGTGACACAAAAAGCACATTAACAAATCAAATCAACCCCATATTATGAATGCTGACAGACAGGTAGAGACAGGAACAAACCAAGGCGTGTTGTGCAGAAATACCACTGTGGGTTGGCTATGTCACAGACTTTTTAAAGGAAGTAATGGACTGCTAAAGTACACAGATTAAGAAACAGAAATGACACGGCAGTTTTGACAGCTTCTGATTGATTCATTCAGAACAGGTAGAAATCTTTGGATAAACATAATCACGGTTTCTTTGTTTAACCGCAATTAATTGCTAACATTAGCTAAGGTCCTAAGGCGTATGACTTGTTTAGATATTCAAAATTGTAATTATATAAGTGATTATTGGTCGGACTATACAGTATGTTTGAATTATTATTTCAATGGTTAGTTGTTTGCACACAAATGACAAGGGAGGGATACAGTTAGGAAAGATGTTTTATGATAATAAAGAAGCGTGGTTTACTTCATAGGCTGTGTGTTTGTGTTATTACATTTTTAGGGTCACATGACAGTGATATATAACCAAAAGAAATGATTAAAAACTTGAATTTGTTTTAAAAAAGTAATGCATAAATAAATATTTTTAAATTTGACCAAAAGAGACAATTATATTGTTAATCGTAATTGCTTCTGAGACAAAAGGATCTAGTTAGTTTGAAGCATACTGAGACATTTAGAAACATTTCAGTTCTCAACTTCCACCTCTAACCCTCAGCATGGTTGAAAGCTACAGTTTATTTAGCATTTTGCGTAGTGTAGCTCCTTAGAAGGCCAATTTACGCCTCAACTGATAGTGAGTCTGAGGAGAACAAAGAGCCCATAATAGGCAGGGACGGACAGCAGAATCATACAGTAAGTGGAAGAATGGTGCAGAAACGATTACAGCTCTGTTCCACGTGTCCTCCACTCCTACACATTCAGAAATGTGCTGATTAGGAAAAACAAAGTGATGCCAGGGGGAAAGAATAAAATCAAAGAAATGTGAAATCTGAGAGACAGGAGATCACACATACCCACGTTTAATCTCTTTTTCTGCTCCCTACTCCCTCCACCAGCACAGTCGGGACTCAGAAAGTACAAATGAACACTATCATTACAGCTCAGATTGAGAGATTTTCTCCTCTTGATGTTCAGACATAATCAAATGTGTTTGATATTGTCGTAAGTTTGAAGTCTTGATAGTGTAGTTAAATCATGTGAACATTGTCAACAACCAATGGGTGAGCTCCCTCCAGCAACAAACAGGAAGCAGCAAACGGCTAGAACCATTGTTGTTTATGGTTGTTATGGCTAAGCTAAACCAAAGATCCTTTATACTAAACCGTCCCTGGCTAAACGCTAAAGAGGGAAAGTTGCAGGGTACTGAAGACCTTCATCTGCATGTAGACAGCAACAGAAAATCGGCAAAACTTACCTTAAATTACCAGCTAACGCTAGCGGTAGCTAGCTAGCTTGGTTACATTTTTCAAAACTAATCTAATTGTAGTCTTGCAATGTGTGACCCTGCAAAACCCCCTTTTTTCTTTACATATGTCTTTAACGTTAGATGTGAGATGATTGTCTTTAGATGGATGGTGTCAGACTTTAGTCTGTTCAAAGTCTTATAGTGTATGGTAGCCATAATATGTAATACAGTATTTTCATTTCTGATTGAGACTGAAATTCCCTGAAACTGATGCAAAATGCTTTTATATCACAGTATTGGTTTGGGCGCCTGGTTAGCTCAGTTGGTAGAGCGTGCACCCATATATACTGTAGAGGTTTACTCCTTGACGCAGCGGCTGCGGGTTTGACTCCGACCTGCGGCCCTTTGCTGCATGTCATTCCCCCTCTCTCTCTCCCCTTTCATGTCTTCAGCTGTCCTGTCAAAATAAAGGCGTAAAATGCCCCAAATTTTTTTTTTTAAATAATCATGGTTTGAGCCGTGATTTGAGGCATATGGCAGTAAGCATGATCGATCCACTTACAGTAAAGTCAATGAGTCTGTTAGCTTATTTGACAGAACTATATGCATTTTCCTGTTATTTCTGGCAATTTGATAAACAAAACTACTAACACCAACTTATTACCACCAGTTTTACTCTTATTTTTAGAATTCATGGTCATAACCCTCATTTATACGATATGTATACCTAATCCTTGAGTTAAAAAAGCAGAAATTATGAATTATTTAGACTAATATTAAAGGAAGGATTATCCCAGAAGGGCATAATGTCAACATTCAGTGGGGATACTGCTTCAAAACATTTACATTTGTTTTTCAAATGCAAAAAAATGTAATGAAACACCCAAAGTTCAATGAAAGTAGAGATCCAATCTTTTGTTGTACTTGTGAAGCGTGTTGTATGGGATCATCCATGTTATTTTTGGGTAATTAAAATTAGGTAGTTAAAAAGAAACCCATATTTCTGATGTAGACATTTTGAAAATGGGTCAAATTTACTTATATAGTTTTGAGAGCGGTCATCATGTAAAAATCCAGAGTTTCCATTGGTCTGTTATTTATTTTCTGGGGATGATCAGTTGTCAGTGAAGGTCTTCCACACCTAAATCTCACATGGAGAGACGCAGCTCTGCCAAGCTAGGTAAATGTCAGCACAAAAATAGAAATACTGTTAAATCCTTCACCACTGCTATAGGCCACTGATCCACACCATGTATTTTCTACACTTGTCATCATTTATGCCATTTAGAGCTGTCAAAGGTTCATCATGTAAAACCCGGCACACGCTATTGGACTCAGAATGATAAGTAGCCCTGGGCCATCTGTCTCTGTGTCTGTGTCAGCCAGGTCTCAGCTGGCAACGATAACACCCCCCCCCCCCCCCCCCCCTGTCTGTGCATAACCTTAGCTGGGGAATACACTTGATTAGCGGCGCTTGTTAAAAAAAAAAAGACGGTGCTGCAAAGTGGCATGCGGGAAGGAATTAATGAAACACATTATAGTCAGGGGAGATTGACGTGAACTTTGAGGAGCAGCCTTGGGCTAAAAAACAAAAACAAAATAGGATTTCCACTTTGGATGGCCGAATCCCCGGTGACGTGAGAGAGCTGAGGAAAAACAGAGAGGAAAAGGGGAAGGTGGTGGGGGTTTAATGGACTGATCTTCTGATGCAGCCGGGCAGGAGCTCAGGCAGAGATTTGAAGATAAATCCTGGAGTCCTAAATCCGCTGCAGAAGAAAAGCCAACTTGACTTTTTTGGTGTGTGAATCGGTGTGCAGGAGCGACAGCTATGAGAGGACACATCATGTCACGTTAATGCTGACTTTTAGCCGCTGCAAGGCACTCAGGACTTTTTTTTTCCAGAGGCAAAGACAAATGCTATTTAAATCATACAGGAGAACAGCGAGGGCTGACAACGCTGACCCCAAGAAACTCTGCAGAAATGTGTGCGTGATGCAGTAAGAAAGAAAGAAAGAAAGAAAACAAGTGTCTGCGTGTGTGTATGTGTCCATGTTGGCATGCGTGTCAGCGTGAATGGGCTCAGTCAGGAACACACAGTGCTCCAGGATGCAGGCTGAGACTTTCCCTTGGCCCAGAGTCAGACCAAACACCTTCCACTGACTCCCACACACTGCTCTGGGCTGTCTAAACCTGGCCTCCATCTGACTGGCACACACACACACACACACACACACACACACACACACACACACACACACACACGCATGCACACACACCCCGCCTTTACTCTAACGGAAGGCTTCCTAGCAATAAAGATGGTTTCAGTATGTGATTTTAATCTGTTTGGGCAGATATAAATGCCATAGTTAAACAAGGTTTCCATTCCAAATCACGACAGGCTGCATCTAAAAGAGAAACACATTCACTCACTTACTGTATTCAATAAATAAAAATCACCTCATCTCATCTCATCTCATGAAAATAAATGTCTGCAAAGATAGCAATAAAGCCAGGTATTATTAAAAAGCCAATGTATAATCCATTAAATAAAGATTTAAATGCTTTTTGAATGGGTGACTGGTGCACGGGTTTAAAAAAAAAAGGTTATATCCTGGTTTAGAAGTCACGGTTCGGTGTGAGTTCCTTATAGCAGAATGGTTTTTTTCCTACTCTACCAAACTCACAACAAACTGTGAGCCCATATAACAGGGTTCTGTGTTTTCTGTGCTACGCTTGCATGATTGTAAAGCCAGGCTCAAACTAATGATTGTGTGATTAGGTTTTTATGATTCCAGCATCTGAACTGTGGCTGTTAAAGGTTACCAGCATGCATTGCCATTTTAAGAAATGGATTCAAGACACAGTTTTACCTCTATGTGTGGCTGATGTATTTTCACCTGCTTGATCTATTTCCATTAGTCAAGCTTATATATAAAGAGGCTTAGTCCTCGACGCAGCGGCCCCTGTGGCCCTTTGCTGCATGTCATTCCCCCTCTCTCTCCCCTTTCAAGTCTAAGCTGTCCTGTTGGAAATAAAGGCTTGAAATGGCCAAATAAATAAATAAATAATGTAATGTCACCAACAGGGGTGGAGCCAGATGTTGTAAACATTCGGGACTCAGCTCAAACCTAAGGCTGCAACTAACCATTATTTCCATCGTTGATTAATGAGTGGATTATTTCCTGGATGAATGGATTAGTTGTTTGGTCTCTAAAATGTCAAAAAATGGTGAAAAATGTGGATCAGTGTTTCCCAAAGCCCAAGATGACGTCCTCAAATGTCTTCAAATATGACTGGCTCACACGATTTTATTGATTGTCAAAATATTTGGCCGTTAATTTAATAGTTGACAACTAATCGATTAATCTTTGCAGCTCTTGCCCAAACCTTGGTGAGGTCTGAGGGCATCCTCAATTAACGGCGGCTATAGGCACTATTTTTCAAGCCATTTCATAATAGAATGCCTAAAAAAATCTGTACATCATTTGGAAAAAACATGATAGTTGCCGAGAAAAAGAATCCTGTAGAGCTGACATCCTGTTTTGTGTCCAATTGTTCTCTAAAGTCCAGTTCAGACCAAAGACTTGTGATGCACTGGTCTGCAGGGTTCTAAAACCTGCCACTTCACACCAATGAGACAAGACGAGATGGTATCATCACCATAGCAACGACTCTTTGTACTTCTGTTCTAACTTCCAACTTCCAGGCTTTTTGTAGTTAAATATATCGTTAGTTGATAAATATGAATGTTAGTGTGCTACAGTTACATTTCTAGTGATGAATCGACAAACATACGTTTTATTTCTCCTATTCTCTGCTTTGTCCTAGGAGCTCCCTCTCTTCAGTCACTCTCTAGCTCGCTCCATCGTACGTGCTTGCGGGTGGTCGCTGAGCGTCCGTTAACAGTTTGTAACAGAAATAAAATGGATTATGGATCATTTTATTGTAGCTGACTTTACCAGCTGACTTCTCTATTGGCTGTTGAACCAGGTGACGTCTCTTACGTCCTAAAACCAGCCTCTGGAGACTCAACCAGCTGAGTCGCAGCGACACCATCAGCTGAGTTTGAGTCGAGCTGAGACGGGCCGGTTCAGACTGCTGCAACTTTTCTCTGCGACGTTCTAAAACGGTTTTGTTTTGTCGCAAATCTTTGGTCTGAACTGGGCTTAACTGTCATCATTCTGAAACCAGAACACAGCTAATGTTGAGGATGACTCATTTTTACTCCAGACGCCTAAAAATGGCCAAAAATTCTCTGATGTTACTATTTTTTATAGTACATAACATAGGTAGGGTAGGAATTGGGCGTGACGTAACTGATCTTGAAATCTATATTTAGTAGAGTTCTCAGAATGAATGTTGATATTTCCCCAGTAATAGAACTTTTTTTTGCTCCATTGATTTACCGGTCCAGTCAGAGAGACTGAGGGCAAATGACACAAATTTTAAATTATGAGAAAACATGTGTGGCTGGAGCCATGTTTTCCGAGCAACATCACCTTTCATTCTCTGTGATAAGTTAAGGCAACTGGACTTGCTAGATACGTCTTGGAGACGTTTCACCTCTCATCCAAAAGGCTTCTTCAGTTCTGGAAGTCGAAGAGAGGACGAAACATCTTCAAGACGTATCTAGCAAGTCCAATTACCTTTGCTTTTCACAGAGAACTACCATGACCTGGATGACTGAGAACCTTCACAGACATCTCCTTTCTCCTTACAGGCCTGCATGGTACCATCTGTAGGTCAATGGTTCTCTCACCTTGGACCTTGACCTGGTTGGATGTGCAGGTAGGGCAGGGCAGCAGGGTAAACTCTTCGGCCTGGTGCATGGAATAGTCGGTACTGGCCACCACTACCCGATCCCTGGGCCCCCAGCCCTCTGGTTGGTCGGCCAGCTCCAGGATGCTGCTGTTGGACAACATGTCGATGGAGATGGAGGCCTGCGGGCGAACTACAGGGGGACATGGTGAGAGTTAAACGGAATGCAGCAAAGCTGACACATATAGTCACACAGGCCTACACCAGTGGTGGAAGAAGTATTCAGATCCTTTACTTAACCAAAAGTACTAATACCACACTGTAAAAAAATACTCTGTTACAAGTAAAAGTCATGCATTGAAAATGTTACTTAAGTAAAAGTATGTAAGTAACATCAGGAAAATGTACTTTATTTAACAAGCTTGAGGTACTCAATTTAAGTACATCCAAAAAGGCTTTTTGGGCTGCTTAATCAGGATACAGTAGATATTTGTTTATTAGGGATACTCCAACTGACTGCGTGTCAGTCGTCAGCTGATAGAATAGAATAGAATAGAATAGAATACACTTTATTGTCCCCAAGGGGAAATTTGTCTTGGACATACGTAGTGCTACAATCTGTTGCTTCACAACACAAACATGTAACAGAAAAAACATTCTAAAAAAAATCAACATATAAACATAAACATAAGATCAACGAAGCATCCTAGGACACAAAAGAAGGACACACATGACAACACGGACAACACAACATCCTAAGAAGTAATTGTAATACACTAATTATTTGATGATCTTGACATTTGGAAATGAAAATATTACAAAGGTGACCCAAACAAACAAATGCCAATTAAAGTGTTGGCATATCTCGTGATTGCCCAATCTCAACCACACATAGAACTCTGTGATGGGTAGAGTTTCTTTGTTTTACAGACCATTAATCAGTGGTGGAAGTAGTATTCAGATCCTTTACTTGAGTAATAGTAATAATACCACACTGTAAAAGCAAAACGCACTGTACAAGTAAAAACGTGTGTGCAAAAATGGCTCGCTAGCGCCCCCTACAAAATTAAAAAAATTGAGCCCCTGCAGTGCATTTAACGTAGACTCATGAAACATGGTAGACATATGTAGCATGTCAAGATGTACAAAAATGCTCATTGGAGCCATACCCTAAACCCAACAGGAAGTCCGCCATTTTGAAATTTGAATTTGAAATTAGTGCGATTTTGGCCAATTCCACGTCGTACTTTAACGAACTCCTCCTAGAGATTTCATCCGATCTACTTCAAATTTGGTCTGTGGCATCTTAAGACCTTAGAGATAAAAAGTTAATAAAAGAAAAACTTTTCGTCATATGGCATGGCCGGGGCGGGGTGGCCATTTTGTGCATTTCGCCATCAAAACAGGAAGTGGGTGTAACTTGAGTGTACATTGTCCAATTGGCTCGAAACTTTTCATGATTCATAAGAGTCCAACTCTGAGGACATCTCAAGGCCGATATTGACTCAAAGTCATAGCGCCCCCTAGTGGCAACAGGAAGTAGTCCCAAAACTATAGGTGCTCGACTTTAACAAACTCCTCCTACAGATTTCATCTGATGGACTTCAAATTTGGTCTGTACCATCTCAACACCTTAAAGATGAAAAGTTATTAAAAGGAAAACTTTTCCTCAAATGGTGTGGGCGTTGCATGGCAGCCATTTTGAGTGTTTAACGATTAACGAGAAAGTGGCTGTAACTACAGTGTACACTGTCCATTCTAGTTGAAATGTTTCCATGATCAACAAGAGTCCAGGCCTGAAGTCATCTACAGGTCATTTGAGATGAGATGAGGTGATTTTTATTTATTGAATACAGTAAGTGAGTGAATGTGTTTCTCTTTTAGATGCAACCTGTCGTGATGACTTTTGGTCATAGCGCCCCCCACTGGCAACAGGAAATGCGCCTTATATGACAAACATCATCCGATTTACATGAAACTTATAATGTGTGGTCTACATGTGATACCCCTATACTTTAACCACGCCAACGTACTCAGGTCACGCCCCCTTGCATAACTTTTGAAGCGTTTAAGGTAGAGTCTTGTGTGAGGTGTCATTGAACTCAGCAGAGAGTTCCTTTGTCATTGGTCATGGTTGACCCACCCCCTATGCTTTAGCCACGCCCCTTTTTATAACTAATGACCCGTTTGATGTACACTATTGTGTGACGTATCATTGAACTCAGCAGAGAATTCCGTTTTCATTGGTCATGGTTTGTCCCGCCCCGTATGCTTTAGCCACGCCCCCTTTCATAGCTAAAGAACTGTATGACGTAGAGTCTTGTGTGAGATATCATTGATCTCAGCAGAGAGTATTTGTTAAGACTTTTGACTCAATCTCTTTTGACTAACTATATTCATACTTAAGTGTAGCAGCACAACTTGACTACCTGGCTGAACGGGCTTGCAGCGGGGGGGACTGTCAATGAAATTAAATTTGTGTGACGTCCTGTTGTGTTCTTAACCCCCCCCCCCCCCCCCCAACAAAACACAAGTAGTCTTTATATTTCACAATTACTGTTTGTGAAAATAAAAGAGACGAGCGAGACATAGCGAGCGCTTTGTTGTTGCAGGAAACATTCAGCTATTTCACAAACTCCCGGGCAGTTCAGTGCTTGTGTTTCATTTTTAACCCTCACTGCTACTTTCTTGTAGCAGTGATAAAGGCAGTGATGTTTCATGTTTCCTGTCCGGGACTCTCACACCGCCTCAAAACACATCGACAAGTCTGGTCTCCGGTTACATGACTGGCCACCGCAGCGTGACGTAGGGTTGCATTTCTCCAACAAGAGTTGGTCTCAACTTTTGATGATCTGAAAATTAATGGAAGGACCTGCGTTTATTCCGGACCGTCGGACCATCATTTTCATATTCTCATTTCTCATTTCAAGGTGTTCTTAAAATAATTGTCTGTTTTCTACAATAACAACAATGTGCAAAGAACAAATGTACATTGGGATTTTCTTCCTTTTAAAATAAGAATGCATGTGTGTATGCTCTTTCATCAGTCATCTATCTATCCATCCATCTTCCACCAATTATGCGTTAGGGGTGCGGTGGCAACAGGTAAAGCAACAGGTAAAGCAAGGTGGCCTGAATGTCTTTCTCCCCAACCACATCCACATCCTCCAGCCCTTCCTGGGGAATCCCAAGGAGTTTCCAAACGAAATGGGATGTATATTATCCCTCTGTGTTCCAGGTCTGTCCCCAGGGTCTCCTTTCAATTGAAAGTGCTCAGAAAGCCTCTCCATAGAGGCCTCCAGGAGGCATCCTTATTTGATGCCTGATCTGTCACAACCGCCAGCAGTGGTACTGCTCTCAGCTCCGTCTGGATGCCTGAGCTCCTTACTCTGTTCTTTAGAGTGAGCCCAGACACCCTGACAGGGAAACTCATTTCACTGCTTGTATGCACAATCTGGATACTCTCAGTTATGGCCCAAAATTCGTGACCATAGATAAGCGTTGAAAAAGCGGAAAATCTCTATATGTTAAAGTAAGTGACTTTGTGACTCACCATATTTATTTATTTGCTTTGATTTATTAGTTTTCTTTGAGTATGTCCATATATCGTTTAGTACCATTTTCATCATCTTTGTCACTGCTGTTATTTATTATTATTATTATATACTGTATATATATATATATTTTTTTTAACCTTGTGGTTTCATTACTGTATCTACAAAGACCCTTATCACTTTGCAACAATTTCATTTCATTTTCCTCACACGTGTATGGGCTTACACACTGTTTTGTATTTAAATCATATAAATTAATCTTAAATTAAAAAATGGTGTTCAAAGCTGTTCATACCTACTGTTTTGGTGATCCACTCACACTCTACTGCTCATCTATTACTGGCCATTTGGCCACCCAGAGGTTGTAATTTTTTGATGAATTTAATGTATGTGTATTTTTGTCTGTACATTGTTGAATGTTAATTGTATTTCTATATTTTTTCTATTTTTTTTCTCCTCTGTTGTTATGTAGTGACTGTACTATATGTGGGGTCCCCCTCGAAAACAAGATGATACATCTCAAGGGGTTTATCCTACTAAACAAATTTGATACAAATTGATCGACTGGCAAATCAAGAGAGGCACCTTCAGAGCCCTTGTGGTGACTTTTATCACCCTATTCACCAAAATAGTTCATTATAACAAACTCAATACTGCTGACACAGCACTAATCTGCCTGTCAATCATGCTCTATATCTTACCCTGACTTGCAGCAGCGACCGCCAGTCGCAAACTCTCAGCCCCGACTGTGAGTATCTGAGAAATCAGTCATTTCTGGAAGACAACCATGGCCGCCTGACACTCTGCTACAAACCATCCCAGTGCACACTGAAATTATAGGTCAATAAAGCCAGCAGAAGCTGGGAGGAGGATATCAGCAGAAGGTAAAGATGCAATCCCGAGGAGAGCATCCCCCCCCCCCCCCGGCTGCGTGCATATCATTCACAAACAGAATCAGTGATGAGACACAAACCTGGCAGAGCTTAACACGCTAAAGCTACACATGATCCACGGTTAAACCGCTCTGGGTTGGCTGTGCCATTGTGTTTCTAAGGGCAGAGTGGTGGTGAAGACTCTGAGGAAGCGCTACTCTTGGCGTAGTGCACTACTCTATGACCTCATAGCCGCTGACATTTCTAGGCGCAGCCAAAGCCAGAAGCAATGATGACGTATACCTGTGCTGCGCTGCCTCTCTGCTCTGCGCCCTACCTCATGTTTTACTGTGGATTATGTGTAGGCGGTACCCTGAAAATCCAGAGTACAATTTGAATTTGCTCAGCGAGTCACTCTGGCATTCAGTAATGATGCTCATTAACTATGCCCTTGTAGCCGAGCTGCACCAATCACATTGGTGTATCTGACATAGGCGGGCCAGAGGCGAGTTAAACAGATGACAACAGTTTAATCTACCAGTTAGCTCCGCTGGTAGCTAAGCGTATGGGGCTCTGGATACGTCTCCCAGAGTATTGTTGTTATTGGTCGTAGTGTTATCCAATTGCGTGCAGTGAGATGTCCCTCGAGTTGGGCCATTTTTATTGCTCATTGCCAGACCAGTAATCTTTCAGATTTGGGTCTGGATTTCGAGGCTATGTACCACCACATTTTTTCCATCCCCAGCAACATACTGTTAAACACAGTTCAGACTAAAGAATTGCGATGAGACGAGTTGAAATTTGCAACTTCTTGCAACAAGCCGGTTTGCAGCGTTCTGAAATATTCCAGTTTACACCAATGCGACGAGACAAAACGGTGTATCATCTCCATAGCGACCACTCTTTGTACTTCCGTCCTAACTTCTGACTTTTAGGCTTTTTTTGCTCGATATATAATTTGACTAAATATGAATGTGGATAACGTTAGTGATAACATAGGCGGCAATACCGTGGGTGATCCGGAGCTCAAGCACCCACGGAAAATACTGAGCACCCAGTGCCAGACTGCCAGTAGGCTGCATTCATTTAAAATTAAACCTTGCTTTGGTGCTAAGTGGAGCATCTGTCATAGTGTGCCTAGGCTACTAGACAGGTGGAATTTATTCTTGTTCATCTCCAGTCCTATCTGTATTTGTGAGAAGTGGCGTTGTCCTGAGGTGAAAGATTTATAATCGAGCCAATAGGCGTGTGTGTGTTCGTGTCGGCCGCTGTCCATTTCCTAAGGTTCTGAAGAGCAACTTTGCAAACATTTTTTGACTACTTTTTTTTTTTTAAAGGGCGTGCGCCCGTGAGCACCCACTGAGGAAAACATAAATCGGCGCCTATGAGTGATTGTGAGATGCTTGCTACAGTTACATTTCTAGTGATGAATCGGCGAAAACACGTTTTATTTCTCTGATTCACTGCTTTGTTCTAACGCCGCTGGGCGCTCCCTCTCTTCCGTGACTCGCTACCTCGCTTGACCATATAACGTTACCGTGCTTTTCAAGCGGCCGTTGAGGTTTTAAAACTCACCAGCTGTTTGTAACATACAAATAAAATGGATTATGGATCATTTTATTTCTATAGTTTATAGCTGACTTTACAAGACAACTTCTCTATTGGCTGTTGGAACAGGTGACGTCTCTTACGTTCTAAAACCAGCCTCTGGAGACTCCACCAGCTGACTTCTCTATTGGCTGTTAAACCAGGTGACGTCTCTTACGTTCTAAAACCAGCCTCTGGAGACTCCACCAGCTGACTTCTCTATTGGCTGTTGAAACAGATGACGTCTCTTACGTTCTAAAACCAGCCTCTGGAGAGTCCACCAGCTGACTTCTCTATTGGCTGTTGAAACAGATGACGTCTCTTACGTTCTAAAACCAGCCTCTGGAGACTCAACAAGCTGCGTCGCAGCAACACCATCAGCTGGTTTGAGTCGAGCTGAGACAGGCCGGTTCAGACTGCTGCAACTTTTCTCTGTGACGTTCTAAAACAGTTTTGTCTAGTCGCACATCTTTGGTCTGAACTGGGCTTTAGGGGCACAGTCACAAGCCTTCTCCACAAAACTTGGGCAGACACCATTGGAAAACTACAATTAATCCTCCAGTATCCTTGCAAGGGTAGGGATGTAAAGAATCCCCATTGAGTATGTTTACATGCACACCAATATTACACTATTATTCCGAATATGACAATATTCCGAATTTGATATAGGTCATGTAAACAGCATATTCAGGTTGGATATTCCAAATAAGGCCTTTTTCCAAATATAACATTTTCTGTTTAAGACGTGGGATATTCCGGTGTTATTTGGGTTTTAGAGGCATTCTTTGGACATATATACAGACATGTCCAAAGACATGTCCAAAGACATAATATTCAATCTGTGTTTGTACCGCAGTTTACGGACAGTTTACGGCCTCTTGCCTGTTTACGGCTTATAGTCAGCTCTGTGCGTTGCTATGGTTACTGTACACAAACCAACCAGCCAACAGTTTGCAGGGCTGCAGACCCGATAAAAAGAAGAAACACAGCTACTTTTAAACATTATCAAAGACTTGGATATCAACAGGTTTTTGGATATAAGCAAACATCGCTACACCGACCTTTTATAGTAGCTGGTTAAAGGAATGAAAGAGGGACGCTGTGTTTGCACGGTCCAACAAGTCCGCCGCCGCTGGAAAACTTTAAAAAAATCGTATTTTGCATGGCTACATGTAAACGGGAATATTAGTGGAATATTCACTTTCATTAGCCGTGTTTCATAGCTTAGTCGGAATATCGTCTTTTACAGAATAAGGGCAAAACCGTAACATTAAGTGCATGTAAATGTAGTCACTGTTCAACCCCAATCTCAGGTCTGGAGTCTCCTTTCCAAGAATGTGATACCCCTATACTTGGTATCTTCAGTCAGTGTAATCCGGAAGAACTTATATAATATGCTTTTCTTTTCTTTTTAAACATTAAACACATGAACCATAATTGATATCATGGGCGTAAATCAGATCTAACAGTATACAATAACATAACATTTCTGTAGATCTTCAATATTAACCCTAATATCAGTTCACACACATAACGTTAGGCTTATCGCCGTGGTAACGTTAGTTGTAGTGGGTGCATTTCTATCCAACAAGCTATTAAACAAGCTAGGTAACATTACATTATATTACACTAACATAGCAAACTTTTTGTCATAACTAATTCATTAATTACTCAGCATCATTTCTATTTGAGAAAAGAACAACTTTGATGTTTAATGTGAATAAAATAGCCTTGAACCGTCTACTTACTACATTCCTGTCACTACCGATGTGACTGGGAGTCGAGTGAAGATCCTAACGTACAGCAGGCAGTGGACCAAACCACTGTGAGTCAAGGGAGGGGGGACTCAAAATGGTTCTAAACTTAAAAAGCATTTTTGGGGGTTTGTATTGTTTTACTGCTTACACAGATATTTTAAGTATACATCATTATGTTATTTACAATACACAGCATTGTTTTAATTATATTTATAGGGGGGGTCCTGACCCCCCCGACCCCCTTGGGATTTACGCCCTTGATTGATATTATTGCTCTGTCTTTATGTTATCATCTGTTTTTATGTAAGACTAAAGAGAAAGGGGCGGGGTTGATATCTTGAGGCACAATATTTGGACATGCACAAACAGAATTTGTGAGAGGCTGCCTAGTTACAGAATTAAAGAATATTATTAATTTTTTTTATTTTTTTACAATTAGATGTATTAACAGCATTCAAATAAGTCTGGTTGTTAGGGCGGCCTCATAATGTATGTCATCGCTTGTCAATGTGCAGAGCAGCGGCATCACTGTGTCATAGAAAAGTACAAATCAAATCAATTAAAGTTTCACTGAGTAATCAGAGTTGGTTTCATGGACAGTGGCCAGAAGGGTTTTGGACTAGTGATGCTTGAAGCATGTGAAACGCAAGTGAAATTATGTGATGGCTTATTAGATGTCTGCTACTAAAAAGGTGAAAGACTAATGAGTCTTCCTTCAACTGCCTTATTGTTATTAGTGTTGCAAATGGGTTGTACCTAGGGGATGACTAGTCAACATTTTCTCCTCCACAATGACGTTTTGAGCTTAAAGTTGACTAGTCGCTGATCATGTGGTTTTGTCACTAACAACATATATCTGTAGCACTGTCACTGGAAAAATCAGTCAAAAAAACGCTGATTTGGAACTTTGTTTGAAAGCCAAAGAACGTTAGGGACATTTGGAGTTGGCGTGAGAGGGTGAGGAGGGCTGCCATGTGGCTGTGTTGATTTCTGCTATGCTGAAGGACGTTTGCATCCAGCTGTTGGTGTAAAGACACGCAGGAGCTATGGTGCTAATGCTAACGTTACAGGCTGTCCAGTTTTGGAGCACTGGATTATCGCACAGAGCCCAACGTAGGAGGTATGAGTAGCGCTACACTTTAATGGCCATTTAAATTGTGTGCACACATAACTAGTCATAAACACAATGCACTGGTTGCCAACGAGGACGGACAATAGACTTTGCACACAGTGTTTGTTTACGGCAAACTTTTGATTTGACTATCACGGAGCACCGGACATAATTACCGGGACCGGTGTGTGTCTAAAGTAGTGTGAGCAGCGGTGTTAAAGCATAAAGCACAAATTGAAAAATGGGTAACGTTAGTTAAAGGTGCAGTAAGTGACTCTGCGCAAAGATTGAACTCAACTGCCAAACAAAAAAAACCTCCATGTCCTTTGAGCAATTAATGAACAAAAATAGCCTCCTAGCCTCACACCTTTTTCGATACCTGCAAATCCGGCATTTTATAAAGTCTTGCCTGTCTACATTTGCAGACATACCATGGCATTACGCCACTCGAAAACATAATTAATGTTCAGCGAGGAAGCAAAAGAGCAGTGGCAATCTTATACCAGACACTGATCAGCCATGAACCAATCAGCACAGATTGGTCAAGAACTGAGTAGGAGACAGAATTGGGGGTGCCCCTTACTGAGGAATTCTGGGAATCATGTCTTGTGAACATTCATAGGTCCTCAGTGAATGCAAGACATAATCTAATACAATTTAAAGTAATACATGGGTTGCATTACTCAAAAGTAAAAGTAAGCAAGATGTATCCCAGTGTATCAGCATCATGTAATAACTGTAAGAACCAATACTGTACCCTCACACACCAATTGTGGACGTGCCCTAACCTCCACTCATTCTGGTGTTCTGTATTTGATTTCTACTCAAAAGGCTTTAACAAGCAGTGGAAACCCAACCCCTTTGTGGCTATTCTGGGGTCTACAAATGACACTGCTTTGAACTCTGGCAGGGACAAATGGCCAGTGTATCAGGGTATTGTACTGGCTAAAAAACATATTTTATGGAAGCGATTATGGAAGTCCGATGTTGTGCCTTCATTTGAGATGTGGTTAAGAGAGCTTGGCGAAATCCTCCATCTGGAGAAGCTCAGACTCACGAATACAGGGAGGAAGAGTGTGTTTGTTAGGGCATGGGGAAACACTTAAGGGGTCGGAGGGAAGAAGCTGTGTGATGAGGGGTCACATATATTGATAATGTAATAGTAGTGTGGTAGTAGTGGTTTTTCTTCTCTCTTGTGACTCCTGGTTTGCTTTTTGGTCTCTTAACTAAGTCTTGATATTTGCTATGGTGCCTCACCATAATGTATTCAGAATCTGCCAAATAATAACAATTGTTTGTTCTTGGTTGCTGCTTTTTGATGTTATTGTATGAATAAGAAAATGGAAAAAAACAATGTGCAGTCTGTACCCAATATTGATCTGCAATAAACATATAAAAAAAGAAAAAGAAAATCATCCAGGGGTTGATATTAAAGGGTGATAAAATACAGGTATAGAATGCAAATCATTCACTACTCCTGTGATTATATCAGGCCAATGACAGAAAAAATTGTCATCAGTCGATAAAAAAATAAAAATCTGAAGTCATGCAACCCCTAGTTGTACCCAGTGTCAACCATGTCAAAAGTTCACGGCAACACGCCCTACCACGGTCCACGTAACACAC
Organism: Zingel zingel; assembly: GCA_023566125.1. NCBI lineage: Eukaryota > Metazoa > Chordata > Actinopteri > Perciformes > Percidae > Zingel > Zingel zingel. The sequence continues at coordinate 34,560,364 of CM042315.1, forward strand.
AAGTACACACACAGACAAGCAGCGAAGCCAGACCGAGGTCTGTGATATCTCAGTGTGGTTGGAGCAGTTCCTGAGAACCCTGAGCTAGCTGGGTGCCAGGGCTTTCCTCACGTGGGCTCCATGCATTCCAACCATAGCAGTTTACACACAACACAATCTCTGGAGCACAGCCAGAGTGTTGGTGTCTGTATATTTACAACAAATTATCAGCTTAAGCTCTTTATCCACGTTGAAGAGTATCAAGGTTTACTTCATAATATTTTTCAAAAACAGCATAGAAAAAAACGTCTGGGTCTCTGAAAATTTTAATGTGGTCTAGACCTGCTCTATAAGTAAAATTGAAGTGTACTCACAAACATACAACACGCACAAAGACACTGAGATGAAGTGATGAATGTACCCAGTTTTCCACAGAGGAAGCGGACCCTGTAGTTGCGACAGAGGCCATGAGCCTGGTCCTGGTTGAGGCAGACAAAGCCATAGTCCTTGTCATTTTTGTGGATCACGTCTCCGGTCTGGTTGGCTGCTATGCCATCATGGGTTTCAGCCTGGACAAGGGAAAGGTGCATGACAAAAATGGATGGAGGCTTAGGGGTACTATTTGCAAAACACAAAAACATTATTGTTACATTTTCGGACACACCGATGGTATTATAGGTGACAGTTTCTAGGATAATTTCCTTCTCTTGGAAACAACAACAAACTTTGAGCTAGGAAGCTACACAGTGAAAATGTTTTGAAGAATATTTGGATCGTGCAACAAGGCAGGCCTGCTTGGATCTTTCTGGGAATGATTTACAAATAATATGTTTATGGCATTTCCTCTCTAACTGGGACGTTTTGGGACCGATTGGTGGGATTGCTGTGGACGAAGTACACACCGTGATACACTGGTAAGAGCCAATGAGATTTAACCATGTATCAAGCTTATTTAAATAGCTCACGTTACTGTATTGTGTGAACAGTTAACTTCATTTAATATTGTATGTGATGTTTTCTTTTGCAGGGTGCAAATGTTCCACCAAAACAAGTTCCTTCCCGAGACTATTGTGGAGAGCCACTGTTGCTGTGTCCGGAGCTTAACGCCGCCCAAGACAATTGTGATTGGTTTTCAATGCGAACAACCCAGAGCATTTTTTTTCTATCCTATCCTAGAACTTATGTGTGGTGTGGCCAGACCTTACTCCACAGTGCTGTTAAGGTTAAGTTAACTTTACTATCCCCGAGTGGGGCAATTGTTTCACAGACACAACATATCATACATTTACATTCCTACAGGACAAATCACATCAAGGTATTACAGTAATGAGACCAATGGTAGCAGGGACAAATGAGCTCTTAAATCTCTTGGTCTTACACCTTGGTACAAACCTGCGACCAGATGGCAGCAGCCTGTATTCATAAGACAAGGGGTGACTTGGGTCAGCGAGGATAGATTTGGCTTTCCTCATGGCTCTGGCTCTGTATAGAAGGGATAACTTTTCAAAATATATCCCTGCAATTTTGCCCCACTGTGGCGATAGGTCTGGCAATGTGAGACTAACCTAGAATGAACATGGCAGTTCTTACTGAATGTTAGTGATAATGCAATGATTGCAGCAACATACTACATGGTAAGACATATACAAAAAATGTTTTGCCAGTTTGCAAGTGTAGTAGGTTGAAAAGGCAGTATGTTTAGTTTTTGTTTAAACAGACACCCCCCCCAATTTATGTTTAATATTTGAACCATTGTAACTAATCCTTACAGACTTATTGAAGCTATTACGCTTCCACGTCAGTAGATGGCGCTATGGCGCGGCTGTGGATCCATTAGGGAGACCGTAGCTTTTAGCTCTGCTCATGCGCAGCTCAGAAATAAACAAGCTTTGCCGTGAGCAACACACTAACGTGCTCTCTGTTGATTCACAGGTACTGAAAAACTCACTTTTTCATATTGTATTGTATATTCTCATACTGCTTGTATCAGCAGATTATCTAAATGTTATAGAAATCGTTGTGTGATGTTGTGAGCTGATTTTGAGGTGTTTGTTTTAGGAGTAAAAAGCGTAACTTTGAAGCTAGTTGTTCTGACCAGTGTCGGCAGGCTGAGTAGTTCTTATGAACTTCGGTTTTACAGTGTAGTTTTTCATAGTAGTTTGTAAGTGTAAGTTACTGATATTAGCATCCTGTAAGATAAGAAAATATGTAATATATATCTTTTGTTCAGAGTATTAGCCAGCCAGCAGTGAGGAAATGGTGATGAGAAATACTGTTTCAAGCTAGTTTTACATTCCCGGTCATTCAGTAACATGGCGACGCCATCTTGTCAAGTGCTAATATTAAGTGCACGTGTATGAGAGAACATGTATAAGAATGTTGTATGTACGGGTGTGTATTATGCTATGGTTAAATTTGTGTTAGCAGGATAGCATTGGTTATATGTCAAAGACTGTAGTTGTCCGAGTCCAGTGAATGTGAAGTTATATTATTTTGGTATCTTAGTATTTTAAATTAAGAGAAATCTTGTATATGTAATATGTATTAAATCATTTGAATTTATGTGCATTTATTTTCTGTCAGACTGTTTCATATTATGTATCATCAGTTTGATTACACCATTTATTTAATTTTTAAACATTTTATTAATATCTTAACATGCACTTTTATCAGAGTTAATACATAGAGACAATGTGAATGTATGGGAACTGTATGAAATTGTTTCAGAAATAAACAAGCTTTGCTGTGAGCAACACGCTAACGTGCTCTCTGTTGATTCACAGTTTTAAGCTACGCAGTGCTTCCTAGCCTGTGTAGCCATTGCTGCCGGTCCAGATTCCCCCTAGGTCTGGTGCCGGTAACACAAGCGAGTTGAAAAGTAGAAACAATGGAGCACATTATTATTATGGAGTATACTGTTGCACAGCAGCCAAAAAGAGGAGCAGCTGGAGCCTACAGGAGCTATTTTGTGTGGTAATGGTGAGCTAGTTTGTATGGTAATGGTATGGGTGTTGGAGGCAGTGTGGGCAGCCCCGGCACAACTGCTTATCTTCATGGAAGGCTAACAGCTGCCGCTCGGTTGTGCCAGGCTGGATCCACATGCACTGGCTGCTGCCATGTCATGTCCCAGCAGCACAGTAATGGCAGGTTGGCTCCGTGCTGCTGATCAGCAGACTGGATGGACAGACCCACCCATTATTCCAACATTACAATTATACAGCTTGTTATTAAATCAAATCCAAGTTTTGATATTATGGTCATAATTTATTTCTGCAATACAGAGTCTGCCATTACCGTGTTACATTTAAATTGCCTTCACGTGCAACAAGGCAGCATGTAATCCAGAGTAATTTTATTTCATTTATAACCAGGGATGTAAATGAACTTTTTTGATCAGCAGCCAACATGGCTAATAGAGTTTTAAAGTTACCATCAGATTTTCCACTAACATGTTTTTTTTTTTTTTAAATTTTAAATTTTATTTTTCCCTAACTAATGTTTAATTTCAGCTCCTCTGGTTAATTTGGCTCCATTCCGTTCGTCTTCTCCGTTTTTTCAGCATAGCTTGCAATTGATACCACACACGTAGCACGTAGCCAACAGTTGTACGACACGTCACGACATGGTGTTCATGGGAAATGTAGGATTATTACTACAATCAGTGTTGCTAGATAAAGATTACATTGCCAGGCCAAATACGCACAAAACGTCCCAAATTTTGGCGGAAAAACAGACCAATCTAGCAACAATGACTCAAACTGCCATTATTTGCTTCATTCATCAGCAGCCAAATTGGCTAGTAACTTTACAATGTTACCTGCCAAAGTTAATTTTTACCCACATTTGGCGGGTTGGCGGGTGTCAATTTAAAGCTCTGTTGATAACAGCATCACTGTTTACTGTTCATTGTCTTTACACCATGACAGAGCTGTGCTAAGTTTCTGCTAATGTCATTGGAACATGGCATTCTGCTGCGGTCAGGTTAAAAGCATTGTACTAGCAAAACACGGGGGGGCTTTGCTTTGAATAAGCCAGGTGAAGCAATCTCTTTTTTGAAACGGAACGTGAGAATTTTTGGGGTGGAACTGGGGAGCATGGTGGCAATGGTGCTGCGCTCACTGCACAAGTCATGTCAGATGGCTGCTAGTCTTGCATTTTCAGACTTTCCTCCACAACACTGCAGAGGAGGGTCTGGCGAGTCCACACAGCATTCCGGAATGGGAGAAAAACATGCTCTGGTTTATTGCCATTTCTTTAAACCAATCACAATCGTCTTGGGCATTGCTAAGCGCCAGACGGAGCAATGGTGCCTCTGCAAAATAGCCTCAGGAAGGAACTTGTTTTGGTGGAACATTTGTATGTTCAAAAGTTGTTTTAGTTGTGCAACAGAAAACTCAGATTAGACAGATAGGCCCAATCCCAAAGTCCAGACTCACAGACTTTGGTGTGCGTTCTCATGAAATTCGTAAGGGCTCAGGGTTGTCCCAATGTCGAATTTCAAAGGACGTGAGGGTTTGAATACACACTTAACTAGCCCTTTCTGTGAGTCTGCATCGATGCAGACTTCACCAAAGGGAATTACCCACAGTTCATAGCATTGTGACCTTTCCCGCGGAGACCATAGGGAAATCCGTAAATTACAAAGGTAAACAACAGCATGACACACGACCACGGAATACAGAACAGCCTGCTGTCGAGCTTGTAAAACAAGAGTTTGAAAAAACGTGGAATCAGGCAGCCGTCTCCTGTGCCTTGGCCGTGTGGAAAGCAACAAACTTAAAATGAAAATTCCCAAAACCGGCAACATCTTTGTTATTAAACGTCGCCAAGGTAACATGTGATCTCGTGCTGTCCCAATCCCATTTATACCTAACTGAGCCCATGTGGCCTCACACACTCACTCACTTAGCACCTGAGATCAATTAAGTGTGTGAGTCTTTAGTCCTTAGTCCTTAGTCTTTATGGGCTAACTGTGGACTTAATTGCCACTATTTACTATTTGTTGTGATGGTGTGAAAAACCACCTGGGAGACCGATGGGCTTCTATCAAATTAGATGCTTTCTTGGACCTATCAAACTGTCTAACCAATAGGATTGTATGTCTGACCTCGGGCATCAAAATTTCCAAAACATTGCCATGCTTGTTGGTCTGACTCTGGACTTTATAGCCAAGACTTCAGATTTGTTATTTGACTTGCAGAACAATTATTTAGTTTGTCCCTCTATCTTATGAGCACCCTGCATTGCTGGACAAACTATTCCTCAGCTTGTCTTAACTTGCTC
>CM042315.1:34568125-34630625 GCA_023566125.1 Zingel zingel
TGCTCATCACTGCCCCCATTCAAAATTAATGAAAAGACCTGCGTTTTCGCCGGACATTCTGAGGACCGACGCAGTGTGTGTGTGCATGCACACTTAGGAGGGGATTTATAGGAATGCCGGAGGAGGCACGGTTGAGGTGTGGCCCTGCACCTGAAATTCTGCTAGGTACCTTCAATTAATTTTTTACTGAGGTGCTGCAGTAAACATATGCAAATTACATAACTGAGAATGTATTGCAGTCTACACTGTTTCATAAATTCCAGCTTATTAAAATGTCTCTGGGTGCACCACAAATTGCACATCCTCTGCCGCCTGATGAAAAAAGTGTTGGCCTGTTTGGCAACAGTGTGGAGAGAAGGCGACAAGAGTCGTTAGGCAGGAATCCCTCTGTCGCCTCACCATCGCTCCCATCCACTTACTCTATCCTCTACAGCATCCACAACCATGGAGCAAAGTGCAAATTGGGAAATGGAAAATTAACTTGAGCTGTGTCCTTGTGTTGTTTACGTAACCCTCTCAGTGTTCCCTGCGGTCTCCTCAGCAGCATTAGGTTTCATAAGACCGCCAGGCTTGGAGGCTTACCACATGGCCAACATTACCAAGATTAACCAGCATCTTTTCTCAGCCCACAACAAGGGCTTGGCACATTGTAACTGATTAGCACTTTGCAAAACAAAACACATTCACACAAGCTTGTGGGTTTACTATGCAAAGTCTTCTATCCAACAGTTCTACATTATGATTTCTGAAAAACAGAAGAGCACAGTTTGGTCTTGTTTGAGGAATGTGTCAGTGTACTGTTTCTTCTCCGATAGTCCTTATGTCAGAAATTTTGAGACATCTCCAGGGGTTTAGTTATCATGACATGATTCTGTTTCCATTTCTCATGCATTCCTGACATACAAACAGACACACACACACACACACACACACACACACACACACACACACACACACACACACACACACACACACACATATAAATAAATATATATACACATAAATGTGTGTATGTATATATATATATATATATATATATATATACAGTGAGGAAAATAAGTATTTGAACACCCTGCTATTTTGCAAGTTCTCCCACTTGGAAATCATGGAGGGGTCTGAAATTGTCATCGTAGGTGCATGTCCACTGTGAGAGACATAATCTAAAAACAAAAATCCAGCAATCACAATGTATGATTTTTTAACTATTTATTTGTATGATACAGCTGCAAATAAGTATTTGAACACCTGTCTATCAGCTAGAATTCTGACCCTCAAAGACCTGTTAGTCTGCCTTTAAAATGTCCACCTCCACTCCATTTATTATCCTAAATTAGATGCACCTGTTTGAGGTCGGTAGCTGCATAAAGACACCTGTCCACCCCATACAATCAGTAAGAATCCAACTACTAACATGGCCAAGACTAAAGAGCTGTCCAAAGACACTAGAGACAAAATTGTACACCTCCACAAGGCTGGAAAGGGCTACGGGGAAATTGCCAAGCAGCTTGGTGAAAAAAGGTCCACTGTTGGAGCAATCATTAGAAAATGGAAGAAGCTAAACATGACTGTCAATCTCCCTCGGACTGGGGCTCCATGCAAGATCTCACCTCGTGGGGTCTCAATGATCCTAAGAAAGGTGAGAAATCAGCCCAGGACTACACGGGAGGAGCTGGTCAATGACCTGAAAAGAGCTGGGACCACCGTTTCCAAGGTTACTGTTGGTAATACACTAAGACGTCATGGTTTGAAATCATGCATGGCACGGAAGGTTCCCCTGCTTAAACCAGCACATGTCAAGGCCCGTCTTAAGTTTGCCAATGACCATTTGGATGATTCAGAGGAGTCATGGGAGAAAGTCATGTGGTCAGATGAGACCAAAATAGAACTTTTTGGTCATAATTCCACTAACCGTGTTTGGAGGAAGAAGAATGATGAGTACCATCCCAAGAACACCATCCCTACTGTGAAGCATGGGGGTGGTAGCATCATGCTTTGGGGGTGTTTTTCTGCACATGGGACAGGGCGACTGCACTGTATTAAGGAGAGGATGACCGGGGCCATGTATTGCGAGATTTTGGGGAACAACCTCCTTCCCTCAGTTAGAGCATTGAAGATGGGTCGAGGCTGGGTCTTCCAACATGACAATGACCCGAAGCACACAGCCAGGATAACCAAGGAGTGGCTCTGTAAGAAGCATATCAAGGTTCTGGCGTGGCCTAGCCAGTCTCCAGACCTAAACCCAATAGAGAATCTTTGGAGGGAGCTCAAACTCCGTGTTTCTCAGCGACAGCCCAGAAATCTGACTGATCTAGAGAAGATCTGTGTGGCGGAGTGGGCCAAACTCCCTCCTGCAGTGTGTAAACCTGGTGAAAAACTACAGGAAACGTTTGACCTCTGTAATTGCAAACAAAGGCTACTGTACCAAATATTAACATTGATTTTATCAGGTGTTCAAATACTTATTTGCAGCTGTATCATACAAATAAATAGTTAAAAAATCATACATTGTGATTTCTGGATATTTTTTTTTTAGATTATGTCTCTCACAGTGGACATGCACCTACGATGACAATTTCAGACCCCTCCATGATTTCCAAGTGGGAGAACCTGCAAAATAGCAGGGTGTTCAAATACTTATTTTCCTCACTGTATATATATATACACACATGTTAAATGACATATATCCACCTTTGTGAGTGTATCAAGGCCTGGCTTAATTTTTATATCTACATCATAGCTGCCAACATTCCCGTTTTTCCCGGGTTTCTCCTGTTTTTAGCCCTATCTCCCGGACAGACAGAGCCAGAAAATGTGATGCAAGCTGAACTCAAGATGGCAATGTTGGTAGCACAGACTTACAGTACACTTAACAGTAAGTAACGCTATTTTAAAATAAATGGGACCATCATTTACTAAATGAACATCATGCTCTATTAAGGAAGATTTAAAAGTAGCGATTGAGACCTTAAACTCATTATGAAAATGTTTACTATAAATCAAGTCCAGTCTGGCTAGTCCACAGAAACATTCTGGGATGGGAGAAAAAGGTGCTCTGATTTATTGGCATTTCTTTAAACCAATCACAATCACACGTACGGCGCAACGGTGCCTCTGCAAAATAGCCTTGGGAAGGAACTGGTTTTGTGTACTTTCAAAAGTTGTTTTAGTCGTGCAACAGAGAACTCAGATTTGACAGATAGTCTAGCTAGCTGTCTGGATTTACCCTGCAGAGATCTGAGGAGCTGTTAACCATAGTCCTCAGAAATCCACCGGAGTTTAGAACGCCAATACAAAGAAAGCTGAAGGTAATAGCCTAGAAATCTAGATGCACCCTAGCCCGGGGTCAGTCTAGCAACTCTCCGTTGGCTTGCGAGCTGGAAAAACCAAATTCTGGTCAGGCCAATCACATCGTGTTTAGAGTCGGTAGGCGGGGTTAACATAAGTACGGCAGAGTTCCGACGGTTCCTTGTGAATTCCCTACTACTTGAAAACAAAGAAGATGGCTGCTGCTGCTGGCGAACAGTGGTCTTTCGAATCGGCTTTGGCCATGACTCTGGAAGACTTGGAGTTAAGCACTGATGTCATTCTTAAAAAAGGAAGATGTGTTCGGAGTTTTGCCGACCGGATACGGCAAAAGTTTAATCTATCAACTAGCGTTGCTCTGGTTGGCAATGAGTGCGGAGGGAATTTGAAAGGGGTTGGTGGTGACCAAACCAGAGCTAAAAGGAGAGTAAATATTGGACTTCAAGTAGATTCATCAGGTGATGGTTTTGTACTGGACTGCATTATATTGAGAGATTGAGAGATGTTTCTAATTTCCTGCCCCACTCATGTATATTCAATGCAGGCCAGTACAACACCACCTTTAACTATGACCTCTATAATAAACATATTACTGAATTTACACATTTCCAAGAGTATAAACTTCAGAAAAGGTAGAATTAATGGCAGAGCTGTTGTATTGAATTTCAATAGATTGTACAGGTGTAGATAGGAGATATTGTTTTGGAAATCCAAAAGTACCAAAAGGTCCCTAAAAGCTGCAGGGATTAATTAGAAACAGACAACTATACCCTGGGACTCACCCGACATTGTAACATTGTCTCATTAATTCACAGTGATCAATAAAAAGAATGCTCCAGACAATAAAGTGCTGGAGGCTTCAACAACACACATTTTCTTTCCCGACGTGGTGTGAGCTGCAGCTGAATACCTACTGTATGAGTTTGAATTGGAAGAACTGAGCAGATAGTAGGCTTGTGCCGATTGGCGATCAGATTGTATGTCAATTATCTGAAAGGATGGGTTTTTCCCACACCGATATTAAGGCGGTATTAACTAGTCTAGCTTACTAACAGAACTAAGATGTTATAAAAAAAATAATCTATCAATGCCCTACTGTGCATTTACAGATGATTCTGGTGGAGCGGCATGTCCGCCCGCTGAGCTGAGTTAATCAGCATAAGTGACGAGTGAATTTTAAATCCTTAATTACAAACCAGTCTCCCGTCTCTTTTCCATAGATCTGACACTTGATGGGCTATGCTTCTTCTCGTCATCCAGCCTCCCTGGCTTCCCGGCTGCTGAAAGGGGATGGCTAACAGGACCTACATCAGGTTAGCAGCGACTACTAATTCCAACAGCTAACGTAAATAATCGAGTCTCCCTGGTGCGGAGCCTCGCCTACACAGCAAATAAACTACAGTTATTATCATTGTACATGTACAAGTATCTCTAAAGGAGGTAGAGGAATAGCTAAACATTTGACATGCCAATCAACAGAGAGCAGGAGAGGGAGAAACCATCAATAACTGCTAAACAAAAGTAGCTAACATTTAATAGCGTGTAAAAACTGTGGGATTAGCGAGAACGTTGTTAAAAAAAAGGAACGAGCTATGAGCGCTGGAATGTAGGTTTAAATGTAAAGCTGATAATTTGCCGCTGTAATGAAGAATATGAGAAAATCAACTGGGTTGATCTACTGACACAATATGCTATCAGCAACACAAAGTGTCGTCAACCGGAAATGAGGAAGCATGCTTACCGCTCCACGTCAACTAAGCTGGAGTCAGGACAGCCAAGCCGGTGTAGCTAGTTTCATTGATGAAAGTGTAAGCGTAGTGTTGAATGTAGCCTGCCTGTCAGACTGCTGATCAGATCGTCTACTTGAGTAACTATGATTGGTGGATGTGAAAATAGAAAGGATTGCCCAAGGCTAGCTTATAGTTCGGATCTGCAGGGTGTAGTCTACATTGATGCGTTTAATTTCCGGAATTGTTCAGGTGTCACCGGAAATTTTTCCGGATGTCCCTCACCTTCCGCTTTCTTTGTGTGGGCATTTTTAACTCCGGTGGATTCATGAGGACTATGGTTAACTGCTCCTCAGATCTCTGCAGGGTAAATCCAGACAGTTAGCTAGACTATCTGTCCAATCTGAGTTTTCTGTTGCACGACTAAAGCAACTTTTGAACGTACACGTTCCACCAAAACAAGTTCCTTCCTGAGGCTATTTTGCAGCGGCACTGTTGCTCTGTCCGGGGCTTAGCACCGCCCATGACGATTGTGATTGGTTTAAAGAAATGCCAATAAACCAGAGCATGTTTTTCTCCCATCCCGGAATGCTGTGTGGACTAGCCAGACCCTCCTCCGCAGCGCTGTGGAGGAAGGTCTGGCAATGCCAGACTATGCATGCTGTAACTTAAATTGTGTCAAATTTATTAATCTAAAATTCTTTTTTTATTTTTGATCATTAGTTTTGTGTTTGTTTGCAGGTGATGTTATTTAATGTCAAAAACAATATATCAGAAGCTCACCGAAATCCCAGAGTGTTGATGTGACGGCTGCCCAGCCTGAAGAGGCTCTTCTTGGCTGAGTCCTCCAAGTTGTTGGAGCCCTCGTCATTGACCACCATGGCCAGTATGAGCCCCGCCTCCACTCCATCCACATACTTTGCAAGGCGGCGACTCTCATCCTTACTACGATATGTGTCAAACCTGTGGAGTGAAGGGAGGAACAGGAGAAAGAAACAAAATCAATATTGTGTCTTCCTTTCATCCTAAAACAAAAACGGGCCAGAAAACATATTTTGAAAACCACTCCGCTTGTAAACAGGGTATCAACCTAAACATACATTTTTGTGTTATAAGTGAAAAACCCAATTCCCATATTTAAGAACTTCATCATTTGGTACCTGCCAAGACCAGTGATCTGTGCGTCAGAAATCCTCTTTTCTATTTACATTCACTTGCATCCTGTATAGGTGTTAAAAGGTGTTACTGAACGGGAGAATTATCAATACACCGTTAAATGTGCCAGTATAGGCTGGCTCAGGTTTGCCTTGGACCAGCTCTTAGTTATGGTGCTATAGTTTGACTGCCGGGGGACTTCCTATGACACACTGAGCTCTCTCTCTCCATCTGTGTGCATTCATGTCCCAGTAATGCAGGTTACTAAGTTAGCTTCTTCCCCGGAGTCCTTGTGCTTTCTCGTCTCGCAGGTTTCCTTGGATTGTGGTTGCACCTGCTGCCACGATCCTGCTTGATACCAACTGCTACCTTTATCATTATTAGTCATTTTTATTACTGCTATTACTACTAATATTGCTGTTATTATTGGAACTGAAGGAATTATTATTTTCCCAGCAAATTAATTGCCTTTTTGAGGGGCTTAACATATTCAAAAACTCACCAAATTTGGCTCGCTAGCACCCCCTACAAATTTTAAAAAATTTAGTTTAACATAGACTCACGAAGCTTGGTACACATATCTATCATGTCAAGACGCACAGAAAACGTCATTGGAGCCATACCCTAAACCCAACAGGAAGTCCGCCATTTTGCATTGAAAGTTCGAAATTAGTGCGATTTTGGCCATTTCCACATGTCGTACTGTAACGAACTCCTCCTAGAGATTTCATCTGATCAACTTCAAATTTGGTCTGTGCCATCTTAAGACGTTAAAGATGAAAAGTTGTTAAAATAAAAACTTTTCGTCATAGGGCGTGGCTGTGGCGGGGCGGCCATTTTGTGTGTTTCACCATCGAAACAGGAAGTGGGTGTAACTCGAGTGTGTTCAATTGCTTCGAAACTTTTCATGATTCATAAGACTCTAACTCTGAGGACATTTACCCAACAAAATTGACTCAAAGTCATAGCGCCCCCTAGTGGCAACAGGAAGTAGGCCTAAAAGTCAACGTGCTATACTTTAATGAACTCCTCCTAGAGATTTCATCCGATGGACTTCAAATTTGGTCTGTACCATCTCAACACCTTAAAGATGAAAATGTGACGGTTGGGGTCAGCTGGCTGTGAGTTAGTTTATTTTTCCTGTTCCTATTTTGCTTTCACTGTCAGTTTCCTGCTCTGCTCCGCCTCTCTGCATTTTCTGTTCTCACCTCGTCTCCGTATCCAGTCAGCTGGCCTCACCATCCGATCCCCTCCTCGTGACTCTCAGCTCAGCCTGCCTCCACCCGCTCCTCCAGCCTTCTCCCCGGCGCCCTCTCTGCCTCCTCCCCGAGTTCCAGTGCCTTCCCTCGGCCTCCCACTCTCGATCTCCCCGCCTTCCCAGAGTCCCTCTTCCCCAGCTCCCCCTTTTCGCCCTCTGCGCTCCCAGAGTTTGTTCCTGTGCCTCTCAACGGGCTTCTCGGTTCCCGCTTCCCCTTACATTTCCCAGCCCCTTTTCGTTACTCCTCTCTTTTTGCTTCCCTAAATAAACCTTGTTTTGTTACGTCTCGCATTTGGGTCCGTTCTGTTGCCACTGTCACAGAAAAGCTATTAAAAGAAAAACTTTTCGTTAAACGGTGTGGGCGTGGCGTGACGGCCATTTTGAGTGTTTAGCGATGAACGAGAAAGTGGCTGTAACTACAGTGTACATTGTCATTGAAATTTCCCACAGTCAACAAGAATCCAGGCCTAGAGGCCAATATTGACTTTTGGTCATAGCGCCCCCCACTGGCAACAGGAAATCAGCCTTATATGACAAACATCATCCGATTTACATGAAACTTATAATGTGTGGTCTACATGTGATACTGAGCCGCACCCTATACTTTAACCATGCTCACTTACTCAGGCCACGCCCCTTTGCATAACATTTGAACCGTTTAAGGTAGAGTCTTGTGTGAGGTGTCATTGAACTCAGCAGAGAGTTCCTTCTTCATTGGTGATGGTTTGGCCCGCCCCTATGTTTAAGCCACGCCCCCTTTCATAACTGCTGGCCCACTTAAGGTAGAGTCTTGTGTGACGTATCATTGAACACAGCAGAGAGTTCCTTATTCATTGGTGATAGTTTGGCCTGCCCCCTATGCTTTAGCCACGCCCCTTTTCACAGCTAATGAACTGTATGATGTAGAGTCTTGAGTCTTGAACTCAGCAGGGAGTTCCCTTTTCATTGGTGATGATTTGCGTTGTCTGAGTGCTGCGCAAATGCACGGTCACAAGGAGCGGTGTCCGTCAGTAACCCCGATGCGTGCAGAGATGCGAGGGCCCGTCAAACGCTGCTTGCAACTTTAATTATTATTGTCATTTGATTATATTCACTGCTACTGCTATAATTATTATTAGTCATATTTCTATCATTATTATTATTATTATGTTTGTTAGGATTGTTATTGTTGTTGTTGCTGTGCATCTCTCTCTTTCTCTCTCTCTCTCCTCTCAATTTCTATGTATAATTTTGTCATATGGATTGTTTATACTGTAATTATGCTGGTCTGTTCTGTACACAAAACTCTATATCAAGTATGTCCGTCCTGGGAGAGGGAGTTGCTCTCCCTGATGTTTCTACCATTTTTCCCCGTTAAAGGTTTTTTAGGGAATATTTCCTTGTCAGATGCGAGGGTCGAAGGACAGAGGCTTTTGTATGCTGTAATAATTGTAAAGCCCTCTGAGGCAAATGTGTGATTTGTGATATTGGGCTATAATAAAAATTAATTGAATAGAGTGTAGCTTCATGAAATATGAAATCTAAAATAACCCTTCATGAGCGGAAGAGCAAAACAACATCATCAAATATAAGTTGAACAACTGATGGCACCCATTAGTAAAACACTATCCCACTATAAAGCAGTATTTGCTGTCTATAGTATTATAATATTTATAATTATTGTTTAATTGTTCTCTAATCTCTCACTGTGGTTAACTCTCTGCATATTAACTGCTTTTAACCATTTATTAAGTGCAATTCATGGCTGTCACCTTTAATAAGACAAAGTCTAATGACAATCAATTAGAGGAGACTGGATGCAGTCCAATGCCTTGCTTCCTGCTTGAAAAATTACAATCATCTAATTATCACAATACAATCTGTATAACAAATAATCTGCCCTGCATTTGGTGTAAAAAAATATGATGGTTAATTAAGCATGAACGGATATTAAGGATGATATCAATTCCTACATTTAATATCCCTGCATGAAACAATGTTAGAGCCTTTAGAGCACACGTGTTAAACTCAAGGCCCTCCTAGTTGTGCGCCAAACCAAAAAGATGGGAAAATGTTTGCAAACTGCAATTACGCGTCACTCAAAGACGACTTCGGCAGATTTGTTGACTTTGAGACTAAGAAGTCAACAAATTCCCTAAGAAGCAGAGAGTTTTCATATTGAGGCTGTGAAACAGGTTGTTGTGAGTCGGCTGTGTGGTAGCCTACTTTTGAAAATGTAATCAGAATGCATTGTTTTGCTAAATTCTATGACAACTTTTTTTTGCTGACTTATATGAGACGTGCAATAATACAGTCAAAAATACTTTACTTTTTCTGATTAAATAAAATCATGCAAATAAACTGTACATGTCTGGCCCCTGATGTGATTCTCATTTTCCAGTTCCTTTGTGAAATTGAGTTTGACACCCACATTTGTCTCCTTCATTACAACCCTGTGCTTAGACAGAATATAGGATATCAGCAAAGCACATCATTACTGCTTTAATTAAGAGTCTCATGATTGTTCAGCCGCCAGGACGCAGCCTCTACTGTGAGGCGACCCTGACCTGTCATCGTGCAGCACATCTCCAGTCTTGGGGTCGATGGTGTGGATAATAATGCCTCGGCTCCCCCAACTTCTCTGGAACAGGTAGTTGTTCTGGTTGCTCTCCCCGGGCTGGAGGGTCTTGTTGAGGAATGTCCATGACAGCTTCTTCTTTCCATGGATCTCTAGTGTCCCTCCTGTCCCCACGCCAATGTACTTCCTCCCAAAGTAGCTGTGTTGCTCATCACTGTCATCCAATCTGAGAACAGTGTGGGGTAATTTGAAAATTTTTAGTAATATGTCTTTTCTGTTTATAACACTTGAGGGCTTTTTTATCATTTAGAGGATTTTCTAAATAATGGCAAAAAGGCATCCTATGAAAAGACCATTTCATTTTTTTTTAAAACAGCTTTCCACTGTAGTTGTTTAGCAAATATTACTTATATAGGAAATAGTGGATTTGTTGGGGACTATTTTCAGAAGCAGATGAATCCACATTTGGTGCGGAGTAAATATTTCTGGCATTTCATAGACATCCAGCTTAATATAAATCTCTTTTGCATTAAATATGTAATCCATCAAACTATATTGCATTGATCATATCAGAGAAGACCACATTGACTTATAATGACAGGCCAATATAGGTTCTGACAGTGTCCAGAGTTAACTAGGTTGACTCACCAGCTAAGTTGGCGGATGGATGAAAAAATCCACCGGCCCAAGCATATTTTTTACCGGACAAAATATTAAATTGCTGGGGGTTTTGTAACATGAAACTCTCTGGTTTGGGCTGTAAGTCCTGCTGGTTTTCATAATGCTTTGTTTTGGAAGGCTGGCTAACTCCTGCCAAAGATCACCACATAATGGTTAATTAACTAGCCTAAGGTAAACGCTAACTAGTAAACAGAAGTGACGTGATGGCTGGCGTTCCGTTGCGTGTGTGTGTGTGTGTGTGTGTGTGTGTGTGTGTGTGTGTGTGTGTGTGTGTTTGCGTCAGTGAACGTTTGTGTGTGTGAAGCTTTGATATGCAGACAGAACGTAGCTGCAGCTTCACCAAAATGAAGACTTATTTTGGTACAAACATTTACCCGCCATGTGGGAGATAGCCCTCCAAGATTTGCTTGCCAAACAGAAAATCTACAAACATTTGGCACTTCGCAAGTGTTAATTTCGGTCCCTGGGTTCAGAATAGCAGATAACACATAATTGGTTTATTTGAGTAGTTAAACTGACTATAACCTGTGTTAATATGTTGATTAGCACCACTTTTTGAAAACACATCGCTGCAACTGCCCATCACTGTGTTTTCATGCTAAACTTCATACAACTATACCTTCCAAAAAGGGAGATGGTGAGGTTGCCTTTGTAAGGACAGTCTGGGCTTCCAATGTGCAGCTCCCCTCTGTTCCCGATCAGAATGTGTTTTGTTCGAAGCAGTATGGCCCGGTTAGTGTCAGCAATCACCAGCTTCCCTAAAGGGGAGAGAAAGAGAGAGAGAGAGAGAGAGAGAGAGAGAGAGAGAGAGAGAGAGAGAGAGAGAGAGAGAGAGGGAGGGAGGATGGGTGGTGGTGAAGACTGCTGGCAGCTTTGTCATGCCACACTGCCCTCACACTGCTCTTCCTACCATTTAAGGTCCTGAGCACACACACGCACGCGCACGCAGGCACATACGCACATGCACACGCACACACACACACACACACACACACACACACACACACACACACACACACACACACACACCTGTGTTAGCAGGTCTGCAGTGCAATGATTCCAGTTCAGTAGTGAAGTGGTGAGTACTTAGCTGTTGTAACTTCACACATCATCTCCTGAATGTACTGGTGTTTTCTGAATGTTCAGGCAGCCTGGCTCACTTGAATGATTATAGGTTTGAATGTTTCTAATGAGCTGCTAGCCAAACAGATGATGCATCAATGAGCCATGGATACCAGGCATTAATAAAGCTGACGATCAGCTGATGTGAGTGTGACTTTACTGGATGCTGCGTTGAACGGAGGCAGGGTTGGTATTGTTTAAAAAGCTAGTAAGACAAGTTTTTTTTTAAATAATTTTTAGGTGGGCTGAGATGAAATTTAGGGGTGATCCCCCTAAAAAGGGTCTAAAATCGCCAATGGCTGACGCTTTTATCCAAAGCGACTTCCAGTTAAGGGAGAAGGAGGGGAACATTTTTTTTTAAGTGGTGGAAACCGGAGCACCCGGAGAAAACCCCATGCAGACATGTGGAGAACATGTACACTCCGCACAGGTCCGGGACAGCCTGGGTTCAAGATCCTCTACCTTCTTGCTTTGAGGCCACAGTGCTAACCCTTGGACCACCATGCTGCACCCCTCCCTTTGCCCTCGGGGCTCCAACTAGCTCTATCCGCAACCTTTTTAGTCACCGCTTTTTCAGCTCCAGTCTCTTTTCTTTGCCTTTTTAGCAGGGCGGGCGGTTGCAAGTAATCGCAGCAAGTGCAAATTTAGCTAAGTTTTCTTCTACATTCTCCAGTAGACTTGAACTAACTCGGCAAGGACTGAGCCTCTGTACATGAGGAGCACGCTCCACCACGTAGGCTACCCAGGTGCCCCCAAGCCACGCCCACATTTAAGGAACCCAATCACATTTAAAGGATTTGATTTAAATCCCTCCATAACTAGAGCCCACCAACATATTCTGTTTCACATATAGAAATATTGTATTGTTACATCACATACGATAAAGAAACTTTAATTACCATTTCACTGTGACTTTTATAGAAAAACAAACATAAGATGGATGAGTCTAGCTTACCTCCATTAAGAATCTCAATGGAGTGGACCGTAGCTGAAGTTGTGAGGAGGACCTTCCTGCCGTAGCCGATCGTAACGCGGTGGTCTTCACTGTGTCCTGGCATCCATGGCTGCAGTCCTGGCTCCTTATCCGGACACACTGCAGAGACACAAAATCAGATAAAATAAGATAAGATAAAACTTAATTGTCTGTTTACACAGAACATTTTGTTGCATCATCTGCTCCAACGATCAACAGATAACATAAAACATAAAAAAAACATATAGACACATAGACACACCTTTCCGACACACACACACACACACACACACACACACACACACACACACACACACACAGACACACACACACACACACACACACACACACACACAGACACACACACACCAAATCCAAACATGTAATTATTATGATTGTCATGATTGTCGTCCCACAATGATACACAGATCACATGTCCGTGTGGGGAGGTAGAGGAGGGAGTGTATAATCACAGTGCGCGTGGGGGGGTGGGAGGGATGTACATCATACACAAACATTTACCTTCTAAAGATACATACAACTAATCAGTGGTGGAAAGTAACTAAGTACATTTACTAAAAGCCTACAGTACTTAAACGAGAAATCCGGCCGATTTTTACCTGAATCTTGATCGCTAGATGTATCCGAGTACTGTTGATAGCAAAAAAAAAGACCAAAATCGGTGCTAGCAAACTGGAGTTGCTGCAGCTAATGGCCAGAGTTCCCAGTTAGCTAAAATGCCAGTTCTGGGGACATGTTCTAAAGAGTGCACTATGTACTCAAATTGCGACAAGGTAGTGTTGTCTCAAATTGCAATATGCAGGAAGGTCTGGCTAGCAATTAACCATAGTCCTCATAAATCGACCAGAGTTTAAAATTCAGACATCCGGCTGCAAAGAAGGACATACGGTGAAATTTTCGGCAGCAAGAGAGCAATCCCGGAAGTGGAAGGTCGTGGATATAGACTAGTTATGCACTGAGCAGAAGCAAACACGGCAACTGTTTTGTACAGTCCCCTGTTCCAGAGTACCGAGTACAGAAGTGCGCGATTTGAGACACAGCAGTTGTCTTCACCACCATTGATGATGTGCCATCATCGCAGTCCGCTTCTTCTGGTCACCTCTCCAAAACAAACAGACCAGGTAATCAAAACCAGTAAAATCACTGAATAAATCTGTTTCACATTAACAATTAGTTTCTTTGCCGCTGTCCGGCGGACACAGGACACAGGACACAGGAGGGGCTGTTTGCGCAACTTGTTTCCCTAAAAACTTGAGATCCAGACGTCCAAAAAAATCCCTCATTCAGTTAAAATTAGGGCTGTCAATCGATCAATCGAAACATTTCATCGCGATTAATCACATATTAAATGCAAATTCTTTCATCCGTTCAAAATGTACCTTAAAGCGATATTTGTCAAGTATTTAATACTCTTATCAACATGGAAGTGGACAAATACACTTTATGCAAATGCAACAACATCACGAGGATCTAAACACTGACCCTTTGGGACACTGATAGAATTTCTCGCTTGCATTGAAATTTTTCAAGAAATATTTCTTGAATGAATTCCAATGGATTTTGCGCATTCACGTCATTTCCGCCGCAAATGTGCGTCTATTTGCGTCTTTGCATTGACTTTGTATGTAATTGTTTCGCCGAAATCACACAAAAACACCAATGTATTGTCGAAGAAGGAGCTGCATCTCCTTATCCCGAATAGGGAAATGGGTCGCGCACAGGGCGAAATATAGACAACAATCAGCTACTTTTAAAGAAAAGTAAAGCGTGCTGTTGTCGCCTTGTCGATATTTTTTACAGCTGGAAAAATTGCTTTTTCACAATTCAATTCAATTCAATTTTATTTATAGTATCGAATCATAACAAGAGTTATCTCAAGACACTTTACAGATAGAGTAGGTCTAGACCACACTCTGTAATTTACAAAGACCCAACAATTCCAGTAATTCCCCCAAGAGCAAGAATTTAGTGCGACAGTGGCGAGGAAAAACTCCCTTTTAGGAAGAAACCTCGGTTGTGAGAAAAACTTCCTTTTAGGGAGAAACCTGGGACAGACCCACGCTCTTGGTAGGCGGTGTCTGACGGTGCCGTTTGGGGGTGTGATGAACAGTGGCAATAATAGTCACAATAAAGATAATGGAACAATGACTAGAAATGGTAGTTGTAGTAGTTCATGGCATAGCAGGGCACCGCAGGGCATTACAGGACGTAGCAGGGCACAGCAGAGCATAGCAGGACGTAGCAGGGCACTGCAGAGTGTAGCAGGGTGTAACAGGAAAAATCTGAAATACCAAACATTTGGACATGTTTTTAACGGGAAAACCAACTGTAAATAGGCATCAGGGTACAAAAATCTGGTTTGTGTCAGTCCCTCGCAATCAAAAAACATACTTCTTCCTGAGGCTGTTGAAAGGCACTGTGCTGCTTTGAAATAAATGTAACCAAATATGTAAGTTACAACACATCACATATTGATAAGATCAGCAGCATTAGTAGCTCAGGTTTGTCAATGAGTTATCTCATTATTTGTCTACTCTGTAACGTTCTCAGCTCCCCTAATATCTAATTGGGCTTAAAATAGCACACAAGGCTATTGGATTGTTCACTCAAGTGTAGTTTGTGTCTGTTATTGTCAGCATAGCACTGAGACACTGTGTGTAACTTTCCAGTGTGCCCAATAGAGTTACAATCTATTGCTCTGTAGTGTGTGTGTGTGTGTGTGTGTGTGTGTGTGTGTGTGTGTGTGTGTGTGTGTGTGTGTGTGTGTGTGTGTGGTGGCAACCTTATCTCTCTGCCACCCAATGGATCCGCCAATGGCATTGCCTGGCCAGGTTGTCAAGTAGATTTCCCAGAGGGCTAACACAGATTGCTAGGTGGTGACATGCAATCAGCCGGCTTCTGTTGTGTGAGTGACGGCTGTTTGGCTTTGGAGGACTCTAAGTGTCTGTGGAGGTGTTTGTCTGCCACCATGCTCTGACTCTCAGACATTATTCCCTACCATTCTCAAGTATATCAATAAACTATCCATCTTAGCATGTTTGAGTCTGGGGAAACTAGCATTGTGTCCCAGTTGCATACTACTGTGAATGTCAAGGTTCATTCTTAATCTTGGAAATGAAAAATAGGGCTGTGCATTTCATTGAATTTTGATCATGATTTCGATTCCGGCTCCTAACGAAGACAAAAACAATGTTATTGAGAAAAACGGTTATTTGCACGCTACATTTGCAAGTAAACTCTTATTGTGTCTATTGCTCTGAAGGGGAATTAAAAAAGTTCAACGGGAAATGTATTAAAGGGTAACTACGGTTATTTTCAACCTGGACCCTATTTTCCTATGCTTTTGTGTCTGCAGTCGGCAGCGGCGAATCAAGCTACAATATAAGTTAATAGGGCAATTGTCCAGCTTGTATTTACCTTCACAAAAGTGCTCCTTTTGCCACTGACAAGCTCATATTAATATTCTAAGTGTCAGATAACATTATGGAAATTATTTCTAAGGAGGTCGACCTTTTTTAAACAAAAAAACATCCGCGAAATTGAAAAGAAACCACCAGACTAAAATACACATAATTCAAAGTCGACAGAAACTAAATAAAACTATGACAAGCTGTTTTGGTTCATCTTTCCACTTTTCCAACCATCACAACTCTAGTTTTGGTTAAAATAAACACATAGTTTACCGATTTACATGTGAAAATGTGTTGGCTCTATACACGCTAAAAGTATTGCTTTTTTAAATGGAGTCTGGTGGGTTTAGCGCCAGCGACTTCAGAGCTGTTTCTGCTTAAACATAAAGGTCTCAAAGAGGTTTTAAAGGTCTATCTCTAAAGGGATCCTTTCCATAATGTTGTCAGACACTTAGAATATTAATCTGAGCCTGTCAGTGGCAACACGAGCACTTTTGTGAAGGTAAATACCAGCTGGACAATTGCCCTATTAACTTACATTGTAGCTTGTTTCGCCGCTGCCAACTGCAGCGATCTCGCTTAATACTGGACCAATGTCAAAGATTGTTGTTCCCATCAGTCACTTTGACACAAAAACAGGGAAATAGGGTCCAGGTTGAAAAAAACGGTAGTTACCCTTTAAGGGAAATTTCACAGTTCAAGGGGTTTTCACTGTTTTTAAGTTCAATGAAGGCAACATATTTCCAAATGTCAATGATTAATCGTGTTAAATAATCATGATTTGGATATTGACTAAAATCATTTTTTACAATATATTTTTTTAAATGATTATCATTTTTTTTTAGTGTGGTGTTGATGGATGCCAACAATTTATTTGTATTTATTGATTTGATATTTCAATATTGATCCAGCTTACTACAATGTGCTACGTTGACAAATAGCTCATGCTCATGCTTGGTGGCTAAGCCGTATGGTAACGTTTTAAGGTTACAACAATCAAAACACTCATAGTTATTTTTTGTGTGATTGTTTTGACCACGGTTAACAGCGCTGGGCTAACCCAAGATTAAATTCGCTATGTAACATTACATAGTTACAGTTACAGGTAGTTAACTAATACAATGCTAAGTTAGCCAGCTAGCACAACCTGGTCCAACTGCCTCACTCCCTGGCGCTAAGAGACTTCATTTAACATCGGTGAGGCATTTTAACACTGCAGAAACCTCCAGGATTTCAACAGAATGAAAGCTGACGAGGGCTCTTATCGTTAAGTGAGTAACATTAGCTTCTCTGTTTCACCGTTTGCTGTTTTCAACAGGTCAGTTTAACCTTGTCCGTTTGCTATTGTTTGTGATGGCTGCTCCCAACTGTAGCGACAGTTTGCTAATCTACAACCTAACGTGGGCTAACATCGACTCTGCTATATATTTTTTAGTCAGCAGAGACACTAACAGAAAGGGTTGCTATGGCAATGCACGTCCATGAATCTGGGGGTTAGAGATTCGTAAAGTGGTGGTTGTATTTGTTTGGCAGTTGAGTTCAAATATCAACAATCTTCGGGCAGCATTGCTTACTGCACCTTTAACTTTACATTCAAGTGTCTGCAAGTTAATTCGTGGCCACTCAACCAAGCTTGCCTCGCCTTGTTTTTCCTTGTTGTCTGCCCTGTGATGCTCTTATTTGGAAATAAGTGGACTTACTCAAACAGACTTTTTGTCCTAAAGTGGGACATTTTTTGCATTTCAGAATTCTGTGACATATTGCAATGTGAAGCCAATACATTAAATCCACATCCAACACCATCTTAAAAACCCCAGGATGTGCCCAAATCAAAACAAAAGAGAAATGCAGATAACACATTCACAAAAGAAATGATAGACATATTAGTGCTCTTAGCAAAAGTTGTCTGAGAAAATCTGCATCTTCCTAAGGTGGGACACTTGTGTCCCTAATCTGGGACACATGAAAAGTCTATGATAAAAGGCCCAAATCACCTTGATTCATGTCGTATAGTAAAAAAAGAATTAAGTTTGTTAGTAATTCTCTAGGTTGGATGGGTGAAACATGGCTAATTAAACATCATCAGACATGGTGTCCACTTGAGTTATCTTGGTGAAAGTGGCCATTGCCTTTCATCCTGCTCTGGAGAGTTGATTTAGGAACGTTTTAGCCCCGGCCAACAGTTTTCCCTGAGGGATGATCTGCCGATACTCCTCTATGGCTCCTTTCATCCTGTCCTACCTCCTCTGACTCAGTTTTTTTCTCTTATCCTTTCCCTAATTCATCCTCTCACTTTGCGTCAGCAATCTTTCCCTGTCTTTCTCCCCTTTGACATTGTGATCTGAAATATATTTCATTGAATCAATCATTAGATGCATAAAATAACGTGGAATGGCTTTATTTACACACACACACACACACACACACACACACACACACACACACACACACACACACACACACACACACACACACACACACGCACACACACACAACCTCAAAAAGCCTTCAAACCGCCATCCCCCAAAGACTAAAACTTTCCCATGGCCTTAAACATCTGTAGTAACAGCACTCTTATATAGCATAAGAACACTAAAAACCTGTTAATAATTGTTTTTTTTACCCTTTTGACTGACTTTACCACTGTACCATTAGGCTAATCATATAGTTTTCGAAACCACATTTCTTAAAGTAGGACACTAGTAATTTTTTATAAAAATATTAAATATATAGTTTATACATACAAAGTTTTACTATTCTTTGATGGACAAACATTTCATAAGACATTAGGCCAACAAATAGCAGAATTGTTTTGTTAAAAATTATTTTCTATAGAGGTGCCTGGATAGCTCACCTGGTAGAGCTTGTGCCCCATGTGCAAAGGCTCAGTCCTTGTCGCAGTGGCCACAGGTTCAACTCTGACCTGTGACCCCATGCTGCATGTCATTCCCCCTCTCTTTCACATCTTCAGCTGTCCCAAATAATAATAATCAAAGAAAATGAATTTATAGTCCTTAATATAAAGTTTGTCAAAACTCTATGTCACTGGCCTTTGGCTGGTCTTCACACAAGGTGCTTCCTGTTTGATAATTGCTGCACCCTCATATATGACTGGACATTTTATAAGTCATGTTATTTTGATAACATGACACCACAGCTTTGGCTAATGTGTGTTTATGGGGGACCTACAAACACTAGACCTTAAGTGTCCCACATTAGGCAGTGTCCTACTTTAGGACAATTCACGCCATATTATATAAACCAAAAACAAAACTCTACAGCATACATTAAAAAGTTCCTCAGCAGCAGCTGTTCACACACACATTTTGGAGTGAGCATCTGAAGTCAGCCTTTGGCGATCTGAGGCTGCCACTTGCTTGAGTGTTTGACAGCTGTGAGTAAAACTGCTGAACCTGCTCCTTTGCTTTGCGTGAAATTCTTTTCTTAATCCAACAACACAAAGAATGGTGCCTGTCCATCAGAAAACCATCAACAGGGAGAATTATACTACAAAAGAAATCAGGAGAAGTAGAGACTTACACGGTTTCTTTACAGCTCTAATTACAGGCGAGGAAAGGATAATAACTAACTATAACATCGCAATGATTTATCCATCAAGAGAGCCGCCTTTGCTGCAGGTCTTCCCGTCTCTCTCTACTTTTCTCTGTCACTATCTAAAAATAAAAGGCATAAAATGCCTAAAAAAAGAGAGAGCCGTATTATTGTCTTGAGCCACCGCTGTTTACTGCCGTGAGCATGTACTTGTTTTGTTCACGGTAGACCAGTCCAAAAACAACAGAGCTCACAGTGTAGCTCCTAATTTGACCATCTGGCAATACACTCAAAATCAAACAGCCTACTTTGGCTTCATATTGTTGGTTTGGTGCACTTTACACCAGTGGAGCCGAAACAAACGATAAAAGACTTAAGAAAAGTAGAAATATTAGAAATCATCAAAAATGGCTCCAGTAAAAGTAATTCAAAATTGTAACATAACAAAATACTCAACCCTAACGAGCTGAGCTGGGTGATAAATCCTTAAGAACATAAATCATTAACAGGACAGCAAGTAATTAAGATATTTAAATGTGTTTCATCAGAGTGAATAAGAAGATTAGGAGACAATTCAACAGACCAGAAAGTGGCAAAAACCAAGTTTCCAAAAGATTTTCAGGGTTGAGAGGAAGATGGAATCGAAGGCATTCACGCAATTCCAACCACAGATACTCACACAGTGCAGGCTGGAGATGTCAAAACACCACTGTGCAGCTTTTTCTGTGTCCAAGGACTGGCCATGTATATATCAAACTGCTAAGAGTAACATTTTGGAATAAAAGATAAAGGTAAAAACCAACTCATACAATTTAATTAAATTTCTTATGACTTGAATGAAATGTCTTAAATGCTTAAATCTTACTGTAAATGCTCTTAAACTATTATTATACTTTTTGTGATTTTCTCTTATTTACATGCTGTTATGATGTCGGATGTCCATGTTAAACAAAGCAAGAAACTTGAGTTGAATGTATGTAAAAATGCTCCCTGCAAAACACTTTTGTATGGAATGAGTTGTTTTTACTTTCCCGACTCATCATGGATGTCTAATAAGTGGATAGATAGATAGATAGATAGATAGATAGATAGATAGATAGATAGATAGATAGATGATAAATGACAGTTTGTTCTCCGCCACAGCTTCAAATGTCGCCTGTTTGCAGCTATTAACTGAGCCAGCCTTCCTTGATCAGTTTGTTCAGTCTGTTTGTGTCACTGGCTCTGGTGCTGCCCCAGCAGATGGGTGGGGGGAACAGAGCGCTGGCCACAACAGACTGGTAGAACATCTCCAACATTCTGCTGCACAAGTTGAAGGATCTCAGCTTCCTCAGAAAATAAAGTCTGCTTGTCCCTTTCTTATGAACAGCAGTGCTGTTGATTTTCCACTTCAGCCAGTATCTGTAATCCTCAACCTCTGCTCTGGGCCGCAACTCCAGGTTCAGCATGATCTAGCACCATTTGAATTGACTTTCTTGAATCTTGGGTTGGCATCAAGGACACTGCACTTTTGATTATTATTATTATTATGTTTTACTCTTACCTTTTAGAAATAACCTCCACAGTCACCATAGGTAATTACTCATCCTCTACCACTCACATTACCTCTGGTGTTCCACAAGGTACAATTTTAGGCCTGCTTTTATTTTCTATCTACATGCTTCCACTTGGCCAAACCATCAATGTGAGGTCTCTTTTCACTGCTACGCAGACAACACACAACACCTATACCTTCCTCCAAGACCTGATGAACCAGAAAGCCTAGCTGGAGTTTTAGATGTCGATTGTTGGATAGCGCAACACTTTCTTCAACTTAATAACTCAGAATCCAAAATCATGCTGTCCTGTCTGCCAATGTGAAGCTCACTGCCAGAAGTTTGGGGGTAGTATTTGACTCAGATGTAACCTTTCAACCACACATCAAAAAGTATAAAAAAAGAACTATCCTCAGAATCAAACGCATGCTTTCAAACTCTGACCTGGTAAAAGTCACTCATGCTTTTATCTTCTCACATCTTGACTACTGTAACTCCCTCCTTTCTGTCATTAACCAGTGTCCAACTAGTTCAGAATGCAGCAGTTCGTCTTCTCACTGGTTTTAACAGACATCACATCACCCAATTCCTGGCTCTGGTTTCTCTCCATTGGCTCCCTGTTCGATTTAAAATAGATTTTAAGATTTCACTAACCACTTTTAAAGCTCATCTATCTCCAAGCTACATGCTGACCCCATATGAGCCAGTTGGCAGCCTTAGATCCTCAGGTGGGGCCATTTTGGCCATTCCAAAGTCGGGCTTGAATCTAAAGGTGACCGTGTTTTGCCATCAAGGCCCCTCAACTTTGTAACAACCTGTCTGAGGAAGAATAAGTAAACTCTATTACAAACGTAAATGCTTCTTAAAACACATTTTTATAGACTTGCTTTCATGTGATGTCTCTTCTATTGCTCTTTTTATTGCTCTTTATTTATATATATATATATTGTTTTTTTTGCTTTTATCCTTTTTATTTGCATATTTTAATTTGTCACATTTTTATTGTTTTTTATTTTGTCTTTTTTCTACTATGTGTTGCGTCTTTTGTCTTCTTGTTTTTACTTAACCAAATTTTGTCTTTCTTGGTCCCAGTGTTTAGCTCTTTGTTGTTATATTGACCTCTGGATAGCCTGCTTTTGGCTTGCTTTGTCTGTCAACACGGTATATGAAGAAAGTTTTTACATCCCTGCTAAGATCCCAAAAATGTATCAATTATTTAAAATCAGTGAACAATGGAACACATCTCTCTCCATTAAACATGCAGTGTATTTAGTCCTCAAGTCATGCATTCTTGGTCACCAATTCTAAGCAAAAAGCAAAAAGCAAAAAGAAAAGAAAGAAAGAAAGAAAGAAAGAAAGAAAGAAAGAAAGAAAGAAAGAAAGAAAGAAAGAAAGAAAAGGAAGGCTTTGCAATATTAAGATTTGAAATTGGAAGTCTGAGCAGTGCTGTATTTGCCTTCACACAAAATGTGTTTTTGCAAGTACACTGTGGTGAAGCTTGAGTGAAATGGAGAGGAAATGAACTGATGGAACTGTCACAACAAAATAAATCCATCTTAACAACACATTTGCTAATGTGCTGCATCCTGCTAGTGCTTATATTTTTCACACAGTATGCACATTTCCATTTACATATTTCTTACTTAATGTGTCTGACTATGAGGACTGTCTTTATATCCACTATCATCCTTATTTGCTTTTATGATTAGTCTTTGAAGTATTATTTTGCTGTTTCGCTTTGAATGTCCCAATTTCCAGATAACAGGCATTATTAAATTAATGAAATTACAAAGCAAATCAGTGTCTGACCATTTCTGGAACTTTCTCAAACCAACCATCCAACATTAACATGTTGTGTTTGGCTGTTCAAAACAACTATAAACACTTTAGATGTATTGCATGGTCAGACAAAAGGTTGGGCAAACTAATTATGTTCGAACATTGGTCCCGTTGGTCACTGCTGCTGTGTTTCTGCACTGCAACACACTTTCATCCCAACTCGTCACATACTCAAGCTTTGCCATTGGCATCACTTATCACTGCACTGGGTACACCTCAGGCAGGGGTCACCAACACAGTGCCCGAGGGCACCAGGTAGCCAACCAGTAGCACATGAGTAGCCCTCAGGCCTGTTCTAAAAATGAAAATTGAATATTGATATTATCTGTTTCCCACATTGTTAAGTCATTGTTGATAATTATTGGGAGAAATCATTAACGTGATCAGTGTCTTCACATAGATGACTATCATTAATCATTAATAATCATATATAACTAAAGGCAAACTGAGCAAATTTGTTATTTCAGAAGAGGGTATCAAACTGGTAGCCCTTCGTAGACCGAAAATCTGCATAAGAAGGTAGGTTGGGCTGGTGGATGGGTCAAACAACACAGGGCTTTCACTCAGGAGACTGCGGATCGTGTCCCGTTATTGTCTTGCGTGTCACTGAAACATTTTGTAACCCCACCAACTATCTTTTCCTAAACCTAACTGTCCTGTTCTTGTGCTGCATGTCAGTTAAACGTATATCCCGATCCAGAGCATCAAAAAGTGACGCCAAGAGTCCTGACCAAGCGTGTCTAAATATGATGCTAAAGGAGACTTTTTGCATCAATAACAAAGGCAACTGACCAAGCATCGCCTTTTTGACACCATGGGGATGAGAATGTGTTGGTGCGGAGCATCATAGTGGAAGAAAACCAGTTCGGTGTCTTGAAAGTGTTGCGAGGCGATGATGGAAGAATTACCACATCAAAATATTTTTTTCCTTCTCTCCCAAGGTCTTAGCTTTGCTCCATGATACATGGTTGTTCACATTCCTGATCATGAAGGCGAATCAACCCTTTATTACCAGGTTATTTATAATTCCTTATCCGTTAACAATAGAATATCACACACATGAGCATAGCTATGGGTACTGTAGCTAAAATAATTTGTGTGAAGGCTGCAGGGCTATGGCTTCAGCATCACGCCATGCTGCCTTCAGTGTCTCAGGGACTAATCCATCATCGTTCTTGACAGCTGCTGTTGTTTACATACAGAGCAGATGCTACAGGGCTACACTTGGTACACTTCACTGCAGATGTTTCACTAACATAATATACAGTGATGAGTCACACACAATGTAACCAGCCAGGATAAAGTGATAAAGGCAACTCAGAGCTGACTGCAGAGCAGAGAGAAGTTCAGTGGTCTGCTAAAGGTATTGCTTATCTTATCACTGACTCAGTCACATGTATAACAGACTACACTTTAGAGCAGTGGTTC
This sequence comes from Zingel zingel, assembly GCA_023566125.1. Lineage (NCBI taxonomy): Eukaryota > Metazoa > Chordata > Actinopteri > Perciformes > Percidae > Zingel > Zingel zingel. Next base: position 34,592,687 of record CM042315.1, read on the forward strand.
TCAAACCTTTCACACCACATACCACTTCAGCAAATATTAGGCTCTCGAAGTACCACCATTTTGGCCCACGTCAAAATAGAGTAGCATAGGCCTAACCTTAGTCTTGCTTTGCCAGACCTTCCTCCACAGAGCTGTAAAAGAGGGTCTGGTGAGTCCCCACAGCAATCCAGGATTGGAGAAAAACATGCTCTGGTTTATTGGCATTTCTTTAAACCAATCATCATAAGTACACACAGAGATACACTGGTAAGAGCTAATGAGGTTTAACCATGTATCCAGCTAATCTAAATAGCTCACGTTACTGTATTGTGTGGATAATTAACTTCATTTTGTGGGATGCAAATGTTTCACCAAAACAAGTTCCTTCCAGAGACATTGTAGTGCCACCGTCGTTGCGTCCGGAGCTTAGCACCGCCCAAGACAATTGTGATTTGTTTAAAGAAATGCATACAGCCCAGAGTTTTTTTTCTCCTATACCAGAATGTATGTGTGGTGTAGCCAGACCTTACTCCACAGCATGGTGGAGATAGAGCTGGCAATGTGAGACTACAGACAGACAGACAGACCTGGCAAAGTACTCAAATACTCTTCTATGGTAGTTCCCGCCAAAGTAGCTTTCTTCAGAACCACATTTTGCCATGCTAACACACACACACACACACACACACACACACACACACACACACACACACACACACACACAGACACACTGTCACGGCTGGTAAAGATAAAAAGAAACATGTCTGTAACTGACCTGCTTGGATGCTGGGGAGCAGCAGAACTGCCAGAAACATGGTGGCACATGTCTTCATCTCTCTCAGCCCGCTGCAGACCGACATCTCACCTGAGACCTTCAAAGGTTGTTTCAGACCTCCCAATGGGCGTCAGACGGGGTTCCACGGTGGGTGTGCCGAGTTCACAGTGGGAGGCCACCAAAGGCACCTAGGAAATCACATTGAAATGCAGAAGGCTCAGCAAGACATGTACAAATAGGGGACTCCCTGGAGTACAGCATAGCAGGAGGGCTGTCACATTACTAGAGTCTTCCAATACACCCTCTTTAATTATTAGTTTAGCTTTATCTTCAAAGAGATTATGACGGTAGACTCTACTGTACGTAGGGAGACAGCAGAAACTTTGAGCTGTTCCTCTATGGACACAGTGCTGCTGGTGAACAGTGTTGCCTTGAACCTAGGACTGAAAGTAATGATTACTTTCATTGTCGATTAATCTGATGATTATTTTCTTGATTCGTTGATTAATCGTTTATAAAATGTCAGAAAATTGTGAAAAATGTCCATCCCAGTTTCTTGAAGTCCATTATTATATAAAGCAGAAAAGAGCAGGAAATATCCATATTTGAAAGACATTTTCTGCCATTTTTGCATGAAAATTGAACGATTAATCAATTATCAAAATAGTTGGTGATTACTTTTCTATGGACCGATTAGTCGACTAATGGTTATAGCTCTACTTGAGTCCTGCTCTGATTTTACCCCTTGCCGCTGAAAGTTCTCAAAGTTCAGTCAGTTACAGTCTTTGGTCATAACCAAGTCAAGTTGGCTTTTCTTTATTTTTATTTCCCAGTCTCTTAGCATACTGGAGAGGCAGCTCTGTTGTCAGTCAGCCATGCAAAATTCTTCAATATCACATGCACTGTTCTGCACAACTAAGGTTCATCTTCCATAGTTGGACTTTGCCATGTACAGTAACAACAGATCATGGTCATCCTAGATGTGTACCCACTGTATATGCACTAATGTGTGGAAAGGTATTACACTTTCATATTCAGCTTGTAACACTGAACATGAGTATTTCCTTTGTAAAGTTATTTTATTTTGAGTTGTAATCACAACTTTAGCAGAAAATGTTAACAGCATCACTTGCTGTGTTTCCATCCACACGTTTCAAGTGAATTAAGTGATATGGAATGACAAATATCTTATGGAAACAGTAAAATTCGATTGAATTTCATGAATATGGACACAAAGTTTGTACGTTCAATCTCATCGGATTTTCTCGTAAACGGCTTATGCAATAAACGCTGATGGAAAACATTATTTGCCAAATAAATAATTAATTGCTATTACCTTTTAGGTCATTGTATGTCTCTGTAGGGATCATTTCCATAATGTTGTCAGACACTTGCAAATCTATGCCTGTCAGTAGCAAAAACAGCACTTTTAGTGGACGGAAATTGAAGGTGCACAATTGCCCATAAAATTTACATTGCAGCTTGTTTCACTGCTGTCAACTGCAGCAGTCATGCTTAATACTGGACCAATTTCAAATATTGTTGTTCCCATTAGATACATAGACACAAAAACATAGGAAAATAGGGTCCAGGTTGAAAAATCAAAGTTAACCTTTAATGAGCCAGACACAGCCTTACACAGTATCTTTCATTCAGTTTGTTTGCTCGACGTTATGCTGCTAATGCTGCCTGTCCTTGTCTTGCCGGCACACATTCATCTCTGTCTAGATGTCTATTAATGCAAGTGTGTGCATATGCTCTGTAGTTGATCTGGCTGTGTGTGTATATATGTATGTGCACACTTACGTAAAATTTGATTGAATTTTATGAATATGGACACAAAGTTTGTACGTTGGATCTTATCGGATTTTCTCATAATCGGTAAACGGCTTATGTGATAAACACTGATGAAAACATTATTTTACAAATAAATAATGAATTGCGAATACGTTTTAGGTAATTTTTTGGTTGCAACCAGCCATAAAACAAAGAAGAAGAAGTCTTAGGTCATTTCCACCACGTATTTCCGCTTTCTTTGCAGACATGGCGGGTGTCAACAAAGACGGATATAAGTGGACAGACGAGGAGACGAGAGCCTTTTTAAATTTAATTTACGAGCAAAATATAAACAGCTATTTTAGATAGCAAAAATCGTTGTTTGGCATTTACGTGCATCTGCATCATTATAGCCATGTTATAATAGCATCATTGTTGTCTTATTATAGCTTGATATGTCGCTATCAGCTGACACATAATCATTGTTACAACTTATCCAGTATTAATCATTTGTAGGTATACGGCACGGTCCATTTTGGCTAGCAAACTTTGTCCGCAAATGTTAGTTTGAATGTGCGATTTGGTGTGAAAATGAATGAAAACGCCTTAAAACTGCCTCAAATCTCATCCATATACCAATTTGACCGCAAAACAGCATGTGACATCATTACGCACAGGTTTTTATTTCCTTTAAAGCCGTTGGATGGAAACACACTTTCACCGGCTTTATTCGCATGAATATTTTTAGCAAACTTCAGTTAATTCGAATGGCAAGTGGATGGAAACATAGCTAGTGTGAGCGGTAGTAAGATAACAGGATGAAGACTACTGAATGAATCTGACTCGGACTCAACACGTAACACTAGGTGGTGTTGACTGCAGCCCTGCAGCCATGCACCAGGCTCTGAGACGGTTGAAGCTTTTCCAAGGCTTCCCAAAACAACCACTATAAGTTGTCAGACATGTCCTGTGCTAATTCACAAACAGTTTTACTCACTGCGCTTTGTATAGGAAACACTGTGATCTTCAGACATTTTTGGACAGATAAACAAACAGCACAAGTGTACAGTATGTGCATCTGCAGTTTACCAAACACAATACATGTACTCTACATCACATTGTTCTCCATTGTTTAAAAATCTGAAGCCACCCTGAACTTGATCTCGGCACCCCTACAAAATAATTGAAAAAAAAAAGTCTGTTTATCTGTATTGTGAGCTTAGGAGTTCTGCTCTAGGAATATCACAGCATCATCATCAGTAAAATCATTCAGAAAAACATTCTGAGCCATTTTCATGAAAAAAGGGCTTGTCAGCCTTTAGTAAAAATGGCATTAATCTCTAATTTTCAAAAGTTATTGATACTGCATTTTGGAAATGTCTGCTTTTCCATAGAGAAATATCAAATGTCATTTGTAATACCATCTCACATTTGTAGCAATTATGGGTAGGAATCACCGGAGGCCCCACAATATGATATTATCACAATGTTATAGCGTTTTTATATATATTGCAATATTCTTCGATATATTGCAAAGTTTTCCAACTTCAAATAATGTACCCAAAGGAAAACTTTGTCAACATCTGTTTTATCTAACAAATTCTCTGTTTGCTCATCTTACCATCTAGTGGACTGATAAAGCAATTGATTTAATTATTTCAGGGCTAAAAAGTTCAATTCTCGTGTGGCCGGGTTAGCTCAGCGGTAGAGCAGGCACACATGTACTGAGAGGTTTATACCTTGACGCAGAGGTACAGTGTTCGAATCTGCCCTGTGAAGATTTCCTGCATTCTTTCCCCGTTCTCACCTAACTGTCCTGTCAAAAATTAAAGGTGGAAAAGCCTAAAAAAAAGAATCTTAAAAAGTTCAATTCTCATGTGCAAGTTTTATAATAAAACATTGATTATTGGTTCCCATGTATCAATACAGTATTGACACAGAAAATATTGCAATACTATGCTGTATCGATTCCCCCCCCTCTCCCCCCCTTGGGGTAGAAAACGCTGTCTTTCTAGTTACATAAGTCAGTGTTTCCTCTATCATGATGCTCCAGTAGATGTTAACATGCACAATAAGCACAGTAGAATAACATTTTAAAGAATAAAAAGGGCCCTGCTCTAACCCTATCCTGCTCTGTGAATAGCTGCTTTTGGAAACACACTTACGAGTCTGGAGAGTCTCGCTGCCAAGTTAGCAGCCGTTCTTCCTGACTGCAGCTCCATAAAAAAAATCTGTAAAGTATGCCATGTCATTTAGTAATTTTAATTACACATTTAATGACTGAACAATGTTTACTGCAAATGAATTCAGCCAAAGGTAGCGGGAGAATCTGCCTTGTGAAGATTCTCCAACCATTGCATGACCTCCACAAAACAGGCCTAATCTTGATTATATGTAATTAGCTGCAATGTGGAGAGCTCAGGAAGACGCTGTGAGCATAAAGGAAATGCTATAATAATTAATCATCATTTTTTATATTTTATCATGCAATTAGCTTGCTGTTTGACTACTGCTGATAGAGTTAGTGGGAGTTTCTCTGTATACTCAGCTGTACTATGCCTGCATGTAGACACACTGTTCACATTAGTGTCTTAAAGGCTCATTTAGTTTTTTTTTTAAACTGGACCCTGGAAAATTGTTGGAATTGGTCCAGTATTGACCAATAATTGTAACTGCTGCCAACCAGGCTGCAATGTAACCCTATAGGACAGGGGTCTTCAACTATTTTAGGCCAAGGACCCCTTAGCTGAAAGAGAGACGGAGTAGGAACCCCCTACTACATGTTCTGTATGAAATTAAGTTGCATTAAACTGGGCCGGATGGATGAAAATGAATGGCGGTGAATCCTTAAAGGTCCTTTCATGTTACATTTTAACATTAATATGAGTTCCCCCAGCCTTCCTATGGTCCCCCAGTGGCTAGAAATGGTGATAGGTGTAAACCAAGCTCTGGGTATCCTGCTCTGCCTTTGAGAAAATGAAAGCTAAGATGGGCCAATCTGGAATCTTCCCTTTATGATGTCATAAGGGGAAAGGTTACCTCCCCTTTCTCTGCTTTGCCCGCCCATGAGAAAGAGAGAGACATCATGGCTTGCAAACAAGCGAAGAATGGCGGTTGGTCAAGGCCACATCCCCACCCTCCACCTTGCCCCCCCCCTCTCCTCCTCAATGGCATTTAAAGCGACAGACACAGAAATGGCACATCCTAAGGAAAGCTCATTGTGGGACTGGCTCTAGTGGCTGTAGTTCAGCACCAAGGCTGAATTTTGGGAAAGAGCTTTCAGATACAATATTAGGGGACCACTAAGGCCTATATAAAAGCATCCGAAAAGCAGCATGTCATAGGACCTTTAAGTTTAATTGTGAGGTTACCATAGTGGCTACCTTACCTATTGTAAGCTTATCTTCAATGTGTAAATTAAATGTTTTTTGTTTTTTTCGCAAATAGGCCAATTTATCTTCGCTATTAAAATGTTAGATTCATTTAAATGTATCTTTTCAGACATATTTTAATTTTAAAAAAATAAATAAACTTTTAACATAATATTTTAAACTTTGGCGACCCCCTTGCACTAACTCTGAGGACCCCTTAGGAGTCACAGACCCCCTGTTGAATATTTCTGCCATTTAACAGATGTTCACCTTCAATTTCTGTCCACTTAAAGTTCTGTTTTTGCCACTGACAGGCTCAGATTATTATTTTAAGTGTCTGACAACATTATGGAAAGGATCCCTACAGAGATAGACCTTTCTGTTAAAGAGTAAGATCCTTTTTGTTTAACATGAAACAGCTCCCAAATCACCATCGCCAAACTCACTCCATGTAAATAAACAATACTTTTAGCGTGTATAGAGCCAGCATATTTCCACATGTAAATGGGTGAATTAAGGGTTTATTTCAACCAAACCAGAGTGGTGATTGTTGGAACAGTGGAGAGACGAGCCAAGACGGCTTTTGATAGTTTTAATTTTTTTCTGGCGACTTTGAATGAAGTGTATTTCACGATGAGAAAATTACTGTTTATTTAAATGGAGTCTGGTGAGTTTGGCGATAATTTTTCAGTTTCATTAAAAATTCAAGATTTATTAATTCCACAATGGGAAAATTTACAATCTTGCAGCAGCAAAAAAGTACAAAAAAGACACTCTAAAGATAAACGATGAATAAATAAATGCACTGTTAAGTATACAGATTAGATAGTAGTCATGTTAAACAAAAAGGATCTTACTCTTTAACAAAAAGGTCAGACACTTACAGTAGAATATTAATCTGAGCCTGTCGGTGTCAAAAACAGAACTTTAAGTAGACGGAAATTGAAGGTGCGCAATTGCCAAATAACTTACATTGTAGCTTGTTTCGCCGCTGCTGACTGCAGCGTTCTTGCTTAATACTGGGCCAATGTCAAAGATTGTTGTTCCCATCAGTCACTTAGACCCAAAAACATAGGAAAATAGGGTTGAAAAAAACGAAGTTACCCTTTAATGAGCCAGACACAGCCTTACACCGTATCTTTCATTTAGTTTGTTTGCTAGACGTTATGCTGCTAATGCTGCATGCCCCTCTACTCTATAAGTCTTGCACACTTCCATCTCTGTCTAGATGTCTGTTATCTATTAATGCAAGTGTGTGCATATGCTTCTGCAGCTAATCTGTCTGTGTGTATGTATGTACATGCACAGTATGTGCACACGCGCGGGTCACAGTTGTATAGTAATCACTGGTAAACATTTCTCTCAGGTAACCTCCTCTGCATATTAATATGAATCATATGATTATGTGGTCGATCAGCAGATTAATCCCTGAGCTGCATCGCCAACAAAAGAAAATGAAAGATTCCATTTTATTCTTGCTGGCAAAGTGTCCGTTTCAGCAAATATGGGATTTGCGGTTGTCACAGTTACTGCAGAGTCAATAAATGAAATTGTCATATGTAAATCACTGTGTTTATTTAATCTTCTTTCTAATCTTCGGTGGTGGAGAGCGGTTTGGGTCCTGCAGTAAGTCTCCAGGACAACAAAGAGTATTTTCACAATCATTTTATTTTTTTTATCATTAATCCCACTTAGAGATTGTAGAAAGATGTTTTCTGTCAGGTTTTCAGTAGGGATGCACTGAATCCAGATTTTTGGGGTTCAGTCGAATACCGAAACCACTGGTTAAGATTCTACCGAATCCGAAACCAACAAACTAACTTAGTCCATTAACACAGTAAACACATTAATGAAGTAAACAACGTCCACAGCCTCTAAAATAGTTAAATGTAACAACTTAATGTTGAATTCACACACTCTTTGTGTTTTCGCTAACCAGTGTATGATGAAGGCATGTTGGGTGGGTGAAATTAGAAAGCTAACGTTAGCTAACGAGCAGCAACCAGCTGTTCGGTCGCTCCGCTCCCACTGTAGGGAGACTCATTTGCCGAGAGAACATATTCTTTCGGGTGTTTCATACGCAAATATTTTAACAGCGGCGATGTTGCGTATTGTTTAGGATCCTTGCCACCACGAGACAAATCGGCATTGTAATCTGAACATGTAGCTGGACTTGAATGGCCTTCTGTTGACTGAAAGTACTGCCAAACAACACTTTTTCTACTCACGAGTTCCATTTTCACTTTCTCACAGCCTACTGCATTGAACAGTCCACCTACGTAAACACCTTCACGTAATCAATGGCGGCGTCATTACATCCGACCAGCGTAGCGTAGCGCACGAAAAAAATTCTAAGGTTCGGCAGAAACCCAACCCTGTCAAAATGCCCAATATTCGGCTGAAGAAACTGAGACTGAGACAACTGTGGACGCCTCAGACCAGAGACTGTAAGTGGCAGCATTCTATAATTACTCTGCTCCACTTCACTCCATAGAAAATATGGTGAATCCTGCCTTTCAGTTTCATTATGGGGTGGTAGCATGAGCATAATCCCTCAATGACTGGGAAAACTGTATGGCAATAACAGGGGCGTGGCTCTGTAAATTGTGATGGATGTTTATAACGGACAGATTGGGTGATAATTTTATCGTCGACCTTCATTTTCTCTTCCAAATAAGTTTGTCTAACTGTGGGTTTGTTTCCCACCTGTGTGACTGTCTGACCACGCAAGTTGTAGTAAAACTGTAACACACTAGCTTACTGTTTATAATTAGACTTCAAAATGTTCTTGTGAATCATTGTTTCTTCTATTGAAAACATGGCTGCCAACTACAAAATCTAAACAGACAAAAACTGCTCATTTTCTCAGTTTCCTAATGAATGAATAAATGAAATAGGACACAGTTAGGAAACTCATCCATACTGTATGGCAACAAAACAGCAGTATCCTGCAAGGTGATGCTGAAAGAAAAAGAACAAACTTCAGATATCCAATTTGTGTTGTGCCATCAAACATGATGCCAATTGTCAGATTGGGTTTACTGATGTATGTAACTGCAACATATTAATGTATGGGCTAATTGGATGGACTAATAGATAAATGGATGGGTTGTTTACTCCATTAATATTCCTATTTCCAAGCTACAGAATCCTATTAATATGTCCCTTGCTCACTAAGTTACAGTATATTTGCAGTATTCAATCTCAAACCTGATCTTTATGTCACAGCTGCTACTTTCAGCATATCAGTTTACATAGAGACGTGCCTCTCTGGAAACAGCCATTAGTACTGCAGAAGCCTATAGAAAGAAACAATGGAAGACCCCATGGGAAGCACTCTAGCAACGAAACATCTTTGACATGCATCATCAAGCAGCTGGATTACACGTGTTTGTGTCAAATGCAGTGGGGAAAATTAGATTGGATTAAGTTCATACGCGCAAATGAATACAGTTTTGCTTACTGCAGAGCAGTACTGTATTAATCAAAGTATGTTGTTGACATGGGCTCCACCTTACTCGCATTACTGCCTTGATTACATTGTCACTGGATTAGTGGTGTGCATTTTAACATAGCCATTGATGTCCCCTGCATGAGAGACATGTGTTCCCCCACCAGGAGGGGATTTCATAAAGGATTCATGACAAGAATCAGCACATTCCCATTAAAGCAGGGTGGAAGGAAAGGAGCTGTGTAGCTTTGGGTGGTGGATGATCAGACACATTTAACTTCAACACTAACTCATGCCAACAGCTTTTCAGCTGGGAAGAATGTTTTTGATTTAACCCTTGTGTTGACTTTGGGTCCCGTTTTTAATTTTTGTTTTATATCAGAAAATATTGGACGTAGAAATAAGCGCTGAAAATGTGTAGAAGAAAAATTTAAAAATTTAAAACGTTGGAAAAAGCAAAAACAAATTGTGAAAAAAGGTGTCACAAATGTCAGAAAAAAAGTGTTTTTTTCAAGGTTGAAACGAAGACAACACAAGTGTTAAGCCAATGTTTTTTTCTGTATTTATCAATGACAAAAGCCCTCCTTCACCACACTGTTTGAATTGCCCACACATTACCTTTTCATGAGGTGAATGCTGAGTCTGTATGGTGGAGACGAGTGCAAATGGCACTAAGGAGTTTTCACATACTCATGTACAAAAAGAAAGTGAAGTGTTTCATCTGCCGATCAAATGCATTGTCGCACATCACACAAACATGTGAGCAAAGGCAGGAGCCACTTAAGGGAGACTGGTTCTGTCTTGACTTTCTTAAAGGCCCCATGAAGTGAAAAATGCCCAGGGTAAATCCTCTTTCCCTATGTTAATTGTCATTCATTTATCTATTGTTCGATGCTAAATATATGTTTAAAAAAATGGATTATTTTCCCATCATAATCACTGTCTGTTCTCTTCGTGTGAAACGGTTTAAAATGTTTGATGACTCATCCTGCACTCGTGGCTGTTTACAAATTTTATGTCAAATGAAAATGTTTTATCAAGTATTTATGTCCCACGCCATTACCATTAACCAAATATACGCTGCAGGAATGGCTTGCTACCTTTCTCTGTTAGAAAGAGGGGTTCCTTAATTGTACAGTGTCAGTGCAAATCGTTCTCATTCCAAACTCGTCAAATACTGACCCTTGGTCAGTGGCTCTCAACCTCAGATACCGACGCACAAGGTCCCCTTTGCATCTGTATGGAACGCACCAGGCAGAGCAGCAGCTTTAACGCGCTGTAAGATGATGTAGTATGAAGAGCGACAACGGTTGCGAGTAATAAGAAAGACCTAAAATCTGCGTAAGGAGGCAAGCAACACAGGACTTTCGCCCAGGAGACTGGGGTTTGTTTCCCGTTCTTGTCCTGTATGACTAAAATGTGCATTTTGTAACTCCACCCACCGTCTTTCCCTAACCCTAACTAAGTGGTATTGCCCTGCATGTTGAAAACTGACGCTAAATCGGTCTGGACCCAGAGCATCAAAAAGTGAAGTCAAGAGTCCCGACCAAGCGCAAAAAACACCAAAGACACTTGACCAAGCATCACTTTTGATGCACTGGGAGTGAGAATGTGTTGGTCTGTTAGCGGCACAAAGCTATGAGCTACATCAATAGTACAGATTGGATGATTGGTGGTTATGACAGCGTTGACACACAGGCAGACAGACTTTCTATTCCAGACACACGCTGTCGCAGCTGCTAACAATGTCTAATTCAATCGAGGGAAACTTTGCTAATGTTACTGGCTCTGTGTCAAAGCAGCATTGCTACACGCTACATGCAGATAAACGTTGCTGCTGCTGGTCGACGGCGGCAGAGTGAGCTGGCGGAATGGAGGGAGGCGCAGTACATCAGCATGTAACGTTACTGCCGGCGCCACAGTGACAGAGCCGATTGAAAATCAGTGAAGTTTTCTTTCATCTTTATCCAAATCCTGAACTGACAGCAACAACAGGTGAGGGACGTTTGTGTGGAGCCAACAGTCCTCAGTACGGAGCTAAACTATAAGCCTGCCCAATTTTTTAGCAATCCAATCAAATGCAAAGTATTTATTTTACCGCTCAAATATTCCATTTCACTAGGAAATAGATCACAGTACAGAAGCTAAAGACGCTCCAACTTCCGCTTCACTGGGAATTTAAATACTTACATTACCCGGTCTTCACTACATAATCAACTAATTATTCGCAAATCCAACTCTGCCTCTGGTCTCGCATCTTTTCAATGTGCCGCCGCTAGCGACTGGAATGCTCTGCAAAAGATGCTTAAACTGGACTAACTCATTTCATCCATCAAAACCTAAATCTCATCCTTGTTCACCGACATATGCCGTTGCTTTTCCACATCATAATTTCCCAGCTAAACATAGTATGGTTTATCCCTTTCTTACTCACCCATGTACAGGTTAACTGTTGTCTGTGTTGTATTTTTAAATTATACTTTATGTCATTTTACAATTGAATGCATGTCTAAAGTACTTTATTTCCTAGCCCTCCTTTCCTTCCCCTAAGTGGCTTTGCCACTTATCAGGCCGCCATTGTAACTAAGAACCTGTTTTTAACGACTTACCTGTAAAAATAAAGGTGAAATGAAAAAAAAAAGTGTTTCTAAGCTGTGATAGTGCAGCATTGGTAGCCAGGCAGTAAGCCGTGCAGCCACGCTTGTGATTCCTCAGTAGGTTAACATGATCGTTGCAATGGCACTGCGCTAAGCTAAATGCTAAAGAGGTAAAGTTGCCAAACGGCAGACTTTCTCTTAAGACTTATGTCTGTGAGACAGTCAACTAGGAAGAAGGCTGTTTGTTTGTGAACCACATACAGAGTGTGTATCTGGTGGTCTCCCTCTCTAAGGCCACATTGCTACTGCGTATGAATTTTAAAATGAATTATTTCTCTGTTTTGGCTTTCACCCAGGAGACCGGGGTTTGTGTCCAGTTCTTGTCCCACGTGTCACTGAAACGTACATTTTGTAATCCCACCTACAATCTTTTCAGAAATCTATCTGTCCCGTTCTTGCGCCACATGTCAGTTAAATGTACGTCCCAATCCACAGCGTCAAAAAGTGAAGGTAAAAGTCCCGACCAAGCGTCAGTTAGTTGCTCCCCACCGCAAAGGCACCTGACCAAGCTTTTTGACGCGCTGGGAGTGAGAATGTGCAAAACCCATATTGTAATGAATTTAACAAGATTATATCTTATAACTAAATTAACTGTTTAACTTGGAAGAATGCGTAGTTTGCTTTTTAAAACAAAACGCAGTCTTGATTTAAGGTTTTCTGCCCCCTTCTACTTTCAGGCACCCGCGGCGCAACCATTGGGCCCACCCATTTTAGGTCCGGGCCCGCCCATTTTGACCCAGGCTTATAGTGAGTATTGAGTGATTTTCATTCTAGCAGTTAATCCAATAAGCAGCCCGAGAAAAGCTTTGAGTGAAAGCTTCTCAGCCAATCAGCAGCTTCTACCCCACGTGTGGACTCTTAAGCCAGCCCACAGGCTGCATCGTCACCAGCAAGTGATCCAATGAAATGAATGACGTTGCCGCGCAAGCTTTTCAAGCAAGCTCAATGAGACAGACACAGACGGTAGCTATCAGCTAATATGAAACGCAAAGCAAAGCAGCTTGTTTTCATTTAAATTCAGGTAGAAACGCTCCGAGGAGCTGGAGGAGGAAACTCCTGCCATTTTAAGTAACGCGGTTACAAGTGACGAGTTACCATCCTGCTTGGCCGCCCTCTCCCCATCAAGTCCTTCCGTAGCCACCCCCTCACACCAGCAAGGCAAGTAGGCAACAGTAAACATTTAGCCGCTTTCCGACCGAGTAGTTACAGGAACGTAGTTATAGGAAAGGTCCACTTCTAAACAGATCTACTAACTACTCACCCCCAAAACAGTTTTTTACAATTGCATTCCCACTGGCTAAGTGGCCATAGGGACTGGTAGGAGGGGTAAGGGAAAAATAAAAGCCTCTTATTTACGAGCGTCTGTCTGTACCGGAAACCCGACCCTCGTTCACCTAGGTTCATATGCTGAAAAGAGAAAAGAGCCTGCCCTGAAGTAGGAGCTGAAAGAGTTACAGGAGCTGCGACCAGAGAGACTTAAAAAACCCTAAATTGGTCCAATCGGAACACGAGAAAAAAAGGGTTCTAGGAATTTTATGTTTTAAGAACTGCAAAAATCCCTCCGGACGGAAAGCGGCTGTTAACATTAGTGTCTGGCTGTAATAATTCCGTTTCAGTCTTTTTGTAGGCTTACTGCCAAGGTGTATGTCTTTGTCCACTTCAGCACTTAGCTGAGGACAGCGACACAAGAGCCACACAGGTAGGCTACTGAGTCGCTGTCCTCAGTTTTTTTTTTTTTTGGCTTATTTTAACTGGCCCATCCAGTTTTCTGGAGGCCCACCTACAATCAGAATCCTGGCGCCGCTAGTGCTTTCAGGGTTCTCAAGATTGAGCAAAAGTTTGGAGTGAGATTACATGTGTTAGGGGAGGAGCGATCCCAATATTTGCAGCAGTGGTTCCCCCCCCGCCATGCTTTTTGCTAGAAGTTCAATTTTATGGTGTTTGGTGTTTTTAGCCCCCAACGTTGCCATCCAAGCAGCGCGGCAATGGTTATGTTTAGGGTTAAGGTGAGGGTTAACTGCCTGGAAGGCGACGTTGGAGGCTTAAAACACCATTGAGACAATTTTACCCACTGTTCATAATTAACCAGCACAAATAGAAATTATAACAATTGGTGAATCTGATAAATGGCAGTGCAACATTACCACCAGTCTTTCGGTTTTTATATGTACCATTTACCTTGGTCTCTTGTTCTGCTATGCCACCAACAGAAGCTGAAGCATACAGCAATCTTTGCAATCCCACTTGCTGATTTAAGTGCCTGTTCTTTGGCCTGATGCCCTTTGCTTTTAACATGCCTGTTGACATCAGTCATACCTTGATCGGCACATGAATTCTCATGTCTGCAAACAGAGTACTAGTAATAGGAGCTGGTAATGCCTTTGGCTGCTCCACTTAAAGCTTTCCTCTTCCCTGTCCTGTCCACTGATTATTCCACTGTCTCCTGTATGCTCTTCTTCTCTGATCTGGCAACCTTTTTAGGGGGCTTACCCTTTGGTGCCGAAAAAATATTCTTTTGCTTCTTCCCTGACATCTTTGAAACAGACAAAGGCCATGATTAATGTAGGCCTATGTTTTGACAGGATATTAAACATTATTGAAATAATATTCAGAGTACTCTGCTTTAATACATGTAGTCTTCATGTAACTAGAAAGACTACAGTATTTCTTCATTTTTAAATAAAAATGAAGAAATACATCTTAAGTCATTACCATACCCTCCAACATTTCCATAAGTTTCAGATAACGTAAGCCAAAGCTTGTGGTTGCAAAGAAAATAATAATTTAGCCACAAATTGTCTATATTACCAAATGTTCTGGCCTCTCTGGAGTAAATATTAAAAATGTTAGACAAGCTTTCTTCCAACTCACCTTCTCCGTGTGTTCACGCGTCTATGTTGCTTACTTAGTAACGAACGTACAGTGGCCGAGACTGTTCTGTGTGGTCACCTGTCTATGTTGCATAGTAACTAATTTATGGTGGCCGAGACTGTTTAACAAAGGGGCAAACAATACGTGCTGGTGGCAGGAAACTTCTGTCTGCGCCTCGTCAATAATGTACTATGGCAAGTGGATTGTGTCATTCAAAGGATACCCAGGAGAAGGAGGAGGAGCAGGCTACCCTCCCCGTCGCCGCCAGACCGTGTGGATTTTTTAATTGATTTAATAGGGATTGCAGACGAGAGACCAGCGGCGACTAGGCGGCGAGTGCATGTAAAGGCAGTTACACACCAACTAGACGGCCGACCGTTGGCAGAAAAGTTGGACTGATCAGTCTCCACGAGTTGGTCAAAAAAGTGCCTCGGAACACACCAAAGCGACGAGACGTAATACGTTTCCATAACAGCAGTTATCTGTATCTGTATTGTCCATGGATGTATTAAGAGAACTGGATACAGTGTTCGGCGGGAAGCCCCGTACATTCCATTGAGAGTGCTCAAAAGTGCATAAAGCAAACATGGAACTCGGCTCTTCCGCATTGTTGGCCCATGACGCTGATTGGCCCACGATAGACATGCGCACTAGCAACAATTTGTTTGTGGTGTCATAGCAACCGGTAGCAACATGCTCGTTCATGAGCTTCTCTCTCGTGTCTCTTACAAGTGGCGAACTCATGAACTTGCCGTTTTCATTGTCTAAAATATTCACTAACGTTAAACACTGTGTTTTCGTTGTTCCCGATCGTTTACATGCTTAGCTAAATAAACGATAGATGTATTTAGCTAGACAACCAAGGAGATTTAATAATTATGTCGTGCTACTAGCTAGCTAGCTAGCTAGCTACTAAATAGCGCTAGCAGTTAGCCTGCAGTTTGGTGAACAGAGCTCATCCATGGCTTCATCCTTCATCCACGTTACAAGCTTTACAGCATACAGCCCTCGGATGTATCATAAGAGAGAACCAAGGCAATGTAATCACTATGTCTGTAGTGAAGTTATGTAGACATATAGCTAGCTATGTATAGATCTTAATACAGCCATGCTAGCTACCCCTGATGTTAGCAACTAGCTAGCTAGCCGATAGCCCGCCAGTTTGGGAAACGCTAATGACGTTACATCCACGTAACAGGCTTTGCAGCATACATACATCCCTCGTATGTATCATAACTTCATAAGATAATACCATGGACGTATTAATAGAACACATGCTGAATTACAACCATTAGCAATATCCATTATTACAGCTAGCTACATGACCTCGGGAGTCATGTGAGCGGGCGGGCGCAGTCCCGTGG
This sequence comes from Zingel zingel, assembly GCA_023566125.1. Taxonomy (NCBI): domain Eukaryota; kingdom Metazoa; phylum Chordata; class Actinopteri; order Perciformes; family Percidae; genus Zingel; species Zingel zingel. The sequence goes on from CM042315.1 coordinate 34,608,931, forward strand.
GTCTGCTCGCGTCCATTATGCGCGTTCATCATGCCAAATTTAATAATTCTGGATTCGCTTCTAGTGAATGTTAAAAATGTTAAAAACATGACGTTTTGAACAAGGACCCTTTCAGTGTTCGGGCTGGTAAGTTGATATACCCCGAAACAAATTATCCGCTGAAATATAGACGTTTCTTTCACCAAGCAAAGTCTATGTGAAAAGTCTTTCTGGGCCATGGGGTGCACCGTTATCCGCTAAGCCCATGGTGGCTTTTAGACATGGCGCTCTTCCTGGGGGCTTGGTATTGTCACCCAAAAAATGAAAACCGGCAGCTAATTGGACGAACGTGTCACATGGGTCTGGCTGCTGCTTCCGGATTTTTGATTTTTCAACCAGCCATTACTGGCGACTCATTCAGAATACGATTTCATATTGTACTAGAATAGTTCACCCAAACGTGTTGCTGAAAACATTTTAAGTGAGAAATAGGCCATGCAGTTGTTGAATCTGTCTTCATTTCAGATCGACAAAGGTCAGTTTAAAAGATTTTCGTCAGATTTTGAGAGGCTTAGTCACGCTCATCCCGCTTGCCATTTCCGGGTAAGTCCCGACTGCCCTGTCTCTGACTGAGCATGTCAGGTCAGCCAAAATGAAGGCAGACAGCTCCTCCAACGGACGACGGCACGGAACACACCGAACAGACTCGAGTCACTGACCTCGCCAGACAGTCCAACGGCCGATTATCGGCCCGGTGTGTAACTGCTTTCAGAAACATTTATCGACGGCGACGGCATATGTTAGAATTCCCATACAAATGTACGCCTACTAAAGACGTCTAAACTAAGTACTTCGCCTTTCAAATGAGTGAAACACAGGTCTTCACTATCTAAAGATGTCTGAACTAAGTACGCCGTCAGTGTGACTTTCCCCCTAACTTTATTGATAATTAGAGTACAGTACATTTTGTTTGTGTTCTTTTGCTTACTTTCTTGTGCTTATGTATTACTAATTAATGTGTGGCTAATAATATATCATGCTTATAAAAAAGTATTAAAATGATGAATGAACACTCCGAATGTTTTTTCGGAATGTCTCTATGGCAATAAGAGACCGATGCCGCCAGTATTAGCTATCTTAGCTCAGCCGTCCGAACAACAATCATAAATAAAATAGCAATTTGGCATATTCAAACAAAATCAACAACAATCATCAACTGTCTTACGCCTTAGGACCTTAACGAAGGTATAGTCTAGTGTTGACGAACTGACCGAAGAGCCGGTTAATTAACCTGAGTCGTGTCATTGAACCGGGAGAATCAAGTGCTATACGTCAATGAACCAACTCACTCCTGTTTTTTTACCTCATTAGCGCCTCCACTGGAGTGGTGGTAGAATCAATCAGGAAATGGGCTACCTTGAGCAGCACGATTGGACTGAAAGAGTTGTTGAAGAGTTGTAGATTGGAGACTGCGCACCAGGCTACTGAATGACACCGAATGTAACCGTGCAACCACTCGAGTGTAATGTAATCAAGCGGTGTCTTGGTTCTCCAACCAAGCCTTGTTTCTAGTGCATCTTAGATGATTGTGTTCATGGCAATTCACACATTATCGATGGGGAAGTACATCACATACAAATACATGTCATGTTATCTTGGTAGTTATGTTAAGTTAAATGTAAGAGAAGTGAATGTTGCAGGTAGCATGGTAGGTAGGCTGAGGAGACTGCGCTACGGAACGAGACTGAATGTAACCGTGCAACCGCTCAAGTCTAATGTAATCAAACGGGTGTCTAGGTTCTCGGCAAGTTTGAGTTATCAACCGATCCCAGAAGCCTTTATGTCTCGTCCGCCCCCCCGGACACACGAACCAGTGACCGAATCTATTAACTCGGTAGTCCAACCAACAACCGTCTGGTTGAACCGACTCGCGTAAAAGAGCTGGTTGTCCCATCACTAGTATAGTCACAAGATATATGATCAAAATCATAAAAATAACAGGTTATATAGCTGGGGAGCTTGCTAGCCTTAGTGACAGTTGCATTAACTTGTTACCCAAAATGAACCTCAATTCACTCAAAAAATACAAACAAATCAATTACTAATGGTATTCTACTAACGTTAAAACAAATATGAAGGTGCTTGAGTGACATTTACCCATTACAGAATAAATAATTCTGTGATTTGGCTGGTCTTCATAGCTTTGCTGGGGTTATTGCCAACTAGCTAAAGAACAGAGCGCCAGGCCACACAGTGAGATAGTGGTGCCTTTGACTCAAATCATATTATTTTTTTAACTGGGGCTATCTGCAAAGATACTTAATAAATAAAGAACTTCTATTTCGTTTATTTATTTATTTATTTTTTAATCAGAAACTGCTTTATTGGCCAAGTAAGTGTAAACACAAGGGAATTCAAGTCACTACTATGTACAGATATAAGTTGTATATATATATAATAAAGTGTATACATGCATATGCATACACATACGTACATCAAGTCACATGTAAACATATCTATGAAGCCTATAAACAGTAAGGCAATTAGTGAAAATGATTCAATAGATGGCGTCAGTGTTCAATCAATCAGTTGAGTCACAATGCATTCTTCCAACCGTGCAGGTCACATAAGCTGATGATGTACTACAATTTAATTTATCGTATTAATTTGATACTGCCAGTACATTTAGAGCAACTTTTATAATCGATAAAGGGCCTGGAATATGTTCATGTTGAATGAATTTAAAGACATTTTAACCTATAGGCTATAGGCCTACTGTATATTGATTGACTTGAATTCACTCAATATATTTGGGGGGGGGGGCAGAAAGATAATTGATGTGCACAAATAAGTAATCATAGAGTCACAGATAACAGAATAGAGGTTCTGTTATCTCTGGCCAAGTCTATCCATTAGAACACACTCCTGCTGGCAGCCATACTACAAAAGAAGATATTTGACTATTTTTTTCTAATTCTGGTGTTTCAGTGAATCCTGTTTCACATGTAGTCTCAAAGGCAGTGAATAACAGCCTTTAATCATGACATTGGCTTTCCAGAGTAAGACAATATCTGCTTCTAGGTCTCCCAGCTCCAATCCACAGTAGGGACGGATGACCCCCGCCCAGTCTGGATCAACGGAAGTACATTTCCAGGATAATTACGGATGTTCCTCACCTTCCGCTCTCTGTGTGTTGCCGTTCTTGCTTCGGGAAACAACAACAAATTTCGAGCTAGCAAGTTACACGCTGAAAATGGCAACTTTTGAAGAAAATCATTTGGATCGTGCAACAAGGCAGGCCTGCTGGTTTTTTCGGGGAATGATTGTAAAGACTTACAAAGAATATGTTTACGGCATTTCCTCTCTAACTGGGACATTTTGGGACCGATTGGTGGTGATTGCTGTGTACGAAGTACACACGGCGATACACTGGTAAGAGCTAATTAAATTTAACCATGCATCCAGCTAATTTAAATAACTCACATTACTGTACACACTAGGAAATTCATTGTAAATTGAGCTTTATGTGAGAGGCAGCACGCAGAGCTGAAGCCATACGGTAGCTTATTTGCTTCTAGGCCCTGCTGGTTATTATGAGCTCAGAGCGACTGGGTAATTTCAAACACAAGCTGGCACTGCTCTGACAACACTCACACACACTTCCTAAAACATTAACTTCTGAGAAAAATTGCCACTTTCCCTGCTGAACTGCAGTGTCTGCCACACATACAGTGACACAGCACTACAAGCAGTAACTGAGGGTGGAGGACACTTTCAAGGATGTCTTTATGACTTCCACAGTAACAAAAACATACAATTAATCTCTTGCAAAGACATGCATTAAGTCCATGAATAGTACGTAAAAATATACCTCTGGGGAATTACAAAGTGTCGGGTGGAGCTCTGTCAGTTGTATTAGCAGCTGCTCTGTTTGAGGTCTTACTAAACTCTGGCCATATGGAGGTAAAGAAAATCTGCTGACTACACACACACCCACACACACACACACACACACACACACACACACACACACACACACACACACACACACACACACACACACACACGCGCACTTTTACCGAGTACATTTATGTCTGAATAAATGTTTTGCTGTCTCGGCTCCAGGAAGCCAATCCCACAGTCTCAAGAATATCACGCCACCGTTGTAGATTTTGATAAGCTTATACTGCATTCCATTTGAAGTGGGAAAGTCTCATATCCCAGCTGATGGGATGTTGTTTCCATGGCCGTGGTGTTTCAGGACTCCACTTCTTTCACCTATTACCTCAGTAAACATTTTCATAATCAGTTTATGGTCTCAATCACTATTGTCAAGTCTTCTTCAATACAGCATGATGTTCATTTTGTAAATTATGGTCTTATTTATTTATTTTTTTTAAAAAGACAAAATGCATTAGGGCATGGCGACCTGTTAATTGTGGTGAAGGCTTAGCAATGCTAACTACGCTAACACTGTGGACATTAAAATAGCCGTTTACGTCTTAAACTTTGACCCCCACTGTGTGTTTTCGCCTAAAAATGTCTTGTTCAGGGCTTGGTAAACGTTGCCAACCAAGCTAGCTAGCTCTAGCGTTAGCTGGTAACTTAAAAAAAAAAAAAAAGCTGGGGTTTTTCAACCAGCTCTGTGTACTATGCATGAAGATGACAGGTGCTGTCTGCATTTACCCGTCGGTAAATCTCCCCTGGATGAATAGTGTTTATGCAATGACAATAAATATCTATCTATCTATCTATCTATCTATCTATCTATCTATCTATCTATCTATCTATCTATCTATCTATCTATATATCTATCTATCTATCTATCTATCTGTTTGCTGTGCTGTTTGCATGCTTTGAGCTGCCTCCTTCGGGTTGATCCAAATGCTGCTTGATTGGTATGTAGGTTAAATGGTGTAGGATTTATTTTTTATTATTTGGTGTTAACTACCATTTTCTATAAATAACAGGAACCGGGCTGGTTCAGCTGGAGATCGTCTTAGCGTTCACCCACTGGCTGCTGTTTTGCCTGGGCTGCTGTTTGCCTTAAAGTGCATGTTCTGAATATTGTACCAGCAACTTCAACAGATTGCTGCACGCCTGTCCTGCCGTCATGGCCACTGGGCATCTACGGCCATACAGTCAAATGTGTGAGCCACCTGTTTTATGTAAAATGTTTGAATGTAGCTGAAGGGGTTGGCTCCCTACATTATAATTTGGTTTATTTAAGTTGTTTCTTTTCCTTTTTGTTATTTGGTTATTTACGTTTTGTTTGGTTTTCTTATTAGTGAGTTTAGTTTTCTACCTAAAATATTGAGTTTCTTTGGTTAAGTTCTCATTGGGTTCTTATCATACTTAGTATTTTGTTGGTCTTGGTTTATTGACAAGTGTTTTCTTTTGAATTTATATTATTTTTGTTTTGTACTGCCTTCCTGGAACCACTGGTGGTTCTGGCAGATTATATTGTGTTTATATTGTGTTTCTTTCAGTTTGTTCTTTTCATCATAATTTCATATATTGAATTTCTTTCTGATGAGTGACTCCCCATTAATCATGTGTGTGTGTGTCCCGTTTTTGTCCCCGTTTCAGTTGCTGATAGCCGAAGGTGCTGGTGCTGGTGCTGGGTGGTAGTGTCCCCTTCCTCTGTGCTGTGTTGTCTCCCCCATTTTCTTTGCTGTATTCATTGTCGTGTTTTTGTGTGTGTTCACGGGTGACTCCCTGGGATCCCTCACTGCCCTCGTGACCCCCTTCTCCTCCACTGGTAAGCCTCAGCAGCAATTATAATGTTACCCTTTTTTCCCCTCCATAAGGTATGATTGTTTTTTAAATTGTTTTAAAATTATTGTTTTAAAATGTGTTGTTCCTTTTAAAATTGAACCTCGTCTCTGGCTGAATTATATATGAACCTGTGTGTCCTTAATTGTATCAATAACATTGCAATTAAGAAGGAAAATCATTCCCTGGGTGAAATTCCCAGGGTGTCGTTGTCTGTGTTTTTGGGGCAGGTTCCACCTAGACCATAACCTCCTCTGTTCTGTCCGCTCTCGTGCCGCAATTCCTAATTGCTGCTGCAAAACTGGAAAACCATTTTTTTGGGATCAATAAAAATCTAACTATCTATCTATCTATCTATCTATCTATAATATGTCCTCTTTAAGGTTCCCTGTGGAGGTTTTGACCTCACGTTTTGCTTCAGAGCAATGTTTTTATGAGGGAGTCCCCATTTTGTTTGTACCACTTAATAACGTGATGTAATAAACATTACTGCTGACAATTTCTATCTAAAGGTGGCTGTAGCACACTAAAGCCCAGTTCAGACCAAAGATTTGCGACAAGACGAGTTGAAACTTCTTGCAACAAGCTGGTCTGCAGCGTTCTAAAACCTGCCAGTTCACACCAATGCAACGAGACGAGACGGTGTATCATCTCCATAGCAACGCCTCTGTGTACTTCCATCCTAACTTCAGACTTCCAGGCTTTTTGTAGGAAATTATAGCATTTGTTTCGTCTAAATATGATTGTGGACAACGTTAGTTGATATTGAGATGCTAGCTACAGCTACATTTCAAGTGATGAATTTGTTCTAACGCCACTCTCGACTCTTCAGTCACTCTATCTCGCTTGACCATATGGCGTAACCGTGCTTTCGGGCGGTCGTTGAGACTCTGTCTAAAACTCTGCCATTTTGACCAGCTGTTTGTAACATAAAAGTAAAACAGATTATAGATCATTTTATTTCTATAGTTTATAGCTGACTTTACCAGCTGACTTCTCTATTGGCTGTTGAAAGAGGTGACAACTTTTCCCTGTGATGTTCTATAATGGTTTCGTCTTGTCGCGAGTCTTCTGAACTCTGAACTGGGCTTAAGAAATGTAGCATTCCACTGGCGGAAGGCAGGGAAGACAGCAGGGAAAAGGGATGTAAACAACAACAATACCATTTTTTTTTAAATTGGCTTTGGATTTGAATGCACTGGCATTGTTCCTCCAGAGGAGACTTCTGCTGCTGTGTTCCTCTCCAAACAGCAGTCAACCTTTGCTAAAGCCTCATTGTGGCACAGTTTTGTGCTGGCTGGGATAAGAGAGCGACTCAACAGTAATCTCTTACAGCCTTTTGTGTGGAAGGCACGAGCAGATCAACAAGAGCTAAGACACAGGAGAAACAGTTCAAAAGGCCCTGGCTATAACCAGACTGAACTAAAAGCATACAACATGATACTTATTGCTGGAGTGAGAACATTTAAACACACAATTGCTTACTGTAGATTCTCTTTGGAAGGTTTAAAAAAAACAGCAAAGCAGTTACAAAACTTAGAGCATTAACAACAAAGAAACCAATCATGGTGAAGAACATGTTGTTCCCCCTAAAGTGGGACCATCTCTACAAACAAATTGACCTCAACTGCCAGTTCTGCCAGTTTAAAAATGTGAGATCCATATGTCATCAATGAGTGATCAGTGAGGGGTCAACACATTCTCACTCCCATCGCGTAAAATACGGACGCTTTGTCAGGTGCCTTTGGCTTTGTTATTGACACTAAAAGTCATCATATCTAGTTGGTAGAGGCTATTGGCATCACTTTTGACGCAGTTAGGTGAAGGATCAGATCGTTGGTGGGCTTAAAAAAGGTGAGTTTCCGTGACACACAGGACAAGAACAGGACAAAGTTGTGTTTAGGAAAAGAGCACACTGAAGGGGGATTTTTGTGTCGTATCTGACGCTGACAGCCACTGCCCAAGCGTCCGTATTTTACGAGTTTGGAGTGAGAACAGGTTGGATGGGTCAGTATATCAAGTCTGACAGGGGCTGATCCATTATTCCTTTCAAGGGAATGAACCTGAGACTAAAGCATGCAGGACAATAAGCAGACATCTTACCAAGGGTTTGACAAGTAGCAATTATCAACAACACAACAGTGCATCATTGACTTCTCTATTTCCTTGTGCTGTGTTCAGCTTTATTACAGCAGAGCTAAATCTTTCCACTGCAACCTGGGTCAAATCCAATGGTGGAATGTAACTGAGTACATTTACTTAAATTTGTGGTACTTGTACTTTACTTGTCTTTTCTTTCAGGCCACTTTCTACTTCTACTCCACTACATTTCAGAAAGAAATATTGTACTTTTTACTCCATTACATTCATCTGACAGCTTTAGTTACTAGTTACTTTACATATTAAGATTTTTGCACACAAAACACATGTAGTTTATAAAATCTGATGTTTTGTTAAGAACTAAACTACCCAACAAAGTATATCTGAAATGATTAGACCATTAAACAGTTTGGATCGTTTCCAGTTTCTAAAATGGGAGGATTTCTTCTGCATTGAGTGCTTTTACTTTTAATACTTTAAGTACATTTTCCTGATGATACTTGCATACTTTTACTTAAGTAACATTTTACATGCAGGACTTTTACTTTGAACAGAGTATTTTTACAGTGTGGTATTAGTACTTTAAGTAACGGATCTGAATATTTCATCCACCACTAGTCAAATGTAAAAGTATGTAAAGGCTTTTATTTACCCTGGGTTTTGCCTCTCTGACTTCATACAGGCTGCCCTATTGGTGGAGGTTGTATGTGTCTGCAGACTGTAGTCATAACTTAGGGGTAAAAAAGGTTACCACTAACTCCTCTGCATGTTTTTTCAAGTAAATAAACATTAAATCGCTGTTATTATTGACAGTGAATGTTCTTATGAAAAGACACTTGAATTAAAACGCAATCAATGATAAGGCAGTGTAGTTTCTTTGTAGGTAACATGCAAATATAACATCATAATGGTCATAATGTATGAGCTCTCTGTCAGGGAAACTAATTGATTGATTGAACTTGAATGATTTTCAGCAGCATTAGTGCATTGTCAATGCAGAAATGTACGTCCATCAACCCTAAAGCATTTTTACTCATTGTTTTGTTATACTACCATAATTACTATATAGAAAGCATGATAACTTATATGTTATTCAACTTCTTCTTTTGAGGATCAATGACTCATGTTATTGGCTCAATAACTCATGTTATTGGTATAGTGCATTGGTATAGTGCATTATGAAGGCATTTGTAGTGAATTATAATGCATTCATAATGCTTCATGTCTACACTCATTACCACACATTATGCTTTCTGATGCACTATATCAACAGTCATAAAACATTTAGATGTGACTTATAATGATTTATGGTTCAAGTGTCCTGTGGGTGCTCTTGACCAGTTATTAAAGGGTAACTTTGGGTTTTTTCAACATGGACCTTATTTTCCTATGTTTCTGTGTCTAAGTGACTGATAGGATCTTGAATCTTCGAAATTGTTCCAGTATTGAGCAAGACTGCAGCAGTCGGCAGCAACAAAACAAGCTACATAAGTTATTGGGCAATTGTGCACCTTCAATTTCCATCCACTAAAAGTGCTGTTTTTACCGCTGACAGGCTCAGATTATTATTCTATGTGTCTGACAACATTATGAGAGGATCCCTACAGAGATAGACCTTTTTGTTGAAGAGTAAGGTCCTTTTTAATGTAAAACAACTCTGAAATCACTATTGCCAAACCTACCAGACTCCATTTAAATAAACAGTACTTTTATCATCGTAAAATACACTTCATTCAAAGTCGACAGAAACAAGTAAATAAAACTATCAAAAGCCCTCTTTGTTAGTCTCTCTACTGTTCCATCAATCACCACTCTGGTTTGGTTGAAATAAACTTTTAATTCACCCATTTACATGTGGAAATATGCTGGCTCTATACACGCTAAAAGTACTGATTATTGATATGGAGTCTGGCGAGTTTGGTGTTGGTGATTTCAGAGCTTTTTCTGGTTAAAAAAAAAATTATCTAACTGTTTACCAAAAAGGTCTATCTCTGTAGGGATCCTTTCCATAATGTTGTCAGACACTTATAATAATAAATAATAATCTGAGCCTGTCAACGGCAAAAACAGCATGCATGGGAAAATAGGGTCCAGGATGAAAAAAAAACTAAATTACACTTTAACTAGAGCTTGACTGATGTGGCTTATAACACACAATCAAATGTAGTAAGGATTCATAGTATGCTATTATAATCCATTCAGTATCATACATTTTGGATTTGCAAACAAAACTTTTTGATTCGCATTACTGTGATACATGTTTAATCACATTTAATTTACTTGCAATAAAACACTTTTGATTGCAGTGTGGAAAACTTTGCTCTCAAAGGTATTCTGTTTGATGCATGAAAAAGACCCAAAGTAACCTCATATATTACACATACACAGACACATGCAATGCAGCTCTGCCCACAGAGCTAAAAATATGTATATCATTAGCAACGTCCTGAGGCCTGTAGTGACAATGCGTAATATGATTCACTGAGCAGCACTCAGCCAGTTTTAATAACAGACCTGCCTCAACACACATGCTAACAGGCAGGAGGGTGTGTGTGTGTGTGTGTGTGTGTGTGTGTGTGTGTGTGTGTGTGTGTGTGTGTGTGTATTTTCCTGAAAAGCCGTCTGGATTTGATTCCAGGGAAATAACATGGTCACATTCTGAACATGCTGTCCTCCTGATCAATGTACACCTAACAAGGTTAGCGTGAGCATGAAAACATGTGGCGAGACACAAATGGATGTACTCTGTCACACAAGAATGCACACAAACACACACACGCACACACACACACACACACACACACACACACACACACACACACACACACACACACACACACACATGAACAGGGGCACCTCACTGGATGTACTGCCTGTCATGCCGGCTGCTTTCCACACACAGCAATATAGTGGTGCATGCACACACACACACACACACACATGCATGCATACAAACAGACAACACAGAACACGAGGTCTGGTGTTGGCCAAAAGACAAAACAAATGCCATGATGTCGCAAGTTTAACATAGTCTGTATGTTTAAAATAATTTATTAGAATAATATGTCCTGCAAAGCTACCTAAATTATACTTAACACAATAGAAATGCAAGATTCAGCAGGACTTAATGTATACATTATTGCGTTCTCAGATTGATAGAAAACGCTACTATGGGTGGTTTTATAGGGTAGGAATGAACAACCTGTATTGTTGTATGGTTTGGAGGACTGTTTGTATTTTTGGGCATTTGCTGAAAGGAGTGATGCTCTAGCTCATTTTCCTAGTGGAGACAGTCTCTTGTTTCTTTTAATGCTTGCTGTGTGGTTGTCTGAAGGTTTCCTCTTGAAAATGATCTAATTGAGATTACTTGATTAAATAATGTGACCTGTGACAAGACATCTGTTGTTATCTACTTTTTGACTATGGACTGCTTCAGCAAATTCTAATGCTGAATTTGTATTCTTTTTTTTGTTTAAAGATTTGTTTTGGCCATTTTTGGCCTTTATTTGATAGGACAGCTGAAGACAGGAAAGGGGAATGACATGCAGCAAAGGGCTGCGGGCTGCTAAGCCTGAGCCTTAGTATATGCAGTGCACACTCAACCTGAAAAAAAGAATATTAATGTGACCCGATATCATTAAAGACACACGTTTTGAATAGGTGGTTTGTCTCTATCAAAAGAGACAGTTGCATTGGAATACATGGAAATAAGTATCATTTTAGTGTGTGGAACACATCAAGGAGCTTCATTTTGACAGCCGCCGGCTACAGTGGAGGAGCAGAGGCAGCAAGGTGATGTGAGGCTGACTGACGGGCCAACATGCTCTCGTTTTAGCTTCCTGTCTCCCTTTAATCCCTCTGTCACTGCGATGAAATGATGAAATCTTTCAGTTACATTAAAGAGGAGGGAGGCGAGAAAAGCCCTCATTAAAGCTGGCGGAAGCATCACCAACAGTGCGGAGAGCCATTCTGGGCGAGCCCTGCAGTCACACTGTGTGATCCCTGCACAGCCTACAGATTACAGCGGCTGTGAATGTAAGCGTGATGAAATTGAAACACTCATGCTGTAACTGATGAAACTTGACATTAATGGAGGGTGGGTGTTTTTTTTATTGTTTTTATTCTTTCTCTTGACTGTTTGAAGGTACCTTCACTTCACCGTGTCAGTGTTGCTGTCAGGATTCCGAGTGGGGAGAGGAATAATGCAAGAAGATCAAAAACAATACAGGGAATCAAAAGAAGTGTATGGGTGGGAAGGGGACATTATTTTGTTGTAGTGAAGTATTCAACACTGGAGCTATAACAAAATATATTAATGTGGTTAAAATTGGTACTGATCTACATTCTTTTTTTATCTGTAAAAAGCCCACTTCCAAATATATTTAATTTCTGTCTATATGTGCTGTCTGCACTGGAATTTGAGCAATATAATGTCTTTGCCTTGCATTTTAGTCATCACGGCTCATCACAGTGCAGACACCATCAAGGACAACAAACAAAGACATAATTACACTCAGTCAGGGATGGACAGGAACACTATGGAGGCCTGAGAGACTACACAGAAAAAGCTGACTGCAATGAAGAGCTCACCTAAAGACAGACAGGAGGAAGTGCTCAGTGACATCCCGCAATGTAGAGTTTTGTCCATGTAGGACAATTCCAAACCTATGATCTACAGTACATTCAATCTTTTAGGGCGACTTTACTGTCTACTAACTAAGATATCGGTATCACGGAGGGGTCTGAATAACGCTCCAAAGTTAGGGAAAGGTTTGGTAAGGGAAAAACTGGCATGGCCATTTTCAAAGGGGTCCCTTGACCTCTCACCTCAAGATATCTGAATGGAAATTTGGAATGGAAAAGTTCTATGGGTACCCATGAGTCTCCCCTTTACAGACAAGACCACTTTAGGCTTATCCAATGATGTTTGGGGCCAGAACATGCTGTTTTATCACGCAGTGCAAATGTGTTATTTTCGCCTATTCGTCAAATGGTGTATTTTAATATTTCTGCATACTGGGGTCCCTAAGCTTAATATTATATCAAATGGCTTGAAAAATAGTGCATATACAGTAGCTGCCGGAAATGCTGCCTTTGCTTTCCAGCCATGTGAACCCAAACCCATAGCCTGAACCTGAACCTGTTCTGTTCCTGTTTTTCCATAACCAGCACCTTCTCTCATTTCCAGCCTAATCTGATAGAAATACGTAAAATGACCATGACCTCTTAATACCACATTAAGTGGTGGTGCACTGGCAGACACAATCTCACATTGCCAGACCTTCCTAGTCCCCACAGCATTCCTGGATGGGAGAAAAGCGTGCTCTGGTTTATTGGCATTTCTTTAAACCACTCACAATCGTCTTAAGCGGTGCTAAGCGCTGGACGGAGCAACGGTGCCTCTGCAATAACCTCAGGAAGGAACTTATTTTGGTGGAACATGTCTATGTTCAAAAGTTGTTTTAGTTGTGCAACAGAAAACTCAGATTGGACAGATAGTCTAGCTAGCTGTCTGGATTTACCCTGCAGAGATCTGAGGAGCAGTTAACCATAGTCCTCAGAAATCCACCAGAGTTTAGAATTTCAACACAAAGAAAGAGGAAGGTAACGGACATCCAGTCGAAAACGATGGACATCCAGCTGAATTTCCAGTGGCAACGGAGCAATCCCGGAAAATGAAACATTGTGGATATAGACTATGGATAACCATGGATGTATAATAAAACCCTGGATACAGTGTTCGGAGCAGAGCCCCGTTCATTCCTACGAGAGTTGCTCAGTGGCACATGAAGCCATCATGGAGCCAAAAATAACCCAGATGATCGGCGCTGCTTCCTCACTCTGTGGTCCATAGAGCAGGAGCACTACAGACCTTTGCCGACCGAGCCGGCTACTTCCTGTTTATTGCGCCGCTAACTTGAATGGGGATTAAATCATTTGATTGTGCGGCTCTTCTAGACTTTCAAAATGTTATTGGACCGAATGGATCAAATTCTGATAGTGAATCGAGTCGTTTCACAGAGTTTGTGATGCTAAAAAAAAACGTATCCACTGATTTAAAGACATCTCTTTCGCGATGTAAGTCAATAGGGAAAAGTCTTTGTGGGCCAGAGGGCATCACATGACAGCCCGGGTGTTGTAATTCCACTGTTTGGCCACAACGTTCAATTTGGGGGCCTGGTGATGCCTCAGAGATGTTCCCAGCCCAACACTTCTGTCTGGGCGACAGAGCACACAGCCAACAGCTCTCTACTGATGTGCTAAATAAATATATGACACTTGTTTTAATGACTTCTTCCAATTAAGAGTTTCCTCCTGGTGAGGCACTGCATCCATGCAGAGAGCAGGAGAGGCGGCAGAGTGAGAGAGGGTCATAATGTTGACAGTCTCGTCGGTTCAAAGAGAGAGACCTGCTGTGCCATGACAGGCAGGCAGACAGCTATACAACCAGTGTGCTGCTTCACTGCTAACTAGGACAGAGTCCCCAAGCATGTTCCCCAACAACAGGCAACAGACTCACTTTGAAGAGCCATGAACTACGACACCCCCACACATCAAAACAAAGTCCTGAATGTAAAGGATGTCTGCTATTAGGTTGCATGTTCTTAACAAGTAGCCATTCAATACATTGCATTCTGCATTTCTGACAGAATAGGCAGTGCTTGTTTCTCCTAGTGGTCAATTCATGTGCCATTTCCGACAAAGCAGTGTATCATTAAAAAACACTCGCTACAGTGGGGTTGTCTCTCACCGGTTGACAAACTCTAGCTGCGCTAAAGGCTTTATTTCACATACATATTCTGGTATTTGCTGTATTAGAGGATACACAGAACTCAAAATTAAGGGGGAATGGGTGGAAGACTTAGGTCAAAATATTAATGAAGCAGAGTGGACCAATATTTGTGGAAGTGGCCATGATTTTTCTCTCAACAGCAAAAAGTTGTGCAAACCACTCAAGTTAGCAATGTATGGCTCACACTAACACTTGCTACACATCTTGCTATGCATATTGCTTGTGGCACATCACCAATAGACAGATTTGTTTTTGATGCAAAAACGAAAAGACAGCTGTTGAAAATGGAGAACAGTGACAGCAATGAAGTGATACCAGCATGGAATGAGAACTGACAGATGTTGATGTAACTTCTTCCCTGCCCTGTGCCACAATGCCCCCTGTCCACTGGAATGACAAACTCCCATTCCACTGGCCCGGGCAACACTTGGAAACTGCCAGAGCTGCTCGCACAGTTTAACCCTGACATAATGTCTGTCTGCCTGCCTGCCTGGCTGCCTGCCTGCCTTTCATGTCGGTCTGTCTGTCTGTCTTCCTGCGACTGTCTGTCTGCCTGCCTGCTTGCCTGCCTGCCTGCCTGTCTGTCTGTCTGTCTGTCTGTCTGTCTGTCTGTCTGTCTGCCTGCCTGTCTGTCTGTCACACAGTGAGGGGACACTGGACCCCCAGTCAGTACTTATTACTGTATAAGCTCTAGTTTCTATAAGGAAGGAGGGAATGGGATGTATAATCTCCAGGTTTGTCAATTGATCGGTGAAAACATACGATCTATTGTACTAACCCGTTAGGAGCGTGGGCCTGTATGTAACGGGCCGATTGTTGGTTCCCAGTATTTTTTTTATTAGTTTATCTAACTATGAGCGCGGTTCAATTAGGCGCGGCTCAGCTGTGGCTCATCTACAGATATGGCGTGTCCCCTTTTTCCGTTACACATCCAGGTGTCAGACAGAAGGGAGGAGCCCAGTTCAGCAACTTTCAAAAAAATACCTGGCAGATATCGTGATATAGTGAGAAAACGGCTGCCGTGACCCTTGATCATGGGCGTCAATCTGACCTAACAGTAGGGGGGACAATAAACATAACATTTCTGTAGATCTTCAATATTAACCCTAATATCAGTTCACACACATAACGTTAGGCTTATCGCCGTGGTAACGTTAGTTGTAGTGGGTGCATTTCTATCCAACAAGCTATTAAACAAGCTAGCTAACGTTACATTATATTACACTAACATAGCAAACTTTTTTGTCATGACTAATTCATTAATGACTCAGCATCATTTCTATTTGAGAAAAGAACAACTTCATCCAATGTTTAATGTGAATAAAACAGCCTTGAACCGTTTACTTACTACATTCCTGTCACTACTGATGTGACTGTGAGTCGGAGTGCAGATCCGATTCCTATAGCATGCAGTGGACCAAACCACTGCGAGGCAAGGGAGGGGGGACTCAAAATGTTTCTAAACTTAAAAAGCATTTTTGGGGGTTTGTATTGTTTTACTACTTACACAGATATTTTAAGTATACAACATTATGTAATTTACAATACACAGCATTTGCTATTGAATCATATTGAGAGAGCGAGAGATTGGATGACATTTGCCGCATATTTTCTTTTTTCTTCCGCATATTGTACAGTAGTTTGTGATACTTTTTGCTGTTGTATATCTTTTTTTCTGTACATGCTTTTTTCTGTATTTGCAGTTGGCTGGTGTGCCCATACAATGAGAAATACATGTTTTGTTAAAAGTATAGTGTGCACCATGGCTGAGATCAATACTATTCAGATGCCTCAATATACAATGTTACTGTAGCAATTGGACAATATTACAGAGTGGGTAACTATCACCCTTTCAGAGTACGCTGTCATTTGACAAAATGTCTTTGCATTTTGACTGTCTTGGTCTAAGCAATGATAAAGGAACCTATTGCTTTTGATGGCAATTATTTATTCATTGATGGATTTATTTACATTTGAAAAAGGAGTTAATTCTTTTGAGTAATCACCTTTTTCAGGTCACATGGAGTGATGTGCTGAATGTACTATGCGGTGTGAGGATTGTACTTAGAGTTTTGACAATAAGTTTGTTTCAGGAAATGTGCCAAATCGATTGAGAAAACCTGTAGAAGTAAAGTATTTTTTTTACCCAGATTTTTGTTCCATGGCTCAAAAATAATTAAAAATGTTTATCCAGGAGAACGATAATGAATACACAAATCCCCCAAACTTATGGGAAACAACAAAGGCTTATTTAAGGGGCATTATTATATCATATTGTTCAGCAAAAAAGAAAAAAAAGTTGAAAGAACAGAAACGTTGTTATGGTTTGGACATTTCTGTTGCCTGTTTTGTTTATTTCTGTTGCCTTGTTTAGTTTAGTTATTCTGTATTTTTCTGTTCCCTGTGTGTGGATCTATCCTTAGTCTTGTGGTCTGTGTATATTTAGTTGTGTATTTCCCTGTTTATGTTCTGCTTCCTGTTTTATTTTGATAGTCTGTTTTCTGTACTGTCATGTCTAGCTTTACTTTGTTTTCCCGCCTTTGTTGATTGTCCTGCCCCGCCCTAATGTGTTTCAGCTGTTGTATCACCTGTCCCTCGTTTGTTCATTACCTCATGTATTTAACCCCCGTGTTCCCTTTGTCTCTTGTCAGATCGTTTTGTATTTCCGTGCCGTCAGTTGTGTATCTTTTTGTATCTCGCTGCGTCCTGTTCCTTGGTTTTTCTAGCCTCTCTTCTGCCGTGTTTTATATTAAAATTCTTCGAGCTCACACCATCTCCTGCCTACCGTTTCTCTCTGCATTTGGGTCCTCCATCTCATGCCTTGTAACAAACGTCTTGAGATGGAATTACAAAAAGCTGAATCGGAGCATAAACGCAATGGCTGCAATGCGAACTGTCATAAAATTATAAGAACTAGAACTGCCCTAAACACACTCCTATCTCAGAATGCAGAAAAGGGTTTGTTTAAACAAAAACACAAGATATACGAATATGCTAATAGATCAGGGAAGTACTTAGCTAATCTTATAAGTAACACAGCTTCAAACAAATCCATTAATAAAATTTAAGGATACACATGGGAAGATGCATTTTACAAACAGTGAAATTGCTAATGTATTTAATGAATTTTTTTCGTCGTTGTATACATAAAAAAACAGTGGACATGGATGATAAAATTAATGATTTTTTTCAATGTATAAAACTCCCTAAGGTATCTGATGAAGATGGAATTAAGTGTGATATGGTTATATCTTGTATGGAAGTTGAGGAGGTGATAGGCACCTTAGCATCTGGAAAGCCCTGTGGACCAGATGGTCTCCCCCCAGAGATTTATAATTTAAAGGTATTCTCTCTCTCCCCTAATTACTAGAATGTTTAAACACTCTTTATCAATCAAAAAGTTTCCTCAATCATTGCAATTGGCTACAATTAATATTATACTAAAGGAAAATAAAGACCCCGAATATCCTGAATCCTATAGACCAATAAGTATTCAAAACACAGACTGTAAAATTTTAGCTAAACTTCTTGAAAACTTCTTGAAACTTAATGCATTGGTGGTATCATTAGATGCTGAAAAAGCATTTGATCATATAGAGTGGGATTATTTGTTTTAAACTTTGAAGGAGTAAGCTTTCGGAGACAGGTTTATTGAATTGGTTAAACTGTTATATTCTGCACCACAAGCATCAGTCTCTATTATGGGGATAATGTCTTCTTCTTTATCTATAAGTAAAGATACCAAACAAGGATGCCCTTTATCTCCTTTATTATTTGCATTAGCAATGGAACCTTTGGCGGAGAGGATTAAATCTAGTTCCTTAGTTGCTGGTATTCAAACTAAAAAACAAATACACAAGATTTTACTGTATGCAGATGATGTTCTTTTATTTTTGAACAATCACATTTCCTCCGTCTCAGCTATTGTCCAGATAATAAATGAGTTTGGGGTGTTCTCTGGCTATAAAGTCAACTATGGAAAATCATTAGCTTTACCGCTAGGGAACTTGAATCGTTCTGACCTATCGGGTTATATTCCTTTTCAGTTGTCTCCTCATGGTTTAAGATACTTGGGAATTAATGTCTGCTGTAATTTTGATGATATGGTTAAAATGAATTCAGACCCAGTCCATCCATCCATCCATCTTCGTCCGCTTATCCGGTATCGGGTCGCGGGGGTAGCAGCTCCAGCAGGGGACCCCAAACTTCCCTTTCCCGAGCAACATTAACCAGCTCCGACTGGGGGATCCCGAGGCGTTCCCAGGCCAGGTTAGAGATATAATCCCTCCACCTTGTCCTGGGTCTTCCCCGAGGCCTCCTCCCAGCTGGACGTGCCTGGAACACCTCCCTAGGGAGGCGCCCAGGGGGCATTCTTACAAGATGCCGGAACCACCTCAACTGGCTCCTTTCAACGCGAAGGAGCAGCGGCTCTACTCTGAGCTCCTCACGGATGACTGAGCTTCTCACCCTATCTCTAAGGGAGACGCCAGCCACCCTCCTGAGATAACCCATTTCGGCCGCTTGTACCCTGGATCTTGTTCTTTCGGTCATGACCCAGCCTTCATGACCATAGGTGAGGGTAGGAAAGAAAACTGACCAGTAGATTGAGAGCTTTGCCTTCTGGCTCAGCTCTCTTTTCGTCACAACGGTGCGATAAATTGAATGTAATACCGCACCCGCTGCGCCGATTCTCCGGCCAATCTCCCGCTCCATTGTCCCCTCACTCGCGAACAAGACCCCAAGGTACTTGAACTCCTTGGGGTAAGGACTCATTCCCTACCCGGAGAAGGCACTCCATCGGTTTCCTGCTGAGAACTATGGCCTCCGATTTAGAGGTGCTGATCCTCATCCTAGCCGCTTCACACTCTGCTGCGAACCGATCCAGTGAGTGCTGAAGGTCACAGGCCGATGATGCCATCAGGACCACATCATCTGCAAAAAGCAGCGATGAGATCCCCAGCCCACCGAACTGCAACCCCTCTCCACCCCGACTACGCCTCGATATCCTGTCCATAAATACTACAAACTGGATTGGTGACAAAGCGCAGCCCTGGCGGAGGCCAACTCTCACCTGAAACAAGTCCGACTTACTGCCGAGAACCCGGACACAGCTCTCGCTTTGGTCGTACAGAGATTGGATGGCCCTGAGAAGGGACCCCCTCACCCCATACTCCCGCAGCACCTCCCACAGTATCCCCTGGGGTACCCGGTCATACGCCTTCTCCAGATCCACAAAGCACATGTAGACCGGTTGGGCATACTCCCAGGCTCCCTCCAGGATCCTTTCGAGAGTAAAGAGCTGGTCCGTTGTTCCACGACCAGGACGGAATCCGCATTGTTCCTCTTCAACCTGAGGTTCGACTATCGACCGAGCCCTCCTTTCCAGCACCTTGGAGTAGACTTTACCGGGGAGGCTGAGAAGTGTGATACCCCTGTAATTGGCACACACCCTCTGGTCCCCCTTTTTGAAAAGGGGAACCACCACCCCGGTCTGCCACTCCTTAGGCACTGTCCCAGACTTCCACGCAATGTTGAAGAGGCGTGTCAACCAAGACAACCCCTCCACACCCAGAGCTTTAAGCATTTCCGGACGGATCTCATCAATCCCTGGGGCTTTGCCACTGTGGAGTTGTTTAACTACCTCAGCAATTTCCACCAGGGAAATTGACGACAATCCCCCATCATCCTCCAGCTCTGCCTCTACCATAGTATTAGTCGGATTTAGGAGTTCCTCAAAGTGCTCCTTCCACCGCCCTATTACCTCCCCAGTTGAGGTCAACAGCGTCCCATCCTTACTGTACACAGCTTGGATGGTTCCCCGCTTCCCCCTCCTGAGGTGGCGAATGGTTTTCCAGAAGCACCTTGGTGCCGACCGAAAGTCCTTCTCCATGTCTTCTCCGAACTTCTCCCACACCCGCTGCTTTGCCTCTTTTACGGCAGAGGCTGCAGCCCTTCGGGCCCTTCGGTACCTTGCAACTGCCTCCGGAGTCCTCCGGGATAACATATCCCGGAAAGACTCCTTCTTCAGTCGGACAGCTTCCCTGACCACCGGTGTCCACCACGGTGTTCGTGGGTTACCGCCCCTTGAGGCACCTAAGACCATAAGACCACAGCTCTTCGCCGCAGCTTCAGCAATGGAAACTTTGAACATTGTCCACTCGGGTTCAATGCCCCCAGCCTCCACAGGGATGCACGAAAAGCTCCGCCGGAGGTGTGAGTTGAAAGTCTGTCGGACAGGGGCCTCCTCCAGACGTTCCCAATTTACCCGCACTACCCGTTTGGGCTTACCAGGTCTGTCCAGAGTCTTCCCCCACCCCCTGACCCAACTCACCACCAGATGGTGATCGGTTGACAGCTCCGCCCCTCTCTTCACCCGAGTGTCCAAAACATACGGCCTCAGATCAGATGAAACGATTATAAAATCGATCATTGACCTTTGGCCTAGGGTGCTCTGGTACCAGGTACACTTATGAGCATCCCTATGTTCGAACATGGTGTTCGTTATAAACAATCCATGACTAGCACAGAAGTCCAGCAACAAACAACCACTCTGGTTTAGATCAGAGAGGCCGTTCCTCCCAATCACGCCTCTCCATGTGTCTCCATCATTACCCATGTGCGCGTTGAAGTCCCCCAGCAGAACGATGGAGTCTCCCACTGGAGCCCCATACAGGACTCCACTCAAGGTCTCCAAGAAGGCCGAATACTCCAAACTCTTGTTTGGTGCATATGCACAAACAAGAGTCAGAGTTTCCCCCCCCACCAGCCGCAGGCGTAGGGAGGCGACCCTCTCGTCCACCGGGGTAAACTCCAACGTAGCGGCGCTCAACCGGGGGCTTGTGAGTATCCCCACACCCGCCCGGCGCCTCACACCCTGGGCAACTCCGGAGAAGAAAAGAGTCCAACCCCTATCCAGGATTCAGGTTTCAGAACCGAGACTGTGCGTAGAGGTAAGCCCCACCAGATCTAACCGGTAGCGCTCCACGTCCCGCACCAGTTCCGGCTCCTTCCCCCACAGAGAGGTGACATTCCACGTCCCCAGAGCCAG
>CM042315.1:34645625-34765625 GCA_023566125.1 Zingel zingel
CAGGATTCTTCTAAGACTCTAGCTTTAATGCCTGTGTAGGGAGCGATCCTTGGAAGCGTAATAATTTAATCCCATTTGATCCTCAGAGGAGCAGTGTATTAGTGTGTAATGTCTTAAATTAGATGTCATTCACTAGACTTAAACACAGGGTGATGCCGGGCTTTAATCTGATGAGCTTCAGTCGGTTGTTAAAAACAACCGAGCCCTGCTGGATGTCATTAAATAAAAGCTAACCTGGTCTACAGCTTCACTATGGGAGCTTTAACAATTGGAAAGATCTGGTCCAAGCAGTACAGAGTTTGAGGAAGGCAGGATGACAGTATTAAAATGTGTGCCCTCAAGTAAGTAATACACTGAACATGGCCTTGGCCTCCTCCAACTATCCCCATTATTGAACCTATTATCTGGGTGGTCAGCCAATAGCACGGCCCATCAAACTGTCAACCATTATGAGGCAATTCACAGAAATGTCATGGTAACATGTCCAAACAGCACTACATTTCAGGTGCTGGGCAGAGAGAGAGAGAGAGAGAGAGAGAGAGAGAGAGAGAGAAAGCAGTGACAGCTGTTATCACAATAATCAGAGATCATTTCTAAGCATGCATACCCAAACCCAGAGGTAGGCAATGTGCGGCTCTTTACGCCAGAACACACCACACGCTGAAGCGCTGTGAAAAGCCGCTGTGAAGCGGAGCTATTTTCATTTCAGCGCCCATGTTTTCCAATCTGTCCGGCCACATCGGCTGCGATCAGTCTTATTTGGATATTTGTATTTTTGTATATTATGTTGACCTACCAAAGTCAAATTCCTTGTGTATGTAAGTATACTTGGCCAATAAAACTGATTCTGATCAGGCGAGGAGCAATCGTCTCGGCATCTCCTCTATTTCTTCTGCGAGCCGCGAGCAAATGTGTCAAGCCAGGTAGGTAATCATATACAGGAAAGCCACAGTGCAGCTGGATACTTTACAAAACAAATTTCAAAATAAAACACCCAGGTCTATGGTGAGGTGATTTTGGCTTCTCAGCTGGTCCACAGCGAGACATGTAATCAGGCACACGGAGAGAAAGACCGACGGATGCAAACACACACACACACACACACACACACACACACACACACACACACACGAGGGGAGAGAGACAGAGCCGTGAGATGAGAAGGATCACTTTGTGACCAGCATGGAGAAATGCACGTCTGGTATGAACTGTCAGGCGCTCGATCAGCCACAAATCTATGCTTTATGGCTATTCGCGGTGCTTCCCCGTGCAGTGTGTTTCTGCTGTTAGCGTCTCTATAGTGGCTCATTTGGCCTGGACAAAAAGTTATATGGAAATAAAAAAATAAAAAAATATATATATTTCAAATTCCATTTATTATTGTTGTAGGCCTTAAGTGATTCTTACATTCTCCATTTAGGCTACATAACATTTCAACGATAATGTTCGCTATAGCCTACTAACCTCTACACTTTGCCGAACTTCAATAGCGAGTCCTCATAAATCCACCGGAGTTCAAAATTACAACACAAAGAAAGCGGAAGGTAACGGACATCCGGCCTAAAAGAGGGACATCCGGCAGAATTTCCGGCGGCACCGGAGCAATCACAGAAGTGGAACGTCATGGATATAGACTACCCAATAAACAATCTAGCTGAATGGTATCTAACCTAGCGAACCTGTAACCTATATTTGCTCATCGAGTATTGCTGCTTCACCTCCTTTACCACCACTGTCAGGCTCTGCATTTTTGCCAGATACACAACTGGCTGCAATTCATAATGCCTACAAATTGATTTTAGGTTTGGTATTTAACGTCTGCTACATCATTCATAGGAACGGAGAGAGGGAGAACTCAAACACTACAAGAGAGTTTTTCTATCACAAATTACTATTTGAGATGTCAGAGTGTGGGATGAATATAAATGCAGGCTGCCATGCAAGAAGAAATGAGAACATGACTCCAGTTTATATTATGCTTACAGCTGTATCTGAAATATGAGCAGGGAGGGTTCCACTCTTATACTTCACTGTACCAGTCCCAAATGAAACATCTGTGAAGGCCACCGTAGAGGCTGCACACACAATTAGATAACAAATAAATAAATAAAATTGTATATTGTATATCCTAAATCCTTTTTATTCCATAGTAGCTTCCCCAACAAAAAAAAGCACAAGCTACAATGTGTTGTGTTGTATAGGTTTAGATTAGAATAGTAGTGTGAGACGGACGACCCAAGAAAACGTGGTACTCCTGTGTAGCCATACTATTAGTTTGGTCTAAGTAGCACTTTACACAACACACACACACACACACACACATACCACCCCCTCCTGTCTGTTAGCATGTGTGTTGAGGCAGGTCTGTTATCAAAACTGGCTGACAGCTGCTAAGGGAATTATGTTACCCATTGTCACTGCTGCAATCACTGTCAGCATGTCTAAGTCCAGCTCATGGGAATGTCATTAGTTTTGCAGTTATTTGTCATAAATAAAAGTATTGGAGAAATTGGAATTTTGACATGATGATACGAAAAGTCAAAAGATCACCAAAGTGACTACAAGTCATTGTTAGGGGAACGTAGTAGATGTATGTATCACAATTCATTGCAATCCATGCAATAGTTGTGAGACATTTCACTCTACAATCTAACATGTTTACCTCATGGTGGGACTGGAGAGCCATGTCTGAACAAATTTGTTGTGCTAACCCATGCGGTAGATGTAGTTTTCACTGAACCAGGAAAAACGTTGACCTGCTGGTGGCACCAGGATTAAGGTTCAACGATTTCATCCTCTTTGCAACATGAATGTCTGTACCAAATTCCATTGCAATCCATGAAACAGTTGCAGAGACATCTCAGTCTGGAGCAACGTGGTGGACTGTCTGAGACTGCCATACTTAGAGCAATGCTGCAAACATGGCTATATTCAAAACATTAAAGTGAATTTCCCCTTGCAGGATTAATAAAGTATATTATTGTTCGCATTCTCATATATGGGTTCGTATGATATCATACAAAAAACGTATGCACAACAATTCGTATGATATCCGGTCACATAACAGTAAAGTTTAGCAGTCTTTACAGTTAAAGCTTTAGTGAGTAACTTTTTGATATTAATGAACGTCTGTTACATTCAAGCCATTGCTAAATGAGTTGCTACAAAGCTAAATAAGACAATCAGTTCCACACAACTCTCTCTGTAGTTCTCAGTATGACTATGTTCAGAAGATTGTGTCGTCCAGCGACTTTCCCGTGCAGAAACTAGAGTGAAGATAATTACCTCTTCTGAAGAGTCCATCATGTTTTTTTTAAAACTTCGTGTCCTCCTTGGCTACTAGCAACTGTGTGGAGGAAGGGTTGTAAGTTGTAAGTCTTCTGGTAACTGTGCCAAAAGAAATCTGTTTGTTCGTGGATAAATGTTACTTCATATGAATTAACTTACCAAAGTATTTCCAATCCATCTAAACTTAAAAAAAATATATTTTGTCCGATGCTTTCATGGACTCTCTATGGGCTTCTCCCTTGACTATATGCCTCTGCATCCCCCCCTATTGCCTGCGAGCTTCTCCTGACTATACCGTAATGTCTCTACTGTGCAACAGAAAGTTGCATGGTCGTGACACAATCGTTAGCCTATTTTTACAAAAACGGCGGCTATGGAGCCATAATGTGAGATACAAGGTAATGGAGCCTTTTACATTGTCGTGTTTCTTTAGAAATAAACAATGGAAAACTACAGTCTTTAAACGCTTCAAATGTAAAGTTATTATTCGTCAAAGTGACGCCAAAATGAATGGGAGTCAATGGAATGCTAGCGGGAGGTGAAGGCCTGTTAGCCTCAGAATCTCCCCATAGGAGGTACGCTTTCTGGATGCTCCCTTACTACTTGACCCCGACCCCCCCTTCCAACACGGACCATAGTGATCTTTGCAGCAGCAGTCTATAAATAGCGAGAAATACGTGCAATATTTACGAATTACTACTACTTTTCTAGCTATATGTACTGTATGAATGGGACATGAGAACAGCCTGGATTATCATCAGAGGCGGGGCTAGAAGCGTGGCAAAATGAAAACAAGTGAAACTAAGAATGAATGTGTTGTTTTATTTAGCATAATTAGGTATGCCCATCACTATACCGCTATCTAACAATTAAGTTTAACTTTTGGGTCAAGAACTTCCCTATGATAAATATACATAACCAATGACCCATGCTCATCCTTTTAGCTACCCCTCAACTCTCTCTGAGTGCTATATGGGAATGTGTTGCTAATCCATAGATTTACCTTCCACCATGACATATACAGTACATCAGGGTTGCCTTCCACTGTGTGGGTAGTAAACACATCCATTTCCCACATGCAGCATCTTAACTATCGCATTTATTATATTTTCTTAGCGAGTCACAGAAGTCTTAAATGAAACATATCTGAAGAGCACTGCATCTTATGAAAATATACCTGCTTCATGAAAACTCTTCCTGCAGTACTGTGCAGTACACACATTCCAAACTATTATCTTCCAGGCTTTTACATTTCAAAACACACACACACACACACACACACACACACACACACACACACACACACACACAGACAGACAGACAGACAGACCGACCAAGTGTGGACTTATTTTTATGGTCAATACTGTAAATACAGTTCTACACATCAAAGAGGAGACAGCCATGTACTGCAGTGGAACTGTCTGTAACCATTCTCCCAAAGAAAAAGTTTCTTTATTCCTTTAAAAAAAATGGTAAAACTTTAATTTGATCCATAGTCAAACATTTCTCTGTTATATAAACACACACATACACACACACACACACACACACACACACACACACACACACACACACACACACACACACACACACACACACAGAAAAACCTTGAAAAAGTATATATTTCCACTGGATCTGCTTAGTGACCTTGCTTTATTTCTGAGACTGGAACGTGATCATGAAGGAAAATGGGTAAAATGTAAAACCGCTGATCACATGAATGGCACAAACTGGGGCTAGACTGCATGCACATAATGTGCATGCACATAATGTGTATATCCATGTATGAGCGTCTGTGCAGCTGTGTGTGTGTGTGTGTGTGTGTGTGTGTGTGTGTGTGTGTGTGTGTGTGTGTGTGTGTGTGTGTGTGTGTGAAGGATAACAGAGCTGTGCTCCTTCAAAAGCAGGCAGATAGCAGCCGCAGGGCTGAGGCAGGTGGCAGGGCAAAGCAAATTTTCACAAAAAACACCACCCATAAAACCTGCACGCCATTACATTTACAACCTTACATCTAAGGACACGCAAAACCGAGAGATACTGTCAGTTCCTGTCTGACACACTGGACCTTTTTTTCCAGTTTTTTGTGGCTAAGTGACCGATGGGAACAACAATCTTTAAAATTGGTACAGTGTCTTGAAGTCACACTTTCATTTCCGTGTGTCTGACACATTATGGAAAGGATTCCTACAGAGACAGACCTTTTGGTTAAAGAGTATGATCATTTTTGTTTAACATGAAACGGCGCTGAAATCGCCATCACCAAACTCACCAGACTCCATTTAAAGAGGCGCTATGCAGTTTTGGCCATTTCTTTGCAAGTTTCTCTATAGAGCCCCCCCTACAGCTTCGGAATAGATATTTGGCAGCTCCTATGTTTACTTGTGTCTGACTCCTCTCTCTGTCAGTCTGCCGTTTCCTCTTTCTCTGTTCCTCCGATAATGCTTTCTGCTTCTTTTTAGCCGGCTCAGCCATAACGACCATCATCATCGCTACTTTGCTAGCCGGTTCCTGAATGGTCGTATGTGTGCAGTGCCGTGAAGCAATTTGTTACATCGCGAGAGCTGATATCACACGATACTTCCTGACGCTGAGGCTGGCGGCTCGACGACCGAAAGTTGCAAGGGTGGTTTTTCTGCTCACAGGCGCTAAAGGAGGGAAGCGAGACGACCACTATTCAACCCGAAAAAAGCCATATAACCATTCCAATGACTCCGAAGCTGTTCAATTAAGGTAAATTAAACTTAAAAAAAACTGTATAGTTCCCCTTTAAATAAACAGTAATTTTATAATCGTAAAACACGCTTCATTCAAAATTGGCAGAAACTAAATAAAACTATCAAAAGTCGTCTTGGTTCAACTTTCCACTGTTCCAACAATCTCCACTCTGGTTTGGTTGAAATAAACCCTTAATTCACCCTCTTACATGTGGAGATATGCTGGCTCTATACGCGCTGAAAATATTGTTTATTTGAAGGGAGTCTGGTGAGTTTGGCGATTATGACTTTTAAAGCTGTTTCTGGTTATTTAAATAGGCTCTTACTCTTTAACAAAAAGGTCTATCTCTGTAGGGATAATGTTCCATAATGTTGTCAGACACTTAGAATAATAATCTAGGTCTGTCAGTGGCAAAAACAGAACTTTTAGTGGATGCAAACTGAAGATGCACATTTGTCCTAAACTTAGTCATGCCACTTAGACACCAATGCATGGGAAAATAGGGTCCACAATGATACAAAAAAAATAAATTACCTTTTAAAGTGCAGATGTTAGGAGGCAGGAGAAGCTTCTTGTCTGTCAGAGGGACTGTATTTGACAACAGAACGCATCAAGACATGAATGACATTAGAAATGATCCTTTCAACATCGCACTTAATCACTGCAATCTCTCCTCGGCAGGGTGCAACAACCATCCTTCCAGTTAGCATTCCAGCTCTGAATCAGATGTTTAACTTAAACTCATAAAACATCCGTTCACACTCTATACATCATTGCCACTGTTTCATAGTTACATATTAACCACAAAGTGCAGAACTTTATGTATGACTTCCTGAGAAAAATTATGTTTTGCAACTCCTTCCTTTTACAAAAACGACTACTTGCATGCAGTAAATATTGTGGATCTCTAAGTCCAACCAGTGCCAGCAGTCGAAATACAGAAAACATAATTATTTATGGATTTTAATAAACACAGAGCCTACAGCACACTCCAGAACAAGAATAAGAGCTGCTATGGTTTATTGTTGTTCTCTTTTTGAAAAATATATGTAAGCTCCTGTTTCTGACATATGATCTGAAGGAAGACCTCTGCTGCAGGGCTTTCAGCTGATATTTGTTATATTTTCCTTGGGGAAATTCTGGTGTTGTACAAAGTGATCGTGAACCCAAACGGGCTAATTCAGCTGATGGTAATATGCCTCATGAAGGTGTTGACACAACACAAGTAGTCTCTGATCAGGACCAAGAAAAGCTGGAGGATGGAGAGAAGGAAGAGGACCTGCTGCCTGTGATTGCTGCTGAGGATGCTAGCATCGCTGTCAATCACTGGTTCTCAAACTGTGGTACAAGCGCCACTGGTGGCACGCGGGCTACCTCTAGTGGTACGCATATATATATATATATATATATATATATATAATATATATATATATATATATATATATATATATATATATATATATATATATATATATATATATATATATATATAGAGTAGTATAATACTATACAAAATACTACAACATTTCCAATAACATTTAAACTATGATCAGTTATATAGTTATAATTATATTCACGGACGGAGTGCATACATCTGTAATTAGTTATGAGCTGTGATGGCAAGATAGTAAGCAGAGGTAAAATGAATGGTTCAAAAACACTGCAATCGTGGCTCCAAACAGGAACTATTAGGAAGAGAAGTGTGGATGAGGGGGAGAATATTTCGAGCAGCCCTGTTGAAACTCTATATGGACGAGCACAAGTGCTAACGTTAGTCGCTACATAAGCAGCGGCGGTGAAGTCTCCACAGCACCTGCTAGCAGCAAAACAGTATGGAGATATGACCTGAGTGACCTCACATTTGGCTTCAGTTGGAGCAGGATGGAGGAAGTTCAGCAGCTGTGAACAATAAATAATGTTTTTAGAAATAAACCTGCCTCCTGCGTGAACTATCTGTAGCTGCTACTCTATGTTAACGTGGGCCAAAATGGTTATACTCAGAGAGCCTTACCCCTATTTTCCACCGGGCGCCATACAAGTCAATGCTTGATATTCCACCAGCTGCGCCACGTTGGACCCAGAAGTGTGCGCGAAGCGGCTTTCCGCTGAAACAGCGAGAGTATCCAGTCAATTTACCAAAACACCCTAAATACCGTTTATGTCTCCTCTACAGCACCACGGACGACGAGAGATTCATCTTGGAGGTGGAAAAACATAATAAGACATTGCAGATCCTTTTTTATCAGGACAATGCCAGAAAAGAGAAGGCATGGAGTATAATTGCAGGCGTGCTTGGAGTGGAAGGTAGATACTAGCTTAATAAACACGCATTTGTTCTGTAAAGTACTTAAAAACAACAAATACAGTTTAAAAAAAGTAAAGACAATATAATCTACGAGTCAGGCAGGCAAGAAGCTCCGCCTCTGAGACGCTCCTGGTGTAGTATAGCGCGCGATGGAGGATGGAACAAAACCGGAACGAAGCCAGAACGCGGCACAGACACGCCCAGTGGAGAGTCAGAGTAATATTTTCTGAAGTGGTACACAGTGTAAAAAGTTTGAGAACCACTGCTGTAGATGATATTAGCATTGTTTTGTTATAAAGAGGTCTGATGGTAAGTGCATGGTATTTTTCTCTCTTGCCTATTATAAATCTTATCTCAGAATCTGAGGCTGATCATGTGTCTGTTGCTTGCTGCTTGTGTGCTAGCCCTGTCCGTAGCATATTTCTGTGAAATGTTAAATATTCAGAGGTGTGCTTACATAGGCAGGCTTTCTGATACATCTGTATCTCTTGAGCTGAATATCTGAACTCACAATGACATTGTAACTTTTGCGGAGCAGGTACATCGTATGTGCTTGTGTGTCTGTGTGTCATTCAGAAAACCCCCTCACGGGAAAAGAAGTCAAGCAACCCCATAGCACCATCAAAGGAAAATCTCTGATGCCGCCATCTAAACATCACGATCATGAGGTAACATCTGAAGTTATAAGAGTGTCACTACTAAAGTCTCCCTTTACCGTCTGTATGGGACGCACTGGGCAGAGCAGCAGCTATGTGTCGCTTGAAGATGACGTAGTATGAAGAGAGAAAAAGGTAGCGAGTAGTATGAAAGACCGAAAATCTGAATAAGGAGGCTGGTTGGGGTGGTGGAGGGGTCAAACGACACAGGTCTTTCACCCAGGAGACGTCGTGTCCTGTTCTTGTCCCGCGTGTCACTGAAACGTAAATTTTGTAACCCCACCCACGATCTTTTCCATAACCCGTTTATACCGTTCTTGTGCTGCATGTCAGTGGAACGTACGTCCCGTCCCAGAGCGTCAAAAAGAGATGTCAAGAGTCCTGACCAAGTGTAATAGAGTGATTTGATACACAATTTTGAAATTGTTGAATGAAAGATCAAAGAGATCATAGTAAAGTAAATTCATAAAAGTAATGTAAACACAAAAAGCTTGTTAAACTGTTGGTCCTTTCCAGAAGGTAAAAAAAGTTTCTAAAATGTTTAACATAGTAAATACTGTTTGAGAACATTTGTATATGTAGGCTGTAGCTACCTGTTAAAGATTTCGGATCTGTGATCTGTTAGTTTAACCTTTTTGAGAAAACTGATCCGTGATTGATTAGTTATGTCTGCAAGGTCGGAAGCGGGAGCTCTCAGCACGATGCCTCATTTTCGGTGGAGCTACCGGAGAGAAAACATCATTGTCTGAGTGATCATTTCTATCTCGCATTTCCAGGCTGTTACACAAACGCGTCTAAATATGACACCAAAGGAGACTTTTTGCATCAATAACAAACCTCAAAAAGGCACCTGACCAAGCGTCGCTTTCTGACGGGATGGGAGGGAAAATGTGTTGCATAATCTTTGTGTATCCTGACTTGACTGAATACAACTGAGAATAAACGGTGTGATTTGTGAAACTAAATGTTTTTAAAGGGCTTACTTAGCTTCACGTTTATGTTAGTAAGTTGTAGCTTTAGTTGTAGATTTTTTTAAAAGACATACTTCAAATAAACCAGATTTAAGTGTTACTAACCCTCTGAGGACGAAAGACGCACCGGCGCGTCCAAACGATGTTGAACAACACTCCTACTCAAAAAGCTAGTTTGTTGTGAAGATTTTGATTTGGACACACATGGGGATCAGTTATACCTTTTAAAAGGGAAATTTAAGTAGATGTGTGAAAATGCCCTTAGACCTCAGAGGGTTAAGTATTATTTTAGGTGGGTTAGGGTTCCCATGACGGGAGACGTTAAGAAACTGTCCAGAATTTTGGAAGTGCCAGACTTAGTGAGAAATCGTTATCTTTTTTTGTAATCGTTGTGAGTCCAGTACAGAGAGGGATGTGTTTATGTTAGCTGATAGTAGCATTCCAGGCGCTCGACTCTGAACCTCTGGGCTGTTGTTTTAACTCGGCCACCAGTCTATCATGCAATACCAAACACTTAGAGGTCTTACATAAATCTCCACATGTACATCAATTTGTCATGGTTACTGCAGTCTGCAGTCACATGGAGCCCAGCGGTGGAAGAAGTATTCAGATCCTTTACTTAAGTAAAAGTACTAATACCACACTGTAAAAATACTCTGTTACAAGTAAAAGTCCTGCATTGAAAATGTAACTTAAGTAAAAGTATGTTACTATCATCAGGAACATGAACTTAAAGTATTAAAAGTAAAGAAAAATCCTCCCATTTTAGAAACTGGAAACGATCCAAACAGGTGTGTGTTTAATGGTCTAATCCAGGGACTTTCAACAGGGGGTCCTCAGAGTCAATGCTCAATTGTTCATTTTTTAAGTTTAAAAAAAACATGAATCTAACATATTAGTTTTGGGAACTGAGCAGTGTGGTTAAACGCTATCTTTTAAACAAAGATTTCAGAGCATGTGACCTCTGAGACAAAGGAAACCACATGTCCCACATACGGCCTGAGCGCCATTTCAAACAAAGAGAATCTCCATGCAGAGAGCCTCCATGCAACTGTAAAAGCCTTCAAGTCACACCTCCAAACTACATAGTTGTAGTTCACACCTACATGTTACCTTTAAGAACTTAAGTTTTCTGTTCATCGCGGATAATCCGCCGGACAAACCAACGGACGGCAACACACAAAGTAAGGGGCTTATAGTTCTGGGCAGATGTAGAACAGTGTGTTAATGAGTAAGTGCTACTGCTGCCGTGTCTAATTTATTGCTATGAAGGTATCTTTAATCACCATACTTTTTGCGTTGAAACTGTAATTGCCACACTGTTACCTCCCGCCGCGGAGCAGTTAGTTACTGTAGAAGCGAGGTAATAAACCTTCCGTTCGTCACTCAAACCACGGCACTGCGACATAACGAGACTGTCAGAGACGAGACGAGACCAATCCAAATCTGACACACACGCACACCACTTTGAATAGCTGGCCTTGCCAGTTGTCCTAGTCAGGTGAGAGCGTAACAGAGCTTCACAACCGGCATTTTGGCATCATAATAACGCTGCGTGGTGTGTTCCTTTTTGTCTGTAACTCCGGATTTCCACTGGATGTGTAACGTCTGCGGACCGGCTCCGCTGCGGAACGGCTGCGTGCTCCGCCGTCCGTCAATACCCACCAGGTCCGGATTTGTTGCGGCACGGCTGCGGCCATGACTGACAGCTGTAGTCACGAGGACCCACGAGATCTTGTGAATTCACGTAGAATAGAACCACAAAACCAACAACAGTTTGTTTCCATCCAGAGGAGTAGAGGGGAAACAGCTCTGAGCTGTGTTTTCAAGGTGTAGTGCAGGGAAATATGATCCGCCATGAGCACGGTGTATTTTATTTTGAAAATTAACCGGATTTTTTTTTTGTTTCTGTGCCCGGCAAAAGTAGAAGCTCTGCGTATCTGCTCCGGAGGCATGCGGACCGCCGGAGTTGGGACAGAGTAGGGACGCAGACGTTCTGCAGTCAGTGGAAATACACACATTGACTTTAATGGGAACCTAATGATCCGCAGCCGTTACGCATCCAGTGGAAATTGCCAGTAACACGTGTTGAACTCTTGCTGGGTTCCCCGCCATTTCAGCTCTAGGAGTAGCCATTTTGTGCCTTTCTACTAAAACTACAAATAGCCTCAAATCACGCGGCCCTGTTTTGTTTTGCTAGAATTGTAACAAGTCGATAGAGTTTGATGATTGAAGAATTATTGATTGGCGAGCAGTATTTTTTAAAGTTAAATAAATCCTTAGACTTTAACAAGATGTTGTGTGGTTATTTGTGTACATGTTGTAATAACAGCTGGTTATACAGGTCAGTGCTCGATTTCACCCTTCTTTGTTCCTTGTATAGATATGAGATAAATTAATCAAATTAATTAAGATCTGTATTTTAAAGAGAACACCATCTTTGAGACTGTTTTCACAGTTTACTTATTGGCCCCTGAGTTCAGGGTGGTGCCCTGTTTTGATTGTTTATCAACTTCATAAAGTTAAACTTTATTAATATTGATAAAACATCTTTGATAAATTGCAAATAATTGAATCTGTAACTTCCCAATTCCCCACATTAGCAAATATACATCCCCACTGATGATAGGCTTACTGGCCTATAGGTAAGGTAGTCACTAACATAGCCATCTACAGATACACAAAATTAAAAGATCATTTATAAAATGATGCCAACAATTATTAGGGTATTTTAATAGTTTAGTATTCTATGAAAAAGCAGTATATATAAAAGTTATAGGCCGCCCTACATGTTATTGTAGGACCAGTTTAATATGCAATTTCATTTTATACAACATATGTAGTAGGGGGTACCTGCTCCATTTCTCTCTCTCAGAAAAGGGGTCCTTGGCTTAAAAAACTTTCAAGACCTCTGGTCTAATCATTTCAGCTGGACTTGTAAGCCGTTATATTGTTGGCTACTTTCATTTATAATAAAACATCAGATTTTATAAACGTCATGTGTCTTGTGTGCAAACATCTTAATATGTAAAGTAACTAGTAACTAAAGCTGTCAGATGAATGTAGTAGAGTAAAAAGTACAATATTTATCTCTGAAATGTAGCGGAGTAGAAGTAGAAAGCGGCATAAAAAGAAAATACTAGAGTAAAGTACAAGTACCTCAGTTACAGTACTTAAGTACAGTACTTGAGTAAATGTACTTATTCACATTCCACCACTGATGGAACCACAGCCAGGAGATCAGTTATCCCCCAGAGAAACAGAACAAGAGACAGGATGAGGGGGTTTGTAATATTTCCCATCCCGGCATGCCAATAATCTGCCTCCAGGACATTAGAGAGTGTCTCCTGTTCATTCTCGGGTTTCTTTGGTATTGTGTCATACTCTGAAGACACCAGACTCTAAAGTTATGTGATAAACAGCATGAGAGACCGACAACCACCTGGGAGGACAGGAAAGGAAATGTGAGGCCACAGAAACGCCATGTTCTGAACCCAGCTGAGCACACATGCCAGAGTACACACACACACACATGCTCAGTCAAAAACACAGGTAATAGGCATGACACGGGTTTGTGGAAAGATATTTCATTCTAAGAATATCTGAAATATTTGGTGTCTCTAAGGTTATTTCAGAAATGTACTGTGGTGGGCCTTCCCTAGCTTTAACTATCACATTAAATAGGCAATAATGAGATCCTAAAAGGAAGAACAGGAAACTCAACAAAAACCTGAACCCAATTTCGAATATCTGTAACACTTCCTCACATTTCTCTGCAATAGTGCTTCTGAATTTTTTAATAAAAAGGTAGAGATGAGGGAAAAACGACAAATGAATAGTGATGAATAGAAACGTGTTTTCTTTAGTGCCTGAGTTATGTTTTTCTCTTGTTCTCTCACTCACTCTGTCACCCACCCACATAGACAAATTATTACTAAAGTGGGCGCCCGGATAGTTCAGTTGGTGGAGTGTGCGCCCATAGATAGGGGTTTCCTCCTCAACGCAGCAGGCCCAGGTTCGGCTCCGACCTGCAGCCCTTTGCTGCATGTCATTCCCTTCTTCAGCTGTCCTGTCAGAGATGAAGGCTGAAAATGCCCCCAAAAAATAATTGTGCTGGAGCGTCCACTAAGAGAGGACTAGCAATGTTACAGCCTGATGTCTTAAAACAGCAAGAAGGTCAGCATGTCTGTCGCTGATCGCGCCGCGATGGCCAGCATGGAAAATTCGGCCCATCAAAGGCTCTTTCCACTCAGACTAGGGCTCCATTAAAGTGCCATAAAAGTCTAAGCTGTGGGGGTGGAGGTGGAGAGGGTGGGCAGTTGGGGGCAGAGGGCGGTATTTTAACAGCAATTTACCTCCGTAGCAGTGTCCAACAACTGACAGAAGAGCACATTTGAGTAGCAATTTGTGTGTAATTTCTATCTGAAACGTCAGATTGATGTGTTTAGAGTGCTTCAGTTGGGATTTGGTCTGATACTTCCATACATCAGACAGTTCACTTGGCTGGTCTAAAGTTCAGACTGAAATGTCTTGACAACTATTGCATGGATTGGAACAAAGTTTGGTTCAGATATTCATGATAGATTCAATGATCTCCTGACTTTTGTTTCATCCAGTGACATCCATGATCTTAATGTCTACTAGATGTATTAGCAGCACCAAATTGGGTGGAAACATTCATGGTTCCCATGTTTCCCTCTGTCACCATGGATCATCCAACAGCTGTTGGATGAATTCTGTACAGACATTTATCCAATACCTTGGTTTTAGGATCAACATACAGCATAACTAGTCTGGATCAACAGTGCAGCAAGTACATTTCCAAAATAATTGCCTGACATCCCCTCTGCCTTCTGTGAATATTTGGATAATGCAACAAGGCAGGCCTGCTTGGTTCTTTCAGGGAATGGTTGTAAAGATTGACAAAGAATATGTTTATGGCATTTCCTCTCTAACTGGGACCTTTGGGACCGATTGGTGGGATTTCTGCAGACGAAGTACACATGGTGATACACTGGTAAGAGCTAATGAGGTTTACCGTGTAGCCAGCTAATTTAAATAGCTCACGTTACTGTATTGTAACAGTTAACTTCATTTAATATTTAATTATAATTATAATATTTATATAATATTTAATATTAAGTTCCTTCCTGAGACTACTTAGCAGAGCCACCGTCGCTGCGTCCAGAGCTTAGCGCCGCCCAAGACAATTGTGATTGGTTTAAAGGGTAACTACAGTTTTTTTCAACCTGGACCCTACTTTCCTATGTTTTTGTGTCTAAGTGACTGATGGGAACAACAATCTTTGACGTTGGTCCAGCATTAAGCGAGATCGCTGCAGTCGGCAGCGGCAAAACAAGCTACAATGCAGGGCTCCAGACTGCGCATTTTGCGACCAAAATTTGAGAGTGTGCGACTGAATTTTACATCCAGTCGCACATGTGTAACCAGTAAATTCGCCCCATTTTTTTACACGTTAAACGTCGAAATTCTGGTACCTGAGAGCGCTTAAGCTCAAGCTTATCTGTCCTCTCTGAAAATTGACAGAGAGCGGAAGTCTGACACAAACACACACACTCGCACACACACGCATAGCTGCGGACGGTGCAAACTACGTCGGCTCTGCAGTTTTGTTGAAGTCACAGTGAGTCACGGAAATGTCGATAAAGTGGTTTCAAGTGTGGTTACAGTTTTTCAAAACTTCACGCAGACAGCGTTTGCTGCGATATGATATTAATGGAGAGCCGAAAGCGGTCGCGGTGCTGTTGACGTTACAGTTCCTAAGCAGGCACAACAGTGGTTTCTATGCCCTGGGGACTGACTGACAGGCTGAGGTTGTAAGGCAAGGCAACTTTATTTCTACAGCAGCTTTCAGCAACAAGGCAACTCAAAGTGCTTTACATGAAACATTAAAGAGCAATTAAAAACGGTCATGAAAATAAAACAGGCTAAAAAAGATTATACAAATACAACAATAAAAGTTAGTGAGTAAGAAATGAATAATTATTCAATTTGATAGGTTGTAGGGATGGGTTTGGGAGGAGAGAGGGAGGGGTTTTATTTTTGTTTAATTTCTTTAGAGTGTAACATATTCTAACAAAATAACATCATGTTCTAAGTACATAGGATAAATAGGTTTGACAATAATTTTTACAACTGAAATAATTGTTTTGTAATTATAGAGGGAAAGTACCAAAACAAAGGTACCGTTGGGTAACGGCACCGAATTTCAGGTATCTGTACCACATCTGTGTTATGGTTTTGGGTATTTTGTCTTGTATTTTTGTTGCCTGTTTAGTTATTTCTGTATGTTTCCTGTGTTTGTATATTTATTCTATAGTTTTCTGTTGTTGTAGATTTTCCTCATGTTGTGTATTCCCCGGTTTATGTTCTATTTCCTGTTTTATTTTGATAGTCTGTGTTCGATCTTGTCTTGTCTAGTTTTACTTTCTGTTTTCCCGCCTGGTCTGATTGTCCTGCCCCGCCCTAATGTGCTTCACCTGTTGTATCACCTGTCCCTCGTTTGTTCATTACCTCTTGTATTTAACCCCCGTGTTCCCTTTGTCTCTTGTCAGATCATTTTTGTATCCCCGTGCCGTCAGTTTGTGTCTCTTTTTGTATACCGTTGCTATTGTTTTTCTGTTTTCTCCCTGCCGGACGTTTTTCCAGTCTCTGTACTGCCTACCTTTGTTATATTAAATCCTCAAGTTCTACCACCTCCTGCCTGTCAGCCTCTCTCTGCGTTTGGGTCCTCCTTTCCTTGCTCCCTCGTCACAATCTGTTCAGTAGTAGCCTAAACAATGCATCTTTAATTTTAAGTTGAATTCGTGTGTGTGTGTGTGTGTGTGTGTGTGTGTGTGTGTGTGTGTGTGTGTGTGTGTGTGTGTGTGTGTGTGTGTGTGTGTGTGTGTGTGTGTGTGTGTGTGTGTGTGTGTGTGTGTGTGTGTGTGTGTGTGTGTGTGTGTGTGTGTGTGTGTGTGTGTGTGTGTGTGTGTGTGTGTGCTTTTTCATGACAGCGATGGTGCGGTCGGTTAACCTTCTATGTTGCATCTTCAAAAGTGACACTGAATTTGAAAAAGTATTTATTAGTAATACAGTGGAAATTAGTAGAAATGTGAATATTTGGTTAGCATGTTGATTTACGGTATGTGCCCCTAAATTTTCTGGTTGCGCCCCTAAAATTTTCAGTTGGGGGCCACTGTGCTCCTAGTGAAAAAAGTTAATCTGGAGCCCTGCAATGTAAGTTAATAGGGCAATTGTTCAGCTTGTTTTTTACCTTCACAAAAGTGCTCGTTTTGGCACTGACAGGCTCAGATTATCATTCTAAGTGTCTGACAACATTATGGAAAGGATTTCTAAAGAGGTCAACCTTTCTGTTAAAGAGTAAGAGCCTTTTTTAAAACATGAAAACGTCGTCTTTTGGTCATCTTTCCACTTTTCCAACCGTCACAACTCTAGTTTTGGTTGAAATAAACATATAGTTTACCGATTTACATGTGAAATTGGCTCTATACAAGCTGGTGTATCTGGTGGGTTTAGCGCTACCGACTTCAGAGCTGTCTCTGGTTAAACAGTTCTTAAAGCGGTTTTAAAAAGCTCTATCTCTGAAGGGATCCTTTCCATAATGTTGTCAAACACTTAAGATAATTTGAGCCTGTCAATGGCTGGACAATTGCCCTATTAACTTACATTTTAGCTTGTTTCGACGCTGCTGACTGCAGCGATCATGCTTAATACTGGACCAATGTCAAAGATTGTTGTTCCCATCAGTCAATTAGACAGAAACATAAAAAAATAGAGTCCAGGTTGAAAAAAACGGTAGTTACCCTTTAAAGAAAGGCAAACAACCCAGTTGTTTATCGCTGTGCCACGCTGGGGGGTGTCAGGCTTTAGCCTGGTCATGTACTTACGTTGATTCAGAATAGTGTCAAAAAAGGCAGGGATACTTGGGATCAATACTCACTACAGGTAAATCATTATCGCTGGTACCAGCAGTGAAATACTTATGTCAGTGAAAGTACACACCGCAGGGAAGAGGAGAGCTTTACAGAGAGTTTCCCGTGCATGGTAAAGGTGTCAGACTGACTATCTGCCGCTCACCGGCTGCAATCTGTCAAACATTCTTCTCTGAGCCCTGGGAGAGAGGCGATAGAGCGAGGGAAAGTAGAGAGAGACAACGAGGCTGAGAGAAGATAGAAGATCCTTTGATGGCTTCATCACTCTCAAATGGTCCCTTAATCACAGACAATGAAGCCATCATGGTGGAGGCACAGAGATAGACAGGAGAGATTCTTCACTTCTCTCTTTTGAGGCATTAGTCATTCTCCTTTTGCATCTCCATCATCCTGTGAACCCTCATTAAGTGATTCAGTCAGTGTAATGAAATATAAAGAACATGCAGCCAGTGGCCATGGTTAGAGCTGAATGAATGGCTAGTCATGGCCATGTAAATGCCACCTCTGAGTCTTCCTTCAGGCATGTCTGCTAGGAGACAATAAGGGCCACTTGCTCAGAGAGGCAGCCTGTTACATGGAGATATTTTGAATCAGAAGAAGTCTCTTTTAATGCTCTCTTCCAACCCTGAACAAATATTTTGTCATTGATTTAGGTTTTCTTTCATTCCCACAAGAGGTCTTCACAGGTGCAAAATGTTTGACTCAACAGAAAACATTGCCAAACCCTACTTGAATAAATACATTTAAAAAAAAGAGAGAGACCTGATCTGAAGGGGTCCCGGGTACAGCCAGATAATGTTTGTTTGCTGCAAAGACTAATTTACAGAATAAAAAGTATTGTTTTCACCTCCTGCACAAACAACAAAACTATATTCTGTAGGCAACTGCATCATAAATAGGCATAATGTATTAATAATTTCCAAACCAATTTAAAATAATCAAATTCCAAAAGTCGTTGTCATTTAACAACATACATTTTTAATATTGGTTACTGATTTCCTAGAATATTTTCTCTGAGAGAGAAATTGAATGCTTTAGCACAGCGGAGACTTTCTGCTGCAGGGCTGAAGATGGTGCCAATTACGGGGTGAACCCCCCTCACTAACGTCAGCAGTCAGCAGCAAAGATGCTCACAAGTCTCGGAGCTCGAGTCCAAGTCATGTTCCAAGTCTCTCGTGTTCCTGATGAGTGTGTTGTATCAGCTGCTCAGAACACTGCATAGCTATATATATATATATATATATATATATATATATATATATATATATATATATATATATATATATATAAGGAATTCAAAGCATGTAATATACTTTTATGATTCTTTTATATATAAAATTAGCACAAAAAGTAAGGAAATTTGTGTTTGGTAGATTATTTCTCTGTGGTAACAATGCTTTTTGGCAATGAATCTTATAGCGTTGGAAAGCCTGTTTAGTTCCCTTTCAAATGGTGCCCCATTTGTAAGGAACATGCATTTGTGGGATGAGCAGCAGCGCTGAGTATGTGGGTTGCGCCTGTTGTATATTGTAATTAAACTTAAGTCAAAGTTGTAAATCATCAGATACTTCACGCCCATGAAAAATTTGCCAAATCTTCTCTGCCAATGCCAAACAGGTTATTCTGCCATTGACTCGTTTGGTGGATTGGATGATTGAAGTTTGAAGAAACAAGACATATTGGCAATTTCACAATATATTCATTTCACAAACAGGAGCCTCAGTAGCGTGTGGAAGAACCATACACAGACACAACAGCCTAGCACCTCCTCCTCATGCTGGTCACCAGCCTGGTCACACACTGCTGTGGGATGGCATCCCATTCTTCAACCAGCATTCGTCGCAAATCAGCCAACGTGGTTGGGTTGGTCACTCTGGCACGAACAGCACGCCCAAGCTGATCCCACAAGTGTTCAATGGGGTTGAGATCAGGACTGCTGGTTGAAGAATGGGATGCCATTCCACAGCAGTGTGTGACCAGGCTGGTGACTACACCAGGAAGTGTAGACCAGTTCATAAACCATTGGCGCTGCCTGAAATCTTTAGCATAGAGGATCTTTGACGAAAGAAAATATATAAATAACATATATATATATATATATATATATATATATATATATATATATATATAAATAATTTGTGATTTGAATCCCCTCTCAAATTTAAAGCGAAACTCTCGCCAAAATGCAACCTAGGTTCTTTTTGTGAATGTACCCGAGTCAAACTTTCGTTTAAAAGCATATTTAGGACAGAAGCGCCACTTTTAAGATGTACCGTCTTTTTGTTTTTCGGTCAAATGGCCTTTTGAATGGGAGTGCTAGGGGCACTTTTATGCTAGCCTCAAAATAGCTATTTTTAAAACACTAAGAAGGCCTGACACAACATGAGACTTTGCTCCAAGTACCACCAGGAGCTCTACACCTTAACGAAAGCATTGACAACATTGGTTGTGTACCCAGAGTTTACTAAAAAAGGTTTTGAACAACTCACCGTAGCTCTTGTTGTTTCCGGCCGCTACCACCTCGGCAGTCAAAACGAGTCGATATCAAAACAAGTAGCCACAGATTTAGTATATCCATTGTGCACCGGTGTAGATCATGTGTAGAGTCCCTGGTTTCATGTTGTGTCGAGCCTTCTTAGTGTTTTAAAAATAGCTATTTTGAGGCTAGCATAAAAGTGCCCCTAGCACTCCCATTCAAAAGGCCATTTGACAGAAAAACGAAAATAAAACAAAAAAAAAAACATCTTAAAAGTGGCGCTTCCGTCCTAAATATGCTTTTAAATGAAAGTTTGACTCGGGTACATTCACAAAAAGATCCTAGGTTGCATTTTGACGAGAGTTACGCTTTAAAGGGTTCTTACTTGGCTCATGCTACATTCTTCTACCAAGTTTCGTGAACATCTGGCCAGGAGTTTTTCCTTAATCCTGCTGCGAACAAACCAACAAACTGACAGACCGAGAAGCATGACCTCCTTGCGGGGGGAATGAATGAAATTGTGTTAGGTTTTATTAAATATAAGATCAGTCCTGACTGACTCACTTACCTAAGCGTTATTAGCAGCCAGTATCAGTCTCGTATATATGGCTCTACATAGACAGCAGTGACCAACGGGGATCCGCAGAAGCAGAGCACATGTTGACTAACAGCTCACGTCTCCGAGGTCCCAATAATTGATTTCCCTGCTGTTACTTTCACACCTCCCTCAGAGATGTCAAATAAATGGCTCCAATCAGCTGACAAGTCACACTTAGAGAGCTAAAGTAAGAGTCAAAAACAAAAAAGCCTGTTATAAAATCACAGCAGAGGCTGTCACAAAACACTCGCTGTATGCCTGGAGAGAACAGAATAATGTCCTCAAAACAATGGGATCATGTCAGTCCTTTATAAAGCTGCCAGAGTCCTTAGAGCACTACAGTTAGATATGTACGCAACTATCTATTCATGAGTATTACTCAGTTTTACAATAGACGATGAAAAACATTTCAGACAATCCAAAACCAGTCCAAGAATAAGAGGAATAAGTCCAGTTGAGTGTAAATGTCACATAAACAAATGATAATGGCATGAAAATGGCCAGATTACCGTCCCACCAGTCATGTGGTGTGCAGAATGTGAGGGTGGTTCAGTACCAGCTTTCATTTGAAAAAACACAAGTAAATGGAGAAAACAGAACAATTTCCCATCTCACACTGCATTTAGAGACACCCAGCAAACATCAAGATGAACACTTGATACACTGACAAGATGAAAAGAATTACTTCCAGTGAAAAACTGACTGGAAGTAATAGAGGTAAGGGACTGTTTGTTATTTATTTAAGGGGCCACCGGAGGAGTTTTGGGCTCTTTAGTCAAAATAGACT
Organism: Zingel zingel; assembly: GCA_023566125.1. Taxonomy (NCBI): domain Eukaryota; kingdom Metazoa; phylum Chordata; class Actinopteri; order Perciformes; family Percidae; genus Zingel; species Zingel zingel. The sequence goes on from CM042315.1 coordinate 34,667,377, forward strand.
TGACCCTCCCCTCGCCAGTAATAATGTTTCTATGACCCTCCAAAATGATTTGGAAAAGAGGCCTGACCATCCCCAACAATGTATTGATGCCTTATGTACTGGTTTGCGCTTGGCTAAGCTGTACATATGCCTTTTGATTTTTTACAGCCGTGACATACATGAGTTAACCTCTGCTGTCTTACACATCACACTCCTCTGTTATGGTGTGGTGGCCATTTCAGTAGATTTACTCACTAACACATACATACTTCAAATACTAAGTTACTCATCTAGTAAACCAGTATTCACATGAAATAAAACAAAACATTGAGACCATTAAGCAAAGCACACCGGGTAACAAATTCAACATACAAACTGTTGGTATGGACTCGTCACTAGGCTTCCTCATTTTATATTTTAGCATATAGGTAAAGCTGCTGAAGCTGAAAATTATATTCCAAAACATATATCTTTATTTTTAAAGCAGATTTTAAATTACATTGTAACAATTTAACAATTCGCCCTCATGAAATCCAATTGCGGCATGGCTGTCTTGGAACGCAATAGACAAACGGTGGTGGAATGCCCCGACACTTAAATTCAACTAAAATGTAACAGTGAACAATCAGTGTTCAACCTACAGTCTGTTGAGATGCCTCTCCTAACGCAGAAATGAAGCACAATCACACCATAAAACGTTAAGTAAAAGATCTGTATTTTCCAATGACACGAAAAAAATAGTAATCCACAGCGATCAGTAGATCCACAAAAAGGGTCACCCGTTTCAGCTCCTCATGGGTCAGACCCATCTGGTAGCGAAGGAGGGTCGAGACTGAGAGCTACATGGAAAAATATGCACCAAACAAGCCACTTTGAAATTTTGTGTCAGGGTTTTGGTATTTTGTTCTGTTTTATTGTGGTAGTCTTGTTGTTATGTTCTGTTTTCCTGTTTTATTTTGTAGTCTGTCTTGTCTCCCTTGTCTTGTCTAGCTTCTTCCTGTCTTTGTTTGTTTCCCGCCTTTTTTGATTACTCTGCCCCACCCTGATTTGGTTCACCTGTTGTATCACTTGTCTTGTGTTAGTGCTCGTTACCTGGTGTATTTAGTTTCCCTCGGTTTCCCTTGTCTCTTGTTGGATTCTTGTATTCTGTTAGTGTGGTTGTACTTCTGTTAGTGTGTTTTTCTGTTAGAGATTTATTTAAATAAGGAAAACACTAAAGGCAACCCACGACACGAACCACACGAAACACAGAAAACACACTATTTGAACTGCATTTGGGTGCATTTACCCTTCTCTTCAACCTGACATTTTGCTGTTTTCATGAATACAAAAGTTGGGTAACCCCCCACCCCCCCATTTTTCAATGCTGTGAGCATTTACAACATTCAAAAATAAATCATCAGCAATATCAGACAGTCAGTCATCCTAGTCATTCTGGATACTCCATAAACCACACTTCCATCAGGTTTTACTGGGACAATTTCTTTGCCATAAAAAAACTATTTACAGCAAGTACAACCAATCATTGCTAAAAATATATTTAAGGGAGATGAGAAACATATGCCTTCTTGTTATGTGGGATGATCTGACCTTTCAATGTTATATTTGTAGTAGTATCACATTGCCAGACCTTCCGCCACAGTGCTGCAAAGGAAGGTCTGGCTTGTCCACACAGCATTCTGGGATTGGAGAAAAACGTGCTCTGGTTTATTTGCATTTCTTTAAACCAATCACAAACGTCTTGGGTGCCGCTAAGCGCCGGGAGGAGCAACGGTGCCTCTGCAAAATAGCCTCAGGAAGGAACTAGTTTTGGTGGAACATGTGTATGTTCAAAGGTTGTTTTAGTCGTGCAACAGAACACTCAGATTGGACAGATAGTCTAGATAGCTGTCTGGATTTACCCTGCAGAGATCTGAAGAGCAGTTAACCATAGTCCTCACAAATCCACCAGATGTTAGAACGCCAACACAATGAAAGCGGAAGTTGACGGACATCCGGCCGAAAATGAGGGACTTTCTGGTGACACCGAAACAATCCCGGAAGTATAACGTATATTATATATTTTTAGTGACAATGGAAAACATTACAGAGCTGAATGTTTGGCATTAAAAAATATGTTTCTGGCCTGTACAATTACATGGGAAACACTGCATCATACTTGTAACAAACTGTGTTACAGATTCAGGATCTTTGTGCTTTAACACTTTAATCCATTTTCTTCTCTGTGACTGTGTATCCACAGTTCAGACTTCTCTTTACATAATGGATGTCTTTTCTTTCCAAAGTACTCACGCTGACATTTTTGTCTCCATAAGGTATCTTATGAGAATGAAAAGAATGAAAAAAGGCGCGTGAGCAGACACAACATAAATCTCTAGTGGAGTGGCATTTGAAAGGAAAATGTGCCGAGATGTTTGGCTATGCTTCAATAAGCCCCAGAGCGACTAACCAGTGTCTTTATGTTGTACGAGCTGCTCCGCTGTCCCTCTGCTGCTCTGATTCCCTCTGTCAGCTGTCACACACACACACACACACACACACACACACACACACACCGACACACACACACACACAGCAGTAAGCTTTTATATTTGCAAGAATGGTTGCTTGAGTGAAAACCTGACGCTTGTCTCAGTCTATATCTTCAAAGATAAAATCCATGTCCTTCTTTCCTCATCCGTCTTCTACAGTCCAGACATCACACATATACTCTGTCTATGTTACAAACACAGAGTATGTGTGTGTGCAACCCTGTGTCTTATGCCGACCTTACACCAAGCAACTTTTCAAGTGATTCCACTGTCACAGACTATGTAATTTCCAATATCGGAATGAAATCCTGCTCCATCCTGTCAGTCTTTTTCCCCTCTTGATGTTGCGACAAAATCAAACGTGTTTTATATTATCTTAAGTTTTAAGTCTTGGTAGTGTAGTTAAATCAGGTGAACATTTTCTACAACCAATGGGTGCGCTCCCTCCAGCACCTAACAGGAAGCTGCAACAGTGTTGTAAATATGGTTGCTATGGCGCCGCGCTAAGCTAAACACTAAAGAGGGAAAGTTGCAGATTTTCAACACTTGTTGATTCATTCATCTGCATGTAGGGCAGAACAGAAAATCTGCAAACTTTACCTCAAGTTACCTAGCAGCAGCTAGCTAGCTTGGCAACATTTTTCAAAACAAATCTAGTTGTAGTATTGCAATGTGTGACCCTGCAAGATCTCCAGTCTTTACATATTATGACAGTCTTTAATGTTAGATGTGAGATGGTTGTCTTTAGATGTGAGCTGGTGTCAGACTGTAGTCTTTTCAAAGTCTGTATAAAGTCTTCTAGTGTATGGTAGGCATAAAATAACAGTTTCCTTACAACGCAACTGCATTCTCAGTTACATTTATTTATTAACGTATTTTCCACCGACTGCCGTACATTGTGAAACAGTCGCTGTTTTTTACACTTTAAACGTTAACATTGTGTATTAATACAAAACTACGTTTAGTTTTAGAAAAGAAATTGTTACACAATTTAAGTAATGTTACGAAGTTAAGCACGTTACATAAACAAATTGACTTTTGGTTTCACACAGGATAGGAACAGCGGTCTCCTGGTTGAAAGTCCTGTATTTGTTTGACTCATCAACCACCCCAACCTGCTCCGTATGCAGACTTCTGTGGAAATGTTTTTGTGATACAACAAAGACAGACGTGATCTGAAACAAAATGTTTCCCTCAAAGCTGTCAAAATTAACGCGTTAACGAGTTAATGCAAATTCCTTCTAACACCACAAGTTTTTTAATGCGCCATTAACGCACGCACATTCTGTGATTTGGGCAGCTGGCCGTACCGTAGTTTTGGAATTTAGGAAGCGATGCAGCAGAACAGCCTGTTCTCATGAACCATTCTTTCAAAAAGCTACAAAGAGTTGAGCACTGTAATTCGTAAGCATTCCACATTTTTTTTTCTGTATTCACCACATTGACGGCCGCTGTATAAGAACACGGCTGGCCACATAGGAAAGAGATTGGGGGTGATGGGTGGGTGTTAACATACAGGACTTTTAAGCCAGAGAGCGGAGTTCACTACCTGGGGAAAACTAAAGCCTTTCACCCAGGAAATGTGTGTTCCTTAGGAGTGTTTTAATCCAAACAATGATCATTTTCCTAATCTTAACTAGTCGTTTTGCTAACTAATCTTAACTTTCGTCACGGCAAAATACTCATTCTGTGGACTAACTTTAACCGCAATGTCCGCCAAAACGACCGGCAGCTCGCGGTGCTTTGTACCTGGCTCAAAGTCACCTATTTTCCGGTAACTGAACCACCAACTACTGTAGCTGGCGTCACAAAGCTCTGTAGCAGCTTAAACAACTAGCAACTGCCACTCAGCGTCAAGGAGCTCGTAGCCAGCCGTCGTCACGTGACCCGCCGGCGGTCTCCTAATTTCGTAGGATATCATACGGATATAAGTTCATGAGAATGTGTTGAGCAGTAACGTTGTACATCCATGCTTTGTGGATGGCTAGCAGAAACTGTAAAGTGCTCCGGTCTGATCTATAAAGAGACCCGCGGTGTGCTGAAGGAAGGAAGTGATCCGTGATGCCGTCACCTAACACCAAACACGGCATTAAGAAGACGGTGATCACGACGGATATAGTGTACGCTGCACCCTGTACGGCTGTACCCTGTACGGTTTCAGATTGTGATCCTGAATCACAAAATAAAGGCTCTTTTAAGAGCCACACACTTCATCTAAAGAGATACTTACTGTTTTGAGTAACAGACTTATTACTTATATTTTTAACTAAATCAATGATTGTTAAAAAGAAGCTCAAATAAACAAAGAAATAAAGCTCGTTGAGCAGAAATGAATAAGGAAAAGGGTCTTTTGAATGGCTAGTTGAGTTCCAAAGCCCTTCCTTGTCTTGTAATCGCTGCGCACTTAGCTAACGGTTGTGTGACACGTCACGACAAAGTGTTCATGGGAAATGTAGGATTAGTACTACAAGCGGTGTTGCCAGATATACATTACATTTCCAAGCCAAAGACACACAAAACGGCCCAAATTTCTTGCCGCAAAACAGACCAATCTGGAAACATTTCTGCAGCCTGCCAATTTAAACAGACCCTACGCTTTGCTTCATTCATATACGGCCAAATTGGTAAGTAACTTTAAAATGTTACCTGCCAAAGTTCATTTTTACCCGGATTTGGAGGGTTGGCGGGTGTCAATTTAAAGCTTTGGTACTAACGACTGGATACAACAACATAATTACCTATTTGATGTACTTCTTTATGTCATGAATGGGTTGTCAAATTGGTGAATTTGATTCACATTTTCTTTTGTTTGTCTGTCTGTTATTTGTAGTGTTTTTTTTTAACCAAAAGCTGTGTATGTTTTGTCAAAGTAGTGAGGATATTTGATTAATTTGCTCAAGTTTCCTTAAGTGTGTTGAGCTCTTACTGAATGTGCAAATTCATTAGACAAAAGTGCTGTAAGCTTCATATCTGGTAAAAAGGAAAACTGCTCAGTGTCATGTTGTATGCTGCAAGCCTCTCAATCCTGCATGCTTGGCTTGATGTACATTGTCCATTTGGTATGATACATTATTATCAATCCTTCCTCATGAGAGGCTTTCTAATGTACTGCAAGGAACCTTAGATGTAAAAGGGTCTTTGGTGTTTTTTGCCCCCAACAGCTCCTTCCAGGCAGCACTGCGACCGTTGACTTCAAGGCACCTAACTCTAACCTTAACCCTAACCGTAACCATAACCATTGCCTAATTGACTTCAAGGCACCTAACCCTAACTCTAACCATTGCCTAATCCTAGTGCCTTCCAGACAGCTAGCTAGACTATCTGTCCAATCTGAGTTTTCTGTTGCACAACTAAAACCTTTGAACGTACAAATGTTCCATCAAAACAAGTTCCTTCCGAGGGTGTTTTGCAGCAGCACCGTTATTGCATCTGCCGCCGAAGACGATTATGATTGGTTTAAAGAAATGCCAATAAACCAGAGCAAGATTTTCTCCCATCCCGGAATGCTGTGCCAGACCTTCGTCCACAGCGCTGTGGAGGAAGGTCTGGCAAAGCAAAACTATGTAAGAGAGAGATTCATATTTGTGCAGTTTGGGGAAGTTAAAGTTAAGTGATGAGCAGGTAGCCGAGAGGGCTGACGGATAGAGAGCAAAGAGAGAGAGGACAGAGGAGTTAAACCAAATGGGAAATCCAATAAAGTGCAAAGAAATCCAATGAAAGACAATGTGGTGGAGAGAAACAAGAGAAAGTGGAGGGTTTATGAGATAATTCACCCAGTGAATGTCACGTAAATACCAAGACGTCAGAATCCATCTAACTTTGATTGCACTGTGCTTTCAGAGCAGGCATTGTGTTCACAAACACACTTCACATATACAGCACTGGTGTGAAATATCAGTGGTGTGAGGGCAATCGGACCTCATTGAACTTATCTGGCCTAATCTTTCTTCCTTTGTTCCCTTCTCTCTGAGAAAGACGAAGAATCAGTTCAGACCCAGAGAACGAGAGCAGGGAAAAGAGGACAAGAGCTAATGATAAGGTGTTAAATTAAATGTCAGGTAAACTGCTTTAGGATCACACAAAACCACTATTTCCTGTAAATTACTGCTTGCATTATATACTGATTTACTTAAACTAATCTTTACTGACCATAATGAGAAACTGAGTCATCATAAAGTTGTACAGCCAGAAAATAGAAATAATAAAGCAAAAAGGAGGCGTTAAACATAATGTCAAAAATAATAGCAACAACCAGGACACAGTTCTTGTTATCTTTCTGCATTCACTGGCAGAGGATATGTACACCGTGGACGTTCGGGTTTGTCCATTAGGCATTGACTTTTTCAACCCTATCGGCAGACACAATGCAAATATTGGACAATTCTGGAGAACCTTTGGATTTGTTTTCAATTATGTGTTTAAATGTTCAATGGCAACATTTTAAAAATTCTTTCTTTTTCTGCACAAGCCTGCTACAGCAGGCTGTTCTCATGAGCTTTCGTACATATAGCTAGGCAAAAGTAATGCACTATAATTTGTATGTATTCCACGTAATTATGACTTTATGCACCCCGTTGATTGTGTTAACTGTTAAGAGCGCGAAGATCGGTATAGGGAGGAGATCGGGGTGGATTTCAAGGGCTTTTAAGCCGGGGAGCGGAGTTGGTGTCCAGGAAGAGGAAAAAACACAAGACTTTCACCCAGGAAACAAGTGTTTGTGTCCCAGGAGTACTTCGTAAGGGGACTGGTGTTTTAATCCAAACCACAATATTTTTTCTTATCATAACTAGTTATTTTGGTGGCTTAACTTATGTCATCGCTGCAGGACAGACACCTTTTGTTGTCTAAACTCAACTGCAACGGCCATAATTTTTGTATAAACTAAGGATAAGGAGATTTTGTAAATAGTATTTTTGACCCAGGATGTGCTGGAGGGAGTAAACATGACATATGCCCTGGGTAGAACTCAGGATCTCCCAGAAGGAGCAGGAGGACATCTGGGCTAGATTCGTGGCGGAGGTGGAAAGGGGGTGCTGCACAGTGGCGACCAGCAGTTCAGGCTGTCTGTCTCGTCTTTTTGTTTGTTTGAATTAGTTGTTTGTTGCGATAATTTACGGTAAAAACCATCATTAGATGCACTGTCTTACGGACCGTTATCATAAGCCACTATGAGTCGCGTATGGGAGCTGGTTTTAATAGTCGGGTTGATATTGTTTGTTATCAGCGTGGCAAGTGAACCGGCCAGCAACGCGGAGTCACATGTACACTACAACAGAGAATTTCTTCTACAACTGAGCGCCAATGCAGGCAATTGGAATCATACCCACGGAGATAACAATAACTTTCAATGACAAGGAATACAAGAGAAAACAAGGGAAGACGGGAGGAGTGCACCAAAGACTCAGGAAGAGGAAAACACAAGTTCCCCTCCCAACTATCAACATTCTTTCAAATGTCCAATCGATGAAAAGGAAAGCAGACGAGTTGCGAGCAAACACTCTTTACTTGCATGAATACAGGGAAGCCTGTGTCCTAGCCTTCTCTGAGACTTGGCTTAATGATACCGTGCCAGATTCTGAAGTTTGTCTGGACGGATTTAGTATTGTACACTTGGACCAATGCAGCAAGGCTACAGGCAAGGAACACGGAGGGGGCGTGTGCGTCATGATGAATGACAGATGGTGCAAAACAACTGTGGTAAGAAAAAGCTCTGCACTCCTGATATTGAACTTCTATCAGTTTCTATGCAACCCTTTATTTTTAATATCACCCAAAAATTGGATGAAATCTCACCAGATGCGCCCAAGTTTATAATGGGGGAATTTAATAACTGCACCCTCCAAAAAAAACTCTGTCTACATAGGTATGTCACCTGTCCAACACGAAAAAATACAATAATCAACTTATGCTACGCTCCATCCCCAAGGCATACACATGCAGTGCTAGGGCCTTCCTGGGTGGCTCAGATCACAACACAGTCCTTCTAAGACCCACCTACAAACAGGTTTTTGAAAAGGGTTAAGACTAGGGAAAAGCAGATCCAAGTGTGGGATGAGGACAGTGGAGAGGTTGAAAGGGTGCTTGGAGTGTACATCCTGGACCATCTTTGAGGACTCTTCAGCTGACTTGCACGAACAGACAGAGGCTATCTCGGGCTACATAGACTTTTGTGTGAGTGCGGTCATTCCAACTAAGACCGTAAAGGTGTACCCAAACAATAAACCGTGGGTGACTAAAGAATTAAAGGACATACTAAATGAGAAAAAGAGAGTCTTTGCCTCATGAAGCTTAGTTAGTTAGTACAAGAACAAGGTACAGAGTACCCTGGCTGTGGGGAATTCAAGGGCTGCATGGACTGGTATAAAGTTGATGGCCAACGCCCCCTTCAAGTCAGGGAAAAAAATGTACTTCATGGATGACACAGCATCCCTTGCTCTGGCCAATACCTTAAATGAACATTTTACCCGCTTTGAACACACTATCTGGGGTCCGCTTCACTTCAATTGGGACACCACAATGTAGTGTCTTGTCACCACTGCTATATATATTGTACACTGACTGTCGCAGTAGTTACCCTGGACGTCATATAATTAAATATGCAGATGATACTGCTGTGATTAGTTTACTGGAGCGAGATGAAACTGAACATGGTCCAGTGTTGCATGAATTAGCTGACTGGTGTGAAGCCTCCCAGTTGCATTTGAATACGTCCAAGACCAAAGAGCTGGTCTCTGATTTTAGACGTGGGGCTCCCTCACCCACTCTGACTCTGATAAGAGGAGAGGGGGATAGAGCTGGTGACGGAGTACAGATATCTCGGTCTTATCATTGACCATAAATTATCCTGGGATCAGTGTGCTGATGCCGTTTTTAAAAAGGGCCAACAACGCTTGTATTTTCTTAGGAAACTTAATTATTTTAATGTTGATAACAAAATTCTGACTCTTTTTACAAGTCCTTTATCGAGAGTATTCTCTCCTATTGTATTGTATTGTATTGTATTTTATGCTGGTATGGACATTAAAAAATCACCCATAGGAATAAATTGGGAAAGATTGTTAAAACCTGTGGAAAAATCATTTGTAAGCTACAGGTAGACCTGTACCAACTGTATCTGACCAGATTGGCACAGAAGGCATACAAGGTTTGCATGGATACAATCCATCCACTTTCAGTGGAATTCAAGCCGCTCCCTTCTGGTCGTAGATATAGATATCCTAACGTCACAACCAACCGAGCAAAAAAACTCATTCATTCCCATGGTGATAACCCAATTAAATAAGATGTGGGGAGTGGTAAGCCTGGAGGAGGAATATATGTGAAGTACTGTGCAGGAGTTTCATTTATTCATGATATTAGGCCTTTTAGGGAAGTGCAACATACATCTTTTTATTGTATTCTCTTTATTGATGTGTGTATGTTATGTGTTAGATAAATAGTGCTGTAGAGGTTTGGTAAATGTTTGTGTTGTGGATTATGTGTCAATATGTCTGTGCTGTACAACAAATTGCTTCTCGGGGACATTAAAGTTTTCTAAGTCTAAGTTGACCTTGCTTGGTCTGCTGCCTCCTCGTATCAGACCACATATCATTTGCTGATAAAAGATGGATGGATGGATGGATGGATGGATGAATGGATCGAAAATGTGATCGTACGGTTTTAAAATCTTGACTAAAAGAGTGTTTAACCATACTTCTACTACTAGCAATAGTTTGGAAACTGTCAGATTCTGTCAAGGAAAAAGAGATTTAAAAAAAAAAAAGTAAAAAAAAAAAACTGTCAGATTCTACAGCAATGGCACTAACGCACACACACACACACATTTCACACTTCATGAGGCTCTACTCATTTCACTGGCAAATATGATAAGCCCTCCTCTGTGGCCAGTCACAGCCTTACCTGAGTCACAGCATCACAGAGTGCAATCTTACCAGCAGATAGAGAAAAGAGGTGTCAGGTCCATCCAAGTGTGTCTCACTGACCCACATAGAATGCTAGAAAAGGAAAACCTGACTTGAACATGTTCCTTCATTAGGCGAGGGCTCAATACCTCGCTGTGATTTATGTGCACTGTCAATGCCAGAGACAGATACAGCACACTAACTCACACACACACACACTCTCTCTCTCTCTCTCTCTCTCTCTCTCTCTCTCACTCACTCACTCACTCACTCACTCACTCTCTCACACACACACGTAACGACATGTTATGTTGCATAAAACCCTCTTTGTCCTCTGTTTACCCTGCTGCCACTTAATAATTGGATGATTGGATGTCCACTAGGTCAGTCTGCATTCCCTCTAAACCAACACTCTGAGCAGGGGTGTAGTGCAATTTGTTTAAGTACCTTAACTATCAATGACATACGTGCACAGTTAAGTTGTGGCTTGTTTCGAGATTAGTCAACGACTTCTGACCATACGATCAAATGTTACACGGACCATGGATGTAGTAGGTTGTAATTAAGCTATATAGGCAAATAAACACAAGTAGTTTGTGTTTTGAATGATTTCATTTACATACTTATGCCGAGCAAATAAAGCCGCATTCGAAACATCCATGGACTGAGACAAATGAATTTAACTTACTGTCACTCAAAGGCTTCTGGGCAGCACATGGGAGGAGTTGGCCTTCAGGGCTTTCTGCTAGAAAGGTCTATTTGAACCCAAACCACAATCTTTTTCTAAACCTAACTAAGTAGTTCTGTTTCCTAAACCTAAGGAGATTTCTGGCAGAAAGGCCAGGCTAACTCCCAGCTACTGGCAGCTACCGGCAACTTCTAGGGTGGAATATTTTCATGCATGTTACTCAATGCATGAGTTGACGGCATGAACCAATCAACATACCTTAAATGCCAATGTCACATTCCATTTGTTTTGATTGCTCTGTTGCATGACATATTTAGTGATAATTGAATCTTTAGGCGCTTAAAATAAATGTATATGAATTTCAATATATATTCTCACATACTCTAAACTAGGGATGGGCAGTATGGAGAAAATCTGATAACACCATATTCTTGACCTAATACCTCGATATTGATATTGCGACGATATTGTAGGGTTAACAATTGGTGATTTCACAAAATATTTTCACAATTAGATTTTAGATAAGTAATTATTAAAAGTGTGAATATAATGACTAAGTGGTTAAAGACAAATTACAGAACAGCTAGAGCAGTCTGGTAAGTTCATAAAATGACATCGCTTTACTGTAATGCAGCCTTAAAAACCAGGAAAAGACAACACTTGCCATATACCGATATTACGATCAACCAAAATCTAAGGCAATATCTAGTCTCATATCACGATAGCGATATAATGTTGATATATTGCCCAGCCCTTGTCTAAACCTAACAGAATTTGGTGTTTTCACATGCCCACTGACAGGTTTATAACCACAAAGAAGAACTTAATTGGTTAGCTAGCCCAAAAGTTCCCGCAGGAATGCACACAATACAAAATTGCATGAATGATGACGTTTACTGCTTTTGTGAGGAACCTGCAGGTCATGTCTGCTCCAACACTTTAATATTTTCTGCCTTCAAAAGAAAATAGTTCCTAATATAACAAAAACAGTGGCAGTGTGTTCTGTGAAATATCCTGTGAGTAACTGCAAAATTCTTTCTGGAAAGAGCTGTTTGCGTTACATTTTCAAATCACCTTTTTAAATGCAATGAGCATTTTGTATTTGGGTGGCATTAGTCTCAGCACAGAATGTCTAAAGAAATCAGCAAATAAACTCCTCAGTTACAGCTAGATACCACCGTTAGTTTTTTTCGATTGCTAAACAACACTGGGCACAACTGAAGCAAAACTCTAACTCCAGTCTGCACTACCAACAGTCACCTGAAATAAACAGTTCAATTCTCCTGCAAAACTCATTCCAAGCAACACAACTCTTAACACACGTCTCAAAACAGTCTCAGTGCAGCCAAACACTATGAACAACTATTATGTTTGTGTAGGACTCAATAACCACACCGTGTAGCTCAGTTCATGTTGCGTTTAGTGAACTGCCGCAAACCTTACATTTACGACCCTTGCCGTAAATCACTGCTGTAAGCCTTAAAGGCACAGTCACTCGCAGTGCATAACATAACAGAGTCCAACAGGACACAATACTGAACATAACAACAACCCTCACTGAGATAACACACACTGTCACTCAGAACACACTAAGAGTAAATACACTAGCATCAAACACCAATACAGAAATTACAAACTTTCTCATCTTCACAGTTTGAACAATTGAAGTGACTTCACACTACTCAATAGTTTCGTTAAAGAAAATATATAGATTTGATGTAATATACCAATTTTTAAGTAAGGTAAACAAGAACTAATGAAAATCAGCAGTTTGCTTCAATATAGTATTTTGTCTCTACTGGAAAAAAAACTAAAGGTGCATAACAGTAACAAAGAATAGTGTGACTAATCTTGCCTCTCTCCAGCATCATGCAGAAAGTTTTCGTCTGCATCATCTCTAAATACAAATGAATGTTGTTTCACCTTTCACCTCCATTACTTTCTGAAAAACAGTAAGAACGCTGTTTTACTATAGTAAAGATATAGTGTTTTTCACATTTTCTTTATAACTGTGTATATAACCTCAGACATCTTACCTGGACATGTTGGATGGTATCTTTGCTCTTTTACCTGTTTCTCTCAAACAGTACAGTGTATAATTGTTTCATTCTTATTTGGTGTTTGTGTACAAAAAAAGGCTTTCCGAGCTTTCTTTATATAAATACCGTATATGTTCACTTACTAGTCTAAAACAAGACACCTACGTTGGCTTTCGGCTAAAATTGCCATCAGCAGTGTTTGATAGGCACCAGAAATGTATTCTGTTTTGAATGTGTGGTTAACAGTTTTGACAGCAGTGTGTTAGCATTTGAACAAAGTGCTGTAAATCCCCAGATGGGAGTGAGAATCTGTTGTAAATCCACAGTGTTGTTTTTAAAACTGTTTTCAAGCAATGAAAAACGAGCTAGAGTCTGGTCCACATGAACTGCTGCTGTGCAGACTGTAGTTAGTTTGTGGCTTCAGTTGTGCCCACTGTCGTTTAGCAATAGAAAGAAACTGTAAATATTAATGCTGTATTAGCAATCATTATTCATGGTTTGTCAGTTAACTCATTGGGTGTGAATATCATTTTAGCAATATTTCCTCCTGCATGTTACCAATAGAGAAAATTCATGCAGATTTGATAAATATTACACCAGTGTATTCTGGAGCTCACATCTGTTCATTCAGCTGTCTCTGTGCTGCCAACTGGGCTCAGCTTTCCAGCTAGCCAGCAAACCACAGGTGCCTCTTCGCTCAAAAACGAGAAAACTAGGCCGGTCGATGGCGTGCACACACACACATATACACATACACACACACACACACACACACACACACACACACACACACCCACACACACACACACACACACGCCTCTATGTCCGGCTGTTCAAGTCAAGTCAATCAGTAATTGCAAGCGCGTGTGTGTGTGCGTGCGTGTGTGTGCTAGCGAGAGTTAGAGAGTAACATACTGTTATTGTGTACTGTAAATATTTGGACAAATTGTATTTTGAGGCTTTGGGAACATTGTTCTTGAAACCTTCATGTCAATAAAGCATATATATATATATATATATATATATAGAGAGAGAGAGAGAGAGAGATGCACCGATTACAACTTTCTAGGCCGATTCCGATTTTCTTTGAGTTAGGCCAGCTGATACCGATTTTAGCCGATTCCGATTTCATTTTTTCTATCCACTTTACAGCACACACAAATATTTTTTTTTTTATCTTTTCTTTAATAGAAAATGTTACATTTTGCATAGAGCATAGAACATTTTTAAATAGATAATTGATCGCTATAAAATACAACTATATAAATTACTCCTGGTGTGGGAAATTCACACACATCTAAAGTGCATTGTTATGGAAGAACCATTTCCTTATTTTCACATCCAATATCCAACTAAAAAAATATGATATTTAGCAAACTAAACTTCTGTATGTATGAAAACAGGGACAACAGGTAATGGCAATAAAATAATATATAAATAACAAATAAAAATAAAATAAATATAGCCTTGCAGTATAAAGATATTTCTCAAAACACACACACACAGGCCTGTTTGAACATCAACAGTAACGTTATCTGAAAACAGCGTGTAGTTCCTTTTTTAGCAAGTTTGCTTCATGTGTCATTGTGCATAAATATGAACACTACCGTTGCTGTCAACAGGCTTATTTGCTAACGTTAGCTACCGGCGGTTACCTCGGAACAATCCAGCAAATAGACGGTACCCCAGATATTACTACGTTTTCAATGTTGGTTTTGAGCGTTATGCATCCCCACTAACCTGGAAAGCGTTTTAAACAGTAACATTAATACAGCGTATCGGAGGAATACAGCGTCTTTTTTTTTGTTTTTTGTTTTTTTGTTTACATTGTCTCCTACAGCGGCCAGCGGGGCATCAGAGGCAGAGCGTTCGCTAACGTTAGCTTCTTGTCACCTGGGGTCTGATAAACAGTAAATTCATCAAAGTCAGTGTGCCCAACGCTATTTTCCGATAAACTAAAGCTGTCATATTTCACGGGACTACGTCAGTGCGGTTTTCATGTTCCAGTTTTTCAGCCTCAGAGGGGAGAGAGAGTGAGAGCGGCTGACTGCTCGCCTGAGATCAGTAGAGCAGACAGCTCTGCAGAGCCGTGTATAATTACGACTTCATGACATTTCATAAACACCTGATTGAGCGGCAGTGCGCCACTGCTACATGCATACAGCGGAAACCCTGCATGTGCACGTGTGGTGCTGATGTTGCGCAATGTAAATCATGCGCCTCCCGAGTGAATTTGACCGGCATAAAATCGGCATATGTCAGACTGACCGGCAGGTCGCCGGTCATGGCCGATGACGTGAAAATCGGCCAATTCCGTTCACCAACCGGTCAATCGGTTCATCTCTAATATATATATATTTGCATTTTATTTCTGTGTTTTATTATTTGCTTAATGTTTAAAGGGTACGTTTTTATTTTTCAACCTGGACCCTATTTTCCTATGTTTTTGTGTCTAAGTGACTGATGGGAACAACAATCTTTGACATTGGTCCAGTAAGCAGTTTCTGTATCTTGGGGGGGTACAGTCATTTGACAGGCTATGGGGGGAGGGGCATTATGTGGTTGCAGTTGATGAGAAACATTGATGGTGTGATCGGTCATCAGGTCATGTAACTTTTTGCCAACATTCCAAACATTTCTATCAAAATCCAAAATGGCAGCATATGTGGAAAAAAAAACACTGGGCATGAGGTAAGTGTTATATTTTTTACGAATATTATATTTTAGAGTGATTTTGTTTTAGAAAATAGTTTTTTTAAGGAGAGTTTTGTATGTTCTTGTGGATATTTTTAAAATTACCTTTTCACAACAACTTTTATAATCCGGCATTGAATACCTGTATCCTGGGGGATACATTGCCAATATAAGGGTATGAAACAAGGCTGATCACTCACAGATATACCTGTTTTGAGCCCTGTTCTCTACGTATATTCAATAAGATAAAGGTGTGAAATATTGATTACTTTTTATTTTACTCTCAAATGTGTATTATTGATGAAATCGCCAGTGTACACGTTTTCAGGGAATTTCTGTCAGCAGTTTCTACAGTTCAAGAGGGAGAGTGGTGAAGTCTGTAGTTTTGCCATCTGATGTTTGTCAGATTTAGAGGGAACCAGTGAGGAAGTCAAGGAAGATAAGCCAAAACAGTTATGAAATGTTAAATTTCCATCCTACATGGGTAGGAGTGTAAGTTAAAAAATGAAGGTCATATCTTGAAAAAAAAACATGACCTTGTGTCATTTTAGTCTAGATACATTAAAAAGTGGTAATTAATCAATTTTCCATCATATTTATATATGCTTGCTCCTTTACAAGACCGCTGCAGTCGGCAGCGTAACAAACTGCATAATAAGTTATTGGGCAATTGTGCATCTTCGATTTGTGTCCACTAAAGTGTTTTTGCCACTCAGATTATTATTCTAAGTGTCTGATAACATTATGGAAAGGATCCTTACAGAGACAGACCTTTTTGTTAAAGTGCTCTTATTGTGCGTTTTGGCTTTTCCTCTTTCCTTTATTGTGTTATATATCTTTTTGTGCACATTATAGGTTTACAAAGTGAAAAAGCCCAAAGTCCCCCCCAAAGGCACTTACCATCTTACAGAGAAAACACTGTTCACAAACTGCTCCAAACAACTCAATTGTAGTCCAGCCTTTACTTCAGAGACAAACGTGGTCACTTTGTAACACATACTTTGCAACTGACAAGCTAGCAGTACGTACTGCGCATGTGCAACTCCCAACAAAGATGGTACAGAAGTGAGATGTCTCACTCTGTATCTAAAAGAGAGAGCTCAACACACAGGGTGAAAAGAAGAGCTGCAGCAATGTGCAGTACAACAAATATATGGTGTTTTCTGAAAATTAAACAACATAAACCTATTCTGGTTAGGGTGACCAGACGCCAATGTTGGATCTGTTTGTCTGTTTTTCATTTTGCAGTGTTACTGTGATATATATGTATGGCTATACATGGGTATCAATCACGTGATCTTTTTGTTGTGGCCGCCATCTTTAGGACCGTAGCGCCACCAACCGTCGATTCCACGCTATGATTCCAGGGGAAATGGCTAACGTTAACGTCAAAGAAACGGGCTCTGCTAACGTTACGCAGACGAAAATCGCTCATCTCTCTGATAAAGAGAGGCAACGCTATTCCAAGAAAGTTGATATTTTGGGTTTTGATCCGTATTTACTTCCGAATCAACTACTGACCCCGCTGAAATGTGCCGTTAACTTGCCAAACATGTCTTTTGGCGACATTTACATCCACCTCATCCACAATCCTTCTCCACACACCGGGGAGTCCCTCAAAGCATACAAGAGCACTGAAGCTTATATGTATTTTAAATCAGGATGGGTGAATGATCCTCGAGTTCATCGTCTGGAGATGAAGAAACTGTTCTTATTTACAGGAAAGGTAAGATATGTGTTTACTTAACTTTACTATGCTACTAACTTGCTACGTGGTGCTAGGTGGCAAAACTAGCTAGCTAGCTAGGTCAATGCTAGGATAATAATTAACAATTGCCAATGGTATTTCGTTTTTTAAATCTTATGTTTGTTAGCGAAAACATAATGTAGAAAACAGCTAGGAGTCTTAGATAATGTTATATATGATGAACTTAAACATCATGGGTTAATCTGGCTATATTGTTAAATTTATAATTCTCAATTTGTGTTTCAAACTTAAGGTGAAGCATTCACAAAACCTTTCTGTGACCCCAACACATCCCTGGATCACAGTCCAAGAGGACGGGACAGTACTTATGGCTCATTGCACCTGTAAGGCAGGCCTAGGAGAGGTCTGCGCTCATGCAGCAGCTCTTCTGTACTCTGTGTTGGCTACTGCTGATATTAAAAACGGGCAGGGTTGCACCGAGAAGCCCTGTGCTTGGGCTCAGACAAGTATGAGCTCTGTCAGAGGGGTACCATATGAAGAGATCTGCAACATCAACTTCTCTCATAAACAAGAGCCATGTTCAAGCCATCAAGATCAAGGTCCTGGTTGTCCTGATATCAGACATCAGGCATTCTTTGAGGCGCTTCATAATAGTGAATTGCAGGAGTCCAAACCAAAGAAGAGTGCCATCCTCTCTGTCATTGAGGGCCACTCCCACAGGTAAGATACTCTACTCCAGAGAGAGACTGAAAAGCCCTTTTGTGGCTTGCACATAAGACTTTACAACTCATCTTAGTTATGACAGGGGGGAAACAAAGAAACGGGCTAATTATAATGAGTAATTACTACAGGACTAGAATATTTAACTGCACATTTGTTCTTTGGTAACTTTGAATAGTCTGGAGTCTGGACACTATATATGGTCACTTAAAATGTCTTGTTTCTGTTTCGCTCTCTCTCACAGGTACATCCCAAAGGTGATTCAACTGGACTTGCCAACTCCTCTTTCCACATTGTACTCAAGCACCTGGCTGGAGATGAACTTTCCCTTGCTGCTGGTTGAGAGTACCAAGGTCTTTCATGATCTACATCTAACGAAGCAACAGGTAAACAATATAAACATTCTCCTTTTAGTTTGCCACAGGCCTACTTCAATTCTATTGTAATGTAATATTCATAATGATCAGGCTGTGTATTGGTACAACTCTTAATATTTCCATCAGTTAAGATAAAATAAATGATAAGCCTTTCCATTTTGAAAGTTCTTCCTATGGATGATTTTCTTGAACATAATCAGTTTTAGTCAATCTATACACTTCAGTTGTAGGTTAATCTCTAAATAGTCATGTGTCACTAACTTGTTCCCCAGTGTTTGATAGTTGAGGAGGAGACCAGGGAGCAAAGTAAATCTAGAGTATGGTTTGATCAGAGAGCAGGAAGAGTCACAGCGTCGGTTTTCAGTGAGGCAGCCAGAGCAGGCACACCTGCATCCTTGATCAAAAGAATTTGCTATCCCCGTGCTTCTCGGTTCTCCACTGAGGCAACAAGGTACATCGATAACAGAATAGGAGAGCTATGCATAGGCCTACTGTGCTAGACAACCATGCATAAAGCAAGATTAATTTGTCTAGTTTGTTCTAAGGCTTGTATACAATAGTGCTTGCAAGTTTGTGAAGCCTTTTATAAGCCAGTAAATCAATGCTTTTTTTTTTTTTTTTTAAATATTCACAAACATGATCTGAATTTGAAGTCACACAAAGAGGAAAAACACTGTCAAGAGAGCTTTCATCACGAAGTGGCAAATATGTGCGCCTCGACTTTTACATTTACACTTTTACATGTTTGCAGCTGTCATGTTCATGTACACATAAATCTACACATTTGTGAATATTTTTTTCTGTGACTTCACATTTAGAAAACAGGTGTGTAAACATTTCAAGTTACAAGTACAGATTTATTGTTCTGTAAGTTCTCACATCGTATTCTACAAGCTCTCACATTTTGCACCATATTTACCTGCATGCTTACATTCCAATCTTTGTCAGATGGGGTCAAAAACATGAGGACAGAGCAAGGGAAAGCTATGTTGCTATGATGCAAGACCTGCCATGGAGATGGTATTTTAGAGATAAAATGCCCCTTCAAAACCAGGAACTGCTCCCTCACTGAAAGCTGCAAGGATTCCTCATTCTGTCTTGGCATAGGAGAGGATGGGGTCATGGCACTGAGACATAACCACAAGTACATGTATCAAGTGCAGGCACAAATACACATTGCAGAGGTGAGTTACTGTGACTTCATGGTGTGGACACCACAGGAAGTTTTCACCCAGCGAATTCCATATGATCCTGTCTTCTTCCACGATGCTTACGGCAAAGTGGTAAATTTCATCAAGACTGGAGTGCTACCTGAGCTGCTGGGGAAATGTTATACAGCACCACGCCTTACTCCCATATACACCACAGCCACAAAACAGCCACCTGAAGTGGGATGCTACTGCGGTCAACCTGCAGGCACAGATGTCATCATTTGCACATCTGGAAACTGTAGGAGAAAGCACTTTCACAAGACCTGCCTTAAGCTGACCAGGGTGCCTAAGACATGGAAATGTGTGGAGTGTAGAAAACAAGTTTAGTATTACCAGTCTGTGACAGGGGAGCTGACAGACCTAATGATAGTCTTGTATAAAGTACTTGAAAGCAATACTTGAGTAAAAGTAGTATCTGGTTCCTGCACAACCTGTTTTTGCACACCCTAATTACAATATCTCTGTCATGCCCCACTGTATTTTTGCTCAGATGCACATCCGCACCTGCCCTTTGCACCACTCACGTACTGTTCTTAACACCGATTGATATTTTTTACTCTTATGTATATTGTATAATTCTGTCACACTTGCACTATCTGTATATTGACAAGTGTGTCATTTCAGGTTTAGTGTGTTATCTCTGATCTACATCAGTAACTACACCAGAAACTGCACTAACTGTATATTTGGCTCTTCACTACGTTTTAGCTTCTTACATACTGTCTATCTATGCTTATTACGTTAAATTGTAACAGTTCTAATTCACTGACTAGTTCACATTTTGCAATATCTGTATTTTGACCTTTTAAGCGGTGATACAGACTGTCTATTAATGTATACTGCGTTATGTCCTTATCACTTTCGCATATCCTTCGGCTTACTCACACCCACTTTTATGTAGCCTATTGTATTTTGTATTCCTGTATTGTATTGAATGTGAAACTGTATGTTGTCTCGCACGCGGTCACCGTTGCAAATGAGAACCTGTTCTCAACGGCCTACCTGGTTAAATAAACGTTAAATTAAAAATATCTTACCAGAAAATGACTTGGTAGAAGTTAGTTTCCTTTTAGAATATTACTTAAAGTAAGTCTTAAAGTGTCTTATTTACTGTAATTTACTGTACTTAAGTATCAAAAGTAATTTTCTGATATTAAATGTACTTAAGTATTAGAAGTGTATATGTACATATATAGAAGAAAAAAAATTGTGTGTGAAAATTCTACTTAAGTACAGTAGTGGAGTATTTGTATTTTGTTACATTACAACACTGCCTAATGGAATGTGATGGAAAATGAATACATTGCACATGTATTATTATTGCAATGTGACCATGTACTATAAACATCACTTAAGTGTTGTAATTGAATAAGAATTTTTATTTCCAAAGTAATTTCAGCCAATATCAATATACACACACATTTGTGATATTCTACTTGTTTTAGAAACAAGTAAACAAGACAAACACAAAACAATGTTACACACTCATAACTAACAGCCTTGTATAAAAAAAAACAAAGATTCAAATATATATATTACATTTGTACACAATTGTTTAACATTGTGACACTTAGGAAAACAATGTTACTGACACCCATGCTATTGCGAGGGCACAACAGATTGGCAAATGTTGCACAGAGCACAGCACACTCTGACCATCTTGTCAAAAGATGTAAGCTCTCCTGGAGTTGCAGTCAGACAGAGAGAAATGGGTATTGTGCTTTGTAAAATTGTGTACTTATTCCTCACAAGACCAATCACTCGTTCAACATGAATTCGAACAGCTGCTAGCCCCCTTGGATACTCAAGTTCACTTGGATGCAGTTGCTTTTTCCCTCTAGTGAAGGCAGGTATTTTGAGATGAGCACTGTACAATCCCACAGCATCTCCTACTGTGAACCCTCGATCTGCTAGGACCAAATCACCAGGTAGCCACAGTTCTCTGTAATGTGCCTGTCACTTGCCCGCCCTCCCCAGCCACGAGACACAAACGATATGACTCCCTGTGGAGTTATTGATATCAAGTACTTGGCAGTATTGTGGTGCTTATATTGTGAGTATGTTTGTGCTCGGGCTCTCAAATTTTTAGGTCTCTCAATGAAAATTTCAAAGCAGTCTATTATGGATGTACAATTTCTGTAACTACCATTTTTGAAACACATGGGTAAACTAATTTGAATCTGTTCCTTACAGGGCCACAGTATGAATCTAAACAACCTATCATGCAAGACATTTAATGTACTGTTAAAAATTCGGCCCGCAGTAGGCTTTGACACATGAAATATATATGAAAAGAAGTGCAGGGGTAAATTCAGTCTCATTCTCATTAGAGTCATTAAAAAGCTTTGAAAGGGATTCAATCCAGGTCCCACCTTGAGAAACGCTGACACAAAAGTGAAGACAACCATCAGCTTGGCAAAGGATGGAAGGCCAGTTAAGTCCTGCACCATGTCATCATTGTCCTTGAAGGTTTCCTGGGTGAAGGATAACTTGCTAACCTTTTCCCTGAGCTGATAAACCTCTGATCTCAGTGCAGTACACTCTTCTGTCAGTCTCCTCACAGTTTCTTGGCAGGCTTCATTGGAGCATGGTACACTGGTGGTTCACATCTGGTGTAGCCAGTTCACTGATCAAAGAGGAAGGTTACAGCAGACGCAACGCGAACGAACACTTCAGGTAACGTGCCTGGTGTAGCCTCCCTGTAACTTTAGCTCTACCAGAAATAAGTAACGTTACTTGACCGAAAATTAAATAATGCAATATAGATGAGCAAAGATGAAATAATTTTGACTGATCTTACTTTGTGAATCACTGTCATCATCAACATTGTTGTGTGGCATGTCATCTTATCTTATCGTAGGGTTGCTAACATAGCTAGCTAGCTAGCTAACGTCAGTTAAGGAGTTAACTTACCCGAAATAAAGTGTTCATTGCACAGTCTGGAGTGTTCTGTGGGAGTCCACTGATCCCTTTTAATGGCAGCTAACCACTTATGTCTCCTTTCAGTGTTTTTAGGAACATTATAAAACGTATGTCCCGTTTTTTTTTTACTTGCTGTTATCACAGCCAACGGCACAGCGGATAGAAGGCATATTTACTGTTTACTTCCGGTCCCTGGGCGGTCCTAAAGATGGCGCCGCCTTTAATGTGTGACGTCACAGGATACCCATTTATAATTATCGTTTTAGGCTAATGTAATAGCCAATGTCAGCAGCAGGGTTACCCCTGAGTGTAGCCCTATGGTTGGTTTATGCCTTAAAATAATGGCCAGGATTTCCGGGAAAAGGTACGATATGTGTCTCCATTTCAAACATCACTACAGGTCGACTATTTTTAGCAGCAGAGGTTGATTGTGAGAAAGAGGGCGACAACACTGTCGTGGTTAGCTCGCCGAAACTCTAGCTATAGCTAATGTCTGCTAGCATATAGGCTAACTATAGCCAGTTAGCTTTGTGTGTAACATAATAAAAACCCACCCATCTCGTAGGAGCGAAGCTTGATATTTTATTCAATAACATTATGGTACAAAAGGAGCACTAATGCCACAGATCTTATGTTTACAACATCGGCGTAGCTTTAGCTAGCAGTCTAAACTTGTCTCGAGTCCGGACCTTTAACTATCTACGGTCCGGACTCGAGTACTACAGCCCTGACAGGTAGATATCACTTAGCTGAACAACTGAACAAGCTGAAACTTTTCTGATTGATACAATGGGAGCCTGACTCTTGCATATGACCCCAATCTACCCTTCTTATGGCTTGAAGCCATAACCTCCGCCGGTTTTTGGCAAAAGCATGCTTCCCCCTAGGTATGTTAAACATCAGGCACCCATCACTGGCTCTGTTTGTGCAATTAACCACGCAACAACTCCTTGGCATTTTGACTTGCGCTATGCTGCTACTACTACTAGCTACACGAAGCACATCTTCTTTCTGCCCCTGGTTGTGTGCGCAAGCAGTGATGACGTTGTCGAGAAATCCATGTATTATTTCTTAGATATGTAGGCTACATACCAAGAAAATTCATAAATATTAACCAAGATACCCCATTATGTTGTGAGCAGTAGGCCCATGTGTGCTGTTGGCAAAATTGTGTCTAATCTGTCTATGTCTATCTGACCTGGGCTGGCACATGTAATAAGAGTGTGCGTGCACTTGCACTACGGTCACGCACAAAGTGTCCCGTTTTTAGTTCCGGGAAATCTGGTCACCCTAATTGTGGTACAACCTCTAAATACAATTATGAACCTGAAAATGAGTATAATATGAGCACTTTAAAGAGTAAGATAATTTTTTTTGCAGCATAATAACATTCCTGTAATCGCTTTTGCCAAACCCATCAGACTCCATTTAAATAATCAGTAATTTTATCATTGTTAAATACACTTTATTCAAAGTTGACAGAAAATAAAACTATCAAAACCCGTCTTGATTCGTCTCTCCACTGTTCCAACAATCACCACTCTGGTTGAAATAAACTCATAGTTCACCCATTATGTGGAAATATGCTGGCTCTATACACGCTAAAAGTATTGTTTATTTAAATGGAGTCTGGTGAGTTTGACGATAGTGATTACAGGAATGTTATTATGCTACAAAAAAAGGATCTTACTTACTTACTTAAAAGGAGCTGTTTTTGGTTAAACAAAATTGATTTTTTTCGTATATTGCCTTGAATCTTCCTCAGAAATCTTTAACAGGATGTCCCTTCACTGTATATAGTTCTGAAGTGGAAGAAGTCATTGTTTCTCAAAGTATTTTTCTTGCCTGCAAATTAGGATTTGAAACTCTTCATTTAATGAAATCTTCAATGTTCCTGAAAGCAACGTTTCTTGGATAATTTATGATAGTTATGTGCTTATAGGTTATTATGTTATGCTATGACCATCAGTTTTAATTATTGCAAATGAATTAAGGAACCCATTTCCAGGGTGCGTTTTTAACATCTGGCCAGGGAACAACGGCTAAAACATCGCCTCTTGGGCTAACTCTGTCTCATTTAAAGGTTTTTTCTCTTCTCTCAGTTTTAGCATAGCAGTTGGCTCTAAATACCACAATACCCGTGACCCTCACTCGCAGTTTCTATGGAGAAGAAGCCAGACAGAGGTGTGAATCAGAGCCTATTCAAGACATTCAGTTGTTGGAGTTGGAACCAAAACACCAGTTAGTCCAAAGTTGACTCAGAATCCAAAAGAAAATTAATTAAACTACCAGGTGTTTCATCAGATTTCAAAAATTAAAAGCACAAGCTTTAAATCCAACTCTTCGTAGCTGTGCACAGGACTGATTTTTAGGCCCTGTGATTGGTTGTTTCTTAACAAAATGCAACTTACTTGGGAGTTGTACTTGACTTTTTTCCTTAAAGGAAAGAACGATTTCTTACAACTTGTGATATTTTTTTTCACAGCTCGGGCCATTGGTTATTTTAGTTATTACACTGTATTCGCCAAACTAAGATATGGGAAGAAATACAGTAGGTCCATTGGGGCAAGAAAATGATCAGTCAGACACTGAGAGCTGTTGAAAACCAGTTTAACCAGATTTTCTAAACCACTTTATTTGGAGGTAAAACTGAAAATGGAACCCACATGAAATGTCACTAATAATCCCTCAATGTACAGGAAAAGGGTGTGAACACAGCTACTGTAAATAGGCTACAGTATGTCCAAAATGAAAACAGGAAGTGGGTCTGTTAACTGCAAGGGGATAAGCCTCTCTCCACAACGCATACCTCCCAAGGGGGTCTCCTCACAACCCGAACCTCCTATGGCGCCATTTTGATGCTAATAAGCACTCACCCCCCGTTAGCATTCCATTGACTGCCATTCATTTTGACGTCACTTTGACAGCGAATAACTTTACATCTGAAGCGTTTAAAGACTCTATTTGTCCATTGTTTATTTCTAAAGAAACACGACAATGTATAAAAGGCTCCATTACCTTGTATCTCACGTTATAGCTCAGTAGCAGACGTTTTTGTAAAAATAGGCTAACGATTGTGTCATAACCACGCGACTTACTGTCGCATACTAGAGGAATTACCGTATAGTACAGGAGAAGCTCGCAGGCAGTTTCGACTTACATTAGCTGTTTAATTTTAATTACTAATGTTAACTATCATTTTAGTGATCAATAATTAGCCTGTGTCCATGTTATCTCCTTACATATACCTACGCTCTCCGTCTCTGCTAGATTGGGAATGATTAAAGGCCGTTTCACATTGTACGCAGCATGCGCTGCGCTCGCCGCTAGGTTATCCTATTCCCAACTATATTTGTTGTGCTCGCCGCCGGGCTCAGCGCAAATTTACGTCATACATGCGCCAATATTTGAATGCACGTCATGTCTGCATCCAGTGTTAACATCAGACGTGCAGTAGCCTACATGCGACATTGTGTAGGATACACAGCGATTTCAGTAGTGATTTGGTGGCGAAGATGTTTCTGTCATTGAACCAAAAGAAAGCCTTGGCAGTTGCCCTGGTTGTGAGGAGAAGACTGAGGAAGGCACCGCAGCAGCAGCAAGAAGGGTGTACGAGACCCTCAGGTCCAGAGAGCAGTTGGGGGAATACTGGCTGGTGAAGGAGCTCCGCTGTCACTGTGACAGGTTCCAGGGGTACTTTCGGCTCAACAGGGAGCAATTTGAGAGTCTGCTGATGAGAGTCGGGACTACGATTTCCCGGATGCGAACAACATTCAGAAAGCCCATTTCTACAACGGAGCGTCTGGCTGTTTGTCTCTCCCTGATGTGTGGCTCCAGACAAGACAGTATGGAAAAGTACTTCCAAGTCTGCCCACGCACCACTTTTTTGTCTCCTCTCCTTTATGTACCTGTTCCTTAGGTTCTTCCACCCTTTCTTACACTCCTCCTCTAAATAGATGAAGACGTGTGGATTATTTTCATTTCTGAATAAAATGTTGCATTTCAACACTATGTGTCATTGCATGTTTATATAGGCTACTTAAGTAAGAGGTCTGCCGTCATTGCAGTTGGGTATAATAAACCTAAGATATGAGCCTACATTCATACATGCATCATTAATTCTCTGGAAAACACTGTGTTTAATGCATATGTGCAATTTATTCCTCCAAAATTGGAGCTTACACACTTGGAAATGGTTAGTTATTCAGTGTAAAGGCCATATACCTACCTATATACCTATATGTGAACTTCAATGAAAATTAACATGACTTGTGTCAATCAGTCCAAACATATTTTACATCATATAAACATACAAATATAATATTATTATTGTGTAACAACAGAGTGTAAATTGTAATTTCCCCATTGGGGATCAATAAAGAGTATACATTATATATATTTTTAATAAAAAATACAAATATATCCTACAAATACCTGTATGGAGCTGTATAATTAACTTGGTATTTGGTTTTCGCAGCTCACAACAGTAGCTTTGTCACATGTAACTTTGTCACATGTGACAAAGTTACACATTATTGTCATCTTTGATCTCCCTTTCATGTACATTGTTCATTAGACTATACTTCCAGAGTGAACTGTTAAATATGGACAACAACACAAAGCAGATTCATTATCTTGGTATAAACAATGGCGTAAAGACTTGTCAGTTTGATTCATTGGTATACTTGCTTTGGACACAAACAAAAGATTTCCAGCAAGATACACGATTTTTCAGGTCAGTCACTATGCGGTGCAGTTTACACCAATTGTTTTAAGAAATGCACTCACTGTTGTGCAAATGCAAATTATGATTTGACAAATGCACCAAAGTAACTGAGAAAAAAAAACATAGGGTTGTATTTCAGTGGAGACATATGTTGATTTCACATAGCTAAAACAAACCTGAATGATTTAAATTAAGAGGCTACAATAACCTACACAGCTGGCATGCCTAGTATGGTGAAATATGCTTCCACGGCATAGTTTTGCATCCGAGGTCTCTGTACGACCTTGAACTTGTGTCGTAGACTATACAGCTCTGGGAGATCACTGACGGCCAAAATCAACCTCTCGTCCATGTTCCGTTTGTGGATCCACGTGTATTCTGTGTTTTTGTTGTTGTTTTTCAGGCACGTCACAGCGCACTGCGGCCGCTCTTGTGCGTGCCGCGGTCAAAGTTGAACCATGTTGAACTTTGTGCGCGCAAGCCATTGACAATAATGGGATTCATGCTGCCGTTTTCGCGTACAATGTGATTGGCCCTTGAGATTTCTCTTGGCACAGCTACTAGAAGACTTACAACTTTCAGACAGGTTGCTCACGTCACATCTACCTTGTCTCTCTCAGTTGGAGGCTGCTCAGTAACGCTCTGCGCTCACCGGGAAAGTGCTTCTAATGGCCTTCACTGGTCTCCGTCCAGAGCAACGGGATCTGTTGGTCCATTCTTATATACTGTCTATGGATACCTCCTATGGTGCCATTTCTGATGCTAACAAGCACTCACCCGCCGTTAGCATTCCATTGACTGCCATTCATTTTGACGTCACTTTGACAGCAAATAACTTTACATCTGAAGCGTTTAAAGTGACCATATTATGAAAAAATCACTTTCTGGGATTTGGGGTGTTATTTTGTGTCTCTGGTGCTTCCACACGCATACAAACTTTGAAAAATAACCATCCATGCTGTTTTGAGTGAGATAGGGGTTTCTGAGTCTGTCCTGCCTTCAGTCTCCGGGTGAGCTGGTCAAAATCTGCATGGCTTTCTACGTCACTAGCAGAGACGGGCTAACCATTAGCATGCTAGCGCTAGCATGCTAGATCTTTCTCAATGGCAAAAACACTGCTACAACACACACAAATTCACCCTAATCGACAAAATAAGTTGTATAAAACAACTTACATGTCCCTGTTCTGCAGGTATTCCACACAAAGTTGGAAGTGCGCCATCATTTAGAAGAAGTCTCCCAGCTAATCCTGCCTTGTACAGGCCGAAGTTGCAGAAACAGCTAGCTAGCTCATGTAGTCCTTACCTAGCTACTGCGCATGTGCGACTGACAACAAAGATGTTACAGCAGTGAGAGGTCTCACTCTGTAGCTAAAACAGAGACCTGAAACAGGATGAAAAGAGGAGCTGCAGCAATGTGCAGTACAACAAAAATATGGTGTTTTTTGAAAATATAACCATGTAAACCTATTCTGGTACAACCTCATAATATAATTATGAACCTGAAAATGAGCATAATATCGCCACTTTAAAGACTTTATTTGTCCATTGTATTTTCCAACAGTGTATAAAAGGCTCCATTACCTTGTATCTCTATAGTACAGGAGAAGCTTGCAGGCAGTTTTGACTTACTTTAGCTGTTTAAGTTTAATTACTAATGTTAACTACCATTTTAGTGATCAATAATTAGCCTGTGTCTATGTTATCTCCTTACATATACCTACACTCTCCGTCTCTCCAAGATTGGGAATGATTGAGATTTCTCTTGGCACAGCTACCAGAAGACTTACAACTTTCAGACAGGTTGCTCACGTCACATCTACGTCTTCAAGCTCAGTTGGAGGCTGCACAGTAACGCTCAGCCCTCACCGGAAAAGTGCTTCTAATAGAGCTCAACAGTCCCTCTGATAGACCTTGGGTTCCGGAAGTAAATTTCCCATTCATTTCTCCCGTCTGGAAAAATATGTGTATAAAGAGTTTGACCATGCCATAGGCTAACCAGATGGTACATGACTCATAAGCATACAACGTATCATTTCGAGTAAAAAAATCCCAAAAAAGTCAAAGGTACAAGACTGTGTACATATCGTCATTTCACAGCGAAGGAACTACTCATCCCATAAACCTCCGCGCACCACTGAATAAAGGAAGCTACGTTAGTTTAGCTAACAGCTAATTCGGCTAACCGCTAGCTGAGACAGCATGTAATAACTTTAAAAGACCCTCAAATTAAAACCTGAAAATAACCGTTAACATATACAGTGAGGAAAATAAGTATTTGAACACCCTGCTATTTTGCAGGTTCTCCCACTTGGAAATCGTGGAGGGGTCTGAAATTGTCATCGTAGGTGCATGTCCACTGTGAGAGACATAATCTAAAAAAAAAAATCCAGAAATCACAATGTATGATTTTTTAACTATTTATTTGTATGATACAGCTGCAAATAAGTATTTGAACACCTGAGAAAATCATTATTAATATTTGGTACAGTAGCCTTTGTTTGCAATTACAGAGGTCAAACGTTTCCTGTAGTTTTTCACCAGGTTTGCACACACTGTAGGAGGGAGTTTGGCCCACTCCTCCACACAGATCTTCTCTAGATCAGTCAGGTTTCTGGGCTGTCGCTGAGAAACACGGAGTTTGAGCTCCCTCCAAAGATTCTCTATTGGGTTTAGGTCTGGAGACTGGCTAGGCCACGCCAGAACCTTGATATGCTTCTTACAGAGCCACTCCTTGGTTATCCTGGCTGTGTGCTTCGGGTCATTGTCATGTTGGAAGACCCAGCCTCGACCCATCTTCAATGCTCTAACTGAGGGAAGGAGGTTGTTCCCCAAAATCTCGCAATACATGGCCCCGGTCATCCTCTCCTTAATACAGTGCAGTCGCCCTGTCCCATGTGCAGAAAAACACCCCCAAAGCATGATGCTACCACCCCCATGCTTCACAGTAGGGATGGTGTTCTTGGGATGGTACTCATCATTCTTCTGGAATTATGACCAAAAAGTTCTATTTTGGTCTCATCTGACCACATGACTTTCTCCCATGACTCCTCTGGATCATCCAAATGGTCATTGGCAAACTTAAGACGGGCCTTGACATGTGCTGGTTTAAGCAGGGGAACCTTCTGTGCCATGCATGATTTCAAACCATGACGTCTTAGTGTATTACCAACAGTAACCTTGGAAACGGTGGTCCCAGCTCTTTTCAGGTCATTGACCAGCTCCTCCCGTGTAGTCCTGGGCTGATTTCTCACCTTTCTTAGGATCATTGAGACCCCACGAGGTGAGATCTTGCATGGAGCCCCAGTCCGAGGGAGATTGACAGTCATGTTTAGCTTCTTCCATTTTCTAATGATTGCTCCAGCAGTGGACCTTTTTTCACCAAGCTACTTGGCAATTTCCCCGTAGCCCTTTCCAGCCTTGTGGAGGTGTACGATTTTGTCTCTTGTGTCTTTGGACAGCTCTTTGGTCTTGGCCATGTTAGTAGTTGGATTCTTACTGATTGTATGGGGTGGACATGTGTCTTTATGCAGCTAACGACCTCAAACAGGTGTATCTAAATTAGGATAATAAATGGAGTGGAGGTGGACATTTTAAAGGCAGACTAACAGGTCTTTGAGGGTCAGAATTCTAGCTGATAGACAGGTGTTCAAATACTTATTTGCAGCTGTATCATACAAATAAATAGTTAAAAAAATCATACATTGTGATTTCTGGATTTTTGTTTTTAGATTATGTCTCTCACAGGGGACATGCACCTACGATGACAATTTCAGACCCCTCCATGATTTCCAAGTGGGAGAACTTGCAAAATAGCAGGGTGTTCAAATACTTATTTTCCTCACTGTATAACGGCTGTTACGTCAGCTGTAGGCGGCTTTACCCAGTGTTAAGTTTGAGTTAACGTTATTTTACACTGAATCAAGCTGTCAGCTAGCGGTTAGCCGAATTAGCAGGCTTATACTCCAATTTGTCAATGGAGAAATTGCATTGTATTTTTACTACCCGCGACTGTTGAGCTCTATAGCCTTCACTGGTCTCCGTCCAGAGCAACGGGATCTGTTGGTCCATTTCTTTTACTGTGTATGGTTAACAGGGATGACAGTTTGACAATAATTTTTTCTCTTCCATCTAGTGCCTAAAAGACTAAAGTCTGACACATCTCACATCTGACGTTAAAGACTATCATAATATGTAAAGACTGCGTTTATCTGCCGGTAAAACTCCCGTTGGATGACTTGCTTCAGAAGGGTTTAAAATCGCAACTTTCGCTTTTTAGCGTTTAGCTTAGTGCTGCGCCATAGCAACCATAAACAACAATGGCTCTAGCTGTTTGCTGCTTCCTGTTTGATGCTGGAGGGAGCGCACACATTGGTTGTTGACAATGTTCACATGATTTAACTTCACTACCAAGACTTAAAACTTATGATAATATCAAACATGTTAGATTTTGTCTGAACGTCAAGACGGGAAAAAGACTGATTGGGACTGAGTTTTATGACCACATTACACCAAATGATGGAGACGACGGAAGAGCCCCGACTCTAGCAAGACTCTCAGGATTTCATTCTGATATTGGAAGTTAGTCTGCGACAATGGAATCACTTGAAAAGTCATTTGGTCTAAGGTCTGCATAAACTGTACGTTTGTAACAACCCATCTGTCTGGCTGCGTGTGTTTATCGACCTGTCAAACTTGGCTTTTTTCACAATTTGACAAAATTATCAATAGAGAAAGTATGAAAATACATCAATACAATCAGAAGATTAATTGATGATGAAAATAATTTACAGAAATTATGATTTCAGCTTTAACGCTCAGAAACCTAAGGTCATTTTTACAGTTCATTGTCCGTCTGGTTTTATTTTCTAAAAAAGCTTGTAAAACATCAACCCTGTTGTCTACAGTCAATTTATGAACATAATTTTTTTCAGGAAAATTTTCCAGGGCTATTAGACTATTTGTGCTGCAGTGAGGTCACTTGAATGTAAAAAAAAGGTTGTATGACCTTAAAGACAAATTAATAAATAAAACGGAACATGAATCTCACAGATATGTATTGATATCACACACAGAGCAATAAAAGCTAAGCCAATCTCCTGTCTAAATCAGTTCCCATATGTATTAGGAGTTACACTGTGAATAAATAAACATTATAACTTATACAGTTGACAAAATATATAATTTTTTTCAAAAGTCCAGACACTTTTGTCCTCATGACATTCACTTATGCCAATAATCAAAATAATAATCTCATATTTATTGAAATCACACACACCGCAATGTTCTAAAACGGTTCTCCTATATATTTGGAGTCATGCAGTGCAAAAATAAACATAATAAACATTATACCTCATGTAAAAGGAAAAACTATTTAAATTTCTTCAAAAAAAGGCCCAAATTTATGCCAAATCTCAAAACATGCTTCTCTGTAGAACGGTAATAGACTGGAGTGACCTGTCTTTCCCCTCTTTAGCCTTTGTTCTCGCTCGGATTCGCTGGAGTGAACTACATAGTCTTTGTATGACAGACCTGCCTTCCCATTGGTTGAAAGACGTCAACACAATCTCGCAAAGCATCATGGGATATTCAAAATGGCAGCTAGCATCAAGCTAGCGGCAAACATGACGGAAAATTGATAAATTATGGACATCAAGTGGATAAATCTTGGATGTAAGAGTTTGGATTTATTGCTGAACAACTCCGACAAGAGGCACAAGTTCCAGGCTGGATAGAAAACCTTCTGTAAAGACATCAAGTGGATAAATCTTGGATGTAAGAGTTTGGATTTATTGCTGAACAACTCCGAAAAGAGGCACAAGTTCCAGGCTGGATAGAAAACCTTCTGTAAAGTCTACAAAGACACTAAAGACACGCCTGTGATGGCTAACTCCTTAGCTTTTAGCAGCAAAAATCGGTAATTGGCTACATTAAACCGTTATCAAATGATCTAAATATTAATCAGAGGTGCCGTTTGGCATCCTATACGACGCGGTAGGGTTCTGAGGGTTTTAAATATAAAACACAATCGTTATAGCTTTGATGTTTTTTTTTAATAAAAGACAGTTGTTCGTCTTTCAATGATTTAACCAGGGCAGTTTCATGTCCATTCAAGTCTCTGAACTGCTCCATATAATCTATGCAGAAAATGAACAGTGCTTTTACAGAAATACCCCAACTATGCTATAACATAACCTGTAACACATTCCTGTAATACAGTAGAAAGGTTCTAAGGAGAAAGCATAACTACCTGCTTCATGCAGCTCTGTAAAGTCGTCCACCACACACCTGCTGCCTCCATATGTGGACCAGCATCCAGATGTTCCCTAACAACCATTTTTCCTGCTGAACTAGTAATTATGCTCCTGCAGTTTTGCACTTGGCCCAGCCCAAAGCACTGCCTCCCTGCCATTGGGATACAGTCAGGCTCCGAATACCTTCCACCGCATTTCACAAGTCTAATCCCCAGTTCACTGACCTGTCGACACTCGTGCTGCCGTGCAGACAAACATACACAAACACGAGTTTCAACGTGATCATAATAACATTATTCAGAGCTTAATCTCAGTCTATACAAGCTGGGACATGCTGAAAAATATATAGTAAAAAAAGAGCTGAACAAACAGTACTTGGCCTGGAAATAATTGGTGGGTGTGTGTGTGTGTGTGTCTTGTAGGGCTGTGTCAGCACTAAAGAATGGAACAATCACGGCTCTAACATCCAGTGCTGTATTTAATTACAGTGCAAAGAAAACAACATTATGGTGTTACCTTTGATACACTCTGACCTACACTGGTCTGACAGACGAGACAAATTGTTTGCCAGTGTGAAACACCAGCAGGGTTTTTTCCCCCCTGGAGAGTCTATTTCTTTGTCCGTGACATGACGCAGTTGCCAGAGATAAGACCCACAGATAAGTCAGATGGAGGGGTGAAGGGGAACTTGAGTTTATCTTACACTAGACCAACAGGATAGGACAAACAATGCACTCCTTTGCCTACCCTTCAAATAATCACCCAGAAATTAATGCAGCGTCCTTCATGATTAATGATCTGCCGTTCTCGATCAGGAGCAAAGAATAAAAGGTGACACCGGATTGATTTAGTGCTCCAAACTGTCTGCGAGGGAGCTCTAAATGTGTGAGAGAGAGAGAGACAGAGGGGGACTGCTAAGTCCTCCTCAACTCTATCAGTCCCTCTTTTTTATCCTAGCTAAGTCTGACAGCAGCTGCCTTTATTGCAACCCATCCTGCTCATTAGACTTTCATGAAGCTCAATCAGTCTGATTTCAGTTTGCATTTATACCCACCCTTCACTTTTTTGGACATCATTTACCATTCTATTCTCTTTTTCCTTTACCTCGATGTCTATCGATAGGAGAGATGAATCACTTTGCATGCATTGACTGCAGCAACATCAGGCGCAGAGATGGGATGTGCCTGGGTAGTTCACCTAGTAGAGCATGCAGTGCGAATGGCAATTGTTACAGCCGCTAACTGAAGGTCCATCTGCCGAACTGTAGTCTCCTAGTGGTGGGGAGTGTTGCAGAGGGTCCGCTAGCTAGGTCATTCTTTTTTTCTTTTAAAGATTTTTTGGGTGCATTTTAGGCCTTTATTAGATAGAACAGCTGAAGACACTGAAGTGGGAGAGAGAGGGGGACGCTGCGGTAAGGACTGAGCCTCGGTACATGGGGCGCACGCTCTACCAGATGAGCTTCCCAGGTGCCCCTATCTAGCTAAATCTTGTTTGTCTATATTGATTAGGTTTTATTTCCAGTATTGTTCAGGTGCCTTCAGAAATTCGGCCAGATGTCCCTCATTTTTCGCCCGCATGTCCGTTATCCTCTTTCTTTGTGTTGGCGTTCTAACCTCTGGTGGATTTCTGAGGACTATGGTTAACTGCTCCTCAGATCTCTGCAGGGTAAATCCAGACAGCTAGCTAGACTATCTGTCCAATCTGAATTTTCTGATGCACGACTAAAACTACTTTTGAACGTACACGTTCCACCAAAACAAGTTCCTTCCCGAGGCTATTTCACAGAGGTACCGTTGCTCCGTCCGGGGCTAAGCACCGCCCAAGACGATTGTGATTGGTTTAAAGAACTGCCAATAAACCAGAGCACGTTTTTCTCCCATCCCAGAATGCTATGTGGACTAGCCACAGTGCTGTGGAGGAAGGTCTGGCAATGCAAGACTAGACAAACAGCAAGGCACCAAGCATACAAAACTCAGATCAAACTGTCAAACTAGGCAGTGCAGATCAAATATGAATCAATATTCTGTTACTGTATTGCCTATTTCCCATCTCAAATATTTTCAAAAACACATTTTAGTCTACTGTTAGCCGTAATTTGAGAAGGTTTGTGATCTGGACGCCATTTGTTTTCCTACTTGAAAAAGCCCAACTTTAAACACTGAAGCTCAAAGGAAGGTGCAAGCACCCATTCACTTCAGCCGCCAAGATTTAATCTGGCACGACCAGGGGTCGAACCTTCCAGTAACAAGCCCAAAAAAACGTATGTAACAAACCTCGATGATTTTGGAATGGGCTCTATGCACGCATCACTTCCGCATTGGCGTAAGGATGCTTGGACATTAGACAGTGACAGTAGACCGTTATGATGGCAGAGATGAAGTTTACAAGGTTTTTGCTGGAGTTGCCTAAAGTATCTGTTAATAATATACGGAGGGTTGTCCGGGCAAGTTTAATAATGTGTATATACCCCTCACTTCATGTGTTTGTACTTTTATGAAAGTATCAGGTAAAAACAGGGCTACAAATGAGATCTCTGTGAGATCCCAGCATACTCCTAGCTAACTATTATGTTGCTGCATGCTAACACGACATAGCTGTAATCTTGGCCAATGCTCTTATTTTCTCCCCAAATTCCTGTCACTTTACTGCTGGGACATGTCCGGTTGTGTAGTATTTGGTTTAGAATCCTTTATTGGTGATGTTTCACGGTACATAGTCCTGCTATATACATACAGTGTATAGCTATATATACTCCGCTGCTACCATGAAAAATCACCAATAAAGGCTTCTAAACCAAATAGTATACAACTGGACATGTCCTAGCAGTAAAGTGAATTTGTGGAGATATTACCAGCATTGGCCAAGATTACAGCTAAGATAGAGCTATGTTGCGTTAGCATGCAGCTACATAATATTTAGCTAGGAGTATGCTAACGTTAGATTGTAGTGGAACGAAGCAGCACTTTCTAACGTCAAAAATCACAGATAAAGGGTTCTGAACCAAACACTACCCAATCAGACATGTTTCAGCAGGAATGCGACCCGGAATTGGGGAGAATTGTACAACATTGGCAGCCAAGATGACATGTTTACTGCCGTTAACATGTAGCTACTATAGTTAGCAGGGGACACTAATAGAATATAGCAGCAATTTCTACAGTCAAAATAAAGGCTTTTAAACCAAATACTACATCAACAGAAAATGTTTCAGGAGTAATGTGAATTGGGGAGAATTTAATGACATTGGCAGCCAAGATGACATATACTGCCGTTAGCATGTAGCTACATGCGACAATGTTAACACTGCATGTTTTTAAAAAAAAAAGTGTCGGCTGCAGACTTGTGTGTTCGTTATAAGAAAGTTGTCTCATCGGATGTTAATCACCCACCGTTTATGTAATTCATTGTCTTTGGGAAAAGTAAAAAAACTAACAGAAGAATTGCATCTTTCAGACACTTCATTGCGGCACACAGCAGTGGTGGCTGGAAGAGCTGTCATCCCGTCTTTGAAAGGACACTTTCGTACGTGTCATCGTGTTATTAGTCAAGACAAAGTATTACAAGTAAAAACTATTAACTATAAAACTATAAAATTACAGTTTTGGATGTTTTGACGACAAGCATTCAATGGTAGCACAGCATTCTACGATAACTGGAAGTTTACATCCATCCTGAGATTTAACCGGAAATACGTCATGCTCGCCTGTGCATATCGCCTATTGTCCTTGATCCATTAATACATTCAGTAATGCCATTGCAATCAGAATATTACCACAATGTTCATTGCGGCTATTTGTCATCACATTTATCTTTGGCTTTAAAAATGACATATGTAGCGTAGTGTGTAGCAGTACATGCTAGTTTTGTAATCAAACAGAGAGAAGTCGGGCTGTGATTGTGCTTTCTGGCTGCATCTCATGGCCCTTATTTGATAGCTCCTTGACTCCTCGGTCCTCGGCTGAACCGGAAGTTGTTCTGTCCCTCCTTGGTGAAGGCCACCTCAAAGCTCTTATTTCTGCCCCGAGTAGCAAGCATGGAGGAGGGATCATCGAGGAGCTATAGGCGAGGATACAGAGAGCTGCCTTCCCGGAAGATGTGTAGCTGAAGAGTTGCTAACTGCGCCCATACAGCTGACGAATTCATGTGACGTTCAGAGGAAAGGACGTCTCATCCCTCTAAAACACATTTGCTCGTTGCCTCTCTCCACCGATGATTTCCCTCACGTCTCTCCAGTGCCTCCTCGGTGGGAGGGACTAAAACACAAGGAAGGGAGGCAAGTGGAGGACTCAAGGAGCCAATTTAAGGGCTTTAAGATGCAGCTGTATGTTTGGAGCAGGTTGTGTTTTTGGAGAAGATGGGAAACTGAGACGGGAATACCTTGTTGGGCGGCGGTATCTCTGACTGCACAAAGCTCTGACACAAAAAGCCTTTTACCAGGCTTGTTTGATGTCCCTGAGGACGTGTGTGTGTCTGTGTGTATGTGTAACATTTAAACACAGCAGAATGCTGAATGCTGTTGGCCCCAAAAACAGAGAAACAGAACGGTGTAAATTATGACAGTATTGTTACTCAGAAATCACAGTAACAGCTTACACACACACACATCACATTCCCGGTAATGAAAGACCGGTTTGTCATCTTCTGTATTTCCTTCATCACAGAGAAGCTGACATTTCGGAGATTCGCGGTTTTAGCTGCCAGCAGCAACAAGCTCAGCATCCTCTGGGACGTATTCTGGGGTCCAGCCATCATTCACAGGGCGCTCACTGCCAACAACAAACAATAGGCAGTGGATGAATGTGTGACTGCATAACAGGTACACATTGCTCTTCACAGCAAGAACAAACCCCGGGGGCTGCTATCCAAGCCTGTTTAAAGCTGACACACCTTGGCTCTCCGACGCTCTGCCCCTATTCCTACAAATACTAACCTCCCACCTACTACGATCACCCAGCCAGAGCAGCCGGACCAAGCTCTACCAAAGGCAGTGTGACTGACCAGGTAGGAGAAAGAAGAGAGCTAGGCTAGCCCAGCTTGGACCTAGGGCTGTTCCACTACCCAGCTTGCTCCTGGCTGATGTCCGGCCACAGGAAAGTGGAATGGATGAAATAGGACTTGGGCTGGCCCAGCAACCGGAGATCATTGACTGTTGTGCCCAAGTCTTTTTTTTTTTTTGCCTAAACCGCGACAGTTACGTTATCTGGTTTACCAGTAGAGGCTCATTTATTAAAGTGGCCATGTTATGCTCATTTTCAGGTTCATAATTGTAATTTGAGATTGTATTAGAATAGGTTTAGATGGTTTAATTTAAAAAAAAAAAAAAACCATATTTTTGATGTACTGCACATTGCTGCAGCTCCTCTTTTCACCCTGTGTCAGGTCTCTGTTTTAGCTACAGAGTTAGACCTCTCACTGCTGTAACATCTTTGTTGTCAGTCGCACATGCTCAGTAGCTAGGTAAGGACTACATGAGCTAGCTAGCTGTTTCTGCAACTTCGGCCTGTACAAGGCAGGATTAGCCGGAAGACTTCTTCTAAACGAGGGCGCACTTCCAACTTTGTGTGGAATACCTGCAGAACAGGGACATGGAAGTAGTTCTATTAAAAACAAATAATTGTAGATTAGGGTGAATTTGTGTGTGTTGTAGCGGTGTTTTGCCATTGAGAACGAGCTAGCATGCTAGCGCTATCATGCTAACGGTTAGCCCCGTAGGCTAAACACGCCTGTGGGTCGTATTAGGAGGTAGGGCTGAAACGAGTCATCGAGTAACTTGAATAATTTGATTACTAAAAATACTAAACCACATTTTTTTTGCCTCAAAGCTTCGTTTAAATCAATGATGATGATGATTATTACTAACGCACAACTGCTGAGGCCACTGCCTTCTGTGGATCATTTGCTACAAAAAAATGAAAACTGTACAGTGTTTCTATGTAAAATCGAACTAGCTTACCACAATAGTAGGGTGTCAATGCTACATCAACTAAGTGGAAAACATCCAGTCTACTCATCCATTCCACGGAACGAGCCCGACACAAGGTAACATTAATGTCTGCTGCTCTCGTCCACCGCGCTGTTTTACACAACTACAGCATGCTACTCTGCAAACAGCCATGTTTTATAAACAAGCTAAAACGAAAGCTGTCGGTTTGTAGTCTAAGTGTTTATTAGTTTGCAACAATTCTTGAAATTTTGACACATTTTTGTAAACTTAGCTGCTACCGGAGACACACCAGCCCTTCTCTCTCTCTAGCAGTGACACCTGCATGTGGCTACTTAATATGCATGTGAATGATGTCATCGGACCATGCTGGTGATGTCAGCATTCTTCATTCCTTCTCCTCACTCAGTATTAGCCTTCTGAAAATGTGTCCCCAAGCACAGTGTAGTTGTATAGCCCTGCTGTAAGCTTTGTACAGTCTCATTTACCTGGGCTTAGTGAACAGCTCATATGCATATCCAGTGTAAAGAGCCAGAGGCATGAAGGGGAAGGGGCCAAAAAGATTTACATTTGGGCCTGCAAAAATTTACTTTTGCCGACGGAATAATGGGCTTGGTGGCCCATGCGATGCTGCCAATGCTATATATACCTGTTATTGTATGAAATTTAGGCAATACAATTGTTTTTTCTAGAAATGAAACCTTTCCTTTTTAAATTTACTATTGCTGTTTATTAAAGCAAAAAGCTAAATTATTTCTTATCCGATAACTCGATTCATCAATGGAATGATCGGTAGACTACTTGATTACTAAAATAATCGATAGCTGCAGCCCTATTAGGGGGTAGGAATAAACAACCAATATCATCGTATGGTTTGAAGGACTAGTCGGTTTGCATCGCTGATGCTTGGTGCTCAAACGTAGTCAAAGTTGATAGACAATTTTTTGTGTGTAGCATAAATGACTACAACTGCATTTCCTTGTGCAATGACAATGACAGTAAACACACTTAAATAATAATTATTATAAATTGACTCAATCTACAAACTACAAAAGATTATCAGTGGGTTTTACTTCTATTCTGTAATTTATTACTCAACTGTGATACTAAACCTTAACATCATTAATTCAGGGTTAGTTTAATTGTTTTTTGAAAATTCATGGACGCTGTAGTTTTTTTGTACACTAATAAACTAAGTTATTTAACTTATATTCTAATAAGAAATGCTGTAGTTTGTGTATACTGGATTTGCGCTATGTATGTACGTAAAGCAATTAATTCTGAGTTAATCTGTCTACAGGTTTATGTAAGTTAGTGTGAGTATGCATGCTTAGTTGTTTGGACTGTATTATGTCGCTGTATTTGTTTAAAAAGCCAATAAACAAAGCCTACATACTCTATTTTAGAATATAAACCCATGAACAAAACTGCTTCTGATGGCCAGGCCAGCGCCTTGCATAGTAGCTTGGAGCTCTGTTTGGCCAGGCTGCCAGAGGACAACAACCTTGGTGGGCATTACAGTCTGAGCCTTGTTTTTCATCTTGTCTTTTGCCTCTACTGGCTTCTGAGTTCCAAGTGTGACAGTATGTTTTGTGGTGGAATTTCCAGAAACTACATGTTGTGGTAAGATAAGGACAAGGGGAAGACTTAAGGAGTATCAGGTCACTCCTGGGTCATAGGCCAGGGGAAGAGAAGATCTATTTGGCCAGACTCCATCCCTAAACCTGTTCAATTATGAATATGTGTCTCTAGAGATGGAGCGAGTCTAGGCTGCTTCACAATAAGGGAACGCTGTGTTCTAGGACGGTCTCCATTTGAATGTCGGTGGAAACAGTGTAAAGGGGCCTCACACCTTAGCCTATTCCCCAGAGAGATACACTGAACTTGCAAAACAACAAGATTTGTGTTTGCGGTGCCTATGTTATTCCACCATCACCATCTTTGGATAACCCAAACTTGGCAGCTTCAGCAGGAGATATGTGCCTCTTGGAAAGACACAGACACAGTTGGGATGGCACTACATAACACTACACTGTGGTTAAACTGAAATGCTCGATTGACAGTTCAGTCATCAAAGTCTCCCGAACCTTCTTCACCTATCCAGAGTCGAGCTGAGTTTTTCCATAACATGTCTGTGTAAAGAAATTAACCTTTTATTATGCAAATACTTACATATCTACTTAAGACACAAGGGGCATTTTGGAGTTTTAGATGTTTAGTACATGGCTAATTTGTCTTAATTTAATCGT
This sequence comes from Zingel zingel, assembly GCA_023566125.1. Lineage (NCBI taxonomy): Eukaryota > Metazoa > Chordata > Actinopteri > Perciformes > Percidae > Zingel > Zingel zingel. Next base: position 34,709,316 of record CM042315.1, read on the forward strand.
TATTGTTCCGTGGTGGATGTAATTCATTTTGTACCCTTAAATAATCAAATTTCTGGAATCACATGTGGGGTTCAAACAGGAGCCAGTAAAATGAAATGAATGTAAGTGACATCAAGTGAGAGACAGACGATAGATATAGAAGTGTGGTAGAGAAGGAGAGGCAGGAAGAAGACACTTATTTTCTCTTGAGCTAAAACTCTTCCTCTTGCACTGCAAGAAAATTGTTGTTTGAGTAAATGCAATATTTATTTCAGGGTTCAGTGCAAAAATGTAGGAGAAAGAAATGGAAATGTCACATCTCTGACTAACTGCTGTTTTAGAGGCTGCTGTATGTGTGATTGAAAGTCTGATGGTGCCGGTGGTCAATTACATACAAAGTCAATGCAAAGACGCAAATAGAGAATCGCACTAGAGCCATTATATGAACCTTTTACCGGAGAAGTCTCATTCTGAAGTCTCACAAGTGTTGACTTGACCCATTTACATTGTGGCAGTCAGCTACATATTCAGCCATGACATTGAAAATATTTTAGGTAACACTTAGCTATGCTTTCTGTACTGCTGTCTACGGCAACAAGTCACCTCTCACGATATTTCAAAACAAGACTCCATGAACTAGACCTGGTTAGACACGATAACAAACAGACCAGATCAAGCGAAATGTAAAGAAAGACGTTTTCTTTCTGTGTAGGATCCTTTCCATAACGTTGTCAGACACTTATTATAATAATCTAAGCCTTCCAGTGGCAAATATAGCAGTTTGAGTGGACGTACATTGACAGTGATTACATTGCAGCCTGTTTTGCGGCTGCAGACAGCAGGGCTCTCTCTCAATACTGGACCAATGTCAGAGAGTGTTGTTTCTGTTAGTCACTTAGGCACAAAAACATGAAAAAATAGGGTCCAAGGGGAAAAGTACATAAGTTTCCCTTTAGGTGAGAGACAGATTATATAGAGATATAATTGTGTCAGAGAAGAGAGGGAGAAGCAGCAAGAAGACACCAGACATGAAGGGACAGCTCAGACAGTCTTCTTATCCTGGGCTGATGTCAAAATGCCACGATTTAAGGTATTCACTTTCAATCACATAAAGGCTGTGAGCCAGCAACTCCCTGGAGCAGCTCTGGCGTCCCACGCCAAATCCATCAGGTCTGATGGAGAGAAAGATGGATTTCCTGCTGTAAAACAATCTTGTGTTTGGCAAATAAAAGGAATCTGTCATTTGGAATAAAGATCAAAACGGCCTGGCTTTTACGAAACCATCAGAATATAAAATGGAGGCGACAGAAGAGATAGATAAATATAAGGAAAACAAGTGGGCTCATGGATGCGCAGCTCAGTGGTCCACTGGCTGAGAATACTATTCATTTTCTACACAGATACAGTAAAGCTGACAGCAGCACGTTATCTGGGGGTTAAACAAACTGTTTTCATCTACAACAAAGATCCTTCCTTTCTGTTTCTCTGCAAATGAGTTGTAAAGGTTCTTTTGAGATTTGTATTCTGAGGGACATTCTGAAGGACAGTGAGGACCTATACTTATCATCTTATTTTTCCATCTACGAGTCCGAGTCTGAAGGTACATACATAAATATACTCAATGAGGCAGTCAAGTCAGCTATACATGAAATAACCCACATAGTCATTAAATGTTAAATAGGAAGCTACTAAGGATTCAGGTACTGTACAACTTCTGTACAATGGAGATCATATTCCACTCCATTTTGCTACTACATCGTAGTTTTTAACTCTATTACATTAATTAAGTTATAGTTACCTAATTCATATTTTAAATACCTGTAATCACCACCTAAAATACAATGCATTGTTAAACAATATATCAGTAAAATCCCCCCTGCCTCCTGTGGTTATGTTATGCTGTTAAAAAAGTGAATATGTTTATTTCCCAAAGTGTTGAACTGTTCCTTTAAGTAATATTTTGAATATAGGACGTTTACGTTTTTAAATTGTACTTACTGAGTAAAGGATCTGAATAGTTCTTTTACCACTGTAATACGGGCTAAACAAGTCACATAGTTGGGATCTTTGACTCCGATTGTCCCTTAAATCATCCTGTCTTTTCTGTTTGGGTCGCAGCCTGAAGCCAGTTCTTTTTAATTTGGCAACAGCACAGTGTAACCACGCTGAACCCTAACACAGTCTGGGAGGAGAGGCTCACTCCAACATTCCTGAAGAAAGTGAACCAAATTCTCCCTGGCTGAGGGAGATGAGAACAGTTAGAGTGGGGTCACCTCCGGGTGTACAACGTGTCTCAAACGGAATAAAGACGGAAACGTCATAGACAGATGAAAGAGCATTTAAAAGCACAGCTGCCTCCTTACACCTACAGACTATCCTTATTTACATACTGTCTTTCCAGAGTGAAGCTAGATTAGGGGTCCAAGCCCGAGGTGGCTGAGAACCCGCGTATGCATGGCAATGCGGTTTCCAGTACCAGCGCAGCTGAGAACCCTATTGTAATTGCAAAGATTCTTTTTTTTATTTTTCCTGGAGATAAAAGTGGTTCTGCAGCCTAAACCGTACAAATTAGGCGAGTTAAACTTTCAGGGATGGTAGAGAGTGTGACCCGTACCTTGGAAAAATGATATATGAACATATCCACCAGCAGGGGGCGCTATAAAACAAGATTATACAACAAGTAGATCCGACCAGACAACGTGATTGGTCAACTAGACATTTAGAACGTACTCAAATCAGCATTATAGCACACCCAGAGCCATTTGAGCACACCTGGCGCATCACTTAAAATATCACTAAAATATCACTCGCCATTTCTCTGTCAACATTACGGAGTTGAATTAAAAAACTGTTTAGAAACATTTGTATGTGTGTTTGTAAGTAATGCGGGAGCCACAGTGGAACACACAAAAGCTCTTCAACTAGTAAAGAAAGTGATTCATCGGATTAAAGTGATGGTTCGGAGTAGTTTCACCCTAGGGTCCTTTGCACCATGACCTCGAGCCAAACACCCCCCCAGAAGCTTTTTTCCCTTGGTCTAACATTGGTCGAGTTAGCGCTATCAGCTGAACGTCTTAGTGCAGGCACTAATGGAACCAAAGGTGTATCTCGTAAATTACCCCACTAATAATGCTCGGAATGGTACCAAACTTTTACAGTAGTACAAATAGGTTATGTACTCATAAAATGAGGCATTGGAAAGTGTGTAAGTACACCAGGAGTTTATTTAAATAACACTTGCGTGATGGCTTCTACTCTTTGCTGCTACCGCTGCTACCTAGCTAGCTCTTCGATTCTCCTCCATTAATTGTAGCTCTTCGTCTGTGTATTCAGAAGATACGAGCGACCTTCAAAATTGATACACTCATCGTCGCGTTCGATGCTTACCTCAAATTCTGCCATTTCGTTGATCTCTTCTGCTGTTCTCTCGCTTCTTGCTCCTTCTTCACTACTTTACCACTTGTCTCGTCCGGCAATAGATGGCGTGCTCTGTGCGGGATCTCACAAGATCTCGCGCGATCACCCGGTGTTGTTGAAAAGTTTTTTGGTATATCCTAAGTTTTTAATTAGTTTTTTCCGAAGTGTTTACAACTTAGTGTTAACTAATAATTGTTGCAAACCAACAAAATATTAGTGCATTCTTGGAACTGGGCGTCGTTAGACTACATCCTTATGCATCGCTTTCTGCCAGGACTTTTAGGGGCTTTTCCCAAATCACGGAAGTGACATCGACACAGCGGTAGCGGTAGCAGCAGAGAGTAGAAGCCATCAGGCAAGTGTTATTTAAATAAACTCCTGGTGTACTTGTCTCCTTTTATGAGTACATAACATATTTGTACTACTGTAGAAGTTTGGTACAATTTCGGGCATTATTAGTGGGGTACTTTACGAGATACACCTTTGGATCACCTTTGAGAGACACCTTTGGATCCATAAGCCATTCGGCTGATAGCGCTAACTCGACCAATGTTAGACCAAGGGAAAAAAGCTCCGGGGGGGGGTGTTTGGCTCGAGATCATGGTGCAAAGGACCCTAGGGTGAAATTACTCCGAACCATCCATTTAAACGACTTGTTTGTTACAACGCTCTGAAGTTAACTTTCATTGGATATGTTTGGATCAACTGTGCCGGTGACGGCGCTATCTATAAAATAGCTGCTAAATGTGATTTTCGCGGACGTACAGGAGCTAAATCTGCCGCTAGAAAAATTTATTTTTTTCAGCAGATATCTTAGTTACAACAAGATTGAGCTAGCAAAGCAGTTTTGTGTTTATATGTGTGGTAGTTATTCAGTTTGGGAAGTCCCACGATCTCTACAAAGCTAACGTTAGCTTAAGTTAGCTGCTGATTAACATTTTACAGGGACAGGAAATTGTCTCTGTTGTTTGAAGTTTGCGGCCGTTTAGTGTTTAAATCTATCCATGGGGGGGAAAAAAATTCAGCAGATATCTTAGTTATAACAGGATAGAGCTCTCTGTTGCTTTTTTATTTTGAGAGTGAATTGCCCCACAATATGAATACAGTTTGATTATAACTTTTATTTTGTTGGTAACCGTTCAGCGATGCTTACGAACCTCGGCGCTGACGTTAAATTTAACCCTCTCGTGTAATATTACTTAAATGTGTTTGCCCCATAACTCCCACAGCGTACATCGTATATTCGAAAACTTTATATCCACGCGTTCCCTGAATTCAGCTGAATCACGGGATATAGGCCGCGTGGCCTATATATTTGCGCCTAGAAGGTTATCACAGTAAAATCGTGATTTATAGTAAATGTAATTGTTGCAATTACATTATAATAATGTATAATTTGTTTTCAACCAATGTCATAATTTAGAATTATATAAATTGCGTTTAGTATTATTTAGTGATTTTATTTTGAAATCTCCGCGCAAGGCCTTTTGGGACGCTCGTGGGTGAGCGAGTCGGTGAGCTAACAGCAAGCGAAGCACGGACAATTTAATGCGCCGATAAAGTTTAAGATTGATATAGCGGATGTCAGCGATCTAAGGAAACCTCAATTCCCTTGTTTACAGCATGCAGCCAACGAGGTATGTTGTTTTGTGTCTGTATTTTACTTTGGTGAACGTTATTTTACATGCTGTGCATGTCATTGTATGTTCATATTAAGCTAATGTGGTCTTTATTTTCGCGTTATACTGTGTGTTTAGTTTTCACGGTGGATTTGGAGAAGAAGCTTCAAATAAACCTGTAGCAAGAAAACAGCTTGTGTCTGCCAGTGCTTCGAGGGAATTGTAGTAAACCTACTTTTTTGAACTCCTCCTAGACCGTGTGACTGATTTGAACGAAACTTGGCACATAGCATCTCCAGACCGACCTGAAGGTAAATTTTGTAGCTAGCTACCAAACACGAACATTAGCATATTTCGGCCAAAGTACATGCTATCAACGCAAAACTTGAGATTATTGTTCGACATGCCACTCTGAGGCTCTGTATCAAATTGGGTGAAGATCTGCCCTTAAAGGGCACTATGATCAGAAGTGTTTTGGCCTATAATTCAATAAATGTAAATAGGACAAACCGTCATAACTGCTTGCAGTTCTAGTTGTTTTTGAAGTAACTTAAAAGATACAGATTCCTTTTTGAAAGTTTTTCTTATCAGTTTTTTTTTAACATTCCTTTTTCCTTTCCTCATCACTTTAACACTTGATTGCACTTTTCACATTTTTTTGCACATGCACTTAACACTGACAGCCGCCCTGACAGATATGCAGCCATTCCACCCATCCATCCTTTTAGTCCTAGCAGACGAGCTGGGGATTCTAAGGAATCTTCCCAAAGAGCAATGAACTGCACACTTCACAGAAGCTCAATAATAAAGCCCCCACACTCTTCACTCCTATTCCTCTCCCCTCTGCAGGAGCTGAAAACTTCAGTCACCATTTATAGCATTTCAGCATAGCAGAAAATTGCCATTGGAAGTCAATCTTATTGATCATGGCTTTAAAGTCCTTGCAGTTGACCAAAAATGCACTCATACTGAATTTTTGTAATGAAATTACAAGTAATGACATTAGCATGATGCAGTGACATTTCCAGAGGTAGAATTCATAAATATATAATAGATATTTGTTAGCAATGATAAAGTATTGCGAGATGTTACGTAAGCAGGTGAGATCACTGACAGAAACAACAGGTCAACGACTTTTGGACTTCCTTGGACACTAAATAAACACATTAATCAATATCTCAGTCCTGAGCGATGGAGCCATCACACGCCTTGCCCTCACTATTGTCAATGACACCAATCACCCTTTATATCCACACTTCACACTGCTGATATCTGGCCGCAGATACAGGACTCTGAGGTATAGAAGGGCTCGTTTTGGCAGAAGTTTTGTCGCTTCTGTCATAGCACTGCTGAATAAACTATCTTGCTGACCTTGTGTAGATCTGGTGTCGTCCTAGATGTGGTTATTCTATGTGTCTATATACCTGTCTTTATGTTACCTGTTGATGTATCTGTCCGTGTATATTACCATGTGCATGAAAATGACTGTGAAAAAAAAAAATCTCCCTCATTCATGGGACAATATCTATCTATCTATCTAGCTATCTATCTATCTATCTATCTATCTACCTACCTAGACACCAATCAGAATGCAGATTTTACAGACTGGAGGAATTAGCAGACCTAGAAGCATGCATCAATCACCACTTCAGCCAGTGCTAAATGAATACGACTCCTGATATACCACAGCCAAATAAACAGAAATAAAAATCTTCCAAATACACAAGCGATTTCCATTCCATTGACAATAAACTTGCTTTACTGGACACACAAAAACTCCACTCCAGCCTTGAATTGGCTGCCAAATCCTGAAACAACACAGACAAAAAAACAATGAAAGTGCTAAATGACCACGTCTGTTTATCCTCAGATATGAGCGATAGCCAGAGTCTATCTCTGTGAAACCAGCCATTCAATCCCACCATGAGACATTTTAATCAGATTACGGACACCAAGCATGCTTATGCTTCCTTAAATTGCTGTTACTGTTACTAATTTAAATGGCTATGTTCATGGATTATGTGCTTCTGACCATCAAGACAATCAAACAATGCTTTACTTCTCTCAAGAAAATGATCATATTCAAACATGCTTTATGTCTCAGAGTCAGCACAGGTTTCATTTTAACAAATACAACATCTCACCTCAGTATGTGATAATATGTACATATGTACGTAGGTACGTACGTACAGTGCCTTGCGAAAGTATTCGGCCCCCTTGAACTTTTCGACCTTTTGCCACATTTCAGGCTTCAAACATAAAGATATAAAACTGTAATTTTTTGTGAAAAATCAAAAACAAGTGGGACACATATATTATGCTGATATTTCAAACTTTTTTAACAGATAAAAAACTGAAAAATTGGGCGTGCAAAATTATTCAGCCCCTTTACTTTCAGTGCAGCAAACTCTCTCCAGAAGTTCAGTGATGTTGACCTAAATGACTAATGATGAAAAATAGAATCCACCTGTGTGTAATCAAGTCTCCGTATAAATGCACCTGCTCTGCAATAGTCTCAGAGGTCCGTTTAAAGAGCAGAGAGCATCATGAAGAACAAGGAACACACCAGGCAGGTCCGAGATACTGTTGTGGAGAAGTTTAATTTGGATACAAAAAGATTTCCCAAGCTTTAAACATCCCAAGGAGCACTGTGCAAGCGATAATATTGAAATGGAAGGAGTATCAGACCAACTGCAAATCTACGAAGACCTGGCCGTCCCTCTAAACTTTCAGCTCATACAAGGAGAAGATTGATCAGAGATGCAGCCAAGAGGCCCATGATCACTCTGGATGAACTGCAGAGATCTACAGCTGAGGTGGAAGACTCTGTCCATAGGACAACAATCAGTCGTATACTGCACAAACCTGATGGAGTCTGCAAAAGACCTGAGACTGGGACGGAGATTTGTCTTCCAACAAGACAATGATCCAAAACATAAAGCAAAATCTACAATGGAATGGTTCACAAATAAACATATCCAGGTGTTAGAATGGCCAAGTCAAAGTCCAGACCTGAATCCAATCGAGAATCTGTGGAAAGAACTGAAAACTGCTGTTCACAAACGCTCTCCATCCAACCTCACTGAGCTCCAGCTGTTTTGCAAGGAGGAATGGGCAAAAATTTCAGTCTCTCAATGTGCAAAACTGATAGAGACATACCCCAAGCGACTTACAGCTGTAATCGCAGCAAAAGGTGGCGCTACAAAGTATTAACTTAAGGGGGCTGAATAATTTTGCACGCCCAATTTTTCAGTTTTTTATCTGTTAAAACAGTTTGAAATATCCAATCAATTTCGTTTCACTTCATGATTGTGTCCCACTTGTTGTTGATTCTTCACAAAAAATTACAGTTTTATATCTTTATGTTTGAAGCCTGAAATGTGGCAAAAGGTCGAAAAGTTCAAGGGGGCCGAATACTTTCGCAAGGCACTGTATATGCACACACATGTATATGTATTCACATACATGCGCATACACATTCTTATCTGAAAGACTATTTACCTCTGAGAGCAAAAACATGTGTAGCACACAACCATTTTCAAAGTGGAGAGTTTTTAATTAGCCTTCCTCTGTTGTAGTCACCTGTTGTAAACTTTGTTCCCAAAGACAACACTCAACCATTTGTATGCTGACCCTGAATCTTTCGTTTTACAGGGACTGCTTGTAGCTCCAGTATTTGTTCTCTGCCTTTCTATTATTCCCAGTAGGCCTTCAGACACCCTGAGTTTCCACTGCTGTGAGCTGAATGCAGAGATCAGGTTGACACATGGTATTATTTTATCCTGTTTTGCACATTAAAACAATGAAGTGTGAAGGTGTGAGCTGATTTAATTAGTGTTTCAGTACGAATTTCTTGCCAGTCAATGTCTTTAATGTGATTCTTCCTTTGATAATGTTTTTGTCTATTTGTCCATGATAATATGCATATTACTCTACTTTGCCTCATTTATTTCAGTGAATTTCTGTTGACCTATTTTTTCATATAGTTTGAGATCATTGAAATTAGAAGTGCTTTGTGCTTTCTCCTGCCCACTTCTATATATGCTTCTTTGTCTGCAGTATTTTGTGTTAATGCCATGCCATATGCTGCAGAGTGTGTCTTTTTATACATATATTTAAAAAGTGGAATGGTATTGTGTAAATATATAAACACATAGTGTAGATACATTTTTTAATACCAGAGGGTGTCTGAAAAAGTTATGATGAGCTCAACTACAGAGTTGAGATTTGTTGACAGCTTCTACAGTTCTGCCGCAGGGATCTGACAAATCCTCTGGATTAACAATATCAAAAGGGTTTTTTTAATTTAAAAACAACTTCTGTCCAGAAAGATGATGAGCTGTACTTGTATGTGATTTGATTTGATGTTTATTACATATCTGCCAGTGTCGTCCGAAGGAGTACAGGAGAACTTTTTTTTACCATTTCCTCATACAATACGGTTTGATTATATTGATATTCCAGAGATGTCTTATATGAAAAATACGTCTTGCACAATCATGTATGACAGATTGTCCAGATTTTACTGGATAAGATTGGATGTTCTCAATAGCTAGAAGCTAACTGAAAGAGATGGCCTACAACAAACAGGTACCACCATGGAGTAACGGCTGCAGACATCATGGTTCAAGGCGATGTAAACAAGGTGGAAACTTTGTGAGGCTATGCGGACGATTCCCAGCATATTCCTGGCCAACGTCCAGTCCCTCGAAACCAAGCAGGACCAACTACATTGCAGAATCCACTCTCAAAAGACATGAAGACTTGGCTGGGCCCTAATATACCTTATTGGGCTATACATACTGCATGGACCGGTCCAAGGCGATTACTGGCTAGGTAAAGGGAGGTGGTGTATAAACTAACGAGCCAGATTCAATTCAATTCAAACAACTTAATTTATTTCTGATGGTTTGTTACACAGAAGCATCTGAGAAACTGTTTGTAAAAAGGGCAGGCACTTTCAAGAAATACCTGGCAGGTGATTAGATGAACCATCTGTCTATCATGTCCGCCATTGTTGTTTGAACGAACAGTCGTGGTTCAGACACAAACACATTACTTGAAGCCTGACAAGACGAATTTTCATGTGAAATGTGAACCATGCGATTCTCGTGTGATCTCGTGAAATCACGTAAATCCAGCTGCCGTGGCGTATGCTTCTATGTTAACAACTCGTAGTGCACTGACATGGAAATGATCCTGCTAGTGTTGGAACAACTAACAATAAAGTGTAGACATTTCTATCTCCCATGGGAGACCCCATGCGTGTTGCTAACAGCTGTGTGTTGCAGCGGCACTGAATGAAGTGTATGGAGCCATTAGCAGGCAGGACAACTGCACCATGAGGACATTTTAATTGTTAACTTGAAAACTGTACTGCCAAAATACTACCAACATGTCAAATGTTGCCATGTTTGGTCGACCACTGTTACTCCACGATGAAGGGAGCTTACAGGTTTATTCCACGTGAAGTGAAGTGTGCGCAGCCCACTGAGGACAGTGCTGGACTAGTAAAAATGTATCCAAACTTCAGGGATGTTGTGAATCTACAGACGGGTCTTTAAGGATTCAGCCTCGAGTTTGGGTGAATATGCTGAATATGTACCTGACTACATTAGATTCTTTTTGGAGAACTTTATCCCAGTACGGACTACTCGCTCCTATCCCAAACAAAAAGCCCTGAATTAACAGCAACATCCACCTGAGGTTGAGGAAGCACACTGCTGCTTTTAAAATCAGGAGCTGAGGAATGCTACAACATATCCAGATATGACTTAGAGAGAGCCATCAAAGCCACTAAAAGGCATAAGAGACAAACTGGAGAATGACTGCAGTGGCTGTGACTCGTGGCGCGTGTGGAGCGGGCTGCAGGTGATTGGCAAATCTAAGCCCAACAACTCTGCCTCCCTCCCGGACAAGCTTTATGCCCGCTTTGAAGCTCACAACTTGGACCCAGTGGCACAGTGTCCACCTGATGAAGTAGATCTACAGGTGACAGGCTGATATGAGTAAAACCTTTAAAAGGGTTAAGGCTCGTAAAGCTGCTGGCCCAGGCAACATTTCCTGTGTCCTCAAGACACGCCATGTTGACATAGTTGGTGACTTCTAATGCCATTTTTCATAGTGTTTTTTTCTTTGTTGCAAAGTGGGAGGAGACAATTCTGTATTCAAGGCAGCAGTTACTTTTCCTTACAAAATGTATTTGGGACAACACATTGGTCATATATAGATGCAAATTCTAGGAGACTGGTTTTATTTTTTATATTGTATCCAATATCTGGAAAACTGTTTTTACACAGGTCACTTAAAGGACAATTCCGGCGCAAAACGAACCTAGGGGTTATTAACAGGTGTGTACCCACTCTGTCGCTCTCTGGGATATGTTTTCATGCTAATCGAATGTGTTTGTAGCTTGAAAGACGCTAGCACGGACCGCTGATTAGCTTACAACGCTAGTATTCGGGGCACAGGGAAAGTAAAAACTAATTATTTATATTATTTATATATCGTTATTTATACCACTAAAAAGGCTCAAAATATCACCAAACTTCAACAGTAGCATAATGAGGGTCCCTACATGTTAACCGAAGCACTGAGAACATTGTAAGTGTACAGACAGTTTATTGAACGAAGAGCTGCGGGAGCTCCGTGAAAGGGCTACGAGAGAGAGAGAGAGAGAGAGAGCTACCGGTAGTCAATGCCGCAACACAGCCTCGTACTTCGGGAAACTGGTGGTGAACCTGCGTACATTGTGAAGCTATGGCCACCGAACAGGAGTGTTTGTGTTGCACGGAGTGGGACCTGTTGCGTCGCCACCCACCCAAGATTTCCCCTGTCTGATAAACAGGGCTGTACTTGAAACTTTTTTCCATGTCTCGAAAATAAATTGGAGACGGCGACCCAGACTGGAGGGACCAGATGGACAGTTAGACAAGTTATGCAGAGTGCGATTATTTCAGACATATTGAGCAAATTGCTTTTGATTTTAGTTTGCATCGCCAGCTGTAAGTCATGACTGGTTTCCAAGACGGCAGCAGCATGTAAACATGAACGCAAGTGTCTTTATAATCTTTTCAATAAACTGTCTGCACACTTACAAAGTTCTCAATGCTTTGGTTAACATCTAGGGACCCTCATTATGCTACCGTTGAAGTGTGGTGATATTTTGGGCCTTTTTAGTGGTATAAATAGCGATTTGTTTTCCCTGTGCTCCGAATACTAGCGTTGTAAGCTAATCAGCGGTCCACGCTAGCGTCTTTCAAGCTACAAACACATTCGATTAGCATGAAAACATGTCCCAGAGAGCAACAGAGTGGTACACATCTGTTAATAACCCCTAGGTTTGTTTTACGCCGGAATTGTCCTTTAACTAGTTATATGATGACTTGGCTTAGAGACTACAGATTAAAAACAGATTGCCTACGTTACAAACTGCAGATGTGGAGTTTAAATGATGTGGGTGTTTAGCAGGCAGAAGTGTCTAATGAAAAGAAATGTATGGTTTTGGAGCATGCCCCATACTAGGGAATAAATGTGAGGATATCTCGGCCTTGGCTACTTCTCTGTTGTGTCCCACAACATTATGAATATGTAATAGTAAATTGCTGGAGTACCCCGTTAAAGGTCATATGGGCTGTCAGCGTTAACGCGTTAATCGCGATGCGATTAAGGGCCGACGCGATGCGATTAATTTTTTTAATCGCATGCTGGCATTTATTAATTTATTTTACACTTCACTCGGCTTTGCGTCGTGCCTAACAGGCTACTATTTTGACCCTTTGCAGCACCGTTACTTACCATCAAGCTGCCACTTCCTCGTAACACATCCTGCTGTTGCAGGCTGCAGGCATGATGGAGAAAGACAGCAGCAATGAAATCCTGAATGGCACTTTTTTATTTTCCAAAACTCCCGGACGGCTCGTAGACAAGTCGAAAGCCATATGCACATTGTGGAAAGCCGAATTAAAATATCACCGAAGCACGTCAAGCTTGAGCTACCACCTACGGGAGTCGGCCGAAAAGGACGCCTCATATGCTGGGAGGCGACCGCTGGGGACGTGACTACGGGGAAAGGTTGGGTGAAAGTCCTGTGTTGTTTTTCACGAACTGCCATGAGCCTGGGCTGTCTGATCTGTCTCATTGCCGTAGATGGGGACAGTAGTTTTCACGGTTACACAGCCTGTACGACACGGAGAAAGCAGTCCAACTGGAACTGCTGCAAAGTGCTGCAAATGCTGTCTCATTAACCGCTGATCACTGGACGTCAGTGAGTAATCAACATTATTTAGGAGTTACTAAACACTACACTGACTCTAGTAAGGATAGGGATTTTTTGTTTTTTAGTTAGGTACTTGGAGGAATTGTGCAATAATGACAGATTCACACATTTTTCTTCTGTTTACAGTACATAAATAATTACAAATCTTAAAATCAAGTTCATAAAGTAACTTTCTTTGCATTAATTTGGTTCCCAATCAAGATACACTGGTACAAATTGATTTCGATTGTTAATATGTACTTAAAAACTGTTCTGAAATGCAAAATAATAGTATTTTAATCATGTGATAAAATATGCGATTAATCGTGATTAACTATAGAAATTCAGCGATTAATCACGATTAAAAAAATTAATCGTAAAGAGCCGTGACCGAACCCGGCCCCAGCCCGACAGGAATTAAGAAATTTGTGTACAAGCCCAACATAGTTAAAATCCAATTTTTTTTCTCATACTAATGACACATGTAGGCTACGTTTTTGTGTGGAAAGCCCGCTTTTATTAAGCAACTGTAGGAAGGCATTCGGAAATGTCAACAGATGAGCGCATCAGCACACACGGGGCAACAAGCGCACGTTAATAAGCTGTTAAAATGTTCAATGTGTTAACATTTCCTGCTTGCTTCGTTTCCGACCGTGATCAGAAAACCAGGGGAGAGTCGTTACCTCCAGGGCCGACGTTATAAAATGAATAACATTGGTGTTAAAATCCCGTTTCTGGTGAGCAAATGAATGAACTTGGCTTTCAGTCTGGGGTTTATTTCGGACACCGCACACACTGTGTACAAAGTTAAACTTATTCCACCAACTCTGCTTCCTCGCTCTCTCTCTCTCTCTTCTGCCCACTTACCACACACCACACACACACCCACACGCACTGAGCTCTCTTAAAGGAGCCACAGCACCATTTTACAACAAATGCCTTATTTTGAAAGAGCCCGACCCAAACCCGATCATAATTTCTAAATATCTGTCCGAATCCGGCCCGGCCCGTCGGGTACCGTCGGGACCCGTCGGGCTCGGGTCGGGTATCCATGCCTTAGTTCCCATGCATTGGTGTCTAAGTGACTAATGTGAACAAAAATCTTTGAAATTGGGCCAGTATTGAGCAAGAACACTGTAACCAGCAGCCGTGAACTTGGCTGCAATGTAACTTAATAGGTAACTGTGCATCATCTATTTCCGTCCACAAGAAGTGCTGTTTTTGCCATTGACAGACTGAAGTGTCTGACTACTACGATAGCGATTTCAGGGATGTTTCATGTTAAACAAAAAGGATCTTACTCTTTAACAAAAAGGTCTATCTCTGTAGGGGTCCTTTCTCTTATGTTGTCAAACACTTATAATAATAATCTGAGTCTTTCAGTGGTAAAAACAGCTCTTTCAGTAGATGTAAATTGAAGATGCACAATTGTCCATTAATGTTACATTGCAGCTTGTTTCGGTCTTGCTTAAAGCTTTAGTGCGTAACTTTTTGATATTAATGAAGGTCCATTACATTGAAAGCCATTGCCAAATGAGTTGCTACAAAGCTAATTACCGCAAGACTATCAGCTCCACGCAACTCTCTCTGTATTTCTCAGTATGGCTATGTTCAGAATATTGTGATGTCCGGCAACTTTCGCTTAGAAACTCAAGTTAAGATAATTACTTCTTCTGAATGAAAATGAGTCCATCATGTTTTTTTAATCCTCCGTGTCCACCTTGGCTACACAATAGCTTTTAATACTGGACCAATTTCAAAGAGTGTTGTGTCTTTTAGACACAAAAACATGGGAAAATAGGGTTGCCAAAAAACTAATTTACCCATAGGCTAACTGTTGTTACAGATGGATCTTTTTTGGGTGTAGTAAAGGAACCCCTGACTGCAGCTGACATTAATTTATGTAATTTCATTGATGTAGTTGCTCATTAATCAGGGATTCGGTGGGGAGTTTTAGTGTCCTATAATTTTTTTTTAAATGTTGTTTCAGAGGGTTTTTACCCACCCTGACCAGACTTTGAAGAACACACTGAATCAGTTTTATTTTGGCTTTAAAATGTTCACTATTAAAATGAAAAAAAAGAGAGAAAATCTGTGGAATATCTCTATCAGGCCACATAAGCAAACTGTCCTGTGCACATAATGTCATCTAAGTATAAAAACTATTGAGAGACATCCAAACAGTCTGGTTTCTGTATTCATCCATGGTCTGTTTTTTGATCAATGCACCTAACATAAAGTCACATTCATTATGCAGTTAGTACATTTAGCTGAGAACAAAGCCTCACCAGGCCTCCTTGTGTTAGGTAGGTAGTTAGGTAACTGCAATAAAATCTTTTTAAGCTGACAGCGAGGAAGAAGGCACAGAAACCCTGTTGGAGCTCCTCATCCAATCACAGGTTCCTTTTACTGTAAGATATTACACATAATGTTGTTTATAATCAGGCCTGGCCTCCCACTCCTCTCATCTCTCTCCTTTTTTCAGTCATTGTGTGAACAACAATATGTTAATATGGAGCACAGAGAGAATGAATGAGTCAATAACAATGACAAGTATTCAATTGCACTAATCGTTTGGCCATAAGTAAGTGCTTAAGAGTCTGGGGGCCTGCAGCAAACACTCAGCTAAAGCTCCTTTTCTTCATTGAAAGTCCCCTGCGGGGCAAAAGCTTGCTTTAACTGGATATGTTCTTTCTTCCTTCAGGTTTTAAAAACGATTGTCCATTAGTAGAACAGTAAATCCGCCTCCTCTTCTAAGTGAGTTGAGGAAGCACAGAAAGCCAGACACCGGGGACACAGAGTTTCACTGTGATCTCTAACCTGTGGTGTTGCCTGACAGACCAACAGTGGCCAACAGTAAAGGCTTGCAAGTGCTCAGCAGGCTCACCCTGACACCTCTATGATATAACTGCTTTCTAGTAGGAAATATTTAAGCCAAATACACAGCATTTTACAATACCTTCTGTATTGATCATTATGCCTGAATGTTGACTGGAAACTAATGGAATACATATGAAATCCAGAGATATCCCAATGATGTCTTAGGTCGCTTTCACATCTGTAGTTTGGTTCAGACAATGGAAAAAAAGTATACATTGTTACCTTTTAGTTCTGGTCCACTTTATAGTCCCACTGACTTAATGTAAACACGTTGGTTTTGGTCTTTACATAGTCTGGCATTGCCAGACCTTCCTCCACAGCACTGCGGAGGAGGGTCTGGCTAGTCCACACAACATTCCAGGATGGAAGAAAAACCTGCTCTGGTTCATTGGCATTTCTTTAAACCACTCACAATCGTCTTGGACAGTCGTGCAACAGAAAACTCAGATTGGACAGATAGTCTAGCTAGCTGTCTGGATTTACCCTGCAGAGATCTGAGGAGCAGTTAACCATAGTCCTCAGAAATCCACCTAGGTTTAAAATGCCAACACAAAGGAAGCCCAAGGCTATCCAGCCTAAATAAGTGAAATCCGGTGGAATTTTGGTCGGCAAAGGAGCAATCCCGGAAGTGTAACGTCATGGATATAGACTAGTCTTTACATAATATTTGTTGGCAATTAGAAAAATAGAAGATAAAGACAGTGCTAAGGCTGATATTTAATAGTAATCTTCTCTACGCAGAGCCTACGCCGTAGCATACTTAAGTGGCCAACACTGAATATTGTGTGTGTGTGGGGAGTGCGTGGTAGAGCGAATGAGAGAGTGACAGGGATTAGGGATTGAGAGAGTACCGACTCTTGGAGTGGAGACTGTGCTTTTTGACCACGGTCGCAAAGATGCAGCAGGAAAAATTAACCCCTCTTTTTGATTCCAAGTTGTTCACGGAGAAGAAGAACCCGCAAATGACTAGGGGAAATTCACGGTGGGGAATGTGCAATGCTACCAAGCCACGACCAAATGGACCAATCCCAGTTGTTGCAGTCTACGTTGCCACGACGTGTAGTTACAGTTCTGGGGAGGTGCACATCAGGCTACGGCGCAGGGTACTGCATAGGGTCTGTATCTACACGTACCTATGCGCAGATTCAACACAGAACCATAAATCAGGCTTTATCATTTGGCTCCATAACTGCTGTCTATCTGCTTTACTGTCCAGTGGCAACCACTGTATCACAGGCCTGATGAACTGTTGGTCAATTTACTTCAGGTATTTGAACATAGTACATTTACAAGTCAACAGTGCTCTACCCAGCATTGGTTTACCTAAAGGCTCGCTCAATATGTGATAGCTCTGACTAAAAAAAAATGAAAATAAACGCTGTTTTTAATGGAGCCATTTAGCCAGAGTCAATTGTATTTGGCATAATAGTAAACTATGACAAGAATGTTTCTGATTCAATCAGGGAACTCACATACAGTTTGTATGCATGCAATTACTTCCAGCACATCGATCCCACTCACACAGCATACGGTTTGATAGCTTCCAGTGACTTTTTCAACTCAAGACATATGGGAAGAATTACTAAAATATCTCAGATGTTTTTCCTCACTGCATTGGCATATATTCCTCTCTCTGGTGCTCACCAGTCAGTGTGTGTGTGTGTGTGTATATATATATATATATATATATATATATATATATATATATATATATATATATATATATATATATGTGTGTGTGTGTGTGTGTGTGTAATGTAGCTAAAAAAGCAGCCTCTGACAGGTCCCTGCCGTCTTAGCCCTACAACATGATTGATGACTTCATCTACTGTTAATCTGTAATTACAGAGGCTTTACAGATTTTTTAAGTAGGGCCTTTAGACAGCGTGGATTGTAAATTCTCTTTTTCTGCAACTGTACAGCATAGTAAAAACTCCAGATTTAGGTGTTGGCAGATGTGCGCATGCACAGAATTTCTACCACATACAAGGATTGGATAATGGAAGCTATTGACATAATCACTTTGTCACTTGATTTGACAGCAGAATGAATTATGAGCCAGGGGACCTGAGGCCTCCATTTGACTGTCTTAGTTTATTGACAAAACTCTTTAAGAGAGGAGAGGTGGCAGCAGCTCTACACTGAGATGACCATTATCCTGTGGCTGTCTATTGGCTTTTGAATGGGCAAATGTCTGCATCAGACAAATATAAGGTAATTGGAATCTACGACAGAGACGTGAGAAGCAATTGTATGCTCTTCTACCTAAATGGATCATTGTCAAATGTAGGAGCCATCATCTTCTCTGCTATCGACAAATGGTAATGACCCACTAAAAGTCTGCCGTCTTTAGCTGCACAAACATTTCAGCAATAAACGCTTAGTAAAATGTTTGTCGACGTGTGTTTCAGGGCGAGACTTCAAAGTGATGCCTCGACAATAATCCTACTCTACAGATTGCCTGAGTGAAGCACAACACAATTCCCAGTTCAAAGGGGAAACTAACTTTACAGCAAACAGTGTGCTCTTCACATGGCATGTGTACTGTATATTCATACACACACTGCTGGACCTTTTATAATACAGTTTGAAAAGATCTCTCCCCATCTTCTCCTTCACCCTAGGTGGATAGTCACACACTCACAGACTGTGTTTAAGGCCTATAGGTAGAGAGGAACATGGACCATTTTCAGTTAAGGCTCTGACACACCAACCCGACGGCTGACCTTTGAGTTGGTCAAAAAAGTGCCTCGGAACACACCGAAGTGACGCCGACTTACGTTTTGCACGAGATGTAATATGTCTCCATAACAGCAGGCGGCGCTAATCTGTATTGTCGCCGAAAAAATGAAAACCGGCAGCTGACTGGACGAACGCATCACGTGGGTCTGGCTTCTCCCAAATTTCAAAGCCAGACCATAATGGCGGCTTGTTCAGAATATGATCTCATATTTTACGAAAATAGTTCACCAAAACGTGTTTCTGAAAACATTTTAAGCGAGAAATAGGCCGTGCAGTTGCTGAATCTGTCTTCATTTCAGATCGACAAAGGTCACTTTAAAAGATTTTCATCAGATTTTGAGAGCCGTTAGTCACGCTCATCATGCTCGTCATTTCCGGGTTAGCACTCCACCAATCAGATTGGTCATTGAGTCCGACTGCCGGCTCCTCCGACTGATGATGGCACGGAACACACCGAACAGACTCAAGTCACTGACCTCGCCAGACTGTCCAATGGCCGATAATCGGGTTGGTGTGTCAGCGCCTTTAGCTGTAGTAAGCCAACTAGCTGCAGCATCTTATGGGTCCAAATCAAGCATAGTGGTATCTAACTTATTAGATACCACTATATACCACTTAGCATATTGAGATGTGATCAATGTGATGGCATATTAAAGATG
Source organism: Zingel zingel (assembly GCA_023566125.1). Lineage (NCBI taxonomy): Eukaryota > Metazoa > Chordata > Actinopteri > Perciformes > Percidae > Zingel > Zingel zingel. The sequence goes on from CM042315.1 coordinate 34,728,869, forward strand.
ACAAATTACTTTTTGGGTATGTGAAGCCTAGTCTTGATCGACAACAGTTCAATTCCAGGATAATCGCCGGATGTTCCAGCAATGTATGTTGCAGTTGTCCAACTCCGTTCTCTTGGGGAAACAACAACAAACTTCAAGCTAGCAAGGTACTAAAAAAAAATTTAGATTGTGAAACAAGGCAGGCCTGCTTGGTTCTTTTGGGGAATGATTGTAAGGTTTACAAAGATTATGTTTACAGCATTACTCTAACTGGGATGTTTTAGGACCGATTGGTGGGATTTCTGTGGACGAAGTACACACAGTGATACACTGTTAAGAGCAAATGACGATGATGATGATGTATCTAGCTAATTTAGGAGCCAGACATTACTCCACAGTGCTGTGGAGGTCTGGCAATACAACACTATGTCAAACATAATACCAGATGCAAATGCAAAGATCTAGGTTCAGATGTAATTATGCAGATAATGTTTCGTTTAATGTTTAAATTTGTGTTCGGCCATAAGGTTAGGGATCCCCTGAAGCTGTTTAACACAATCCAGGTGCAGCTATGCTGCAGTATGTTTCTGAGTTTATAGATCATTTATGGTCCACTTGTCAGGTTACTAAAGATAATCGTCAGCAAGCAAACAAATTAAAGTTCAGTTTGATCAGAAGGCCATGGATCGCTATTTTCCAGTTGGGGACCAGGTCCTTGCCTTAGTGCCACAGAGGGCCTCTGGTCTGAGTGCATAATTTTGTGTATATATCTGAAGAGTATGTTAGTCGAGAAGTGGAAACTCTTAGGTTCTGCCTAAGGAACTCTGAGGCTCTGAAGTTACTTGATGAAAATCTGATCCATTTTCCCCCCAGTTTAAGGCTCTTATAGCAGAGTTCTTCCTCCTTTTGCAGGATGTCCCAGGGTGCACCTCTCTAGCTGTCCATGATGTGGATGGAGGCAGTTTGACTCTAATAAAACAACATGCATATAGACTAGCACCCTCTAAAGTGCAGAGTTTGAGGGAGGATCTTGTTGGGTATCGGGGCAGTAAAACATGGGCAAAGTGAAAAGGGTACTCCAGTAGTGCATAACCACAATCCGCTGGTTTTCTTAGACTGGTTTTTATCAGGTAATAATATGGCTTTAAAAGCCCATCTCCAAGGTATATCAAAGTATAAGGTTGCTAGCCAGAAAAGCCACTTTTATGGACAGATTAATTCCTCACACATTAAGCTGGAGCTCTAGTCCAACAATCTCAAAATAAATTGATATGGGTTATATTAAAAGTTTACCCACATACACATCTCACCTGGTTCATTTCAGAAATCTCAACTGGTTGACGTGGAATAAAGAGAATCACTTATATGAACATGCTGCTCACAAAAATGTGACAAACATGGTACCAAAGTAGTTCAATATGTTTGACGACTAAGAGAAAACCATAGCTTTACAAAAAGTAGCTTGACAGATTTTATTAGGGCCCGAGTGCCGACAGCGGCAAAGGCCCTATTGAAACTGAAGGAATTAATATTCCTTCTCTCTTCCGGCAAATTAATCGCCTTATTGAGGGGCTTAACATACTCAAAAACTCACCAAAATTGGCGGTCACATCAAGTCTGGTGAAAATGTACGTATTTTAAGGGTTTCAGGCATAGGTGCACAAAAATGGCGCTAGCGCATCCTACAAAACTTAAAAAATTGAGCCCCTGCAGTACGTTTAACGTAGACTAACGAAAAGTGGTACACGTATGTAGCATGTCAAGACGTCATTGGAGCCATACACTAAACCCAACGGAAAGTCAGCCATTTTGAATTGAAAGTTTGAAATTATGATTGTGATTTTGGCCATTTCCACATGTCGTACTTTAACGAACTCCTCCTAGAGATTTCATCCGATAAACTTCAAATTTGGTCTGGGCCATCTTAAGACCTTAAAGATGAAAAGTTATTAAAGGAAAAACTTTTCGTCATAGGGCATGGCCGTGGTGGGGCGGCCATTTTGTGCGTTTCACCATCGCAACAGGAAGTGGGTCTAACTCGAGTGTACATTGTCCGATTGGCTCGAAACTTTTCAGGATTCATAAAAGTCCAACCCTGAGGACAAATAAAGTCCTATATTTACTTAAAGTCATAGCGTCCCTAATGGCAACAGGAAGTAGGCCTAAAAGTCAAGGTGCTATACTTTAACAAACTCCTCCTAGAGATTTCATCAGATCGACTTCAAATTCGGTCTTAACGAATTAAAACTTTTAGTGCAACGGTGTGGGCGTCGCGGACATTTTGAGCATTTATCGAAGTAGTTGTTGTCACTTTAGTGTACATTGTCCACTTTGGCCAAAATTTCTCACAATTGACAAGAGTCCAGGCCTGAGGATATTTTTAGGCCAAAATTGACTTTTGGTCATAGCGCCCCCCGCTGGCAACAGGAAATCAGCCTTATATGACAAACATCATCCGATTTACATGAAACTTATAATGTGTGGTCTACATGTGATACTGAGCCGCGCCCTCTACTTTAACCACGCCCCTTTCATAATATTTGAACCATTTAAGGTAGAGTCTTGTGTGAGGTATCATTGAACTCAGCAGAGTTTCTTTTTGATTGGTGATGGTTTGACCCACCTCCTATGCTGTAGCCACGCCCCTTTTTATAACTTATGACCTGTTTGATGTAGAGCCTTGTGTGAGGTATCATTGAACTCAGCAGAGAGTTCCTTATTAATTGGTGATAGTTTGGCCCGCCCCCCTATGCTTAAGCCATGCCCCCTTTCATAACTGGTGACCCGTTTAAGGTAGAGTCTTGTGTGAGCTATCATTGAACTCAGCAGGGAGTTCCATTTTCATTGGTGATGATTTGCAGTGTCTGAGTGCCGCGCAAATGCATAGTCGTAAGGAGCGGCTTCAGCCAGTAACCCTGACACACGCAAAGGCTTGCAGCTTTAATTCCTTCTGGATTCCATAGTCTAATGGGCAAAAACACATTCATCTACAGTAGAATAATCTGCTCACGAATCTGAAACTGAGTGTTTCACTGAGAATGTTTAAAGTGGCCTTACAGAAATGGTTACAAAGTACCATTTTCTATTTCAATTAAAAAATTTTACTTTTTATGACCAAGAAAGAAAGAGCATGTTGACATAGCTACCCCGCCGTCTGAAACCTGCTATTACATGTTGATTGTATTGTCTGCACTTGTTGTCTTGATGTTGTGCTGCTTTGTCTTGTGGCGTGATAAGTCAATGTCAATGTCAATATTATTTGTATAGCACCTTTCATTACACGTCAACAATGATAATAGTTTAACCAAATGGAATTAAAGGGATATTTCACCGCTGGAAAGATGATTATGTATTTAAATTGGGTAATTTATGCAGTAGAAATGTGAAATTTTTTTAGAAGTTGGTGCCTTCTAGACCGAGAAAAGCCAGAAAATGTATATTTGGCTCATGTAGATGAAAGACAACAACTCTCAGAATGCACTTGCTTCGCTTCCCTACGAGGCCACTCCAAAGCCATGCCTACCGATTACAGAGGGCAGTCAAGTCAAGTCAAGTGGGTTTTATTGTCATTTTAACCACATACACTGTATATAGTGAAACAAAACAATGTTTCACCATGGTTCAAGTGGTGTTACGCATTTAAAATATATAGAAACGACATTTTATAAAAACAACATTATATAAAAACGGCATATGAGACTACAGTACTACATTTAGTGCACACACATTATAGACTATACATAAAGTGCAATTACTACTTAAAAGTAGAGCATTTAAGACAGACAAGGGACAGGACAGACAACAGACAACAAAAGACAGGGCATAAGTAGACTTGTAACAGAGCACTGATTGTTATAAGTTAGGTTCACCGTGAGGTGAAGGTAGAATATAAGAAATTTCTTGAGATTTGCGTGGTTGAAATGCATATGTAATATGCGCTTTGGAGCTCACTGATAGTTCCGTAAAGTTCAGCTAACGCATTGGTAGCATTAGCGCTTGGTGGGATGTAAACACTGAGTATAAACACAGCCGTGAATTTGCGTGGAATGTAGAATGGTCAGGAATTAACAGTCACAAACTCCACCAGCGGTGAGCAGTAGTTGGATACAAGCACTGCTTTTCTGCACCAGTCCGTGTTAACATATATGCACAGCCCATCTCCATGAGTCTTACACGACAGACCAGCATCTCTATCTGATCGGAAGACTAGCAGGCCTGGCAGCTGGATAGCGGAGTCCGTTCCGTGTTTCCACTTTCTCACACACCGCTTTTGATGTCCCCTTCCCCGGCTAGCGGCATCAAGCGACACCACAGGCTAAGGTGCTGGGCTGCATAGCAGGCGAAGCTCGCGTAGTGTGTCGCGTATTCCGTCCGTAATAAAGTTTCCTGCATATTCTCCGATCTGTACCACTGTATCCCGGTGGTACACATGTGCGGTAGTTTGAATGCTCATAATTGCAAGGTTGCTGCTGAAAAAGTCTTTGCCAGACAAACATTTTACATTCTACTGCAGCAGCTACTCCAGTTGCCTCTTGTTCCTCCATCATCCGCAACTGTTCCAGAGGGTTTTTTCCAGACACACAATACAGAGATCTCTCCTCTCAGGGGGACATGAGGGAGGGAAGCACGGTCATTCAAAAATACTACCGGGTTTCTACTGATACAAAGCTTAATGCTAATCAGTGAAGTATCCCTTTAAGTTTTATTGTTTTTTATCCTCTGTGATTTTTTAATGCCGCTCTATGTAAGTACTGTGCAGTGTTATGTTTTGTTTTCCAAATCAAATCAAATTATTTTTGTTAACCTGAGCAGTGTTCCCTGATGTAATGTGTGTGCTGCAAATCATATCACATCACTGAAATCATGCAAAACAAACACACACACACACACACACACACACACAGTCCCACACACACACACACACAGTCCCATACACACACACAGTCCCACACACACAAACAGTTTCACACACACACACACACACACACACACACACACACACAGTCCCACACACACGCACACACACACACACACACACACACACACACACACACACACACCTTAGAGGACATGGATAAGAGACATGCCTGTTCAAACACATATCTTGGCACATTTGAGGAAAGGCTTGATAAACAAGTAGCATTTCCAAGTAACTAGTGTGTGTGTGTGTGTGTGTGTGTGTGTGTGTGTGTGTGTGTGTGTGTGTATGTGTATGTATGTATGTATGTATGTGTGTGTGTGTGTGTGTGTGTGTGTGTGTGTGTGTGTGTGTGTGTGTGTGTGTGTGTGTCTGTTAGGTCATTATTATTGGGGTCATTGCAGAGGTATCATGTTGAGATTTGCTGTTTCCTGAGCACAGACATGTGCTTTTATCTCCGTCGACAGCTCCATGTCTGCTCCGATTCTGCTTAAAAACTACTAATCACCGCTGAGGCATTCTTTGCCTGTTGCATAAAGGCCCTGCAGCAACTTCACGCACGCTTCAAGCAACAAAACAACTCCGGCAGTGTTCTCTGTTGCTCTGCACCGAGTCTGCTCTGCGTGAATACGAAGAATTCACAGAGAAGATATCCAGCTGCAAACAGGCTCCATGTATCTCAGGAATGCTCAGACTGGAAACTGAATTCAGAGCATATAATAATGGCAGCCAGTGCTCTTACTGAAAGGAAGGGGAAGCCATGACCTCCAGACAAAAAGAAAGCAAAAAATATTTCGGAACAGAAATTCTATTTTTGCCTCAAAAAGCACTCCACTGATGGTCTAACCTTTGAATATCAAACACTCAATCCAAACCAGGCTACCATATCATAACTATAGCCCTTCTGATAAAGTGAATTCAGAACAAATATTGAAATTTGACTTGATACTGTATTTTTAATATAATTTGTTGGTACACAGAGAAAAGCACATTAGATCAAATAACCAATCATCAACTGTACATCACAAAGCAACATGAAATATCTGACATAGAAACCTACCAATCTTGTTGAATCCAGAGTAGGTTATGACAAAAACAGTAACCAAAGTTGTTGCCTGTAAATAAAACATGGTGAACAGGTGCCCGTTTGTGGCAAGGAAATATGTTTCTTTCTTGTGTTCTACAACATAATCTGCGTGTCATCTTTTCCCTTTCTTGCAATGTGCTGATTTAAAAACATTCACTGTTTATGTCTTATGGGTCTTTTCTTAGCCTGCAAAAGGTGGTAAACTGAAAAAGTGGATAAGGAAGAATTCCATGGGTGTGTGCTACACTACACCCATCTTCTCAGTGCTTTGATCTAAATTGGACTCTTGAGATCCAAACAAAACACAAGACGTGGCTGCTTCGTGTGATTTTAACGTCAGCGTTAACGCAGCTGCTGTATTACAGTAAAGCCTTGAGCTGCTGCAGCGGCACATGGACATGCAGGTAGGTCTGGATATCTGTCTGGATCACATCAATCCACAAAAGCAACAGACACACAACGTATGAGCAGCTGTCTGTTGTATTGCCAGGGCAGTGCCTGGAATCAATTTACACCCAGTTATCCATGCAAGCCACTCATTGCCATTTTATTTCATTAATTAAGAACATGGACTGGGTGGAGGAAGGGGGTCGCGCAACTTCTGTTGCAGGATAGCAAGTACAGGCAGGAGAACTACTGTTCTAAACAATTTCACAGTCCATTACAGAGTTGATGGATGGGTAAATAAAAAGGTACTAGATTCCGTCTGGGCAACCTCATCTACGAATATGGAGCCCTTATTCTCCAAAGCAGAGCAGAGAAGAAAGCAGCCTGCAGCCGGCAGGCCTGGCCAGAGGGGAGACACATTTTACTCTTACAATTGAGGCTTGAGGCTAGAGAGCTGATGGTTTCCTCAAGTAAACTGTGGCCTTTGGCTGCCGGCCCAATCATCCACGGTGGCAGCTCTCTACAATTCTTCCCTCTGACTGTATGTGTGGAAACTCCAGCCTACACTGGAAAGTAAAGGGTATTTCTCCGCCAAGGATTGCTTTAAATAGACATAATACAAGAACTGCCAAACGGTTTAGAGAGAGAAAGTGTGTGGGTGTGTGTGTGTGTGTGTGTGTGTGTGTGTGTGTGTGTGTGTGTGTGTGTGTGTGTGTGCGTGTGTGCATATGTTAACAGTGGTATGTTTTTCTTTCTTTGGAAGTTTAAAGTAGCAATATGTGATTTGTTGGCCACTTGGGGGGCGTTGTGACAAGCTTATAACACAACACCACATGTTTCACCATTTTAAATTACACTAAATGTATTAGCAAACAGTTGCCTAATTCGCATTTAGAAGACATTACCATTCATCTGGAGTAGTGTTTGTGTCCACGTGATAAAGCCCAATATTCACTCTTTTAGGTCTGGTCTCCACCAACTCTTGAGAGAAATATTTGGCTCTTAAGATGCTAAATGCTCTGCTATGTTCACCAGCCACTCTACTGTGTCTGTCTGCAGTTTGTTCCTGAGCAGGTGGTGTACAGTGTGTTTATCAGAGCTTTTTCACTGAAAACAACTGCATACTGCTGATTTGAACAAAGCAGCAACTTCTGGGTCTGAAAAGTGAAGCCAATGCTGATGCCTTAAACCTGCATTCTTTCTAATTTCTGGTTGGGAGCGACTCCACTGGCTCCAAAAATATTTTTTTTCCATTTCTATCGAAGTCTACGAGAAAATGAGCCTACTTCTCACTTGATTTGTTACCCCAATACACATTTTCATAAGTCTATGGTCTCAATGTTAGCTATATGAGGCGCCGCCAGGGACATTATTCAGAATTACCTCTCACAAACACATGTGAAATGCTCTTACATACACTACTGAAACACTCACATAAGAAACTGAAAGATTATTCGCTCGCACACACTACTGAAACGCTCTCACACATACAAGTGAAACGCTCTCACACATACAAACATACAAACTCAAGGCTTAAAAACGGCAGTCCACAAACGTCACCAATGCTACGTCCATTATTTTTACAGTCCATAGCTGAGACTGAACCAAAACTGTTACTACATTGCACATATCTGTACATGTTGTTCATACATTGTTCATATTATATAGCCATATTTATTCTGCTCTTATAACACTGCAATATATTTCTTGTCCTGCCTATGCACCACCTGTCTATACTTTGTATATCACATTGCACTTTTCTGCTATTTTGCACTTCTGGTTAGATGCAAACTGCATTCCGTTGTCTTTGTACTTGTACTCTGCACAAGGACAATAAAGTTGAATCTAATATAATCTAAATAGTGAGATCTGTGGGTTCGTCCTTAGAAGCACCACCTTTAACATTACGCAGCTTTAAGTTTTTGTAGGTGATGCTGTTCTATCTGTCAGTTAAGCCCCTGTCTCCATCATCACTGCTGATGCTAACTACACAGCTCTTATTCTAAACAAACAAGAAGAAGGAATCCTCTCCTGTGCAGCAGGCAGTCAGGGGGATTAGCAGCAGAATGTGACAACATTTTACAGGCTGCACTCTCATGCCATACTCTAGTTTGAGCCGGCAGAAGTATTTTACTGTTATTTTCTCCCCAATAGCCTTCCTTCCTTCTAGCAGGAAGACAAGTGTGTAATTTCAGTTCAGTTTCTTCAGCCAATACTTCAGGTTCCGCAGCAGAGAACTTCCACACTCTCTTCTGTCCTCCACTGCTGTCAGACATATTAAAGATGCAACTTTAACAGCCTAATATCAGGCCTTATTAGCAGCAGTGCATTCAAATTTACTCAACCGCAGCTTTGCTCATTTAAATGATCAGTCATACTAAATACCCCGCCAAATTAAAAACATTTAGAGACACAAAATGCTGTGGCCTCGACATTAATTTGTGGTAGGTTTGGGAAAGTCCTATGTCAAAGCTTTTATTTTATGACCTGGATAAAAAGAATTGGATCACCAGTCAGTTCTATCAATCAGTAGGGCTGCGACGATAACCGCATCACCACAATACCGGCAGTGACATGACACTACCGCGGTGATGACATCACCGCCATCACTGCATTTTTTTTCTTTTCACTTTTTGCTGGCGAAACGCCACCAGTATTGACAACAGATAAAGCAACTGTGTCTTGAGAAGCTCAAGCTTGTTGTTTCAGTGTTTATTTTGAACTCACTTTACATCATCGTTGCTATCTAACCCTATTCCTCTTGCTCTTCCTCACAGAGGCTCAACGACTGTTTTTTACATGACTATGACGAGACGATGACGAGACTGCGCCAATGTCCAAAAACGCTGACTTAGACTAAATTAACATGCATTATTGTTGACGAAAAAAGACGAGACAAAATGTTTTGCATAAAATAAAACCTAAGAATCTCTCATCATTTTCGTCTACAATCTCCTCTACTTTTTCATCATGAGATAGAATATTCAGCTGTTACTAGGGTTGGGTACCGAGACCCGGTGCCTTAACGACCGTTATCTACTGGACGAATAGCTACGCGGATTTCGGTGCCTCTTATTAAATGCCTGCGCTTCTCTCTGATACTCCTAAATGGACGTTAGAGGCAAATGAAACATTGCTGCATGGGACGCTAGTTAACACTACACTTGGTAGCAGGTAACGTTAGCCTACCGTTAGCTAGCAGCTGGATTAAACATGGTTAAAATGCTGACAAACTTACAGACAAACTTTACACCGTTTAGCAAACGGTGTAAAGTTTGTCTGTATTTCACTGTGTAGGATTCCAACACCGAGAAGTACGACATTCTGTAGCTGCTGTTGTCTGAAAACAACACATATGTTGCGTTGATATGCACTTGAAACTCGCCTCGCCAGCCTTGTGCTGCATTCAAAGTTATTGTAAAATACCCTTTTCCCATCCAGTGGTTGTTTTTGTTGTGTAACAGGAATTTACTGGTGAAATAAGGAAGAGGCTCAATATTTATATAACTTTATATAATTTACTTTTATATAACTATTTGACTGAAATGGTTATTAGAAAAATCTCAGAAATAATTTATTTAAAAAAAGACTAAAATGTTTTGACTAAAACTTGACTAAGATACCTTGAGTTCTCTTTTGACTAAAATTAGACTTAAATGACGAGACTTTTAGTCGACTAAAACTTGACTAACAAAAAAAATATATGTGAATGACTAAATATGACTAAAACTAAGAAGGACATTTGGCACAAGACTAAGACTAAATTAAAAATAGGTGACAAAATTAACACTAGCACTAATACGCTACTCTCCGTTACCGCTCGCTGTCCTTGCGCTACCACACGGGCACTGACATCATGCACCTAAGGCACCCTGCCATTCTCGCTCTAACATATGCTACTCGTAAGGGAGTAGAGGTTAACCGCCATATTGCTGTGATACGTCAAATAACACAAAAAACTATACCGTCACAGCCCTATCAATCAGTAATCCAGAGGAGCAAAACATTTAAAATCTCCCACTTTACTATGTGAATATTTTCTTCACTCAGTAAACTGAATATCTTTGAGTTGTGGACAAAACATGACATTTGAGGAAGTCATCTTGGGTTTTGGGAAACACTGATTGACGTTTCTCACCATTTTCTGACATTTTACAGACCAAACAACTAGTCCATAAACCGGGAAAATAATCGACAGATACATCGTCAATCAAAGTAATTATCCTCTTACTGCAGAGTTTCTGCAGGTTTCACCAAGACAAATATAAGACTTTTAAGAATATTTAAGACCACTGTAAATAATAATTAAGAGCTTTATCACAACATAAACTAAGCCCTAAATTCATTTTTCTCAAGCCAAATATCGATAAACTTGCACTTCCCCATAGCTAAAGAATTAAATCTGTTTCATGTCTGTGGTACAATTTGAAAGATAACACGAAAGCTGAAATATAAGTTGCATGTTGGTCTCATTTGTAGTCATAATACAGCAACGTTATACTGGGACTAGCGAAAGAAAGAACTACAACAGGATAAATACATTTTAAAAGCATTATAAGTAGTGTTGCATGGATGTAGGAAAATTAAGATCTGTTTAAAATGATTTAAGACCTAGGACACAATACTTGAGACTTTTGAAGGCCTAAAATTTTGATTTTTAAATTTGAGACTTTTTAAGACCCTGTATAGACACTCACACAACAATCAGACTGATCTGACAAAGTGGCGTATGTATGACACGCCAATTTGTATGCTGTTTTTGCGTGTTATCAAGACGTATAATCATTTTTTAGCATGTTTATCAACGCCGTTTGGCCTCCATTGAACTACATTACATGTGAATTATCGTCATAGCGAGTAGTATGAAAGGACAGAGGTTTGTTGGGGTGGTGGATGGGTGAAACACAGGACTTTCACCCAGGAGAGCTGGGATTGCGTCCTGCATGTAGCATTTATTAACTGTTTTTTTTTTGGTTTTGTTTTTTAATAAAGCCTTCCCCAACGTTCTTTTCCTAAACCCAACCGTTTATTGTTTCCCTAAGCGTGTGACGTTGGTCACCGTCGTGTTTTTGTCGTTTTTTAGTGTTACTAAAGCCTTTCCCCAATGTTCTTTCCCTAAACCCAACCTTTTTTTTTCTTTCTTTTTTACACGCATGTGACGTTCTCGCGATAGTACGGCACGTTCTGGCGACGTCACGTCGTGGTGTGTATGTTTACATCCGCTGTATACAGCGTAGACATACACATGGATAGCTCAAAATGTGTATAGATAACACGCCATTTGCCTTTAGGAAAGTGGCGTGTATGTTTACGCAAAGTCATGATGCCATGTTGCAACAATTCTACAACAGTGTGTACAAGTCAGCTGTAGATGAAAGGCAATGCCACTAAACCTCAGCTTGCATAACCCTAGCTTCACAGCATGGGATCTCTCTCTCTGTCACTGTCTCTATTTCTTTCTCTCCCTCTGCAGGTCACTCAGACACAAATTGTATACCACAGGAATGCCATCCTCCTTATCATCATAACTGCCTCTCGTTCCCAGCCTGTTCCTCTCCTGTTGCTTGTTACTGGGCTAGTCTGCTCCTCATCATCATGCCGTCCTCTCTGGAGGACGCTGACGGGGATAAGGGAACACATGAAGACAGCAGTCAGCCACAGACAGCTCGGAGGCAGCGCTGATCATTCCTTCAGCACAAGCAGATTCCACTTCAGCCCCACATTCTGCAGTCACAATCACACAGTCCCTGTCAGCTGCCTCAACCAGGGATGAGTTGCATTGCAAATGGAGACAAAATGAGTCGTGTTTACCAGTGAATGTTAGGCACTATAGGCAGGAGAGCTGCCAAGTAACTGTAACAATTATAATCAGAACGCTAAAGAGAAACATCAAGACAGTTTCATACTGTGCTGGGCAACTGTGGAGTTAATGATATGGTAAACAGAAATAATTTTCTGATGTTAGGAAGACAATTGCATGTACTTGTAAAGAAAATGCTCTAAATCATGATACAAATGTATTTTTGTGTATGAGTTATCATATTACAGTTACACACATTACACATATTGAGCTTTTAAGCCTGATATTGATATCTTTCAAAGTTGAAATTTGAAAAACAATTTGACTGTGTAAGTTCAAAAACATAAATATGTCAGTATTTCTCCAGTTATAGCCTATTCCTGGCATTATGGCTAAGGCTTTGACACAGCATTTACACAATTATGTAAGAAATGTATAGCCTATAGACAACGTGCAGAAAGAAAGGTTAAGGTATGGATTGCACTGATGGACTTTGGACTCTATCTCTGCATGTTACTTCTAAAAATTCTGCCTACAGCCCTGATGAACAAACATCTGCACAGACAGCACAGTTGATAAACATCTTCTACGCGGATATTAAGGAGAAAATGTCTACTAACCTGTTGGAAGGAGACTGGAGAGCACAGTGCACTTGTTTCCTCTGGAGCCGAACAGTAGCGCGGAGCATTTACAGAGCGGAGGAGAACGGAAACCGGCACACGGCTGCTTTAAACTGGCGGCGAACAGCAGCTGAGCAAGCTCGTATCTGAACATACTCCATTCAAAGAAAAGAAGATAGTTCTCTTCCTTTGTTTCAGATCACAACATATTCTACTTAGTTTTTAAAAGGTGCTCCAGCTTAGCCTATACATGGCGTATCTCCCTGCCCGCAAATAAAAGCAGTTCTGGCAGCATCAACAGAACACCAGCGATGCCCGCAATGTATCCTGGTGGAGACTGCGCTCCTCAGAAATACCCAGAACCTGTACTTTGTTTTAGGCTACAGTGTTTTTTTTTTGTTGCATTTCAGTTCCAGCTGCAAACACGGTGCGAGCACGGCGAGATGTTTTTTTTTAAAGCCAGCCGAGGAAAGGACGGTGTGCTGGAACAGAGCGGTTCTATCAGCGCGCACTGCCCGGGAGTGCACTTACCTTTGCCCCTAAAGTCGTGGCAAGACAGGCGGCGTACGTTCAACAGTTCCAGTGTGACAGCACACTCAGAATGAAGTGTGCTCCCGTCCCCAGTAGCACGCGCTACCCGCGCAGTAACCGCGTTCAGCGACACAGATGTCTTCCAGCACACCTGTGGCTCACAGCGGCCACATTACGACCCCTAATACCCACTCTGTATGCATCACAATATCACCACACACAACATAGCCATGCCACTGAAAAATATGTTTAAAGAGTCCATGAAGACTTACCGAACTATAGCGTGTAATCCGTTTCTAGTCCCCGGTGTGGAGGCTGAGAGACGCGCAGCTCGGAGCAGTGCAGTGATGGAGCGAAGCGCTGTCAGTGAGTCGGCCGGTGTCTGAGCGCAGAGACACGGCCATTCCTGGTCCAGACGCACGGTGCAGCGCCGCCTCCAGTTGCTCCAGCTGGAGGGAAGACACGCCCACTGTGTGTGTGTGTGTGTGTGTGTGTGTGTGTGTGTGTGTGTGTGTGTGTGTGTGTTCCTATTTCATTGATTTCTTGAAAATCTTGCAGGGGTATAGCAAAATAAAGAAAATAAGTAATACAATAAGTCTCTAAAACGTTTTTTAAAGATTGTTTATTTGGATTTGTCTTATATACCATTTATTCCTATTTATTTATTATTAATTCCTATTTATTCCTTTATTTAAGAAAATTTTTATTTTATCAAAGCTTTCTTCACACTGCCATACATAATTCAGGTGGAGAAATAGTGAATATTTATTGTGTTGGCCTAAAATAGTCAAGTTGTTCTTATATGATCTTCTGCAACCAGTCAATAGCTAGAATATACTGTAGTCACCAAATAAGTCCTCCAAATTAAAGGACAAAATGTAAGCTATTGTTTGAAATTGCGCTTCAGACGACACAGAGAAGGCAAGGTTTTTTACATTTTATACCCAGAGGCAGCTCATAGTGCTACATACTGAAGAATAAAAAGACAGGCAAGGTTAGAGAAACAAAACTGCATAGAAACTGCATAAACAGCATAACTTGTGTAAAATTAGGCTATAGATATGGACCAACAGTTTGTCAAATTATTGATGGAAATTATTAAAACAATTTTTGAAGAAATTAATAAAATAGTTTTTATAGCGGAGAGGGCTCCCACGAAAATACTTCTCCTTGGTGGTAGGTTTATTGTTGGTAACTTTACAACACAGTAGGTTAATGTTAAAACTTTGGGCTCCCTCTGGGTTTAGAATACTTTTCCAGGTGAATAATGGGAGTGGGTGACGCATGAAATGCTTACTGTAAATAGCTACATAATTTATACTGTCCTCCCCCGAAAACACTCCTAGAGGTCGTTTGTTTAACCCTTGTGTTGACCTCGGGTCACATTGACCCGTTTTAAATTTTTGTTTTATATCAGAAAATATGGGACATAGAAATAAGTGCTGAAAATGTGTAAAAGAAAAATAAAAAAAATTAAAACGTTGGAAAAAGCAAAAACAAATGGTGAAAAAAGGCGGCAAAAATGTCATGGTTGAAGGGAAGACAACACAAGGGTTAAGCAGCAATTACGACTCATATTTAGGTTTATAGTGGTGGCGCCCTATAGTGCTGTGGTAGTTATGACGGGAGCACAGCAGGAAGTAAGGTGAGGAAGTATAAGAGGGCCAAATTTCCACTTAAGGAGGCAGGTTGGGGTGGTGGATGTGTCAAACAAACACAGGACTTTAGGAGACTGGGATTCATGTCCCGTTTGAAAATAAAAGTTGAGTTATAAAATAAAACGGTGAGTTTTTTTAACTTAACAAATAACGAACGTCATGTACTGCTGTACTGTGGACATGTTGCTATGCTGTTTGTATGCACAAAAAAACAGCGTAATGCGTTGTTATTTAATGGCATTGCTAACAATGGCTAGCCTGGCTAGAGCTAACCCCACAATGAAAAATCTGCCTTGTAAATGAAACGCATTCAACCCAGGTGTGACGTCATTCCCAGCTCCGGCTTCCAAGTTTTTTCCATTTGCTATTGAAGTGCATAAGTGTTGCATCCCCCCCTGCTTTTTTCACAAATCACACCCTGATGCCAACTCTAACCAGGCTTGTATAAGCGGTATTGTGCTCTTGCAATGAGTACATTGGAGTTTAGATTCTCTGCCCGAGCCCGAGCCTGAACTTGACCCAACCCGACCTGACCCACGGGCCGGGCCGATATTTCCCGACACCATCCTCGGACCGGGCCACGCCGGGCCCTTGATCAAGCATTTGTGTTTTTTTAATCAGTACTTCATTAGCCTAATTGGGTGGGGAGAAATGAGAAATAACATTTTACCGGAAATAGTATAATTCACGTACTACTGGTTTCATACTAAGGTTTCGGACATACTAAAAACCTCACATACTGTTTTAGCTACTAAATAGCATGTTATGTTATGGAATTTTGGACGCAGCCTGACAGTTATCCTGCTGCAACGAAGGCTAGTTCTGAGTCATAAGTTACCATGGTTACTAAGTAGGGAATCATAAGCCACAATTTTTAATTAATGATGGTATATTCATAGTTTACATTTCAGTTATAAAAGTAAAAATAAAAGTGTGCTAAGTAGTTCGGCAATACTTTGGTCAGACTTTGATATTGTGCTGTACGTGTTATGTGCACAGTGTGTGTGTGTGTGTGTGTGTGTGTGTGTGTGTGTGTGTGTGTGTGTGTGTGTGTGTGTGTGTGTGTGTGTGTGTTAGAGGATGGATACCCAAACCGAGCCCGTTGGGACCCGTCGGGCCGGGTTCAGACAGATATTTAGAAATGATGTTCGGGTTAGGGTCGGGCTCGGTCACATCCGCATGATAAGGTATTGAACATTTTAAATTTAAAATTAAGATTATGTAAAGTGAACAATAAAAACACCAGTCTTCTTAAAGTTTCAGGTTCATAATTGTATTTAGAAGTTGTACCAGAATAGGTTTATGTGGTTTTATTTTCAGAAAACACCATCTATTTGTTGTACTGCACATTGCTGCAGCTACTCTTTTCACCCTGTGTGTTGAGCTCTCTCTTTTGGCTACAGAGTGAGACATCTCACTTCTGTACCATCTTTGTTGGGAGTCACACATGCGCAGTAAGTACTGCTAGCTTGTCAGTTGCAGAGCATGAGGGAGTGCCATGCTAGCAGCTAGGCGAGCATTATAACGTGTGTTACAAAGTGACGCACGTTCATCACGGAAGTAAAGGCTGGACTACAATTGAGTTGTTTGGAGCAGTTTGTGAACAGTGTTTTCTCTGGAAGATGGTAAGTGCCTTTGGGGTGGACTTTGGGCTTTTTCACTTTGTAAACCTATAATGTGCACAAAAAGATATATAACACAATAAAGGAAAGGGGAAAAGCCAAAAGCACATTATGAGCACTTTAATACACAGTGGCTTTATCTGTTGTTAACACTGTCGGTAAAGTGAAGGGTGTAACAACGTCAAAACTGCAGTGCACACAGTGTCAGGCACACAGCACAACTTTTTGTTTAATTAAATCGCACATTTTTTGTGGTTATATAATCACAAAGTTTGTAAAGGTGTAAAGTGTGACTGTATTTTACTGTGTTACGGCCCTCGTCGTATTCTGTATTGTACCGTTCATTGATTTGTGCGTGCCTGAATAATTAGTCCATGGGTCAAGACCTAAATTTGACATATCGGTAACATATGGATGGGCAAATTTTTGTTGTGATTTTTTAATTGCTATACATCCCTAGATTACCTCTCCGGGAACCATCACCTTATCGTGGTGGAGAGGTTTGTGTGTCCCTATGAACTTGAGGGCTGTGTTGTCTGGAGCCTTGTGCTCCTGGTAGGGTCTCCCAAGGCAAAGTGGTCTCAGGTGAGGGGCCAGACAAAGAATGGTTCAAAAACCCTATGAGAAATCGAGGAAGGGATGGAGTGACCCTGCCCGGAGGAAGCCCGGGGCCCCTCGTTGGCGAGCGTCTGGTGGCCGGGTTTGCCACGGAGCCCGGTCGGGCACAGCCCGAAAAATCTACGTGGCATCCATCTCTCCAGCCCATGGGCCCACCACCTGAGGGAGGAACCGCTGGGGTCGGGTGCATTGCCACACGGGCGGCAGTGAAGGTCAGGGGCCTCGACGGACCAGACCCGGGCAGCAGACGCTGGCTCTGGGGACGTGGAATGTCACCTCTCTGTGGGGGAAGGAGCCGGAACTGGTGCGGGAGGTGGAGCGCTACCGGTTAGATCTGGTGGGGCTTACCTCTACGCACAGTCTCGGTTCTGGAACCGTACTCCTGGATAGGGGTTGGACTCTTTTCTTCTCCGGAGTTGCCCAGGGTGTGAGGCGCCGGGCGGGTGTGGGGATACTCACAAGCCCCCGGTTGAGCGCCGCTATGTTGGAGTTTACCCCGGTGGACGAGAGGGTCGCCTCCCTACGCCTGCGGCTGGTGGGGGGGAAAACTCTGACTCTTGTTTGTGCATATGCACCAAACAAGAGTTCGGAGTATTCGGCCTTCTTGGAGACCTTGAATGGAGTCCTGTATGGGGCTCCAGTGGGAGACTCCATCGTTCTGCTGGGGGACTTCAACGCGCACGTGGGCAATGATGGAGACACATGGAGAGGCGTGATTGGGAGGAACGGCCTCCCTGATCTAAACCAGAGTGGTTGTTTGTTGTTGGACTTCTGTGCTAGTCATGGATTGTCTATAACGAACACCATGTTCGAACATAGGGATGCTCATAAGTGTACCTGGTACCAGAGCACCCTAGGCCAAAGGTCAATTATCGATTTTATAATCGTTTCATCTGATCTGAGGCCGTATGTTTTGGACACTCGGGTGAAGAGAGGGGCGGAGCTGTCAAGAAGGACTTTCGGTCGGCATCAAGGTGCTTCTGGAAAACCGTTCGCCACCTCAGGAGGGGAAAGCGGGGAACCATCCAAGCTGTGTACAGTAAGGATGGGACGCTGTTGACCTCAACTGAGGAGGTAATAGGGCGGTGGAAGGAGCACTTTGAGGAACTCCTAAATCCGACTAATACGCCCTCTATGGTAGAGGCAGAGCTGGAGGATGATGGGGGATTGTCGTCAATTTCCCTGGTGGAAGTTGCTGAGGTGGTTAAACAACTCCACAGTGGCAAAGCCCCAGGGATTGATGAGATCCGTCCGGAAATGCTTAAAGCTCTGGGTCTGGAGGGGTTGTCTTGGTTGACACGCCTCTTCAACATTGCGTGGAAGTCTGGGACGGTGCCTAAGGAGTGGCAGACCGGGGTGGTGGTTCCCCTTTTCAAAAAGGGGGACCAGAGGGTGTGTGCCAATTACAGGGGTATCACACTTCTCAGCCTCCCCGTTAAAGTCTACTCCAAGGTGCTGGAAAGGAGGGTTCGGTCGATAGTCGAACCTCAGGTTGAAGAGGAACAATGCGGATTCCGTCCTGGTCGTGGAACAACGGACCAGCTCTTTACTCTCGCAAGGATCCTGGAGGGAGCCTGGGAGTATGCCCAACCGGTCTACATGTGCTTTGTGGATCTGGAGAAGGCGTATGACCGGATACCCCGGGAGATACTGTGGGAGGTGCTGGGGGAATATGGGGTGAGGGGGTCCCTTCTCAGGGCCATCCAATCTCTGTACGACCAAAGCGAGAGCTGTGTCCGGGTTCTCGGCAGTAAGTCGGACTCGTTTCAAGTGAAAGTTGGCCTCCGCCAGGGCTGCGCTTTGTCACCAATTCTGTTTGTAGTATTTATGGACAGGATATCGAGGCGTAGTCGGGGTGGAGGGGGGTTGCAGTTCGGTGGGCTGGGGATCTCATCGCTGCTTTTTGCAGATGATGTGGTCCTGATGGCATCATCGGCCTGTGACCTTCAGCACTCACTGGATCGGTTCGCAGCCGAGTGTGAAGCGGCTGGGATGAGGATCAGCACCTCTAAATCGGAGGCCATGGTTCTCAGCAGGAAACCGATGGAGTGCCTTCTCCAGGTAGGGAATGAGTCCTTACCCCAAGTGAAGGAGTTCAAGTACTTTGGGGTCTTGTTCGCGAGTGAGGGGACAATGGAGCGGGAGATTGGCCGGAGATATAAGATAAAGATATATTTAAATCCTAGCGAAGCTATCTTACCTCGAATTATGTATGCTAGCTTTCAGCAGCAGTTGCGTCCAGATTGCCAGTGAACGTGTGTAAGGTAACGAAGAGTGTAAGCAGCGTTGCAAACTAAAAAAAAAACAGTCTATGGCTCCTCCCTCTCTCCTCCAAGGGGGTAAGCTTCCCCTCGGACCGCAAATCTCCTATGATGCCATATGATGCTACAAAGTGATCACCCGACATTACCATTCTATTGACTGCCATTCATTTTGACGTCACTTTGACAGCGAATAACTTTACATCTGAAGTGTTTAAAGACTCTATTTGTCCATTGTTTATTTCTAAAGAAACACGTCAATGTATAAAAGGCTCCATTACCTTGTATCTCACGTTATGGCTCCGTAGCAGACATTTTTGTAAAAATAGGCTAACGATTTTGTCATAACCACTTACTGTCGCATAGTAGAGGAATTACCGTATAGTACAGGAGAAGCTCGCAGGCAGTTTCGACTTACATTAGCTGTTTAAGTTTAATTACTAATGTTAACTAGCATTTTAGTTAGCAATAATTAGCCTGTGTCTATGTTATCTCCTTACATATACCTACGCTCTCCGTCTCTCCAAGATTGGGAATGATTGAGATTTCTCTTGGCACAGCTACCAGAAGACTTACAACTTTCAGACACGTTGCTCACGGCAGTTGGAGTGAGCAACGTCAGTTGGAGGCTGCGCATTAACGCTCAGTGCTCACCGGAAAACTGCTTCTTAGGGCCTTCACTGGTCTCCGTCCAGAGCAACGGGATCTGTTGGTCCATTCTTATATACAGTCTATGAATCCTAGTGCCTACCAGGCATTGCTGCCTGGAAGGCGACGTTGTGGGCTTAAAACACCAAACATTGCAAGAGATTGGTCAACACCATAGACTGTATATTATTACTGGACAGAGCATGTGTGACGTCACCCATTGGTTTGTGGAGATCAGCAATCCGTCGTCGAGTTTGCGTTTATGGGCGCAGCCATCCTGGTTGCTGATGTGACGTTTTTAGACGAGAGGGAGGAGAGCACAGACTGTATATAAGAATGGACCAACAGATTCCGTTGCTCTGGACGGAGACCAGTGAAGGCCCTAATAAGCAGTTTTCCGGTGGGTGCTGAGCGTTACTGCGCAGCCTCCAACTGAGAGAGACAATGTAAATGTGCCGTGAGCAACGTGTCTGAAAGTTGTAAGTCTTCTGGTAGCTGTGCTAAGAGAAATCTCAATCATTGCTAGGATTAGGCAATGGTTAGGTGCCTTGAAGTCATGAAGTCATTGGTCGCAGCGCTGCCTTGAAGTCAACGTTGGGGGCTTAATACACCATCGAGCATCTCTTGCGTAGCCAGCAGGAAGCAGCAGACTTCATCAAGATTCATCCTACTGTCTATGGATTCATCAGTCACTAGCCCAAACTAGCCTACATGTCTCATGTAATGAATTGTAAAAATGGATATCCGGCAATTTTTTAAGCGCCGTCAAGACAGCAGCCCTCCTCCTGATGCCAGCAAACAGCCTCGGCTACAAGCCCAAAGTGAGTGAGCTCGGAAACCTAAACTTAATGTTTTTTAGGTTAATTTGGTTCACGGTGGATTCATGCCACTGACTCAACAAGTCACCTCTACCTTTTCCCATTAGCCCATGTTACAAGTAAAATTCAGGATACATTATCAGATAAATAACTGGATGTAATTATATGCATTCTCTGGCATTTAAACCACTGAAAGTTTGTGACAACAAGCTCCCTTTGCTAGTCAGCTAGCTAGTTAATGTTATCGCTATAGCCGTTCGCGGGTACTGTAAATGTTTCTATGGAAACAGCGAGTTGGACCAATCACTGTTAAGCTTAGGACTGTGGGTAGTGTAGTTTTTCTCCATAAGATTGCGGATAAAAACATGTTTTTCTTGTAACAAGGTTGATTTCATACAGACCTCTAGCTTCTACAGAAGCAGAAAATTTTGTTTCACAACCACGTAGCTCGTGGTCAGTCTACCTCAGACGGTTTATACATATGGCTGATAATCTGTGGGCAGGTCTGTTGAAGTCTTTGGATAATCACAGTAGCTAGTTTACTGTGACTACCATTTGAAATTATTTACGAGGGAGTACCCCCTCCCCCTTGCCCTTCTCGAAATGGTACTGTACTCGCACAGAGACAGTATTCAGTCAATTAACTTAAAGGTGTAGATAGGCTATAGCATTCAGACTGAATACCTAAACATTGAATGCATACTAAATATTTTATTTTAATGGTGTGTCTGAAAGGGTTAGCTAAAGGCCTTATAATGTGACCAGCTACTTGACAGGATGTGGTGTGCTAAGCTGTCTTTTCTCCATTTTAACTCCATTTTACAGACAGAGGTGAGACAGACAATTATGCAGAGAGCACAGAGAGAGGAGATATAGAGAGGAGAGAGAAAGGAGATGAGGAAAGAGGAGGTAAGACAAACAGAGAATGAAGAAACAGAGACAGGACAATTCGAGAGAGAAGGTACAGAGAGAGGAGAGACAGAGAGAGGAAAAACTGAGGATGAAGCAACAGAGAGAGGAGAGACCGAGAGAGGAGAAGCTGAGGATGAAGGAACAGAGAGAGGAGAGACCGAGAGAAGATGCCACCCACACATTTGGACTGAAAAGCAACACAGTCAGTTTAAAAAAGCTAACCCTTGGCTAATTGTCAATGGTGCTTTTCTTGGGTGTCATACTTGCCAAACTGTCAAATGCCTTGGAGTGTTTAAAGAGACGGCATGTCTCTCTTGAATAATGGTAGCGAGACTAAAGTTACATACAGCCACAATGGCAATCACCAATATCAGCTGTCATGCTTAAGGAGCATGACAGCATTGCATTGGAAGCCCTGGATATGAGCCTCCCCTGTGACAATGGCGGCACAGGAACCCTGGGAGCGGAGTGGGCGAAAAGGGTGAGCTGGGGAAGAGGGACTCTGGGAAGGCGGGGAGACCGAGAGTGGGAGGCCGAGGGAAGGCACTGGAACTCGGGGAGGAGGCAGAGAGGGCGCCGGGGAGAAGGCTGGAGGAGCGGGTGGAGGCAGGCTGAGCTGAGAGTCACGAGGAGGGGATCGGATGGTGAGGCCAGCTGACTGGATACGGAGACAAGGTGAGGATGACTGAGGAGGACAAACTCAGAGAGAAGTTGGAGGAACAGGATTTACACGAAAAGCTTTGGTAAATGAGGAACTGTAGCGTGTATCACCAGGCGAGGCAGAAACAACAATCCAGCGAAGATGGAGAGTGGAGCCGGGGTTTAAATGCAGAGCTTGATTGGAGTTGATGGCTAGCAGGTGAGCGCGGCAGGAGGGGTGATGATGGAACGGTGGTCAGGTGTGTGCAGTCAGCTTGTAGCAGCAGCAGCAGGTAGGAGGGGGAGGAGAAACAAAAACAGAAAATGCAGAGAGAGGCGGAGCAGACCAGGAAACTGACAGTGAAAGCAAAATAGGAACAGGAAAATAAACTAACTCACAGCCAGCTGACCCCAACCATCACACTCCCTCTCTATCTGTCTTAAATATTTTTGTTCTGTTTTGTCATTTAGTAAACTTTATAGATTTCAACCATATTATTCCTTCTTCAGTCTCTTGGTAGTACCATCAAATGATAGCCTATAGCGATGTCATCAGGATACACATACACCGGTAGGCAGTGGCCACCTTACCGGGTGACCACGTCGTGGTCCACCAGAATTTATAGTTTACCCACCTCTTTTTTACCACTACACCTCTGGTTATGAATCATGAACAGTTTTGAGCCAATTAGGCAATGTACAGTGAAGTTACACCCACTTCCTGTTTCGAAGGCGAAACGCACAAAATGGCCACCCCGCCACTGCCATGCCCTATGACGAAAAGTTTTTCTTTTAATAACTTTTCATTCACCAAATTTGAAGTTGATCAGATGAAATCTCTAGGAGGACTTTGTTAAAGTACGACATGTGGAAATGGCCAAAATCGCACTAATTTCGAACTCTTAAATAAAAATGGCGGACTTCCTGTTGGGTTTAGGGTATGGCTACAGTGACATTTTTTGTATGTCTTGACATGCTTCATATGTGTACTAAGTTTCGTGAGTCTGCGTTAAACGCACTGCAGAGGCTCAATTTTTTAACTTTGTAGGGGGTGCTAGCAAGCCATTTTTGCGCGCCTATTCCCGAAACACTTAAAATACGCACATTTTCACCAGACTTGATGCGACCGCCAATTTTGGTGAGTTTTGACTATGTTGACTATCAGCCATGTCTTGTCATTCACTTTCATCTTTTGTAACAAGCTGATTTAATCAATGATGGTTGTTGTTGGTTCTGGGATGACTTTTTCTGGGGAAACACTCTTCTCCAACTCTGTAGCGAGAGCTGCCTTGTTTGTCTTGGGGAGAGATCCATCCCAATTAGCTATGGCTAGGGGTGTCACGATACTTTTTAGGGTCCGAGCGCCGACAGCGACAAAGGCCCTATTGAAACTGAAGGAATTGATATTCCTTCGTCCGGCAAATGAATCGCCTTTTTGAGGGGCTTAACACACTCAAAAACTCAACAAAATTGGAGGTCGCATCAAGCCTGGTGAGGGTTTCGGGAATAGGCGCACAAAAATGGCTCGCTAGCGCCCCCCCTACAAAACTTGTAGGGGGGGTGGTACATATAAGTAGCATTTATCGATGAACGAAGTTGTTGTAACTTGAGTGTACATTGTCATATCTGCCAATATCAGGCCTTTGACAAGGGTCCAGGACTGAGGACATCTACAGGCCAAAATTGAGTTTTGGTCATAGCGCCCCCCGCTGGCAACAGGAAATCCGCCTTATATGACAAACATCATTCAATTTACATGAAACTTATAATGTGTGGTCTACATGTGATACTGAGCCGCCCCCTATACTTTAACCACGCCCATGTGCCCAGGCCACGCCCCCTTTTATGGCTTTTGAACCATTTAAGGTAGAGTCTTGTGTGAGGTGTCATTGAACTCAGCAGCGAGTTCCTTCTTCATCGGTGATGGTTTGGCCCGCCCCCTATGCTTAAGCTACACCCCATTTCATAACTGGTGACCCATTTAAGGTAGAGTCTTGTGTGAGGTAACATTGAACTCAGCAGAGAGTTCCTTCTTCATTGGTCATGGTTTGGCCCGTGCCCCCTATGCTGTAGCCACGCCCCCTTTCAGAGCTAATTAACTGTATGACGTAGAGTCTTGTGTGAGGTATCATTGAACTCAGCGAAGTTCCCATTTCATTGGTGATGATTTGCAGTGTGTGAGTGCCGCGCAAATGCATGTTCACAAGTAACGGCATCCGCCAGTAACCCCGACGCACGCAAAGGAGCGAGGGCCTGTCCAACGCTGCTTGCAGCTTTCATTTGTTTTGTTCTTGTTTGTTGTATAGTTTTTTGTGTATGTAATAGATGTATAAAGTAAAAAAAAAACACAAATGGAGCTTTCTCTCCCACAAACAGCACTCAACTGCCTAAAAATGGCTCACCCACATTCCTGTTTGAAATTTCTCAATTAATGATGTCATTAATGAGAATGCCAGCCAAGTTTTTCATATGTGCTGCCCATAGGTGCTGCCTAAGCAAGCACAGCCCGCTCAGTGGCTTGTTTGAATTTGGTTGACCAATCACAACAGAGTGCTCCAGCTGACCAATTGGAGCAGACTGGGCCTTTGGGGAAGGCCCAGTCGGGGCCAAAAGCCCAGACAGAGTGTTTCAGGTGGATGTGCTGTAGCAATGGGCAGTATGAGAAACACAATGTTTTTTAAACACCAAAGCATGTAACCTATTCTAGTAGACCCCGAGAATAAATAAGACACTGAAATAGTCCTGTCGGATGCCACATGCTTTACCTTTGTTGTTTGTTTACTTAACTCACTCACGGGGAGGGAGAATTTTCTGCTTCTGTTTCCCCGTCATCTTCGACTCCAACATTTACCATGGTGTCTGGAACAGTTAAGCTGCAGGCTACTGTTAAAGTTACCCTGTGTCTTAAGCTGCATGCTACCAGCCAGTGTTTTTTTCTTTGGACGTGCGCATGTAGGAGGTTATGGAGAAAATAAAAAATACTGGGGGAATCGCCGATCCTACTTCTGATTACAATGGTCAACATCGAAAGCGAATTTCAATCAATTTTTGGTTTAAAATCAAAATCGTGACACCCCTGGCTAGGGCCCATGGTAGAGGTTCCAGGGAATGAGCTAACATATTGCTCATGCCTAGTTTTCGGTTTTGGGCCACCAAAGGCTTGCTTTTCTATCCCCCGGGCATCATGCAGGCCATTGGCCACACCTGTCGGGACAACCATTGCAGTTGACAATCTGACAAACTCATATTGGTCTGGACTAAGTAGATTTACCCAGCCGTTTTCCATGATCAACAATGGACTCTATGTCAGCCTCATCTCTTATGATCCTGGGCAGCAGTAAGTCTGGGTGATTGAACTGAGTAATGCCTTGATGCACCATCAGCTGCCTCAGGTTGGCACTTTGGTACTCCAATGTCAAGTAGTACTTGAAAACAGCCCCTGGCTTGAGGCCAAAGCCTTTTATTCTTCCAGGTGTTTGTGTGTCCTTGTTGACAGTTTCCTCAATGGACTGACCGGCAGGAATTTGGCCAAATTTCTACTGCTAATTGGGACTGAGAAGCCTCCTTGCATTAAGTGGGCATGTACTTCAGGGTGATCGACATGTAGTTGTTACATCATGGCATAGCAGTACGACAGGAAGCGGGCTTGGTTGAGCTTGTCGTAAGTAAAACACCAAGGGATCATCTCTCGGATGCATGCAAGGTGCAACATTCAGTTGCCTTATAGAAGCACAAATCAGACCCAACATGATCTCTGTCATATCAAGGTTTAACATCCAGAAAGCTGAAAGACCATATTGGTTTTGGAGAGAGTCCAGGGAGACTTGAAAAAGCTATTTGGTGAGGGTGAATGAGGCATTTTCAAGAAGATCTGTAATTGACGCCTGACTGACATCATCATGGAAGCTGGCAGTGCTCCTCAGGGCTTCTTCTAGGTTGAATACTTCTGTTGGATGTTTGTCCGTTAGCCACAGAAGGAAGCCTTTTCAGGCAAGCCTCATGGATGTTTCATAGGCATGCTTGTCCAGCCTTATTTCCTCTGTTGTACTTTCTGTGATTCATCACAACAGTTACCTAACCTTTGGTGATACCACCAGATTCCACACAGAAGTCCTTCAAACCTGCATCTTGGAATAATTTCCCCAGAATGGAAAGTAGATTGCATTTACTTACCATCGCGGTTCACTATTGTTGATGCGGTTTGCCACGCCCCAAAAAAGTGATGTCATAGTCACAGACCCTATATTTTATTATCTCATACTTGCTTATGATGAGCTCAGTGTGGATTTTCAGTAAAAGAAGTATATCCTCTTAACAGTCGGCTGCATTTTCAAGCTTTTTGGTCTAAACGACATACCCGAATTAAAAGTGGTGCAGCTCCCATATACTTTGACACTCAGGGATGTGCCTGACATCATTGGGAAGGAAACACACTCAAGTTTTTGTTAAAAGTGTCAGGGTGATTCTAGGCCTTACTGACACAGAGTTACAGAGGCTAGAATGGAGGGGTTTTATTTCCGTCCAAGTCATACATCTGTAAAATTATTAAAATACACTGCTGTAAACACATCTGGTAAGATACAGATACACCAATGTCATAGCCACATGATTCAGCTTACTACAGAAAAAATCCAGAAGCCAAAAGACTCAAAAATGGATTTTATATGAATTTTTTTCTACATATATGTCTGTGCGTTTTTCTGATTTCCATTTGAAAAGTGCAAAGAAAAAAGCCAATAAAGTACAAAATAAAACACTTCTCACAAACACACCCACATCAATCATACACATACTTGAAATAACTATATATATAAATATATAGAAATAAGTCATTATACATTGCACAGGGTGCCATATGCTTACAGGAGGCCCTGTTTTTGCTTTGACACAGCTCCAGCCATGACAGGGTTAAAATTTCATGGGCACATTTGGTGTCTATCGACTCGTCTGCTCATTCGCTAAAAATGTAGGCGGGTCTTATAGCATTTAAATCTAACTGGTCCGAGCAAATGTCGATCGTTTCCACGTGGTCTCACATCGCGTCAGAGACTTCTTCGACTTCCAATAGGGCTATCACAGGCAAACATGCACCGATTGGCTTATACCAGGTATCTATGGAAACTGTAGAAGTCAGAGAACACAGTGACGCCCACATCAAGTTGCTAGGAGCCTCGAGAGAAGAGCGAGACGCGATAGAAGTGCGGAAATGAGATACAGTGTAGCGATATTCTGTTGTTATTCGGTCAGAAACGTCAAGATTGTGAGGCAAACAGCTCTTTTTGGATATAATGGCTTGGGTATTCCATTTCGTTGGACTCTTGGGGATTTAAGAAAAAAAACGTGTTGGGCAAAAA
Source organism: Zingel zingel (assembly GCA_023566125.1). Taxonomy (NCBI): domain Eukaryota; kingdom Metazoa; phylum Chordata; class Actinopteri; order Perciformes; family Percidae; genus Zingel; species Zingel zingel. Next base: position 34,756,721 of record CM042315.1, read on the forward strand.
ATCCCCGCAGTGGCTAAAGGGACAAGGAAAAAGGTATGGATGCACTACACACCAGATGCGCTGTTTACGTTGAATTGTTTTATTTTCTTTAACTTTGTAGCAGTTGTGTAACTGCTATACATCATCTTATGCTTTGTGTGTGGGCTTAATTTAATCATGAGAGACAAAGCTTTCAATTGGTGTGTCGCATGGCTGTATATTTTGAAGATTTAATGCTGTAAAGTTATAAAAACGTTTATGAATGGAGGTTACAGCGACGCCACAGCCACAAACTGTACCGTATACGGTACAGTGACTCTTAAGAGGATATACATGTAAAGTTAAAAAAAGTATGACGCTTAAGGGGAAACACTACAACAACAACAAACAAAAACATAATTTTTTTAATTTTGAGTTTTTGGGCTATTTTGCATCATAACTTTCAGACTGCACTTTGTCTTTTTGTGTCCATAGATTTCTCCTACATTAACCAAAAGTTAGCATAACTTGAATATTTAAACAATATCAGAACACTTTCAATACAAAAAATAATTGTCTTTATGTAAGTAATCAACTGGGGAAGTTTCATGCATTTTAAAATACACATCTTTAAAGGCCTTGTTCTAAATATGAGTATTTATCAGACTGAGCCAGAAATCTTAAGTAGCATGTACAAACACTAAACGTTCCACTTTCATTCCTCCCCTTTTTACAGGGCTTTGTCAGTGCCGCTGCTCCCACCACGCGCTGTGCGTAGGGGTGCCCTTCCCTATCTCAGTAGTCTGTTGGATTGCGCCTGACAAAGTTTGACAGTAGGCTAAGTCAACTTTTTTGGAAATGGCCTCGAAAAGACAGCAGGAGTCAGGAGCAGAGAAAAGAAAGAAGAAACTGCGAGATGATGCCCGTGTATCACTTACATGTAAGTCCATGTTTAATCATTCTCAAATACGGGAAATGTGCTGCTAATCTAATGTTAGCCTATGCATACACCTCGAACTAGCTGATGTTATTGCTAATGTTAGCAAACTCAAATATGTTATAACTTAGGTGCAAGCTAAATTTAGATTTCACTGTTAAACACTATGCATTTTACAAGTAACTGACACCAGCTGGCTGTTACTTTACTTTAGATGTTGAGCAGTAGTTTATGGTTTATTTGGACGTGGCGGTGGTCAATACGTTCTCAGTTACAGTTAGCAGTCAGTGCATAAGGTAGGCTAACGATTCCTCTTGCTTCAGACCATTTATTACCGTGTAGCATGCGATTAATAATCTTTAGCGACCATTCGGTATTCATGGAATGGACCACTGGAGGAAAATAGGGGAGGGTCATGTCTTTTTATTCGTTGTTATGGGGAGGGTCACTCTACGTTTTTTTAGTCTGGGGGGGGGAGGGTCACCCAACTTTTGTATTCATGAAAACAGCAAAATTTCAAAGTGGCTTGTTTGGTGCATACTTTTCCATGTAGATCTCGGTCTCGGCCCCCCATCGCTAGCAGATGGGTCTGACCCAACAAAAATCGCAACATGACAGGAACAAGAGTTTGGAGTTGTTTTCTTTGAGAATGCAATCCTATAGCTAACTGCGCCACCTGTTGCCAAAGTATCGTCACTGACATGAAGATGGAATATAATGAAGCTGACTAGCTGAAAGGTTTCACGTTTCCTCGAGCTGGAGCACCCACGGAAAATACTGAGCATCCACGTGTGCCAGACTGCCAGTAGGCTACATTCATTTAAAATTAAACATTGCAGATGTTGCTAAGTGGAGTGTGTGAGCGCTGATCACGGTTATGTGTCAGTTAAACTTCTCATCTCCAATCCTATCTGTATCCTATCTTGTGAGAAGTAGCGCTGTCCTGGGTTGAAAGATAGCCAACTTTACGGCTTTATTATCAAGTTAATGGGTGTGTGCGTTCGTGTCGGTGCTGTCCATTTCCTAAGGTTCTGAAATGCAAAACATTTTTGACTACTTTTGTTTTGAAAGGGGCGTGCCCCTATGAGCACCCACGGAGGAATACTCGGAAGTGAATTTAGTAATGAAATAGCAGACGAACAATGTATAAAGTTTCCAGTTGTAGTTCCAATGAGACAATCTATAGGGGGAGCTGTAGTTCCAATGAGACAACCTTTAGGGGGGCCAAAGCGGGAAAAGTTCTCTAGTGTTTCAACTTTGAATTTCTTATTGGGCGAGCCAGCTGTCAATATGGGTTATTACCCAGCGTGCTTTGTTGAATGGTCTCAATGTTTTATTGTTTTATTTCATGTGAATACAAGTTTACTAGAGGAGTAACTTAGTATTTGAAGTATTGCAGGAAGTGTGCATTTAGTTTCCATGCTTATTGTGTTTCCACAACAATGTTAGTGAGTAAATCTACTGAAATGGCCACCATAATAGTGGAGTGTGGTGTATAAGATGAGAAAGCAGAGGTTAAGTCGTGCATGTCATGGTTGTAAAAAAAACAACTGCGGTTATCTGTACATCTTTGCCATGTGCAAACCAGTACAGAAGGCGTTGATAAATTGTTGGGATGGGTCATGCCTTTTTTTCCCCAATCTTTTTAGAGGGTCATAGCAAAATGTATTGCTGGCAAAGGGAGGGTAAAGTCTATTTTGACTAAAGATCCCAAAACTCCTCCAGTAGCCCCTTTAAAGGCATACTATGTAACTTTTCCCTCTTCGGTCAATGAGACAACCTGTAGGGGGACCGAAGAGGGAAAAGTTACATAGTATGCCTTTAATAAAAAACGAACAGTCCCATAGCCAGGCATTTAGCAAAGTTTACCTAGCATAGTGTCATTTGAGAATGCATATTTTGGCGTTTACAATGCATAATAAACCCACGACCATCTTTAGGATTGTCATTCAGTAGAATTCAGCAGAATGTAGGCTACAGTCTCTCACACAAATTAGGTGAGATGTCTCTTGATAATGTGAACTGTTACTGTAAAGTGTTACTTCTACAGCTAGCTTAGCTACATCTGAATGTGACAGAAGCTACATGACAAAATTAACTGCCGTTTTGTTTGCATTTATGTCAGGATGCAAAGGCTTGGACGACATCTGCCGGTGAAATAGAAAAACGTTTTGTAGTAGACAAAATGCTCTCGTAACCGTATGTAAGTTGTATTCAATTAAATGGTAAAATAATGTTTAAGATTCAGAAATGTAGTCTTATGTAAGATGTATAATTTTTCTTTTATTCCTGTAGGTAATGTATAAATATAAAATGTAATTATGAATGATATAAAGCAAACATTATTGTTGAATTGTGTGCAATATTGCAACTCATTCTATTAAATAAGTAATAAAGGGGGAGAGCTCCTTGGCTGCATGCTTTCAGTGTCAAACTCTCAGGTTCTGAACCCAAATGCAGCCCAGGACAAGGTATGTGGTGAAAAAGGTAAGTATTTATTGAAAACAAAAAAGGTAATGCCAGACGTGAAGACAGGTGAGTCCAGGTGAGGGAATGCTGATGGCGGTGACGAACGGGTTGGGTGGTGAGTGCTGGTGAACAGGAGTATTGATGGTACGATGTGGTAGATGGTTCTGGTTGCCAGGCAGGGGTGAAGGTAAATCCAGGGTGAAGGTACTGCAGACAGAGGAACAGGAGTCACTTTAGCAACATGCATAAGCAACAAAGCAATAGAGATTAACTATCAAACAATTTAGGGTGACACGCAAGCACAACATACGAGTATTGGCTAATGATCCGGCAGAGACTGGATGTCAGGTCACAGCTTAAATAATGTAGTGATGATGATCAGGACCAGGTGTGTAGATTGCGATGAGAAACAGTCGGTGAGTGTAGTTTCAGGTGATCCTGGATTTCCCGCCCTGCACACGTTGCCCGGCAACAGGAACAGGGTACGTTCAGGAACGTCACACAAAACACAAACCAGACAGACAGGGAAAACAAGCTCAAGGGGGTGGGTTCATGACAGTAGCCGCCCTCCGACGGACGCCACCGGGCGCACCGGGATGGAGACGGTAGAACTCCCGCAGCAGGTTAGCGTCCAGGATCTGACGCCAAAGGATCCAGCATCTCTCTTCAGGACCATACCACCCTCTCCACCACGAACGGGCCGATGTACTTAGGGTTCAGCTTCCTAGACTCCGTCTGTAGTGGAAGATCCCGGGTTGCCAGCCAGACCTTGTCCCCCACAGCATAAGAGGGTGCAGGAGTACGGCGACGGTTGGCCAGGAGCTGATACTGATTGGAGACCCTCATGAGGGCAGCCCGGGCACAATGCCAGGTCATGTAGCAGCGGCAGACGTGAGTTTGAACAGAGGGGACAGCGAGATCCTTCTCCTGAGAGGGGAACAAGGGGTGTTGATGGTAGGAAGTGTGTTGTGGGCGTATTCCACCCAAGGCAGCTGAGAGGACCAGGAGGTGGGATTTGAGGAGACAAGGCAGCGAAGCGTCGTCTCCATCTACTGGTTGGCCCTCTCAGCTGACCGTTAGACTGGGGGTGGAATCCTGACGAGAGGCTGACAGTAGCTCCGATGGCTGTGCAGAAGGCCTTCCATACAACAGATCTGAACTGGGGACCTTGGTCAGATACGATGTCTCCAGGAAGATCCTAAAAATCTCCTTGACAAGGATCGCCAAAGTCTCAGTGGCTGAAGGAAGCTTAGGAAGGGTCAGAAAGTGTGCAAACTTGCTGAATCTGTCAACCACAGCTAGTGCAACTGTGTTACCCTCAGATGGGGGCAAACCAGTCACAGAGTCCAGAGCCAGGTGGGACCAGGGCCGCTGGGGAATAGGTAGAGGGTAACGTAGTCCTGCACTAGGTTGATTGGTTCCCTTATTCTGTGCACAAACTGGACAGGCAGAAACAAAAACCCGGGTCTACTTTCCCATGCCAGGCCACCAGAAGCGTCTGCGCAATAGAGCCATGGAATAAAGGAATTATGCTTAGGGTACAAAAATGGCTAGCAGCAGAACTGGGCTTTGTTCACATATCATTCACAGCCTAAATTATCCTCTTAAGAAACGCTTGAAATTCCATGCTTTTTGGTCTAAACATCATACCCAAATTAAAAGTGGTACAGCTCCCATATACTTTGACACTCTGGGGTGTGCCTGACATCATTGGAAAGCAAACACTCTCAAGTTTTTGAGATGCCGCAGCCACAAAGTGTGCCGTCCACAGTACAGTGAACCTAAAGAGGTTATACAACATTCCCTCTGTGAAAATGTTTTGACTCTAAAATAAAACAAGAATTTTGAACTTGGCTTGATGTCCAGAAATGTCTTTTCGACATTTATGTAAATGAGCACATATTTAACAAGTTAATGCCAACTGGGGAAGTTTCATGATGATATCTATCAGTTAAAATATGTTGCCCATTCACCTGTAGTGACCTACTTTACCAGTATTCAAGTATAGTGTACTTTAACAGCATTTCTTCATTTAAAAACAACAAAACGTACATGCAGATTAAAACACATTGCTTGTATAACAACAAACAACCTTTATAAGGGTTTTAGTTGCCTTAGGTTTTAGAATGCATCACTTTCAATATGATATTGGCATGTTTGTGTTGTTTTTGGAAATTATGCAAAGGCACCAATAGTGGAAAATAACAAAATGTCCAAAAAATATTTAAAAAAGCTGCTCCTGTGGAAAGTCTATCATATGTTAATTTATGTGTACTTAGATTGAGCCTATAAACAATTCAGTTTATGTAAAGTTTTGATGTTACTGATATCTGGTCTGGCCCATGGAAAGTGAGAGCTCCCTTTTCCTTTAAGATCTTTGTTCCCAACAGACGCACCTGTTGCAGATTGGCTGATTGGGAGGCTGGCTATATAAAATCCTGTTTCCAGCCCGAGGCTTGATGTTGGCAGCAGTGTGTTCCTCCTCGGCCTACAAACGTTTGGTAACTTGTGATTACTGTGTTGAGTTACATTCTATTAAATTCAATTCAATTTTATTTATAGTATCAAATCATAAGAGTTATCTCAAGACACTTTACAGATAGAGTAGGTCTAGACCCCACTCTATAATAGTACTTGATAAACTCTTACAGGTGGAAAAACTGAAGGTTCTTGGTCAGCGACCCCTACTTCTGCTTGGAAAATGATTCAAAAGAGAGGTGCATGGACTTCCCTGACCTGAGGCAATTGTCCAAAAAACAGAAACGCTATATAATGCACTGTTGGAAGGTATGTTTTTATCAGTTGGTTGTAGGGCTGAATGATTAATCGCATTTGCAATAATATCGCGATATGTTAAAAAGCAATTTCCTAATCGCAAAGGCTGCGATTTGGTCACGTGACTCGCGAGAGCAAAGCGGTCTGCACTCCGCAGAGAAAGCATCAACTTAGCATGCTAACACTACGCCGTACCTTGAGCAGATTTCTGTCATTCAAACAACTCTGAGTTGTAGTTTAAAACTTTTACAGCCATTTTAATAAAATGAAGGGTTTTATTCGGGCTGAAGTCCATACATGCAGTTAATAGATACAGCCACGCAGAACTGAAGGCTCGGTTAGCAACGATTAGCTCTGATTAGCGGTTAGCTCCAGTTAGCTAGCTCCGTTATAAATCTATGGAGTGGAGGAGAGGGGTAACAACCAGACTCTGATAAATGATGTTCGGGGCCGCGTTGTTTGGGTTTTATTAGTACAGTTAATCCCACGGCAAGAACACCAGCAGCATGCTACTAGTAACGTAACGATAGCCTCTCTGAGTGAGTGCAATGTTGTGACGCTGTCATGCACGTGGCAGGCAACTTCATGAGGGGGAGGGGCTGGAGGCAGCTCCTCCGTGTGCACTGTAAAAAAAATACACATGTGTGTGTGTGTATATATATATATATATATATATATATATATATATATATATATATATATATATATACTTATTTAACTGTCTAGTAAAGTTTAAAGACAGTGTTTAAAAAGTGCAATCCACATGTTTACATATGTTTATTACGTAAATAATGTAAATACTACAAAGTGTGGTAAAGCCACATATTTGTTTTTATATTTCTGCACTTTAGTTTGTGTGATTTGTTTCTGACTTTCATATGAATGTGTACACCAGGCTTGGTCAGTGCTCAATATACTACTGTGAATGAGTAGTTAAATAAAAATGTCACTCATATAAATTCATGGATCACCTAATTTCATCATCACATACAGGCCTGCCCTCCAGGAAAGAACAGTTTGTTTAATCTATCTAATATTGTGTTGTTCATACTATACAATGATGTATTGCTTGTCTTTGTTGAATAATACAGGAGACAAAAATAATCTTATATTAAATCGCATTCGCAACATTGGTGAAAAAAAATCGCAATTAGATTATTTTCAAAAATCGTTCAGTTTGTTGTCCAACATTTATTTGTCTGCACATCCTACCTTTTACATACATTTAGGTTCTTTATATTTATATAAATAGTTTCTATTATATTTATATCAATATGATAGGATGGACTATACCTGGAAAGTATAGTAGGCAAAGAGAGGGGAAAGAGAATAACAGGTAAAAGTCTTACTTTTTGTCAAATTAAATGTACTGTAATAATGTATACTTATTTAATGGGGAACTTCTGATTAGGTGTTACAAATATAAAATGTTTATAGGAAATCATTGAATAGTTTGCCACTGACATTTACCAAATGCTGTGTATTGTGTTTACAACATCAGAGGAGGATGCAGCTCCAGAAAGAGCTTGGCACCTGTCCCTCATTACAGCCCATAGTACCTTGTGTATTTAGTCTGTGTGCTCCCTTTGTCTAGTATCAGATTGTTGTCTCCCCTTGTCTTTTGAATCTTGAATGTTCCTAGTGATTGGTTTGCCCGTGTTTCAGTAGCTATGTTTCCATCCACACGTTTTTATCTGAATTAAGTGATATTGAATGAAAAATGCCTTATGGAAACAGTAAAATTAGATTGAATTTCATGAATATCGACTCAAAGGAAATACATTCGGTCTCATCGGATTTTATCTTGATCTATATATACGGCTTAGGCGATAAACGCTGATGGAAACGTTATTTGCCAAATAAATAATGAATTGCGATTAAGTTTTAGGTTGTTATGGTTTTGGTATTTTGTCTTGTATTTTGTTCTATTTCTGTTGCCTATATCATTATTTTCTGTATGTTCCCTGTTTTTGTTGGTTATTCTGAATTGTGTATGTTTTGGTTATCCCTGTATTCTGTTCTCCCTTGTGTTTAGTGTTGGTTAACTTTCTTTATTTAGGTTATGTCGTGTTTCCTGTCTCTTTCCCGGTTTCCTGTTTTATTTGATAGTCTGTTTTCTGTCTCGTCATATCTAGTTTTACTCTGCTCTCCCGCCTTGTTGATTGTCCTGCGCCGCCCTAATGTGTTTCACCTGTTGTACCACCTGTCCCTCATTTGTTCATTACCTCTTGTATTTAACCCCCGTGTTCCCTTTATCTCGTGTCAGTTCGTCTTGTGTTGTGCCTGCCTTTGTATCCCCGCGTCGTCAGTTTTGTATCCTCGTGTTGCCTGCATGTGAATCCCTCTGCGTTCTGCCCTTTTGGTTTTTCCTGCCTCTGTTCTGCCGTTTTTTGGTATCATTAAAATCATTGCGTTTGCACCATCTCCTGCCTGCCGTCCCTCTCTCTCTGCATTTGGGTCCACCATCTCCAGCACCCCTAACGTAGGTCATTTTATGGTTGCAACCCACCACAAAACGAAGAAGTTTTAGTTAATTTCCCCCCAGTATTTCCGTTCTGTTTGCACACATGGCGGCTGTCAACAAAGACCGATGTAAGTGGACGATCAAGGAGACGCACTACCAGGAGTGACGACACAAATGTCCCTTATGATGCAACAATCGTCTACCACAGCCTGTAGTACGATTGATGGCCAGCCCTTTCTATTGACAAAATCCCTGCAGCCTTCAGCAGGGGGTCTAATCGGGACGTGAATCCCATCTATTGT